>CM033458.1:11658694-12858694 GCA_019425755.1 Amaranthus cruentus | reverse complement strand
GTTGTTTGGATGATGAAGAAGGTTCTGGAAGATTTGATTTAGAAGAATGGAAATCAATGTTTGGAGGGAAAGATAAAAGATGGGTGATTGTTGTTTCAGTGATTGTGAGGAAATTGATTAGGGTTTTTGGTAAACCCTTGGAATGGTTTGGTTATTTTCTTGATTTTTTTCTTAATCTTATCACTCTTAATGGCAATCTATTTGGCCTTTTCTTCAACTTTGTCCAAGGTAATTGACTACTTTTTTATTACCTTTCCGGCCAGTCTCCTGAGAGACTGTCTTTTTGAGAACCTTTCTCATGCCCAATTCATTAAAGGTTATTGCCTACATTATTCTACATTTTTCTTAATGGGTCAACCCAATTAGAGTCGGTCTCTCAAAGAGATCGTCTCTCACAGGAATTTGTTACCTTTTTAGTGAGAAAGTCTTAGTAAATAACGGTTATTTACGAGATTAATAAATCACCCTCATGTAGTAAGATGTGATAGGGTGAGAGTTTTGTTATTCTAATTTATCGTTTAATATTTTATTTATTTTAATATTATTTTTTTTGTCTTTTTTGTAGTGATTTACAAATCACGGTTATTATTTAGAAAATTTTTGCTTTTTAGCAAGTTTTATATGGTCATTTCACGGCGAGACAAGTCTTTGCAAATAGTTTTATATAAACTATTTTTTAATAAATTAGAATTAGATCGGCCTACATTAATTCATTTCAAAAGAAAAGATAATTTAATTTAGAGGATGAAAAATGTAAAACAGGAAAGGTGGTGATTCCACAAAGAGGAACAGCAAGCTTCATAAGCTCAATTGGACATTTAGATGGCCGTATTGACTTGTGTAAGACTGATAATTTTGGAGGAGTCAATGGCCCACAATTGCACAATAAATTTAACTTCAATCCTGCTCTTATGGACCTTTGTATTATGGCTTCCAAGTTGGTTTATGAGAATCAAAATGTGGTCAAACAAATTGTGGTTCATCATTGGAAGGCAAGTATTCTTCTTCCTCTTTCTCTTTTTCTTCCGTATTCCTATTCATAGTGCAAAAATGTGGTAGGTTATGAGCATGTTTAACATGTTCGATCGAGATGCCTAAAAATTGAGGGTGTTAATATTAAAGTGAGTAGTATATGTGAGTGTTTAAATATTCAAAATTGTAATAAAAATATCATAATATTGGAAATTGAACCGGAAATTGAACCGGGCTTTTAAGAAATTTGTCAATTTTTACTCCACCTATACTGAAATATTCTTTGTAATAGATCAAAACACTTTTTTTAATTTACAGCACGAAAAATATCAATTTGTTTTTTTAAAAACCTTTACGACACGGTAATTATCAACACGGGTACTTATATGTGGCTTTATTTTTGCACTATGCTTCTATTTGACTAGCTAGTGACTGTTTTCTAAATTTAAGCAGATGCATTTTGTGGGCTTCTACAATGGTTGGAATGGTAATCTCTCCCTTATTCTTCCCTCTTTTTTTTAAAGAAGAGTGGCCAAACTAATGTTTTATAGATTTTGGTTTTGAATTATAATGGACAATATTAAGATGATTTATTATATTTTGCGTACTTATTATTTATGTTGTGAAGTTACAAATAATATTTGCTGTCAAGCTCAACCGAAAACAACCTTGTTGTCATCACTCACAAGGGTAAGGTTGCATACATCTGACCCCAAACCCAGGTTGCATACATCTGACCCCAAACCCAGCTTAGGTGGGAGCCGCTCAATGACCTAGCCAAATCCGGACTTTTCAATGAATTTTTTTCCTGTAATCTCTTAACTTAATGTTACAGATTACCAGCAGGAGATGTCAACCCAAGTGTTCATCCTGTGTGACAAACCTGAAGATGCTACATTTATACTAATCAGCTTCAGAGGCACAGAGCCTTTCGACGCTGATGATTGGAGTACAGATTTCGACTACTCTTGGTACGAAATCCCTGGACTAGGAAAACTTCACATGGGATTCTTAGAAGCATTAGGTTTGGGAAACCGAACATACACTCCGACTTTCCAGCATAATCTCGCAAACAAAAGCACTATTTCTTCCACCCCGGACATGGCAGAATTGACAGCATATAATGCTGTGACAACCAAGCTGCAGGCCCTGTTGCAAGAACATAAGAACGCTAAATTTGTCGTTACAGGGCACAGCCTTGGTGCAGCGCTTGCTATCTTGTATCCAACTGTGCTCATCTTGCGTGACGAGAGTGCGATGATGCAGAGGTTATCGGGTGTGTACACTTTTGGACAGCCGAGAATTGCAGACAGAGATCTTGGGCGATACATAGACGCAAGACTTAATACGCCTGACGAGCTTAGGTACTTCCGGGTTGTTTACTGCAATGATGTTGTGCCTCGGTTACCTTATGACAATAACACTTTCTTGTATAAGCATTTTGGTGTTTGCCTCTATTACAACAGCTTTTATTCTCACAAGGTAAGCTTCTTTTCATTCCAAAATTGCACGTTTTCTTACGATCATCTATACGTCGTGCCTAAGTTTATTATCGTATGAATATCACTGTGAATTGTCATTAATCTGTTGGGTTATTGTCGTGTTGATGAACTTGAAGGAAGTGGAAGAAGAACCCAACAAAAACTTTTACGGAATAAGGTACTTGATTCCAGCGCACATGAACGCTCTATGGGAGTTGATCAGGGCATTTGCTATGAAGTATGTGTATGGTGCGGGTTATGAAGAGGATTGGTACTCGATTTTCGTAAGGGTAGTAGGACTAGTGCTACCTGGAATTTCAGCTCACAGCCCAAGAGATTATGTCAATTCGGTGAGGCTTGGAAATGTAAGAGATTACGCGGTCCAAATGCATTCTATCGATTAGGATTTAGGAAATGAATGAAGGTATATCAATGTTTATGTAATGAGCAAATAAATTTTGTTGAGGTATGCATTGTGTTGCCAAAATTTGGAAACTTTTGATGCCCAAAACTAGTTTTCTTGTAATGTACAAATATAATACACTTTGCAAACTCATCTATTCTCGAACATAATAAGCAAAATTAAAAGCTTTTGATCGTGGAAAGTGAAAATAACAATATACATTATCAAAACATGTAAAAATAAACAAATGCCCACTAAGATAAAAAATTAATATATCCAACGCGTCTTATACATGGGTTAAATAGTCCAACTGAAACAAAATATAAGTAAACTTTTTATTTGAGGTTGTTCCACCGAGAGACGATCTCTCACGAGAGTAGCTGCACTATGTTAGAGTGACCTTAACAATTGTCCCAGAAGTATTATCACCTTAGCAGTAATGCAGCAGTCCCAGAGTTATGGGACAACTCCTAGTTTGTGCAAAAGTAGCTTAAACACCTAATGACAAAAAAACTCGATTTACACCAACTCAAGAGCATGTTTAGAGGGGAAGAAAAGTCGGACGGCCATGCTTGATGGCTTGCTGGCTTCTTGTTGAGATCTGAAAGATGGAAATCCAAAATTTCATCTAGCGGACTTGCCTTCATCAGGCCGAGGGATTCTCTTGTAATCATAGCTGTTTATATCTACTTTCTCTTGTAATGCCTGCAAAGATTGAGGCCATTGGTTTCAATAGATGCAGATTGCACTGATATATGAAATGAAGATACACAAATTCTCAAATGAGACAGTCTCACAGTTAGACCATCTCTATTGGGCCAACTCCACGTATATTTATAGTTATCACTCATAACCGTAAAGTGATCACTTATAACCTAAAACGAACACTTGCAATTATAAAGTGATTATTTTCCAGTTTTAAAATGATCAGTTATAATCTTAAAGTAATCACTCACAATTTTAACGTGAACACTTATGGTAGAATTAAAGTGATTACTTATAACCTTAAATTCACTTAGGATCTGAAAATGATCATTTAGAAAAACATGGCCCGTCTTATGGATTTACTTGTTGAATGAAAAATAGCAAGATGTCATACCTTGAGTTCTTCTTCTAGTGAAATCTTTTTCGGGTTATATGCATTAACAGGTCCAATTCTCGAAAGTGCTTTTCTTTCTTCAATGATCTCCCACTCTTTATCATCTTTAACTTTTGCAATATCTTTGCTGAACACCACAGTCCCCAAAGAAACAGTTCAATAAAAATACTCCAATCATAACATTTACATGCAGCAAGCAACTGCACTCAACACCTTTCAGATGAAGCGACTCTCTTATAATTGGTTTCAAGAAAGTCGTAATTTTAGTTATCACTGGACTAACAGGAAATATTTTCAAAGGGAGTAACCTTATTTTCAAATACAGATATAGTGGATAAATTTGAAGGGATTAAGTCCTTAATTTCATTAATAACCTAAACTCTCCAAGTGTATGGAAAATATTATTTCTCTGCCTCTCCTTTCCTTTCCCAACTAAACAAACAAGGAGACTTCCCCAATCATTCCCTTCTCTTCCTTTCCTTTCTCTCCCTTACTCTTCCCTTCCTTTCATTTCCCTCTTAAGTTGTTATCTAGATAAAGTGTTAATGTCAAAGCCAGACTCTACAGGTATGGGAGCACATAATTTCAGATCCAAACACAAGGCTGAGACACCAAAAACATAAAATTCATTTCTCATTTCTGTACGTCCTTAGAAAAGAGCAGCACCATTTTGAAGTATCAAACAACAAAAGTTTTTCAGCTAAAATCGAGCACTATTGGAATCGGTGGGATAGGATTGGTAAAACTTCCCAAGCTCCAGCACAGCAGAGAATGCACAATAAATAGGGGGCAAGACGGGAGGTGACAGAGTGCCTTACCAAGATGCATACATTGTTCTTATTATGCTACATACTGTCTAAAATACTACGCAAGGAATACTTTCTCTAAAGGGAAATATAATTTACCTAACTGTGTTGAAGTACTGACAGCATACATTCAAATTTCAAAGCTATTTAACAAACACAAGTTATCTATTCAATCAGCAAGATGGAGGAGATAGAGCATATACCAGTTTCAATTTTTGGATATAAAAATTAAGGATCAACCAATAGATGGCTTTTCTCAATGAGCCAAAGATTTATAATTCTTTCGTTTTGGTTTTTTAGGACTATATTAAAATAACGTATTAAATCAAGTGCACTCGCTGTTTGATTGGAGAAAAAAAACATTTTGTTATCACCGACAAGGAGAAAGTTACGAGCATCCGATCACCACTTAGATGACAGCCTATTAATGGCAATGGAGTAATGTCAATAGCATAATGCAAACACAGAAAGAGTGGATCTCCCTAAGTTTCATTAACATAATACACAAATGTAAACACCTGGGGTTGTTGTTCATAGTCTGATTCTTAGCAGAAAATGCATCTTCGCAGACAAATCACGTGAGAAAACTTCCAAGGACAGACTTCTTAATCATAAATGAACAAGCACACAGAATGCTATTCCAAGTAAATCCATGAGCAAGAAAACATGAAGATAACACTATGGTGAAAAACAGTGTCTTAATCTGGTTAGGTTAAGCACTAAATAAATTATAAAAACGGAACATATAATCAGTCACAGCAGTCACCCAGAGCTGTTAATCATATCACTCAGTCACTGAATTACACATTTTCGCCCTGGCATCCTACTCAAATGAAAGAAATCTAACAGTCAAATTACATCATCTGGTATCACACAAAACTTTTAAACAAAGGAAAAGCTCAAGTTTAGGGTGGCTGTATTTAAGAGCCAAGTTTTAGAATAATTCACGCAAACAGACCCATATATGTATGCCAACCTTTTGATTGGTAGAGCCTTTCCTGATATAGTGCAAAAACAAGGCCACATCGCATCGACTGTGTTGTGTGTTGTAAAGGTTTTCAGAAAAATGAGCCGAAAATTTGTGCATAGTAGAGGTAAAAAATCTTCATTTTAGGCTGTATCAAAAGATATTTAGGCGTTATGATAGCAGCATCAATGCCCCAATACTGTGATCATGACCGTCATCGCATTTTTGCACTATGTCTCTCGAGCCTTTGAAATTTGGCTCCCTCCTTCCTACCCTTCTCAACCGACATATATCTATATGTATAATTTTCATTTAAAATCCTCGAAGTTAGTGGTTTACCCATCTACATCTAAAAACAGCCATAGGGCTACAAAAAACTTTCATGAAGTAATCTACTACTAACAAATAACTGCATCTAAACAACTAAAATAAAAAACAAATGGAGCAGCACCAACTGGCTAGTGGCTGCTGCACCTATTTAGCAGCCAGTGTATTAGTTCCTCCGGCTTACTTGCCCTTCAGTGATGAATACAACTATGATCCCCCTCATGAATTGAAGAGCACTTTGTCTGTTTTTAGATAATCATCTTCAGAGATTCATGATCTACTTCTAGTCGTTAATTTCAATCTGTGTTACTTGGATTTGGGTACATGTGCCGACCACGAAAACATATCCAAGTGTTCGACTTTGCTATTTTGCAAACAATCTCCATGACTTTGGCGACAAAAGAAAGACAAGTGTGCAAACAATGTCGGCATAGCGTGTCAATTATCAGGTCTTTCAGTCTTTGAGCTGAAATGAAGGGGTTATTCTATAGTGATAAGCTTAACCACTATAACAAATTTTGCTAAATAAAAACTTCTAAAAATTTAAATGTGTTTGAGATTATTGACGATATCATAAAAATATTTGCTAATTTATGTCAAACATTAAAGTTTTTTAGTAGTTAATTGGTATTCATAAATACTTGTTTTGCATTTTAATCGTTTTTTAATTAGTAATAAAAACAAATGGCTCAAATTTCATACTATGAAAATCAAAGGTTGAAATTGCATGATTGTGGTGGTTGACTTTAAAAGTCAATCACTATAGAATTACCCCAAATTAAAAAGTGCAAATAACATAGATTGTTATAACTTTTAATAAAAATCCCACGTAATAGACCAGAAGCAGTAAAGAACATGATACTCTTTTGCATGAATTACAAATCCCTGTAGATGAGGGTGTCAATACATCATGCCTTCTTCCCTCTACATCATCAGTTCACTGTTTATCTCATCTACTATGGGCTTTAGTGGGCTACTCTTCAATATTTTCACTCAAATTTTCATTGTAGTAGATAACTAGATAATGCCCGTGCAATGCACAGCTTTATTAAAATTTCTGACATATTTGTATAAGAAAAAAAATAAAAAAAATTTACGGCTTTATGCTTTTACCATCTCAGAATATCATATATACTCATTTAATAAAAAAAGATTATAAAGTTTTATAAAAACTTGAGTAAAATAAAATATACTTCTATGAGTTTCTAATACATTAAATGATGTGACATTAATAGTAGTCATACTTAAAAATTAGTAAAGTCAAATATATTAATAGTAGTCATTATAACAATGACATTATCTTTAAGTTTTGGAGGTAAATTTTTTATTGAGGGAACGACACATAAGCAAATTTGATAAGTGATGACATCAGCAGTGTTTTATTTTAGTAATAGTTATAGATAGACAAGCATAATATGATGAAGTTGTTCATAGTAGTTCAATTTTAAGAGAACATTTTTTCATATTTCCTTTGTAATTTGTATTTAAAAATTTAAACCTATCCCTTGAAATAGATAAAATGCAAGTTTACGAAAATGGAGATGTAGATAATCGTTAAATGTTAAAATAAAGAGAACAGACAATATTTTTTGAAGTTCTTTTGCAGTATGCATATACTATCCTTCATTTTTATTTAAATATTATAGTTTGACTATTTCACTACTCACACAAACCAATTAGATTTTTATTAATGATTTATAATTGAAGAAACGGTCATATGAAACCTTGTTAGATTCATCAGTTTTTCCATAATACATAAATTTATAATTTTTACATATGGAGAATTCAGGACATTAATCACTCCAAATTATAGATTGTAAAGAGTGAAAAGTGAAGTATAACAATTAGATAAAAACGGCAGATATTATAAATTCAAACTTATCCATTTCATCCCAACAATGACAACATGTCTTACTGAAAATATTATCCTGATTTTTTATATTAGTCTAAACATTCTTTGAAAATTATTCTACAGACCAAGATTCATAATCTTTTGGACGAGCTGTCAAGATTGTTCATCAAATGGCAAAGAAAAAATAGAACAAATGAGGTTTTAACACCTGAAATGCGATTTTAACACAAAAAAATTGGATTTGATACAGCCAAGATGCACAATGTTGATAAGGAAACGAATCATGCAACCATCTAAGGCCTTTTAAGGTGAAGAAATTCTAGTGCACTGTGCTCGATCCTCAACCTCTCATTCTAGGGGACCAAGACTCATTTCAATACCACACCAAAAATAATTAACTCCATGGAATGAATATTCATCAATTATGGAATACCAGTTATGATGAGATTTCATTATGATCTGAAAAGATATATCCTTGATGAATTTCAAGCCAAACTCCCACAACTATGCAAAGTATTTCCCAATTTGATAACTAGTTTTTTGTAAAACAAACAAGTTGAAGTATTAACAATTAATCAACCCATATAAACCAATTTCAGATAGGAAGGTAGATTTCAAATTGAGCTAAAAACATTAGCTCCAACCAAAATATTCCAATTTTTTTAAAAAAAACATTTAAATAAGACAGATGTAAGTTTTTACCTCCCTTGCAAGAGATGACCAAGACCAACGGTTCCAAAGACAGTGAGGGAAATGAGAGGAAGACCATATCTTAAAAATGGGTTCCTTCTACCCAATCTTCTCAAACCTGCATACTGAAAACCTGACAAAGATGTTGTCTTCTTCAAACCACCACCTGTTGCTTGATCAACTACTGCCATTTTATCATTTAATTTCGTGCTAAAACCTACAAATTAATTGGAAAGAAAATGAAAATCATACTGAATTTGTACAATGCACTTTCTCAAAGGTCATCATTCAAGATTAAAAAAATTTAAAAATAGAAAATATCCACTGAAGAGATGCAAAAGAGTATGAATCAAATCAAATGTACTTTATTATTTATCTCCCAAATGCTGCTGTCAATTAGCATTGAAAACATTAAACCCCAACACCAAAACATCAAAACAACATATAATAACAATATGAATCCACAATCCACATACAATTTAAGGAAATTATGATTTGTTTAACCACAAATAAACATAAAATAAACCCAATAAAAGATCATAGTAAATTTGGTCAATGAAACATACAGATTTTGTGTATTATTCCACTCAACAACACATTCTTCCCTTTGCCACTTACCTTCTTACAAGTTTTCAGCATACCACCTGAAAACCTTACATGCACACAATCACATCATAAAAATTAGGAATTGTTTGCCTTAAATTTACTAAATCTAAGAGGTTATTTATATCTCCTATCAAATTAAATTCAAACAAACAACAATATCTCAACCAAAATGAAAAGCGAACCTAAGTGTGTTTGGCGACTCGAGATGGGTTTGCAATAACTAAATATCAACTAAAATGAAAAACAGCACATCTGTGTTGAGTGAATAGCGCCGGCCACCGGAGAAAGCTGAAAACGCACAGAGAATATAGGGCTTCAACCAACGGTGGTAAGAGGTCGATGGCGGAGGGTGACCCGGTCCCAACTGCTTGGAGAAACACGAAGAAAATGATTAGGGCAAGGAGAGACCTCCAAAAAGACTAACTTGTTGCTCCTACAGTCCTATGTCCACAACTAGGGACGACAATGGCTCGGATATGAACTGGATACAGGTGGACCAGAATCCAAATCCATTTCTGAGTCGGGATCCAGATCCGGATGCGCGGCTCTAAATTGCTTTGGCCCAGATCCGTATCATCTCTCGGATCCAGTTCGGGTCTAAAACGGATCCAAGTTTGTTTTCGCGCGTTCAATTTTGCTTCATGCAATAGAATATAATTAGGGAACCCTAAAAACACCTTGAACAATCCTGAAAATTCGAAATACCTAATATTGAAACAGAAACCATCAAATTTGTGCACAAAATTTCCTAAAAGCAAAGCCCTAAAAAAATAATACTCCTAACCCATAAAAACCTTCGATATGAAAATCCCTTAAATTGAACAAGAAATCCCTAATACAAAACCTAAAAACAAGAAGAAACAGACTAAAAGCCATCAAATTAAACCCTAAATTTTCGAAAAAAAAAAAGAAATGAGAAGAGAAGAGAAAATACCAAGCGGGCTGGGGGCAGAGGCGGTAGGCGGTGGTCGATGGTACAGGGGTGGGCGGTGGGCGGTGGGCGGTGGGCGGTGGGCGGTGGGCGGTGGGCGGTGGGCGGTGGGCGGTGGTCAGTGGTAGAGGGGGTGGTCGATGGCAGAGGCGGTCGACAGTTGCAGAGGGAGGAGAAGGAGGCGTGAATTGTTATTTGATAATTGTCATTAACTTTTCTTTTTTTTGAATATAATTGTCATTGACTTGAGTCGGTGATAATTATTCGCTTGATTTACTTGGATTCAGAGTATAATATTTAAAGGATTAAAAAAAAAATTAAAATCAATGTAATAAAGGTAATTAGTTATGTAAATGAAGTTATTGAAATGATTGTGCGTGAGCTAAAATAAGAGTAAATTAAAAAAAGGAAAAAACTACCGTGAATATTATAAACTTTTGTTAATTTTCAGCTCATCTATGATAAACTCTTCTCTTTTTTGGATCTTTTTTATGGTTTTTGTTGTAGTTTTGTTTCTCGTAATGGCAACTCATTAGCCCATTTGATTGCTGAATGGGACACGGCTTTAGCACAAGAGAAAATTTGTATGGAATCGTTTTCCCAAGAGCTTTTAGCTTTGGCCGAGCTTGATCTTTAATATATTTTCAGGTTTCGTTCAAAAAATAATAATAATAATACCAACTATTGGTTAACCATGAATAATATCAACTTAAAAGAGTGTTTTCCTAGAAAATCCCTAACACGTTAAAAATAAAACTATCGGTGATTATTTTAGGAAAACAACCCCTTAAGTTGGTATTATTCATAGTTTAACAATAGATTGTATTACTGTAAGAAAATTAACAAAAAGTTGTATTGTTGACGGTAATTTTTCCTTAAAAAAATGAATAAAAAAAGAGGTTGATTTCAAGTAAAGAATTCCCCGGACCCTCCCCTAGGATAAGTTTATATCCAAAATAAGGGAACTAATTGTTATTTTTTCTATTTTTCATTATTTTATAATTGATTCTTCTACCTCTTTAACAATCAAATTCCTTTAATTATTCTTGAAAATTTGCCCACAATCCAAGCGAGCTGCCAGTTATAGAATACGGGTGATCAAAACAAATTACAAGATCGATTCGCATATGGATTTTCGGATAATGAAAATCGTAATCCGGATTATATATCGAATATCCGGTTTATTTATTCTTAAATTTTTTTGGCTTTTTCTAAAACAAAATTATATTTAATACACCCAGTAGAAGAGTGAAACGTTGAAACTTTGACGAGTTTGAAGAAGAAGAGACATTTTAAAGATGACTTGACTTAGAGAAGTGAAACATGAAAAAATGAAATTTGTAAGAGCATATGACATTAGATACAAAAGAATATAAGAGGAGAATATATGTAGATGATAATTGTAACTGAATTTGCAAGTTGTATAATCAGGCGTACATCACGTGTATTTGGAGTAAAGAGATAAGTCCAAGCAACATAATTGTCTATGACCATTTTACATTATGGTATGATGATTCATGACTACTGAGCTTGTTTGTTGATTAGTCTTGTGCACTTCTTATATACAATCTTAAATAGCCTCTTTTTATAATTACAAAAGTTAGGTTGCGTACATCTAACACACCTAGCGGAAGTAGCCACTTCGTGGCATCAGAAAATCTAGTGTTGTTGTAGAAAGACTTGTGAATATGTGCCAAGAGAGCTATTGTTGTGCTAAGTTTCTTTTATCTTCTTTTTGCGACTGGTATGTAACATGATCAAAGTAAAGAAGTTTTGATGTAAAAAGCCTTGTAAAAGAAGATATTGTTCTAATGATATCAATTGAAGTCCAATTCTGCCAATATATGTATAGCTTACTTCAAGAGCATTATATACATGCACCAAAATGTAAGTAGCAAATCAACTACGATAAAATTAAAAGCTCAACTAGTTGAGTAGGAGCGACCCCTCGGGATTAATTAATCTCAGTTTTAATGAATTAACTACTTTGAAATATCGAGAATTTTTTCAAAGTTATATAAGAAGGTCATTAATGAAGAAATTATTTTGAATAATTTAGAACTTCAAAATAAACATTTAAATACAAATCATTGACATACCTAGTACATTGCATAGGGATCCATCGCAACTTCCAAAGAAGATTGTAACTTGAACCCTAATTTGTTTCCAAGCTTGCAATTTCAACAAAATCTAACAATTTCAACTTTTAAGCTTTAAAACCACATACATTGGACATTTAATTATATCATTCCTCAGTATTCTAACTGATACATAACATTAATTATATTACCTAAAATACTATAAAATTTAGAATTTGAAATTTGAAATTTATCACTAAATCACGTGTCAAAGTATATTATTTTATATTTATCTTTTGATTGTGTTTCCCAATTAACTCTTTCGGATATATTATTACTCTTGTTAACAATACCCTCAAATGTTCATTTGCTTTTTCCTTTATAAAAAATTGGAAAATTTTACATGAATAAGGTTTGATGAAACACCATTGTAGCACTTTTTTTTGTTTTTGTATGATAGCAACAAGATTACAAGTTTATAAAAACAGTTAGCAAATTATGTTAAATAAAAGCCTATTATGCTAATTTTGGACTTTTTTTAAATGTTTTTTAGTTTTATATTTACGATATATTTGTATATAAATAAAACAAAATTCAAAAATAAAAAATTTCCTCCCTTTCCTTGTCAGTTGTCACAGCCCCTAACCCTGCCATCCTTTCCCTTGTGTCAACAAAGAGTACTTAAAATCAAATATCGTATTAATGTGAAATTCAAATTATCGTAAGCGCATGATGCACGTGTAATAAGGAGGTCAAACAAAAGGGAGTTAAAATCAATTTATTTTTTTACTAAATTCTTAAAATCACGCGAGAAAATTAAATAGAAGTTGGATTTTTTAATTATTTACTAAAAGTTATAAATCTATAGGATGAGCCATATGAATTAAATGTTTAGGAAATTTAAAATTATACCCAATTCTCATATGAACATCAAATATTACACGATATTTGTAAACTACGGTTCAAAACCATGATTAAAAGCGATCTACGTTAATTTTAAAATCTCCTTATATTAAACAACAAATCAGATTAAAACTCTATTAGGTTGTGTCTTAAACTCTCGCTATTATGATTACGCTAATACGAATTTAAGTTTAAATCTAAATTTCCCTAGTCCCAAACTCTAGCTGTATGATAAGATTAACAAAGAGATTTTTAATTCAAGATAAGAACAACAATTAAATTACTTTTACAATTAAATTTGTTCACATTCAAACTTGAGATCAATCCCTCCACCCTACATTAAAGAACTACTAAGTAGACATAACAAATTGCACTAAAGGAGCCATGAACAAAATAAACATGAAGAAAAACATAATATTGAACAAGAAATAATAGAAAACTAAAGAAAGCATGAAAGAAATTAAAGGTACTATCAAAATTATAAAACAATATAAAAAAAAAACTATTATAATGCAAAAGAATGGAGAAAAAATTACTTTTTTTAAATAAGAACAAAATTTAAAAAAAATAAATAAACGAAGCATAAGAAAACTAAAAATAAAGGAAAAAAAAGAGTAAATTTCCTCCTTATAAAACCTAAACCTAAGAACTCTTTTTATTGAGAACTGGTATAAAAACTCATGTAAATACTACCCATAAAGACATGATAACTCAAGCAAACTATTTTTTATTTTACATTTATACATTAAAAAATATTTTTTGATTCGAGGGTATATTAAAAATAAATAATATTCTTCATAATCTTAGCTAATCCTAATTCCTAACTATCAAATCAATGGTTAACAACAGTAAATTACCTTAGCTAATCCCCCAACAGCCCATTGTTTGTTTGTAAGTGTCAGCATAAAAAACCTCAATAATACTGATTACTGTGCTGTAACCATGGTGTCTATGACGTGTGTTGGGAGTTGAGAGCAAATAGAATTTTGTGCCAATTGAAGGCTAAAACTTAAAACCAACAAAACAAGCCCTTCAGCCAATTGCTTCAGAGACAATTTCTTTGAAATACGTATTTTAAGCCCAACCCATAAAAGATAATACTTTATCCGTTCCATAATACTTGCTACATTTAACTTTTTTATGCAATCCAATGTACTATTTTGTTCATTTATATGTCGAATTATACACATTTAAAAATTATAAAAAATTTATATTGCGAAAGTATGCGATTAGACGATTTAAACAAGATCCCACTTGACTATATTATTACTTACATATTAGCCGCAATATATAAAATAAGCTTAAACGATGAATAGTGCCCAAAAACAAAATGTAGCAAATATTATGAAATGGGGGAAGTACCTACTTACTGTATTCTTAATGTCAACTTACATTATCCTTAATGCCTACTTTCAATATCTTAAATGTCTACTTACATCATTTTATGTATACTTACAATATTTTAAACAATATATAATGGGTCAGCCCAATTAGAGATGATCTCTCAAATAGACGGTCTCTCACAAGAATTTGTGCAAGCCCTTAATCCTCTAAACAAAGATCTCATTCCCTGGTTTTTGTTCCCTTACAACTCAACCTTTGCTTTGTTTTGTATAAACAGCCTTCCCATTCTTATGCTTTCCTTTGCCAGATTTCTAATCTTCCATCCTCCAACTAGCCTACACTGTTTCTTTAAATAATTCTGAATAACACTTCTCAATACTTGTACTTACCGAAATCTTAGTCATTTGTATTTAAAGATTATGCCCACGTTCAATCCCCCATTCCCCCTCCTTGATAATCACGTTTGCTAATCCCAATCTTCTTGATATTATTCATCTTCACCTCCCCTTAATTACCTTTATGAACTTGTAAGCTTTGTATATATACACCCACCATATGTCTATGCTTTCATATTAAGTACTTCTTCATCATATCCTTAATACTACTATCAAAAAAAGAAAAAACACAATAAAAAGGCTAGTTATGGCTGAAATTCAACAATTCACTAGCATTTCTTATGCCCCTTCCAAGAGAAAGGGGAATGGGTTCACTAGGAAGTGTGCCTCTTTAATTAAAGAGCAACACGCTCGAATCTATATCCTTAGAAGATGTGCTACAATGCTTCTTTGTTCGTACATTGAAGCCGATGATGACTAAACATCTCTTTTTATCTTAGCCTTATGTTCTGGTGTAATCCGGTGCATACTAGTACTAGCTACAGTATATACGTAAGTCATAACTATACCTTTTCCCGCTCTCCATTGTATACCAGGCTCGAGCAGTAATGCACCTTCGTTTAATCGCTTAATCATCCAAATTTTTGACCCAAAAGGCAATAATTCGATTGGGTTTTTTCACTTTTTAGTTTGGGTGGTTGCTGGTTTAAGAATTTTATGGGTGCATTGCTGCTTTTTTGTAACCAGCAGTAGTGCTGATGAGGCTTCCAAACATCAATTCATTGCCGCTTAGAGAACTGGACTTGAGATTTAGAGATGGCTGAAAATGGGGTTATATACTTAAACTTATGTTGAATGTAACTCTTAAGAGTTTTATCCTAAGAGATATATATCTGATAATACGACTTTGAGAGAGTAATATCATTGTGTTGTGTTACTAATCTTTATGAGAAAAATGGAAATTGAGTGGATATGTAATACTTCAACATTCCAAAGCATATTCTTTTGTTGATATGAACAATCCCTTAAGCTTTCAACTAAATGGAAACATATACATAGATTTGCATACAAAAATCAATATACATGATCAAGAAACCTTTGAGCAATTTAAATGTTGTCAGCCCAGAATTGAGTTCTGAATACATAAACCCAGTCTAAATTCAACTCAAATGCATTTTGAATCTTGAAAATTTTTGGTTGCATTAAAATTTATATTAAAAAAATCACAATTACAACACTTTGGAGCTCCAAAACCTGATATTACACCGATTCTAAATTTGCTGCTCAAATTAAAATCCCTAGCAACATTGACAATCAACTACTGATCAATTAAAATCCCTAACAATTTCATCATCAATTCTTAGAAATCAAATTCCAGCAACAATCACAAACTAAAATCAAATTCAACCCTAAAACACAAATCAAAACTCATTATACGCACCAGCTTCAGCATCAAGAAGACCGCCATAAGGATCTTGATCTCCAAAACTGGGAACCCTAAGTACACCGTGTAATCCAACAATTACAGCAGAAATCACACAGGCAACCATCAGATTCATCCAAGAATGAGCGACAAACAAAGCGATAATCGTAATTACAGCAAGAACACCAAAAACGATGCGATCGTCAACGATGAACCCCGCAATTTCAAGAGGAAAAATGCGAGGATTAAAATAAAGAAAGTACCAAGATAATGACACCACAAACACGAGAAGGAGTGAGAGAGGACGTAAAGCGAGAGTAAAGAAGAAGATGATGAGAAAGACATTGATGTAGTTAACTCGGAAGTGAGTTAGATTTGAGTTGAACCGAGTTGTGGCGTCAGAAAGGGATACTGGGAATGAAAGGGCGGAGATATCGAAAAATTCCGACCATGGTCTGGTTGTTGTTGCGGCGGGGTAATCATCGGAAGATGGTTGTAACGACATGTTTGATTTGAGATTTTGTTGAAAGGAGGTTTCTTTGACGAATGACGAAGATATGGGTTGTCGTGGGGTGGACTTGGCGAATTTCTAATTAGTTTCCATACATTGTTCATTTGTTCTACTAGTCTCCACATCATCCAATTAATTTACATATACTTAGGGCTTGTTTGGTTACCCACTATTAACCTTGGAATTTTAAATTCCTAGGAAATAGTATTATGGTAATTTGTTTGGTTGCCAAAAAAACTAAAATTCCTAGGAATTATAAAATCCAAGGGAAGTTAATTCCTATGAGACATAGGAATTAGATTACCATATACCCCCCTTGGCTATTTACAATTCCCATGGAAATAAAAATTCCTATTGTCAAACAAACAAAAATAAGTAATTCCTAGGAAATTGACAAAGGAAGTAAATTCCAATAAATTACAACTTCCCATAGGAATTTAATTCCTACGTCAACCAAACGACTCCTTAATCATTTCTCATTTTTTAATTCATTAATCTTCTTATCGTAAGACCATTTCAATTAGGTTATTCTATATTATTTAAAAAAAATTATATTACGTATGAGTGTATATCCAGTTTAAATTATGTTTTTTAAATTTCTTTTTACTAAAGGGCTACTTGTATGGGTCCGTCTCACAGTGAGAGGTCTCATACAAGACTTGTTGTTCTTAATTATATAGAGTAAGAGGTCGGAGGAAAGAGGGTAGCGACAAATTATAATCGTACCTATCCAAAAAGAGGACAAGGAGAAATGTGCGCACTCAATTTATCACATAAAAGAAAGATTTATACAAAAAGAAAGATGAGTGACCCACAACACCCCTGGAAAAATCTGTTCTTATTTATATGAGTTTGAAAATTTTTCAATTTGTAATATAGACATGTCAGATCGGTTAGCAATATATGAGTTTTATTTTTATTTTATTTTTTTTACAAGTATTTTGAACATAATTATAATCATTGTGTACTACACATGTAATACAGATCTAGTTGAATAATAATCATTTTTATAAAAGAAAATGTTACTTGCTAGATTTGCAACTAAATGGAAACAAATTAAATGAATATAAAGTAGTAATATGTTATTACACATTTCAAATTAAAACAATAACTATTTTATTATCATATATTCACAAAATGAAATATGCATGACATCATGTACATATATACTTATACTCCTACATAATTTTCTCTACTATTTATTATCCTTAATCCTTATACATACTATATAATCAAAAAATCAAAATATTTATGCTATAGTTATCAAATAAAAGATGCATACATAAACCTAACTATATATTTCTTCACTAGGTATTCATTTCAAAATAAAGAAAATTGTCCAAAATAAATCAACTTTTGCTCGATCCACTAAAAATAAACCCAACTATTAATTATTTTCAAATAAATCCACCTACTCGGTATAATTGCTTGATCACAAAGAAGCTTTGAAGATGCTTATTATAAACAATAGGTGTGTTTATTTTCAGCAAATAAATCTAATAGGTGAGATTATTTTTGAAAAATATTATAAAAGTTTCTTTTTAGACTGTGGATCATACAAATATTGGTGTATTATTGTGTAATTCCCTTTCAAAAATAAATGAAAAACTATATACTAGGTATCAAATATCAATGGCAAGTCAACCTCTTGACTCCATTCTATACACCTAGTTTCATAAAATGAACTTTCAACATCACTAGGCCAATAAGTCAACCATATTTTACTCCCAATTCTCCATTTCAAAACACAACCTTCCATTTCTTTTCTTAATCTCCACTTAACTTCTTCACCATATTCACTCTTAGTAAATACAACACCACCCGATTTCATGAAAGGTCTATCTACTCTTGAATACCTTTTCCCTAAATCATCATTTATAATTTTATTATTAATATTATTATTATAATTATTATTACTAGTACTTGCACCATTAATTAAATTTTTACTATAAACTTCAATCCCATTTGCATTATCATAAAATATTGCATCAAATATGGCTACATTTCCTTCCACATCTTGGTCCCACCTCCAATTCTTCATCTTCATCTTTGATGAACTTCTAAACATTGTTTTCACCTTTGGTGCTTTCATTTTACCAAAACTACCTTTCACAAGTTTTTGTGATTCCATTTCTCTTTGTATGTTGCATGTTGATTTCCCTAGACTTATACTTGATACATAGTTGGACCCGATTTCTGGTCCCACCCAGAACTCGATTCTAGAAGGGAAATATAATTCTTTGTTGAATTCAGTATTAGTATTATTTTCTTCCTTGTTTTTACTGAACCCTAGTTTTACTATGTGGAGTCTTATGTTATCGATATGTGCCTTGACTTGGATATGACTTTCTAGAAACTCGACTTTGTATTCTAATTGAATATGAGCTTCTAATTGTTGGTGGGCTAGAGAATACCTAAGAGCGGATTCTTTAGCCCCAACAAAAAGAAATCCTTCTTTTTTATCACTAGAACACGTGCGCTTCATAGCCCATATTGGTACGTATCCTTTTAATAACCACATACCAGATGCTTCAGAAGCGTACGAAAGCCCTAGATTCGAAGGTAAAGGTAGTATAGACGATAGTCCAACCGTTTTAATTTCTTTGGCAATTAACCATTTCGTAATCATATAACCAAACGCACGTGAGAAGCACATCTCGACATCAATTCCAACAGCTTCCATAACATCTTTTAACACTTGCACGTGAGTGGCACGTGACAATAGCTCAAGATTGGGAGCTAGTAAAGAATGGAAGTAGAATGATCCAACTTCGGTTGGAGCATCACACGCACATAACCAAAACAAACGTGTAAATAATAAAATATTGAAAAAACCCGAAAAGGATTCGGGTGAATAGGTTTCAAGTATCCCAACAATTGAACCGGGTTTTACTTTTATATTATGGGATCCATGACGGGTTTTATCATGATAAGTAATAGGAGCACGTTGTATAATTTCTTGAATAAGTTGAAGGACAATAGGTAAAAAAGGCTTATCCGAGGATAGGGAACACGGGTCGGATATCCATATTGTGTTATGAGACGACTCATTCGGATTAAACCCTTGGATAAATATAGAGAAAGTTATCCATATCTCGGTATTTAACTCGGATGACCGCTCGGCTTTGAGTTCAATGGATCGGACCGTGCTCCCCGTACCGATTGTATCATTAGAGGTGAGTTGGTAAACGAGTTGTGAGTTGGATGGGCTCCATTCGGGTGAACTCGGTAGGTTATATATCCATGACCAAATATCCATGGATAATTAGGTTAAGGTTTATGTTTTAGGGTTTTAAAGAAAAGGGTATTTTAATGCATGGACTAAGGGATTTATTTATAGAAGAATTGAGTGATGTATGGTATGACAACTTGGAACAATTTTTAGCCACCTAACAAGAATAAGGCTCTTATGAATCAATACATCTTTGTATTTGGGTAAGTATACAACTTTCTTTGCATTTATTAGTATCTCATTCATTGTGACAATGCAATCTATTTTTTTACATTTATTAGAATTACTTATTCGGTTATATGTGTTATCAAGTTGTCAGGATCAAGATTCTACTTGAAATCGTTTAGATAGGTAATATCAAATCGATAGAATTGAATCATAAGATCTACTGAAGTATCACTGAGTTCATTTCAAAAAAAAAAAGTATCACTGAGTTATATTATTATTCATTTTCAAAGTTTAAATTTTTGTGAATTAAACTTTCTTAAAATTCATCTTTAATAATTAAATGGAAAAGCATTTCATAGTTTAAATTGATAATCATAGAATATTTGAAATTGAAATACATTGAAAGAAATTAGCGAAATATGGTGTATAATTTTAAAAATAAATAATATTTAAGACTAAAAATGTTGAATCGGATCGTCAAATCGTATGCATTCTATAAAATTATGAAATTCTAAAATAATAAATATATTCATATAAATTAATGAATATCAATTCAGTTAGTCGTTATGGCTCGTGAATTCCTTTTCTTGCTACGTTGCCTTCAATCTCATCTCTAGTTTGTCCTTATTAATTTATGATATAAATTGTTTTGAGTGGTGATGGAAAAAAAATAAAATGTAAATAATATAAGTTGACGTGGATATTTAGGAACAGCCAAATTTGGACTTTTGTAAATTTTAGTTGAGAAATGAAAAAACACCAAAACTTATAAAATTATCTACAGACATATAATTAGGCTATTTAAGATTTTAAGTAATCAATTTAAGGTTATAATATACGTAATAACTCTAAGACTACCAAATGTAAACACTGTAAAATTATAAATAAGTAATTATTTTTAAAAAATAAGTACATTAAAATAAAAATAATCTCATTGTAAGACCTTGGCATTTGAGGATTTGTGATAAGAAAGAGCCAATACTAAGTATTGGTAGTTAGCATAAGACATATGCTACGTGCTAAAACTAGTACCACTACGTTAAACAACATCTCCAAACCAATGTTTGGATTATACACCCTTTGACTTTTATTGAAGTTTTCACGATAAATATTCATGGCAATTAGGAAAAAGTAAAATGAAAGTGAATAGGAGTATTATTTTATTAAATAATAATTTGATTGATAGAGAAAAAGTTGGGAACATAAATATTAAAAAATATTAAAAAAAAGTTAGTAGAAAAAATATGAGACACAATTGATAAAAATATTTTTATAAAGTTAGTGAAAAACATAATGATCTAAGAGATTTGTGTTATTACATCGTTTACATAGGAAAACATTTACGTAGAGAAATTATGTTTTTATCCAAAAAAAATATATTTACATAGTGGTCTCAGGGCCGGCCTTAAGGGTGAGCAATAGGGGTCGTCGCCCAGGGCCCCATGTCAAAAAAGCGAAATTAATGATTGTAGAAAGTCCATATCGGTTATAATTTGCAAAGAAAATGGGCTCCAATATGCTGTTTCGCCCAAGGCCCCATGTCAAAAAAGTAAAATTAATAGTTGTAGAAAGTCCACATAGGTTATAATTTGCAAAGGAAAATAGTTCCAATATGCTATTTCGCCCAAGGCCACAAAACATCTAAGGTCGACCTTGAGTGATCTCTATTTTTGTTGAGAAAAATATTTCTAGCTTTGTGTTTAATTTCTTTTTTAAAAATAATTTGTGAATTTTGTAAAATTGCTATAATAAATCTATAAATAATTTCATAATTAGCTCAATATAAAAAATCAGATTCTAAGTCCGGTAAATATTATTGTATAATCAACCATCATCAAATAAAATAATTTCATTTGTTAAGGCTCCTCCTAAGGATGACATTTGTCATTTTTCAACATTTTTATTAGTATGATTTTTATAAAATTATTTATCGAATACCTCACTTTTTTCATTTAATTAAATATATTAAATTCTAGGTTAGATATATAGAATTATTATGATAAATCTTTAAATAATTTAATAATTTACCACAATATCAAAAAATTAGATTCTAAATCAAGTAAATATTGTTATATAAGCAGCTATCATCAAATAAAATAATTTCAGTTGTCAATACTCTTTTTAAAGATGACATTTGTCAATTTACAATATTTTTATTAGTATATATATATGACAATTTGTCATTTTTTAATATTATTTTTAAGAAAATTATCTAGAATAATCCAAACTATTCATGATTTTCCTACAATAATCCCACCTATTGGTTAACCATGAATAATCTCAACTTTGAGGGGCATTTTCCAAGAGTAGACCCGGTGACCGGATGACTTGCTATATCAAGTTTTATTTTTTTTTAAAAAATGATAAATTAAAATAAAATGTGAGATAAAATATTAAATAAACATTCATAGAAAATTTATGATTAATATTTAATTTATTGTTTTGGTGAATTACCTACTATAGCAGGTTATCGGGTTACCCAAGTTTACTCTAGGAAAATACCCGTCAAAGTTAGGATTATTCATGGTTAATCAATAGGTGGGATTATTGTAGGAAAATCATGAATAATTTGGATTATTTAGGTAATTTTTCCTATTTTTAATAGTAGTACGTGTAATGTGTTTTTAAATTGGACCTCAAACTTGAAGTTTGTGAAGAATAAGCGGAGGAGGCATTAGTGTTGTGTTTAAAGGGACAGTATTTAATGCGATGAATGAATAACTTGATGACTATTTTAATTCACATTATCAATTTTTAAGGTTGAGTTGATGTTAATAAATTATAAGTTTATTTAATTTAATGTGTTGTAAAGTTACATGGCTCTGAAGAAACAAGAAACTTCATGATCAGTTTGACGCTAAAGCTTCAAATTCTTATAATGAATCTGATTCTAGCAAAGTGCAAACCCTTATTTCGTGAAAAAGTCTAATATGGACTTGGTCCACATTAATATTAGTATGGACCAACTCTTATACTTTACCCTACTACACTCTCCTCCTGTCCCCTCGTCCACTTTATTCCACTCTATTTTTGTACTCTCACACTTTATCCACTCCACTTTTATACCTAAAAAAGTGAGGAAAAAAAATCAAAAATCAAAAATAAAAAATTAAATTTTAAAACTGAAAATTTTAAAAATTTAAAATTTTTAAAAATAAAAAAAATTAATTAAAAAGTTAAAGTTAAAATTAAAATTTAATAAATTTAAAATTAAAATTAAAAGTTAAAATTAAAAAGTTTTTTTAAAAAATAAATTTATTTTTTTCAAAAAGTTTTTTTACCGGTTACTTTGGAGTATGTAATAAAGAGTGAAGAGAATGAAGAATAAAGAGGATAGGGATAAGAGTTTTAAAACTTGGTCCCTAGTATTTTAGTGTGCACCAAGTCCACACAAGTGTGTTTCTATTATTTCAGGTTTACTCAATTTTTGTTGATGGATTTACCTTTCCTTCTAACCAAGTTTCTTACGCTTTGACATTATTGTTGTATATGCTGAAAGCCTAATATGTTGAAAAACTGAAACTTAAATGTGAAAGTTTTGTGCTTTTGCCGAGTATGTTATTAATTGCTTTCTATGTGCTAGTACCTGATGTTTATTCTAGTTATTTAAGATAACTAATGAATGAATTGCGAATTTTGACGAGAAAGTCTTAGTAAATAACGGTTATTTGTGAGGTTTATAAATCACCCTTATGTCGTAGGATGTGATAGGATGAGAGATTTGTTGTTTTCGTTTATCTTTTTTAATTTTATTTATTTTAATATTATTATTTTTGTCTATTTGTGGTTATTTACAAATCACGGTTATTGATTAGGAATTTTTGAACTTTTACCATTCTTATACTATAAATCAGGCAAGATCACCTTTTTATATCGTTATAGTGGAACATTTGGAATTTTTGTTGTGTTGGTATTTGAAATTGTTGGTTGTGAATTGTGATGTTCATGATTAATGATGAAATAAATATCTTTTTTTTATTTTTTATTTTTTGGAAATTTGGGATATATATATAAAAAAAAAGGAGAAATAACATCAACATTGAGACTTGGAAACCCCAAAATCGACGGCATAAAAAAACCTCGTGAAGGAAAAAAGCCATTGAAAAAGAGGACCAAGAAACAGGCCACTCAGACACAGCATAGAAGTGGACTATGCATCACCAAAATGTCTAAACTAAAACCAAAAGTTTCTACTCCTTACACACCAAAACTAGGAACAATAAATCACCACCATAATCACCACCACTACCTCACATCTATCACACTAAAACTATATAAATAACAGGTCCACGCAAATAATATGAGAGACACAACGCATCAAAAAATATAAAACCTCAAGTTTTTTTTATAATAAGTTTATGTGGAATCACATAATATGTATTTGACATAGCCCATTTTTGTAGTCCAATTTTTTTAATGCATATATGTAAGAAAACGTAATTTAACAGAAGAACCTTAAGTTAGTCTAACTATAACTACTTAAAAATAATATATTATATGTTACGACCTTTCTTGCTATAAATCTAATAAGAGTTGTGAGCAGCTTTAGAGTTTAGCGACCATTTGGAATTTAATTGTAGTAGAGTTAATTCAATGAAAATTTTTTGGTCTATTGTAAAATAAAAACTATATTCTATGTATTAGATAAAAAAATAAATTGAATTGACGTCTTATTGTGTAAGATTGTATTCGTAGGAACTCAAAATTTTCTTTCTTTGCCTCAGGCGAGAGCTTCTTTAAATTCATTGAAGTAATGTTAATTTTGTTGATGATGTGAATGAGATGTTTTAATTGCATGCTAGCATGGATGGATATGAATTGCACATGTAATTTTTTTTTTGATAAATCCATTCTCGACTTTTTATTTATTTATTTATTTTTAATTTTGACTTTCGTTGAAGTTGTGTGAACAAATCGATTATGTCGGTACTCATTCACGTTATCATAAATATGATTTAATTGAATTTCTTTTCCTACTTCTCGGGCGTTTCCAGCCTGCTATTCATCAATAGCCACTTTAGTGGCACTTGGTATTTTACGGCCCGTTTGGTATATGTAGTAATTAACGTGGTAATGAGAATGAAAATCTAGTATAATTTTAGGTTGAAAAATCACTTAGCTACCTTGATAGACATGCTTGTCTAAATTCATCTCATTTTCTTCATAAAATTCATTCTAATGCATTACCATTTGGAGAGGATAATGAAAATTTATAAACAAAAAAACTTTTTTGTAATCAAAATTTCATTACCATGAGAATGATATAAAACTTTTTATGAAATTTTACATTATAAATCATTCTCATTACCACCATTTAGTACCACTAACCAAAGGACTTGTTAGTGTAATGGAAATGGGGTTTGTTGTGTTTTATTTTTAATAAAATAATTGTTTATGTATTGTTTTTCACTTTTTTTTTATTTGAGTTGAAGGTTGCACTTTTTAGGAACTTATAGGAATTAGCATCGTAAACGGATTGCTTTTGATAGAATTTAGAAAATGGACATGGGCAACCCAAACAAGGAGGAGAAGAAGTAGTCCACTCATAAACCCAAAGCAGGTTCACTACTAAAACCAATTGGTAACAGTAGGAGTTACTCCTTGAGTTTATAAAGTGATGCATACTCTTCTCTTTCTCCGATGTGGGACAACTCACATGTGGGTAACACATGGGCACTTCAACAGCTTCCTTTTTTAATAAAATTAAGTGATCAATGTCTGATGTCAATGGCACTTTAACTCCCCGGAAAACAACCATTATCCACATCGACAAGGTATTAGGGAGTAGGGATGGATATCAATCATGGACCCTAAGGGTCTAGACCTAACTGAACCTAATTTAAGGGTCTAAATTAGACGTGGGGTCGGGTCACATTTTAACGGGTTATTAGCAGGTTGGGTTAATAACGGGGTTGGGACATTAGCAGACCTTTGTCTAAAGGGTCGGATTGGGTCGGATAATTTTAAGAATTGGTTGTAACAAATATTTTACCTCTTTGTTTTTTAATATTTTTATCACAAATTCTTACTTGAGATCGTCTATTGTAAAGACGGCTCTCAAAAGCCCAATCCAATTCTAAATATATATTGTTACAACTCTAAATATAGATTTGGGCTGGACTTTTGAGAGTCGTCTTTATAAAAGACGGTCTCTCAAGAGAGCACCTATATTTTTATATGATATTGTTATATACGTGGTTGACTTGACTCAACGGACCATAAAATATAATACTACCTTCGTTCCAAAATACTTGCAAATTTGCCTTTTTCACGCAGTCCAATGCACTAATTCAATCCTTAATATCTATAATTATGTATAATATAAAATTATAAAAATTTGATATTAATAATCTTTACGTCGAGACGAATTAAACAAGATCTCACTTGACTATGTTTTAACTTATAGATTACTTATTAATCACAAATTAAGGGAGATAACTGAATAGTGCTTATTTTTCGTACGTTGCGACTATATTGGACGGAGGAAGTAAAAAACTACTTTATGAACTTTTAAAAGATGAGTCTTCTATAAAAAAAGGGGTCAAAGAGGGTCGTGCTTAAACAGGCTTTGACCATCCTCGACTGGTTTAGCATTTGACATTAACCGATCCATTTAAATTTTGACCCCACTTGCCTCGACCCGACCCATTGAACACCTCTAGTCTGGATCCAAATTCGACCCGTAGACTGTATGACATTAATTTAATTTAATTTAACACTAATTCCCAAATGAGACGGTCTCACAATGAGACCATCTGTATTGGGCTGTCCAAATACACACATTTTGTCTTAAAGCGATCACTTATAAAGTTAAATGAACACTTATAATTTTAAAATAATCATTTTTATAATTTTAGAGTAATTAAATATAACCTTAAAACGATCACTTACAATATTAAAGTAATAAATAAATTAAAGAAATGTACTAATATATAGACCCGTTTCATGGTTTAAAAAAAAAAAAAAAATCCTTTTTTCACCCGTTCACCGTGCACGGCAAGTTAAAAAAAATTACTTCACACAAGTGTTGTACAGCTAATGGCACACTGTCTTTTCTTCATAAATACGTATAAATACAATATTTTCCAAATCTAAAACAAAATCTTCATAAAATACGTATAAATACGTATATACGGCTCTTCCTTTACGGCGCTTCCTCCATGGCAACCAGTCCACTCTCCAAATCTGGTAAGTGTTTTCTCTCCTTCATCAATCTTCAATTTTTATCCTTTGTACTGGTAACTGTGTTTTCTTTTTGTTATTAATTCTTTTAAGGCTTTAATTGTTCCATGTTCATATTGTTTCATTATTTTTGCTGTTTATTCGAGTTACCCGTTGAATCTCTCCATGAGTTATATTGTTACTGTTTTTCCACTTCAAATCTTTTTTTCCTTCATATTTCTAGCAATATTTTGACTGTTCCATGTTTATACTAGTTTATGGGTTTTTACAGATGTTTTTAACGACGCCATTTATGTAGTTTGGGATTTTATCGTTGTATTTGTGTTTTGTATTTTAAGAACTTCAATGTTCTGATCGCCTAATTAACATAAACATATTTAAAATATTGTATTGGTTGAAAATGTTTTGAAATTTTAACGAATAGAATATAATTGCATGATATATGTTGTGAAATATTGTGGAATTATTGCAGAGGTGTGGATAATCGGTTAGACGGGCGGAACTAGTGTAGAAAATTGGTGAAGTAATAGTCTTTTAACCCATAATCCCGCCATTTCCCCTTCCCCATTTCCGTTACTTTTCTGGTCTGCGGCGACAAGCGTCGTATTAGTGAATCCACAAATGTCTTCCCAAAACGCCAAAAACTTCTCTACCCTGAAATCATGGCTCCTAAGCTTTCCGATGATTCAACTCTTCTCTAATTAGGGTAATTAGTCCTTTCTCTAATTTCTTCTGAATGAATTGAATTTGATTTTTTGAATTGAAGAATTTAAAATATAACTGTAATTGGAATAATGGTTTGTTGATTATAGAAAACCTATTATGCATTTCTTTTTAATAAAGTCGACATCTTTAGACATTTGCGAATGGGAGTTTTAGAAATATGGCCGTTAGCAAGTATGAAAGTAATCCAGAATGGAATTGTGTCTGAACTAATGAGTATAGTTACTAATTCAATCAGTTGCTGCCATGTTCTGAACTATGTACACGATAAAACCTATTATGAATTGTAGTTTCTTTATTTTGAATTTATTTTATTGAAACTGCTTTTTATGAGTTGATTGAAGAATTTGAAAAAGAATATCAACTGGGATCAAGGTTTCTATTGAATAATGCGAACTAATTTTGAAATGTAGGTGCATTTAGTTTATTATTGTGCTCTTGTTCTTGGATAATGCCATTGCCATCTATAAGGGGTGCTTAATTGTTTGGTGAGGAGTGAAAAACAAATTTTGATTGTTTTTGGTCTATTTATGGGCATTTTGAACGAATGGGGAATCAAAAAGACAATTTAGTAAATCATTCGTTGTTCAATATAAATTTTTAATGCACTTGATTCTATTTTTTTTAATTATCGACATCACTCGAGTTTTTTTTTAATTTTTTTTTCTCTTTCTGGTTCTGCCCTTGTAATTAGTTGGATTCATTCAGGTCCGGTGGACCATGAAACTGATATGTTGCACTTTTTTTTAAATATTCCTTTTATATTTTTTATAACTAATGGGGTGGTTTTGTGCAAACCAGGAATGGATTCGTGATTCGTGATTGCATTGCACTAGCAGGGATTGGCGAAGTATGCTTATGGCTCGTCTTGCCGCCAGAAAGTGAAGGTATTCAAGAGTTTTAATTTTAAAACAAATTAATTTAACTACTTGCACAACTCGGGTTGTAAACAAGCCTTGTCAACTACAAGCTCCACTCTTTGCTTGACTAAGAGCCAGGATTGGCAATTTTGAGTTTGCTTAATCATGTATAAAATGAGATGCTTATGTGCCCAAGGTTTATATTTCCCTATTTTTTATATTACTTGATAAATATTTTTTAAGTTTGTATCCAAGTTTGAGATCGATGCTTCATCTATGCTTAATATTGTGACTTTGAGTATCCTTTAGCATTTGCTCTTACGATGGACTAGGGATCAATTGTTATGAAAGATGGCTCAATTTTCTCTTTGCTGCCTTTTACATAGTTTATTTATCCCTTTCAGGGATATGTAGGCTTGGTTTCTCTTTTTCATCTAGTGCATAGTATTTTTGTCCCCAAACCAATGCTCCCTTTTGCTTAGTTCTCCACTAAATTTGTCTTGTAGGAGGAAGATTATTTGTTGCAACTATATAAAGACACTTCTAGGTGATGGACATGTTTGGAGCAAAAAGTAACAAAGGTATTCAAACATGTGGTGAGCTAATGTTTTCCAAGGTCTATCATTTAGTATAAAGCAATAACGATAAATTTATTTTTGATGTTGTCTTTTATTGGTAAATACTAGTCCTCTTATTTCTCTGTTTCTAAGTAATTTGAGTTTATTGGATATGCTTTATTTTTTGAAATTGTAGAAGGCTTTATAGAGGGGATTTGGAGCTAAAACTGGTGAAATGTTGCGGAATTATTGCAGAGGTGAGGATAACGATATAGTTGCATTCATTCAGGTATGGTGGAACATTAAACTTATCATTTTGCACAATTTTTATAAATATTCCTTTAATATTTTGTATAGCAAATGTGGTGGGTTTTTATTTGCTAAGAATGGATTTATCTAGTTCTACATGCACTTGATTTGTAGCTTTGATCATCTACATGTAAATCACAATCAGTTACAATAATAATGTAGTGATGTTTCTGAAGTTTAACCTGGTGTGTTTTTTTTTCGTAAGATATTAGGTGTTTTTGTATGGTTAGTGTGTCGTTAATGACGCCCTTGATGCTATGACTCCTGTTTGGTGTTTGCTCCCCTCGGTGTCCTCCCCATGCCCTTACCACTTTTATCTTCGGTTGAGGCTGTGTTTCCGCATTTGCCGCCTTCTCCAACACATTCTTGTTCGTGGCTCAAGATGGTTATGGGTTTCACTACTCCTGGTTTGGTTGGTGGCGTACCTTGCGGGGTACGTGCATTTTAGGGGTTTCGACTCCTTGGTGGCATTTTTTATGTACTTTATTTGAGCTAGTTCTCTTATTATGTCACAAACATTATTAAATTTCATCATTTTCAACAGCGATAAGCTACTGAACAAATACGTTAAAGAATCTTGTAGGGTCCAACGAAACTTTGGACTAAGTTTACCCTTCTTCCAAACTCTCATTACTTTTCTATTCGGGGAAACTCGATGGACCACCTTATCCCCAACTTGAAACTCGATAGGTTTATGCAACCGATTTACATAGCTCTTTTGTCTAATCAACTAACTCACATCTTAATTTTTTTTAATGTTCATTATACCCTATTACATGTCAAATATAATCCGCTTCACGAATGCGGTCAAGAATCTCATACGGTCCAACAAAATTCAGACTAAGTTAACCATTTTTACAAAATCTCATTACTCGATAGGTCTATGCCACCAATTTGCATAGCTCTTTTTTCAATTAAAGAACTTACATCTCACGCTTTCTTGATACTCATTTAACCCTTTTACGTGTCAAATATAATCCGCTTCACGAATGCGGTCAAGAATCTAGTACGGTCCAACAAAATTTGGACTAAGTTCACCTTTTTTCCAATATCTCATTACTCTTCTAGCTAGGGAAACTGATATGAACCTCTCATCCCCAACATGAAACTCGATAGGTCTATGCCACCAATTTGCATAGCTCTTTTGTCTAATAAAAGAACTCACATCTCACGCTTTCTTGATACTCATTATACCTTCTTACATGTCAAATATAATCCGCTTCACGAATGCGGTCAAGAATCTCGTACGGTCCAACAAATCTCCGACAACTTCACCTTTTTTCCAAAACCTAATTACTTTTCTAGCTGGGGAAACTCTTAGGAACACCTCATCCCTAACATGAAACTCGATAGGTCTATGCCACCAATTTGCATACCTCTGTTGTCTAATTAAAAAAACTTACATCTCACGCTTTCTTGTTACTCATTCATTATATCCTCTGACATGTCAAATATAATCCGCTTCACGATTGCGGTCAAGAATCTCGTACGGTCCAACAAATCTCGGACTTTGTTCACCTTTTTTCCAAAATCTCATTACTTTTCTAGCTAGGGAAACTGAAAGGAACCCCTTATCCCTAACATGAAACTCGAAAGGTCTATGCCACCAATTTGCATAGCTCTTTTGTCCAATAAAAAAACTCACATCTCACGCTTTCTTGATACTTATTATACCCTATTACATGTCAAATATGATCCGCTTCACGAATGCGGTCAAGAATCTCATACGGTCCAACAAAATTCGGACTAAGTTCACCATTTTTCCAAAATCTCATTACTCGATAGGTCTATGCCACCAATTTGCATAGCTCTTTTGTCCAATTAAAGAACATACATCTCACGCTTTCTTGATTCTCATTTAACCCTTTTACATGTCAAATATAATCGGCTTCACGAATGCGGTCAAGAATCTTGTACGGTCCAACGAAATTTGGACTAAGTTCACCTTTTTTCCAAAATCTCATTACTCTTCTAGCTAGGGAAACTGATATGAACCACTCATCCCCAACATGAAACTCGATAGGTCTATGCCACCAAATTGCATAGCTCTTTTGTCAAATTTAAGAACTTACATCTCACGCTTTCTTGATACTCATTATACCCTCTAACATGTCAAATATAATCCACTTCACGAATGATGTCAAGAATCTCGTACGCTCCAACAAATCTCGGACAAGTTCACCTTTTTTCCAAAACCTAATTACTTTTCTAGCTGGGAAACTCTAAGGAACACCTCATCCCTAATATGAAACTCGATAGGTCTATGCCACCATTTTGCATAGCTCTGTTGTCTAATTAAAAAAACTTACATCTCACGCTTTCTTGTTACTCATTATACCCTCTGACATGTCAAATATAATCCGCTTCACGATTTCGGTCAAGAATCTCGTACGGTCCAACAAATCTCGGACTTTGTTCACCTTTTTTCTAAAATCTCATTACTTTTCTAGCTAGGGAAACTGAAAGGAACCCCTTATCCCTAACATCAAACTCGATACGTCTATGCCACCAATTTGCATAGCTCTTTTGTCTAATAAAAAAACTCACATCTCACGCTTTCTTGATACTCATTATACCCTATTTCATGTCAAATATGATCCGCTTCACGAATGCGGTCAAGAATCTCATACGGTCCAACAAAATTCGGACTAAGTTCACCATTTTTCCAAAATCTCATTACTTGATAGGTCTATGCCACCAATTTGCATAGCTTTTTTGTCCAATTAAAGAACTTACATCTCACGCTTTCTTGATACTCATTTAACCCTTGTCAAATATAATCTGCTTCACGACTGCGGTTAAGAATCTAGTACGGTCCAACGAAATTTGGACTAAGTTCACCTTTTTTCCAAAATCTCATTACTCTTCTAGCTAGGGAAACTGATATGAACCTCTCATCCCCAACATGAAACTAGATTGGTCTATGCCACCGAATTGCATAGCTCTTTTGTCAAATTTAAGAACTTACATCTCACGCTTTCTTGATACTCATTATACCCTCATACATGTCAAATATAATCCGCTTCACGAATGCGGTCAAGAATCTAGTACGGTCCAACAAACTTCGGACTAAGTTAGCCTTTTTTCCAAAATCTCATTACTCTTCTAGCTAGGGAAACTTAAATGAACACCTCATCCCCAACATCAAACTCATAGGTCTATGCCACCAATTTACATAGCTCTTTTGTCTAATTAAAGAACTTACATCTCACGCTTTCTTGGTACTCATTTTACCTTCTTACATATCAAATATAATCCGCTTCATGAATGCGGTCAAGAATCTCATACGGTCCAACAAATTTCGGACTAAGTTCACCTTTTTTCCAAAATCTCATTACTCGATAGGTCTATGCCACCAATTTGCATAGCTCTTTTGTCTAATTAAAGAACTTACATCTCACGCTTTCTTGATACTCATTATACCCTCTTACATGTCAAATATAATCCGCTTCACGAATGCGGTCAAGAATCTCGTACGGTCCAACAAATCTCGGACTTTGTTCACCTTTTTTCCAAAATCTCATTCTTTTTCTAGCTAGGGAAACTGAATGGAGCACCTCATCCCCAACATGAAACTAGATAGATCTATGCCACCAATTTGCATAGCTCTTTTGTCAAATAAAAAAACTCACATCCCACGCTTTCTTGATACTTATTATACCCTATTACATGTCAAATATGATCCGCTTCACAAATGCGGTCAAGAATCTCATACGGTCCTACAAAATTCGGACTAAGTTCACCATTTTTCCAAAATCTCATTACTCGATAGGCCTATGCCACCAATTTGCATAGCTTTTTTGTCCAATTAAAGAACTTACATCTCACGCTTTCTTGATACTCATTTAACCCTTTTACATGTCAAATATAATCCGCTTCACGAATTCGGTCAAGAATCTTGTACGGCCAACGAAATTTGGACTAAGTTCACCTTTTTTCCAAAATCTCATTACTCTTCTAGCTAGGGAAACTGATATGAACCACTCATCCCAAACATGAAATTCGATAGGTCTATGCCACCAAATTGCATAGCTCTTTTGTCTAAATAAAGAACTTACATCTCACGCTTTCTTGATACTCATTATTCCCTCTTACATGTTATATATAATCCGCTTCACGAATACGGTCAAGAATCTCGTACGGTCCGACAAATCTCGCACTAAGTTCACCTTTTTTTCAAAATCTCATTACTCCTCTAGCTAGGGAAACTGAAAGGAACACCTCATCCCTTCATGAAACTCGATCGGTCTATGCCACCAATTTCCATAGCTCTTTTGTCTAATAAAAGAACTCACATCTATCGCTTTTTTGATACTCATTGTACCCTCTTACATATCAAATATCATCCGCTTCACGAATATAGTCAAGAATCTCGTACGGTCCAACAAAAATTGGACTAAGTTTCCTTTTTTCGAAAATCTCTTTACTCGATTGGTCTATGCCACCAATTAGAGAACTTATATCTCACGCTTTCTTGATACTCATTATACCCTCTTACATATCAAATATAATCCGCTTCACGAATGCGGTAAGGATTCTAGTACGGTCCAACAAAATTCGGACTAAGTGCACCTTTTTTCAAAAATCTCATTACTCTTCTAGCTAGGGAAACTGAAATGAACTCCTCATCCCCAACATCAAACTCGATAGGTCTATGCCACCAATTTGCATAGCTCTTTTGTCTAATAAAAGAACTTACATCTCACGCTTTCTTGATACTCATTATACCCTCTTATATGTCAAATATAATCCGCTTCACGAATGCAGTCAAGAATCTCATGAGGTCCAACATATCTCGCACTAAGTTCACCTTTTTTCCAAAATCTCATTACTCTTCTAGCTAGGGAAACCTAAATGAACTCCTCATCCCCAACATCAAACTCGATAGTTCTATGCCACCAATTTGCATAGCTCTTTTTTCTAACTAAAGAACTTACATCTCACGCTTTCTTGATACTCATTATACCCTGTTACATGTCAAATATAATCCGCTTCACGAATGCGGTCAAGAATCTCGTACGGTCCAACAAAATTCGGACTAAGTTCACCTTTTTTCTAAAATCTCATTACTCGATAAGTCTATACCACCAATTTGCATAGCTCTTTTGTCTAATTAAAGAACTTACATCTCACGCTTTCTTGATACTCATTATACCCTCTTACATGTCAAATATAATCCGCTTCACGAATGCGGTCAAGAATCTCGTACGGTCCAACAAATCTCGGACTTTGTTCACCTTTTTTCCAAAATCTCATTACTTTTCTAGCTAGGGAAACTGAAAGGAACCCCTTATCCCTAACATGAAACTCGATAGGTCTATGCCACCAATTTGCATAGCTCTTTATGTCAAATATGATCCGCTTCACGAATGCGGTCAAGAATCTCATACGGTCCTACAAAATTCGGACTAAGTTCACCATTTTTCCAAAATCTCATTACTCGATAGGTTTATGCCACCAATTTGCATAGCTCTTTTGTCTAATTAAAGAACTTACATCTCACGCTTTCTTGATACTCACTACACCCTCTTACATGTCAAATATAATCCGCTTCACGAATGCGGTCAAGAATCTAGTACGGTCCAACATAATTCGGACTAAGTTCACCTTTTTTCTAAAATCTCATTACTCGATAAGTCTATGCCACCAATTTGCATAGCTCTTTTGTCTAATTAAAGAACTTACATCTCGCGCTTTCTTGATACTCATTATTCCCTCTTAACTATCAAATATAATCCGCTTCACGAAAGCAGTCTAGAATCTCGTACGGTCCAACAAAATTCGAACTAAGTTCACCTTTTTTCCAAAATTTCAATATTCTTCTAGCTAGGGAAACTGAAATGAACTTCTCATCCCCAACATCAAACTCGATAGGTCTATGCCACCAATTTGCATAGCTATTTTGTCTAAATAAAGAACTTACATCTCACGCTTTCTTGATACTCATTATACCCTCTTACATGTTAAATATAATCCGCTTCACGAATACGGTCAAGAATCTCGTACGGTCCAACAAATCTCGCACTAAGTTTACCTTTTTTTCAAAATCTCATTACTCTTCTAGCTAGGGAAACTGAAAGGAACACCTCATCCCTTCATGAAACTCGATAGGTCTATGCCACCAATTTGCATAGCTCTTTTGTCTAATCAAAGAACTCACATCTATCGCTTTTTTGATACTCATTATATCCTCTTACATATCAAATATAATCCGCTTCACGAATGCGGTCAAGAATCTCGTACGGTCCAACAAATCTCGCAGTAAGTTCACCTTTTTTCCAAACTCTCTTTACTCTTCTAGCTGGCGAAACTGAAAGGAACACCTCATCCCCAACATGAAACTCGATAGGTCTATGCCACCAATTTGCATAACTCTTTTGTCTAATCAAAGAACTCACATCTCACGCTTTCTTGATACTCATTATACCCTCTTACATGTCAAATATAATCCTTTTCACGAATGCGGTCAAGAATCTCGTACGGTCCAACAAAATTCGGACTAAGTTCACCTTTTTTCCAAAATCTCATTACTCTTCTAGCTAGGGAAACTGAAATGAACACCTCATCCCCAAGATCAAACTCGATAGGTCAATGTCACCAATTTGCATAGCTCTTTTGTCTTATTAAAAAAGTTACATCTCACGCTTTCTTGATACTCATTATACCCTCTTGTCAAATTTAATCCGCTTCACGAATGCTGTGAAGAATCTCGTACGGTCCAGCAAATCTCGGACTAAGTTCACTTTTTTCCAAAATCTCATTACTTTTCTAGCTAGGGAAATTGAAAGGAACACCTCATCGCTCATCCCCAACATGAAATTCGATAGGTCTATGCCACCATTTTGAAAACTCGATAGGTCAATGCCACCGATTTGCATAGCTCTTTTGTCTAATTAAATAACTCACATTCCACGCTTTCTTAATACTCATTATACCCTCTTACATGTCAAATATAATCCACTTCACTAATGCAGTCATGAATCTCATACGGTCCAACAAATCTCGGACCAAGTTCACCGTTTTTCCAAATCTCATTCCTCTTCTAGCTTGGGAAACTCAATGGAACACCTCATCCCCAACTTAAAACTCGATAGATCTATGCCACCAATTTGCATAGCTCTTTTGTCTAATCAAAGTACTCACATCTTACGCTTTCTATTTATTCATAATACCCTCATATATGTCACATATAATCCGCTTCACGAATGCGCTCAAGAATCTCGTACGGTCCAACAAACCTTGGACTAAGTTCACCTTTCTTTCAAAATCTTATTATTCTTCTAGCTGGGGAAACTCTAAGGTACACCTTATTCCCAACATGAAACTCGATAGGTCTATGCCATCGATTTGCATAGCTCTTTTGTCTAATCAAAGAACACATCTTACGCTCTCGTAATAATCATTAGACCCTTTTATATGTCAAATATTTTCCGCTTCACGAATGCACTCAAGAATCTCGTACAGTCCAACAAACCTCGGACTAAGTTCACCTTTCTTCCAAAATCTAATTACTCTTGTTGCAGGGGAAACTCTACGGAACACCTTATCTCCTATTTGAAACTCGATAGGTCTATGCCACAATTTTGCATAGCTTTTTTGTCTTATAAAAGAACTCACATTTCACATTTTCTTAATAATCATTATACCCTTTTATATGTCAAATTTAATCCGCTTCACGAATGGCCTCAAGAATGTCGTATGGTCCAACAAACCTCGGACTAAGTTCACCTTTCTTCCAAAATCTTACAAGTCTTCTAGCTAGGGTAACTCAAAGGAGTCCATCCTACAAGTCACCCATAAATGCACACATCAAATGTGCACTCAAGTCACACCATTCATAACACATTTCTAAGGATGTTAGAATTTGTGTGTCATTTTAAGATTCTATGGAGGGGCTTGTTTTATCCGGTGTGTTTTTGTTTCGTAAAATGCTTGGTGGTTTTTGGTATGGTGGGTGAGTTCACTGGCGACGCCCCCGATGCTATGAGTCTTGTATGGTCTTTGCTCCCCCCCGGTGTCCTCCCTATGCCCTTACCATTTTTCTTTCCGGTTGAGGCTATCTGTATTCGAATTTGCCATCTTCTCAATTGACTTTCTTATGTTTAAGGCTCTGGTAGTGTTGACTGCCACCAGATTGTGGGCTTGGTGGTGTTGGCCACCTTTATTTGTGAGGGTCTGACAGTGTTGGTCGTCCCCTCTTTGGCGTGTGATGGCTCGAGATGATTATGGATTTTTCTACTACTTTGGTTGGTGGCGTGAGTTGCGGGGCTCATTCATTTGGGGAGTTGTGGCTCCTTGGTGGCGTTTTTGATGTACTTTATCTTAGCTAACTCTCTTTTTATGTCACAAAAAATGTCAAACTTCATCATTTTCAACGACGATAAGCTACTGAACCAATGCGTTAAAGAATCTCGTAGGGTCTACCAAAGCTCGGACTAAGTCTACCCTTCTTAAATCTCGTTACTCTTCTAGTTTGGGAAACTCGAAGGAACACCTTATTACCAACGTGAAACTCGATAGGTCTATGCCATCGATTTCCATAGCTCTATTTTCTATTCAAAGAACTCGGATCTCAAACTTTTATAATTTTATTTTCGTTGTTGAACTACTATTAATAATAGCAACTAGCTAAATATAATTGCAATATTTGCGATTCTTCTAGTGTACAATTAATTATTTTATTAGTTATATAATATAATGGTATTTTAATGTGGCGGCATTTGTCAAACAGGTTATATCACAGGTGTAACATAACGGGGGTCTACCAATGCGTTAAAGAATCTCGTAGGGTCTACCAAAGCTCGGACTAAGTCTACCCTTCTTAAATCTCGTTACTCTTCTAGTTTGGGAAACTCGAAGGAACACCTTATTACCAACGTGAAACTCGATAGGTCTATGCCATCGATTTCCATAGCTCTATTTTCTATTCAAAGAACTCGGATCTCAAACTTTTATAATTTTATTTTCGTTGTTGAACTACTATTAATAATAGCAACTAGCTAAATATAATTGCAATATTTGCGATTCTTCTAGTGTACAATTAATTATTTTATTAGTTATATAATATAATGGTATTTTAATGTGGCGGCATTTGTCAAACAGGTTATATCACAGGTGTTACATAACATAACGGGGGTGTTTTCCATGCTCGTATTATGTGACATTCATTATCAAAGTTCGTCATTATCAAAGGCGATAAACTACTTCAACAATGCGCTCAAGAATCTCGTAGGATCCAATGAACCTCGGACTAAGTTTACCCTTCCCAAATCTCATTATCAAAGGCGATAAGCGATAAGCTAGTGATTGTTTGATGTTAAACATCCTTGCATAGTTGCATAGATATTTGTTGGGTCGGGTTCTAGTAGATTGTTCTTCTTTGCTCTACTATATTGTCTATCTGGGTTGCAGATATTTAATGGTGTTGCTGTTAATGTGAACGATGAAGCTATGTATAGTGTATGTGAGCTCTTGAGGCAGTATGTCAAGTTGAAGTAGCTAGGAGGCGGACATTGAGGAAATCTGTTTGTTTTCGCCTTATGAGTAAGTATGGCTCCATTTAATTATGTGCATTATATTTTTTATCACAAAAAAGGGTGAGGTTGCATACATTTGACTCTCTCAAACCATGTCTAGCGTCACTTAATGACATTGAGGTAATACTCTGTAGTCCTTAAAAATATTATATACCATGTCTTGTGTTTGTCCGTTGTATTCTCATTAAAAGCCGATATAGTCCAAGTCTTATTTCTAATAGACATGATTTTGTTGAAGATGTCCTATCTCTATATTCTGTTATTTCCTCGGGTAAGGAGAAGAAATTGAAGAAATCAAAAAGAAAAGGTAAGTTTTCAGTGATTCCAAGTTACGAAAACTTGAACATCTTTAAAATCAAATCTAGTTCAAAGTAGAAACTTTTAAAAGATAAATAAATCTTATAAATCGGGAGAGAAAAAATATGTACTTCTAAAATTAAAATTTTCAAAATCATGTTAGTTTAATGTATATAACTATTATTTGCTAGTGTTAAACGTTTTATATTAGAGAAAGTAAAAGTCCAATTACTATTTTATCATGAACTTGGAATTTGAACTTTAAATTTGAATTTTTGATTAAAATCTTGATCTCTATATTTTATGAACAGTGCAGAATAAATAAAACATACTAGTATAGAAACTCGTGCAGTACACGAATTTGTTAGTGCGAAATATATATATAAAACAATTTCAGATAATAATGTAAGTACTGTATACTATCGTTCTTAAATTTACCAAATTTATGATTTTTTAAATCAAAACATAATTACTCATGTTTATTTTAATTATTTACCTGATACATAACTTTTTTTTTTCATTCAATTGAACATATTAAATATAAGTTAACAAAATACAATTGTTACAGTATATTATACAAATATTTTACCTGATTTAATTTCAAACTTAAACAAAAATATTAGATTCTAAATTTGATAAATATTTTCATGCCTATTTAAATGATAACACTTGGAATTTTCCAAGACTTTTATAGTATGTTATGATTATGATGGTTAAGTTTGATTTCTAAGTTTAAAACCTTTTGAACTAAGAATTGGTCTATAAGTTTGTTTGGTTTGAAATTAGACGCAATCATTCTCAATATATTTACAAAAAATAGAGTAAAAGTTTGCTCAACAACATAAGTCGCTTAATCAAGCAATAATGCCAACAAGAGATCATTCCACACATCAATAGGGCCAGGCATACACCAATGTACACAATCATTAAACTTTTTCTTCTTGTCGCGCCAATACGGGCCCGGATGCCCATCGGGCCTTACCAACATAATCTTAGTAATGTCCATAACTTTAAATTTTTGGCTATGACTACGACGTTCGTTCATTGCATGCTCGATTTCTTCCATTTGAAGGTTTCTAACTTGCCATTCAATGCTGCTTTTGTTGTGTGTTGCCAACAAATGTTTTACTTGTGCTTCGTCGTAAGGCTTTGTTCTCTCACAATCGCCTCCGGTTCTCCATGTCCCATGCTCAAAATGCGATGGTGAGATCGTCCTCGCTATTGTCACCATGTCCTTGCACGCCTTGCAACCATTTATGTACCTATATTAATGGTTGTGCAATTTATAAGTTTTTTTGTTAGCTTTTGCTTATAAAATTTGTACCTCGATAGATGGTTTTGCAATTGGTTTTTGTTCCTCTATTGAATTGTTGATGCATGCAAATAAATATTCACTCCGTATTTTTGAGTTTGCTACACGGTACACAAAAAAATTTGACTTTGATTTTCACAATGTAGCAAAATTAAAGAAACAAACAGTATAATCTTGTCAACAAGAGGTGAACAAGGATTTGAGTTATTATACTCCACATTATCATTATCACGAATCACAATCTTAAAAGCATGTTAATTTTGTTAGAGATTAACCCACCCAAATAAGGGTTCAAATTTCATTGCGAATGAACTTCCAATTTAAGGCACCTTTACCAATGGTATGATTAAATTTCATTTACAAAGGCTCAACAACAAGCTGGATCCTACTAAAACTAATCAGTAATTATAGGATTAACTACTCAAGTTTATAAAGTGAAATATTCTTTTTCTTTTTTCCATATGAGATAACATACATCTGGATAATAATAGTCACTTTTAATACTCTGTACAAAACATATACAATGGAACTTCAATTATTAGTTTGAATTTTTTTGTTAAACTGATCTCTTAACATGGTATTAGAAACCAACTTAACAAGAGGTCACGGGGTTCAATCTCATCCACCCCTCATTTTTCATGTCAGATATGAGAAGGGTATATATTTGGAACTTTAACCATCAACTTAAATTTTTAGTTAAAATTAGTTATTTGACATATTTACGGGGATTATAAATCAGTTACCCAACAACACTTTTTTTACACATCTAGCTTAGGAAAGCGACTACACAAACCAAACTCTAAACTTTAATATAAAAAAGTAATATATATTCTAACAGAAATAAAACCAGATTATTTTAAACTAGGCACAAAACTACTCAAAAGATAGAGCAAGTATTACCTGAATGCAGTTTGAAAGGCCTTTTTAACAGCAAAACTTACAGAAAACTCTGTGAAATGATCATCTCCACCACAATTAAGACATCCAATCAAATCCCCTTTTTCATATAAATAATGCTTCTTAAAATACCATTGAACACTTGAAAAAATGGCATAATCCACATCCCCTTGGCTCACATTATAACCCCATTTTTCATCAACTTGATCAAGATGCAAATCAAAAACCCCACTTTCTTTTTCAACACCCTTAACTAAAAACCTTGTCCATAACACCATTAATGTAAAATTACTCTTAGGGAAGAACCAAACCCTAGACCTATCTTTTGCATCTTTATACACATTAATGGGAGATTCTTGTTGAGTTAAAAGACATATAAGTGAGTCTATTTGATTTCTAGCAATTGAGTCTCCTATAAATGCTAGTTTCTTCTTGTTCATGATTTTCAAAAAGGTCTCGGGTTCGAATCTCGGAAGCTCACATTTCTCTGGTTTCCATCTCCAAAATAGGAAGTCCTTGTCCATTCTTCCATGCAAGAAACAATCTTTTGTTGTTGGGATTGTTGGGCATGTTGCATTGGTGTAGGGTGGTTCTTTTGGGTCTTTTACCCATTCCCCTTTGAATAAATCACATTCTTCATAATTATCTGAAAAATCATATGTAAAGTTTAATTTCAATCGATAAATATAAATTCAAAAAGATTCTGAGCATATTTGACTGACTCTACGAGCAACATGAGTAGAAATTAATCCCTAGTGAAGGGACTAACTCATAATTTTTGTTACCCTCCCATTTCACAAGAGTGAAAGGATTAACATTAACTCATTATTTTTAGAGTATATCCCATATCCTATGGTCTGAACCATTACATTAAACTTTTGGTTGAATTGGTTCCTTAACATGGTATCAGAAGCCAACTTGACCAGAGATTAAAGGTTCGAATCTCAACCACCGCTCATTTAATGTGAAATATTCAGGCATTCAACGCCAATTAGAGAAAAGCAGCATGTATTGCATTCACACGTCTAGCCCAAAAAACTCTGGTATGAGAGGGTGAGTTACAGTATATAAAAAAAATGAAATAAACATAGAAAATATTATAGTGTAACCATGAGCAAGAAGAGAGACACATACCCTTAATAGAAAGATCATGAAATGGAGAAAATGTTGGATGGATTTGAATTTGAGTGGAAATGGTGGAAGAAGATGGAGAGTAAAGAACAAAGATGAAGAAGAAGGTGGTGATAAGTATGCATAAGATCACCGATAAAGAAAATCCATTTGTTTTGGCATTTTCCAAGAATTCCCTCATATTTTTGTGATTACACTAAAATTCAGGAGATAAATAAAATAAATCTAAGAGAAAACACATCTATATCTCATTTCCTCCTTTTCTTTTATTTCTTTAAATAATTTACTAAAAATAAATATTATATATTTTCATTTTTTTTCCTTAATTATAATGGAAAAATTATTTTATATTTACCTTCCACATAAAATAACTTTTCAACAATATGCCTTGATTTCTGTTGGGTGTTATCATTAATATTTTCATGCCTTACAAATGTTCATCTAACCATAATATTGCATAATTTTCACGGGAATCACTCTAAACATGAATCTTACCATTTATTTTATAAAAATTCAATTTATATGATGTTGGTATTTTAATCACCAATTTAATTTTTAACTGAGTTAGTTTCTTATATATTATGATATCGGAGTCCAAATACTATTGGGTTTTATATTTGGACTTATAATCAAATCGGAGGCTTGTAATTGGATGTTGACTCCTAATAGGTTTGTAGCCCTTTGAGTGACCTAAAAATTCTAAAGAGATTTATAAGTGAGGGAGTATTGATTTACTCATTGCTGTCCACATATGCGTAATAGTGTATATAACATATCATTGGACTTCAATCATTAGTTTTTATGGTTGAGATTGATCTTACATGATATCAAAGCAAAAATGACCAGAAGTTACGAGTAAATAATATTCACATCTCATTTCAAGTAGAATATTAAAAAGACATGTACGAGAGTTTTGTGTTACATCAACTCACAATCATGTTAAAGTATATAAGTATATCCTTTAACTTCTGGCCATCAACTTCTGGCCATCAATATAAGTTTGTAGTTAAATTGACCTAAATATATTAAATTAACACCCACTTTAAGCTACATCAACTCACAATTCATATAATTCATATGAAATTGACGCTCATAATTTTACAAATAATAAGATTCAGAATACAAGTCATTAAATTTTTCCCATAAAACCGAAATGTAACTATGAATTTAGAATTGCTTTCGAAATTGCAACTTAATTTTCTTAATTGAAAATTATCTAATTTATTTTTTATATCTTACTTTTATATATTTTGATTGTTAGTGTAGAAATAAATTGTGGGAAAAAAAATCCTAATTTGGATTATTGGTTTATTGCTGGTTTGAAAGGAACGTTTGCATGCAATAATATATAAAGACATGCAATTGCAATGCAAAGGAACTTCACGTGTTGATGCCAATTTGGCCATCTACATGAATATGGTCCTACTGCTGCCTTGTCGATTTTGCAAAATTCTTAATAATAAAGTAATTTTTAAATAATGATTTATTGAAAATAAAATCAATTTATTGTTTTAATTTTTCAAAATTTTCTTTTTAGGTCAGATAATTAGAAATAAGTAATACTAATAATAATCCAACATATTTTACCTCCGTGAATAGTTAAGAATTTGAATTAATTTTTTTGAATCTAATATTTGTCCTTAGTTTGCTATTACCTATTTGCATAACATTTTATTTTATGATAATAATTCAACTTGCATTTATTTTGCTATCAACATACCATATTAGTATACAGGCTCTCTCTTGAGAAACCGTTCTTTCTAAAGACAGCTCTCAAGAGCCCAACTCATTCTCCTTCTGAAAGAATCGGTGCAAAGCGAGGTTCAACAAAAGAAAACACAATGAAAGATAAGATGCAAAAGAGACACAAGTGTTTATGAGGTATCTTTGATACCTCCCCCTCAAATGATGTTTTATTATAATTGACTCAACACTACAACTATAATAAACCCCCTTTAATCTTAAGAACACTTTCTTAAGATCCTCACAATACTTAAGCAAAGATGAACACTCTCAAGTTTCTTACAATGCTTAAGCCTTCTCACAATATGTGTGTTTGTGGTGGTTTTTCTCTAAGATTGATACTCCCTTTTATAGGCCAAGGAGAGTGTCAATCTTAGAGTCACAAATTAACTCACCATTAAACATATGTAACTCCCTAATTAACTAAGTTAATTATCTCAGCAATAAACATCACAATTAACAAGTAAATAATGCACACAATCAATACAAGAAACCGAAGCTCAAAAGGCAATAGAGTGACCCTTGGCCTGCTGCTCGTTCGAGCCACATACCTGCTCGTTCGAGCAGCCCTTCTCGAATGCTACTGCCTGCTGCTGCCACGCTTGCTCGGACGAGCACCTTCCTTGCTCGGACGAGCAGCTCCCCTGCTGCACACTGTTTTGTTCTTTCTTGTTCTTCCAATCGAGCACATTACTTCCCATGTTAAATACCTCATGAATTGTTCCAAACCTCAAATCACTCACACTCGACACATCCTCATCATTATTCTCCACAATACAAGACAAGGCATGTTCGACTAAGTGACTAAAATTAACGTCATTATTAAGTGTTTTGGCACTTGCACTAACACCTTCTTTAGCAAATATCTTCATTTTAGAAAACTGATGTTTAGGAAAAAACTTATGTTTAAAAAATAACAATTTTTCAAAAAAAACTGTTGTTTTGAAAAAAAAAATTGTTATAACATAATATATTTTGGTTTATAACATAATATATTTTGGGTTATAATATATTTGGAATTAAAACTTAATATATTTGAGGTTTTATAACACAATATATTTGTTAATTGTATTGTTATAATATCAATTTTATAGTATTATATCACAAATATATATTGTTATAAACTCAAATCTATTACGTTATAACCGCAATAATATATTTTGTTATAACCCCAACTATATTATGTTATAACTTCAAATATATTATGGTTATAACCCCAAATATATTATGTTATAACGACAATTGTTTTTATAAATTTTCTCCCAAACGGTAGACATTGTTCTTTTCTTCAAAATCAGTATTTAGTTTATTTACGCCATTGACGAAGCTTAATTTTAAAAAAATCAGAAAATTGTAAATTTAAGTAATATATAACAATTAACCCAAAAAAATGAACATGAAAGCTTTAAAAACGAAAATGATGAAGTATAAATACATAACTTTGATGGTTTTGCAAATGTTGAAGAAAATAAATAGAGAATAATCAACAATAAAGTTTGAGAGGGAAAAATGGAGATTAAAAACCACAAATGGAGTTTGAGAGAGGAAGATGAGAAGTGTTGTCATGAAAGAGAAAAAAGAAAACTGAAAATGAAAGTTAAAAAACATTACTCCCTCCGTTCTCTAATGTTCTTCCCGTTTGGAATATTTTACCTTAGGGAGAGATAAATTTAATCAATGTTTTTAACACATATTTAGAAGATAAAATATATCTATGTGAAATCTCGTTATATTCGTCTTAATGTATACTTTTTTACTGTGTATTTTTTTATAATTTTTTATTATGTGTATTTAGAGATATGAGTTCTAAAATTGGCATTGAAAATTATGCAAAAAGCAAATCCGTAAGAGTATTCAGAACATAAAAAAAAAAATTTAAAAAAAAAAAACTAAAATTAATGCTCTCTGCTCATGTCCTCTCAGTGCTCCTAAGGCTAAAGCATACAGTAAGTATGACACTTGACTTGAGAGCTAAAACGATGAAGAGACGAAGAATATAATTATAATTTGAAATATTTATGTTTCATGTAACCTGAAATTAAATCCATAATGAATCATAATTATAAGATATGCTAAACTAAATTACACCCATACGATTGAAGTAAGAGGTTCACAAACGTTGAATTTATTCAAATCTTAGAATAAAATCAAAAAGACCTTTAACAAAGATTTTTGCAATTTGATATCTGAATGGAATGTGTACTTTTTTCACAAACAAAATGAAGATCCATTTCAATATACTTTTATGCATGCATCGGATCTGTAGAAAATTAATAGCATGATAATAACAATAACAATGTACTATTAAGTAAGCTAGTAGCTACTATTACTCTATGTCTCTATAAGCCGGGAAAATTAGTGTGATCAGGGCGCAGATCCAAAATAAATCAAATGATATCAATGTATTAAGTATTATTTCTGAAAAATGGTTGTAAGTCTTGAACCTGAGACTGTCATACACCTATATCTTAACTAACTTAATTTGTATACTTATAAGCATATTTAGAAATATATTATTGATTATTATTCAATCCAATCCTTAAATAAGAGCATCATGTATAACGGGACATTCACCACAGCAATAACCAAAATCATCCCAAGCACTCGAATACATCGCTGCAGCATTATTCTCATCAGAGATTTGCTTGATCTTGGCATGTTTTTCATGTCTGACCCCGGATCCAGACTAATGTCTACTTTAGATGCACCCTCTTGGTCTTGCAGCATTTGTTTCCTGGCCGTACGTATCACAGCATTGCCTCTATAACATAACATGTAATTAGCTAAGTTCAGCAAAGGTCTTTAACTAATCATAGGTGATAATCTTGATAAGTAGGTAACTATTATGATGGGGAAAAGAAGAATTTGATGTCTTGTGCTATATAGAATGCAACACACCCAACAATGCTAAAGGTTTAATCCCAACAACATTAATCAAAACAAATCAAAAAACAGGTTTTATAAAATACTCCATCTTTCTTGTTTGCTCTTCTCATTTTCCCCGAAAGTTCATCTCAATATGAGTACTTTCATTTTGGGGCATCGTTTTGGACAAAAATAACCTCATTTGTCCAACATATTTTACTAAAGGATATTACATATTCACATTTAGCCACAAAATTTACTTGATTCTTTCACATTAATGATACCCGTTCCTTCATTCTAACTCTTTTCTCTTTTTATAAACTCCTACTATTTTCTATGATTTCAAACAACAATATTCACTATTTTTTTTGAGAACACAATATTCACTACTTGTTCTAATTGATATTTATTTATTAGAATCCTATCCCTTATTATTACTCTTGGTTCCTTGTAGGGGTTTTTTCCGATTACTCTTGGTACCAAACATCATCTGCAACTTCACAAACAAAAAGTGCACATGCTTCTGACACCGACAAAAATGATTTATGATGACATTCTCTCTAATACTAAGCTCTCATCAATTGATGATCTCCCTTGCATATAGAGAAAATAGGATATAAATTCCACCAATCAACACAGAAATGAACATACACAATATACTGTATTCGCAAACACAAAAACAAGTGCTAACGGATATTGTTACTGGAAATAATGGCAGTTCCCGCAGGTAGCCTAAAGGATAAGAGTCCACATTCAGATAGTTGGTCGTTGCTTCACATTAACTAATCCTGGTTAAGATTTTCACGTCCTTTAATGCCTTTCCTCCTCAAAGGCAATGAATGGAATAATTGTTCTCTTTGCTTTATTTAGAAAGAGAGTGCAAGGAAACGCATGGAAGGTCATTTCAAGCACACAAAATGTATTTTTGGTTCCCACATCCCATGAAGAAATGATATATCAACAGAAAAGCTAAAAAATCAATGAAATGAAGGTAGAAAGATCAGCCAACCTTTCTGTTGAACTAGTCTCCTTGGACACATTCAAAGGGGCTTTATAAGGCTTCTTGATAAGATGCATGCTACCTTCTGCATCCCACATCATCTCAAACTCATAGTTTTCATCTTCATTTTTTTCTTTTCTACCACTTGAAGAAAGACACTCTTTGACTAATTTGTTTGTATTTGTCATTAGACGCTTGATATCAATTCCATATATAGGTAAAATTGAAAGAGCTAAGATGGTTACAACAAAAAGTACGATATACCTGGAATTACCAACTTTGGAAGTCAATAAAAACAAGACTGTAATAAGCAATATATTTAATATATTACCAAGTAATAAGTCAATAGGCAAGATGTTTTGAGTAGAACAGTACCATATATATATGAATAGTTGGATAGGAAGAAAGCACAGTTGAACAAGTACAACTGGTTCTGGAGAAGATCCATTTGCTTGTATGAAATTGCCAACAGATAGAAGCATGAAGGATGGATATAAGTTCCCTTGTTGCCAACTTAATGTCCCAAGAGTATGCTGGAAGTAGTCAAAAGTCACTGGCTTGAAAACACTCAACTTTTGAACTATTTAAGCAACATATTTTATTCTCCCGTAATTACCTCCTTTACAGTACCATATTTTGTCTTATGGTCCACAGTACACTGGTCATGATCATGTCCAGAAAGTACAAGTACCTGATTGAACAAAGGAAACATTTTAAGTCGGTAAATACGAAGACCTGTATGATGACAGAAAGAGTAATCAGAAGAGAAGCTAGAGAAACTACAGGCTGGATTGAGTCCAACATGTACTTTGAGGACTCCTTGGTAACATAGTTCTGGTATCTGCATCAATCAACAAATACTTACCATTAACAGAATAGTTGACAAACGAGAAAAATCACACTGACAGAAGATGTTAATACATGAAACATACATTATCTGATCATTAGCAGACCGAGAAACCCTCTGAACATAAAGGGAAACGCTTGTAAGTAAGGTATATAACAAATGATAAGGATGTACATACATGTATGTTAGAAGCACAAGGGAGATGACTCAGGACAAAGGATACTTTGTAAATAGACAATACCTGATTGATGATTTCTGACGAGCGGTATGGGCCACAAGGAGTCCAATCTGGTCGGTACAAAGGGATGTGGGTCAATAACACCCTTGGATTTGAACTTACATCTGCGAAAGAGGATCAGTTGGCTCTTTGTCATCCACTGAACATTAACGATATAGTAGTTCATCTTATTCTAACTTTAGAGGGTTGCATGTAGCATGTTATTGGATACAAACGATAGAGGAAGCAAGAAACAGGTACAAGACCATAAGGAATTAAATTTTATCAAAGATAATCTTATAATTGTAATAGTTTAGTGACAATCAACACCAAAAACAATAGAACATCATCTTATGTCATGAGCCAAATTAAAATAGAGCGAGGGCGTCCACTAATCAGCGATGCAATGTACTTTCTAAGCTCAAACTGAGGTGTAGTGACAGGTATGCGAGGGTTTCTAGGTCGTCCCCTATACAGACAAAATCTGTTTTGGACATGCCTTTTAGTTTTCCACACATACAGTTATTAGATTTTCACTTAGATCCCTTCCTCTCTTTTGCCTTCCTAGTACCATTCAACCAATAGATTCCACATTTTGGAACAAACACAGTGCAAATATAGTTATACGATTACATATATGGTTATAAGTTATAACGCTCGTGAAACAGCTTTTTCATTCGACGGTTGTGCGATTGTCTAGACACATATTTCGGTCATGGTAAACTCAAAACATTTACAACAGTCTCAATACAATGATGCGCACAGGTCCAATGACTAATGGCAGATTAAACGTTTGAGATCTAGAGCTTTGTAGGTACCAAAATTTATAATCCCTTTTATTGACATTCATGAACAAAAGTACTGCATGAAGTTAACTCACATTCCAAAATGTTTCAATAATATTGTTTCAGAACTTCTAAAGAATGGACAAGAATTAGAAAGCCATTGAAATAAACTCACAAGAATTACAAAAGTACTACATGAAGTTAACTCACAAAGTTCAAATTTGTTTACAAACAGTTAGGTTTCTTGAGGAAAGTTAAACGATGCAAGCTAATATATTCGATAAAATGGATGCAAAACCTTTATAAAGGACCCCATGAATTGAAAAACATAGGAAAAAAATAGTGCATTCTTATACTAAGCAAGAGTTAGCAACTGTTTTGAGACACCAAGAAACAAGTCACATGCTTATGTAACCAAACTCAGTTGACAGGGTTAGATTTATATAGAATACCGAGAAGCCTGGTCCAATACCAATACAAGTGTAAAAGGAACTTATCAGGGTTCGGTTTCTAGAGCTTCTTGCAAGTCATATCGAAACTCAGCTTTGATTCTTACACACACTAGCAACTCTTCATCAATGGGATATAATTGCAGAATGAACAGGAAGGAACTACACTCAAGCCCAGCTGTCTAAATAGACCGAACAGCAATTTGAGAAATGGAGGCTGACTTACTCTTGGAGACAACATCCACAAAAAACCGAGTAAACGAGGGTACATCATCTTCCAAGTTACCTATGAATGAAAAAAGATTTCCTTAGTAAATCAGACTCCATGAATCACTATTATAATGTGTTTGGGTAATAGTTTTAAACAACGGAAGCTATATTTCAGAAATTTCTCTCCAGCTTCCCTCAATCTCATTTGCACAAATTCTTTTCATGGACAGGATTCTTTTTAAATTTGAACATAAAACACGCTGTTAAAAGAATTCAAACAAACCTTAGACATTAGTTGTACAAATTGAACAGCAAAAGTAATAAGCATATTGACATGCCATGTGTTTGCAAGTTGCAAGTTGCAAGTTGCCAACTGGGATGATATTACAAAAGGTAGTTTTAAAGGCAGTGTAAGGCAATTTTGAGCTAGATAAGAGAAAATATGATGTTAAAAAGATAATTTAGAACAGTACAAATACAACGAGTTTCTAACAATACGCCAAAACAAGTTAATTGTTTGTTTGTGCAAATGACACAGATGCAAGCAACGATACAGAGTGGCAACTGGTAATAAGATGTCGAATTTACCATCAATGGTTTGGGCATCAATCACAACAAAATCTACTTTTCCAATAGTAAACCTATAATTTCTTTCTCCAAAGGTACCTTCGTAACGCTCCAAAACCTGTGGCAAGAAAATACAGGCCAGTAAGTACAGATAAACATCAAAAAGATGAATTACATAAACATACTCAAGATAGAGAAATGGAAAAGTCAACGAGATGAATTACATAAACCTCCTTTAGGTATGTTTTCCCTTTTCCTTATTTTTTTGGATCTTGCAACAGGATCAAATTTACACTTGGACCTCAGTAATAAATTGTGGTAATGTAAATGAGATTTAAACTTTTAGTGAAAATTTTTGATAGAAGTTTTTTTCCTTCCCAAGGTAATGAAGCTCTAATCCTCAAACATGTGTTTTTCTTCAGAGTTTTCGATTACCACCCGATACCACTCTCCCAATTGGTAACAAAAAAGGATGAATTTTGTTAAGAAAAAAAATCATTAAAATAAATAAACACAATCATAAATCATGTCTAGTGATTTTCCAAGCTAAATTACATAAATTGTTCGTATCATTTCCACCGTTAATACCAACAACCACATGGGCCAATAGGGAGAAACAAAGTACGTGAATCTAATATTAATTTTATGAAAACCCTTTGTGATAGAATATACCCTGCAAGTTTATATAGCATAAAAATCCTTTGCTATCAAATTTGTAACTCCAAAGTCATTACATATATTTAAGCTAAAAATATCACCCAACGTGGAAACTAACATGCTTGATGCTAACGTACCTCTGGCTTATGGAATATATGACCAGCATAACCTATGTCGTGGTTTCCTGGAATGTAGCAAATTGGAATGTTTTTAGTCCTTGCTCGTTTACCAACATCAAAGATATGCTTGAACCGACTCAAAGATTCCTGCCATCTAATTAGCTAAGAAAATGTAAGTGGATCCTGAACATAAATACATTAGTACAAAATGCTTTAATATATGCTCCTCATAGTTGAACACAAGGCATATGTACATATGGTTGCATTGATTAAATACGAATTATGGATACAACTTAGGTTGCCACTAGGATGGGACAGTGAAATGCAGTAAATATTGCTAAGGCAACCAAACAATGAGATTTTACAAGATGATGATAAAAACTATGCTAGCCCCACAGCTCTTTTATGTTACGACTTATTATTCAAGAGAGTGGCTACTATTAATAGGCTGGTAAATGTGATGTCCTTGGTGATGATAAGTGAAAAATTTGTAAGAAATAATTGAAAATAGTGGATCGTCTTTTCTTTCTTAGTGATAAGGCAGTTAACATTAGAACCAGAGTTTTTCCTTTTTAAGGATAGGTTGGACTCTTGCTAACTTAAGGGAGGAAGTGACTACCATGACCAAGATGAACAAGCAAAAGAAAGATCCAAGCTCATTGGCGCTTGTTGAACTGCGCTTATCTATGGCATATGGAAATGGTGTAATCAAGCTCGCTTTGATAAGATGACTACTACAACATCCATCATTGCAAATAATATCTTGTTTAGAGTAGCTTGTAGGGTGAAAGGGTATGAAAGAAATTCTTATATCTTAGTTTCTATATTGTCTTGGGGGTGGGTGGTGCGGTGGTCATTTGATTCTATTTTCTAGGTAGTTCAATCACTAGATGCTTGTATTCGTCTGATGTCCAGCTCTTTGTCGATACAAATCTTAACCGACACAAAGAAAGATGTTTATGAAGGCCGTAAATGATGGAAACTAATCAATTTTTTTGAATTAGTTTTGATTTAAGGAAAGTTATCAAATGTAAAGAAAACACAAGATGAAGGCTCAAAGATTCCAGTGTAACATTGACTAAGTACTCATTAGTTGATGTTCTATATGAAGAAGACAACACCTAGCTGTATCTTATGCCCATGCTAGTGATCAAGCTTAGCAAACATGAATTTGATCAACCCTTAATTTGCAAGATGAACCATCTTCAAACATTAAACATACCATCGGTCATTACTTTAAGAATCATTTATTTATTATATCCACATAGTTTAGCTCACTAATTATTTAAAGCCACAGTAAATCGAAAATTGCATCTATTGTAATCATGTCAACGGAGTCCGACCATGATGGTCACTCTTTTTAATGACCGTTGATTAAACTTAATTACCTATGACCTTAACTAACTACCCCTCACATTCTCTCCTTTTCTCTTCTTTATCTCTGCTTCGTTCTTAGCGTACTGAATCAACATCAAATCTTAAGAGCTAAACCAAAAATCTATTAGCTAAAGCTTAATAATGTCTGAATCAACTTCATGAATAAGTTAATCTTTAATTCAATTCCAAATCTATATTTCTTGGCCTACTGAATCAACAACATTAATTTGTTTAATTCCTTCCTTAGTTTCACAAGATGCTCTTAAAACCCAATCGCAAAATGTTACCAAACCAAAATTAACAAACTTAACAAAATCCCAAAGTAAAATAATTACAAACAACTTTAAACATTGGACCGTTTTCATTGCGGATAAAAGTAATTTTGCTGCATATAAAGCTTAATTTTTAATCCCCGGGAATAATCAAACCATTAAAATAAATAAACAATAAAAATTGATTTGCAAAAGAGGATTTAATCTTTGACTTCAATGAACAATATGATGTGATGTGAGAAATAAAAATTATATGAACCCTAAAATGAAGAGAATATATATTAGGGGAAAGAATATAACCGAACGAAAAGTGGAGAAGTGATAGAAAATCATTCAAGCTAAACATGGAGAAAAATCCTAAAGTTGAAGAAAGAAGCAGAGATGAAGAAGAGAGAAGGAGAAAGAGAGAGAGAGGTTGAGGGGTTGTTTGGGTAATTTGGGTAAGTTTAAAGGTAATTAAGTTGAGTCAACGGTCATTCTATTGGATTCTGGTGATATGGTTACAATAAATGCACTTTCAATTTGTAGTTGTTATAGCTCATAAAAGATAAACTTTGCGGCTATAAATAATAAATGAGTTAAACTATGTGACTATATAATCAATGATTCTTACTTTTCAAGGAGGGTCATGCGGTTTTTTCAAGAACCAAATGTCCAAAATTCAAATTCAACCAAAATTGCTCCTAACTCATGTGAAGGCTAATATCATCTTAGAGATGTGCATGTACCCTTTTTTTTGTACTTACAGTGCAACATAGTACAATTATTTTATATATAGTTAAAACTCAAAACATCGATTGAATAAAAAAAACTCAACACATCAAAGCATATGAGTATAGGAACTTAAGTCTTACTCTTTATTTGACAACTGTGGACCACCATCAAAATAATCACCCAAGAATAAAATTGCATCCGGCTTGAAAGGCAAAACTGAAGAGAAGAATGACCTACGCATGTACAAATCGGAGTAAAACTGTGCAATCTCCAAAAATGATTTTGATGGAAAATCATGGGAGGTTCTATCCATTAGCTGTTAAAAGGTAAGAATTGATAAGTATGTTGGGCCAATCCAATATGAACACAAGCTAATGACAAAAGTTACCTGTGGGTCAGTAAGGACCGCTACTTTCATGAAATTGTTTGGAACATCTCCTCCCTTGATGTAAATTGAAAAAACAAACATCATTATCACAAATGTATGCACATTTTACAAGTCCTCAAGAATATGCAACAAATAGAAGTATAAATTTTATTTTTCTATAAGTTTGAGAAATTAAGGCAGTTTTAAGTCCATTGAAAAGCAACAATATTTTACCATTGGTTGGTTTTATAATGTTTTCAAAAAAATAGCTTTGAACGGACACACTATAGAGATATGACAATATCATCACAAGGACAATACACTCATAAGAGCTAGAAAATTTAACATGAAAAATTTAGAGTTTAGGGTGTGTTTGGTATATGGGAGTTTGGGATGGGAATGGGAATTTAATTCCCAAATGTTATATAATTCCATGTTTGGTAAGTGGGATTGGGATTTAGATTGGGGAATGGGAATGGGAATTTTTGCCATGAATTCCCAAAGTTTTATTACCTAGGGGGGGCAAGTATTGGGGGATGGGAATCGGGTTTTGTTAGAAAAAGACATTTATACCCTTAATTTATAAATAATTCACTAGTTTTTTTTTTTATTTTAATGGGGCTAAATTGTCAATTCATATTTTATTTTTAATAAATATTCATAATTCCCAACTTATTCCCTTTAAAATGCCAAACAAGGAATTGGTAGTACATTATATAAATTCCCAACAATCAAATCTCAATCCCAATCCCACATTCTTATCCTTAAATTCCCAGTCCCATATACCAAACATCCCCTTAGTGTTGGTGATTGGGTTCCCAAATGTAAAGAACTCAACTACTCAAGCTCAATTGGTCACTGATTATTAAAAACCCATTTTATGGTTTTTGAACTCATTTCCATGAAACATTTTAGTTTGATAAATCTTAATTACAAATGATACCGACTAATCTCTAGGTGGAGCTCACCCATGGTCTCGTGTGCAGGTGGAGCATTGTGAGTGGTTGTTACTTTGTTGCAAGTGGGTAATGAGTTTCTGTTTAAGACATGATGGGGTGTTTTGTTTATGCATAGGCATGCAGAGGCTGGGGATGTAGTTTCACTATGGAGTTTGATAGATTCGTTGTTGAACACGAGTTTGAATTAAGGTGTAGATTGTTGATGTTTGTTGACTTGAATTGTGTCGCATCTAAGTCTGAAACATTGAATGAATCAAGTTGAGTGGTTGAGATGGGATTCTGTCAGGTTGCGCTAAGTCTTGACCGAGACACTTATGTCGTGGAAGGCAAAAGTTGTTAGTGTCCTAGTCTCGGGGAAGACTCAACTAATCTTGATCGAGATTATAAGGTCTAGGACGAGTGTAAGGGATTCGGACGAATCTTAAGTTCGTGGATGTCGGTAGCTTTTGTGGTGTTGAGTCTTGGGCGAATTTTCGGAGTCTCAATTGAGACTAGAAGCGGTTGTCGACGGTTACATTATTTTTTTCTAACCCTTATTATACTTTGTAAAGGGGGTTTACTATATAAACACCTCCAATACTTGGTTTGGGGTTTAGAGGAGATAATTAATTCTAGAGTTACAAATTGAGGGTTTTGGTGAGCTCTATTTAGACCAAACTTTGTTCAGCTCTACGTTAACTTAAATCCACTCAAAATAAATCCAATAAACCTAATTAGGTGTGAAAGTACTACTTGTTGAAAGAATCACATCATCAATGATCGTTGTGATCGAACTTTTTTAATCGTGATGGAGTTTTTCTCCCATTGTTGTATAAAATCCATCGCTCTGAATATTTGTTTCTATCTTCCAGATCTTTTAAGAGCAAAGACTATAAACTGTCATACTTAATTAAGCTAATGCCATGAATCTACAAATCATCACATTAAACAGAAATATTTTCTTTAAAAAAATAATAATAAAAAAATTTAAAAAAAATAAACAGGCAACTTCGCAGACATAAATAATGCACCAATAATCCAAACATAAAACTGAAAATCAAAGAAAAAAATAGGTAACATTTCCTCAATCTTCAAACCCCAAACAAGATTTTTAAAAAAACAAAAATAAAAACTTACAAAATTAAACGCCTGAGATTAATAACATTTCTCAGAATGAAGTCGAATCAAAAACAAAGCGAATCAATGAATTAGAACCAAAAAAAGAGTTACCAAAGAAAGGGAGTGATGATGATGATGAAGATGAGGCCAGGAGTATGTCCAAAGAAAGGGAACCCAGTAAGCAAACATCTCACCATAAAGGAGGCTGAGTGACCAGATGATGCAAAAGAATAAGGTCAACTTCAATGATTTCTCTCTCATAATCGCCATTTCTGATTTCTCGGAGCAGCACAATCTCAACTAGCACTCTACTACTATGGCTGATTTACCCGTTTCTTGCGTCGTCAGAATCTCGTCTTTAGTCTTTTAGTTTTCTGATTTTCATTATTTTGTCCCAACGCGACTTTGTTAGCTTAAGTATGACCAAACTTGTTCCAAACTCACAAGTCACAATAATACTTCCTCCGTTCCATAAATAAAACATTTTCCCACACTCAGTAGCAAATATTATGAAACGGAGGAAGTATTATTTTTATTTATTTTCTAACTAGGATTATATCCGTGCTATGCACGGTTGAGGTTTACTTTTGTTTTTTAATAGATTGTTTGGGTTCATAACATGTAAGGCATTTGACAAAATTTAGCAAAGTCCTCATATAACACCTTTTACCACTTCTTAAATATGCATGAATAATAATTATCGATTAAGCCTTAAGCATTAGCAATTTTATACTAAATGTAATCATAATATATAAAATGCGTATGATGTTATTATATTATTATATATTTATAATTACAATCACTTCAAATTAATTAAACTCTTTATTGTAAAATGCATTGTAACAATGACACATGGCATACAATGTTTGTAAATTAGTATATTGTATGATGATTAATTTTTAGATGTGGGTTGGCTTCAGCTTCATTTCTCTTGAGTTGAGGGACTTTTTGATTGCACTATTCTTTATGAGTATTAGTTGCCGTCATTCTTCCCTCCTTAGACCTTACTCATAGTTTTTTATGGGCGGAATACACCGGATATGATGATGATGATATTATTTTCATATACGTTTATTAAAAATAGAATTAAAAAAAATAATATTAATAAATATATGTATAGATGATTAATAAATGGAAAATTTACTTTTAAACATTCAACCTTTGGGTTGTTCTCTTCTAAAAATCCGACCTTTCGATTATTTTTGAAAAATCCAACCTTTGGCCTCCATTGTGATCTAAAGTCCAAAATGACCGGTTACCTGATGTTTTGAAAAAATACCCACCTAACCCATTAACATCCCTCATTCCCTCATTTACTTCCCTCCTTCCCTATCAGTTAAACATCATCTCACCATAAGTGTTCTTCACTCCTCCCTCCTCCCTTTGCTCTTTAAAACATGCGCCATTTCAGTGGACGTTCACATCATCACCATTATTGTGGTAGTTGGCTTCCCAGATCAGGTATGAAACCCTAATCTCTATCTTTTCCATTTTTGGTTTTTTAGTGTTCTTGCATTTACTCATGATGTGTTCCTCGTTTTTTTTTTCATAATTGTTGAAGCATTTACTGAAATCAAGTTTTTTTCTTTGCCATTTTTTGTCATTGATTTTGTTTTCTTTGTTTGTTGGTGAAGATGGATGATATGGTTGAAGTTTGATTTGGATGAGGAGAGTACATGGCTTTCATGGTTGAAGTTAATATGAAGAAGATGAACCTCTTTATAGCAATTAGAGTTTATTAATTTTGAATTTCTCTTTTTTTATAAAATGAAATTTAACCGGTTGTTCAGGTTAAGGAATGGGGTATGTACTTTAGATGACAATGGAGGCCAAAAGTCGGATTTTTCAAAAATAATCGAAAGGTCGGATTTTTAGAAGAGAACAGCCCAAAGGTCGGATTTTTAAAAGTAAATTTTCCTTAATAAATATATGTATATTTTTTGAGACGAATTCAATACTAATAAGGTTGATGTATTTTTGGATTTTAGTTAATAAGAATTATAGTAAAGTTTTATCAGCCAGTCTTCTGAGAGACCGTCTTTCTGAGAGACGTCTCTCAGGCCCAATCCATTAAAACTTATTGCCTATATTTATTCTACATTTTTTTAATGGGTCAACCCATTTAGAGATGGTCTCTCAAAAAGACCGTTTCTCACAAGAATTTGTGAAGTTTTATACTAAAATTTACGCAGTGTTAAACAGTATATAAGCATAAAAATTGTATTGAATTTAGAACATTTTTTATATATTAATAATCATTAGTACAAATAATAAATTTCCTTCTTTTGTGAAGCTTTGATCTCCTTCCAAAAACTGAAGAAAAAATTACCATAAATAATAAAATCTTTTATTGATTTTCATATAAATTATTGATTAACCATAAAAATACCGACTAACAAGTGTATTTTCCACTAGCAAACTTAACCTATTAGTTACCTTAAATAGTAGATATTTTATAAAAATAAGGATAAATAAAAAACAAAACAAAACCACCATTTCCACCCCTTTCACTAACCCATCTCAACCCCTACCCTCTCAACCACCACTGCTCCACCTCGACCGCCCTCTACCCCCTTTGCAGCCAATCCATTTCAAATAGCATTGTGTGAGAGATACCTGGATTATTTGAGAATGTTTTAATTCTTATCCATATAATTATTATTTGTGTCTTTAATGTGTTTTTTCTATTTGTTGCATTAGAATAAATTATTAATTAATTAAGTAGATATATTGGGTTGCAAACTTGATTATATTTAGTGAGTGACGATCTTAACGGTCGGTGGAATCACAAAGACATTCCGGGTAAACATACTCCCTCCTATTCATAGAGAATGAGACATTTTTTTATCGTGTCAATTCACTGAAAATGTCTCATTTCTATTTTTGACATTCTTTTTTACCCTTTTTGTAACACCCCGGCCCAACGGACCGCCGGTGACTACTCATGCAGACTGTAGACTGGCTCCTCAGACCAACACAAGTCTTTCCAGCGCACTTTGGCTTCACTCGTGCGCACCTAAGAAAACTTCCCAAGAGGTCACTCATCCTAAGATTGCTCCCCACCAAGCACGCTTAACCATGGAGTTCTTAGCAAATGGACTCCCATAAAAAGAAGATGCACCTTGTTGATATGAGTAGTCTATCAATCCCTTTTACCCTTACTACAACAACACAACAAAACATAAATATCAATACCCTTTATGGAAAAAGAGAGTTTTCCACTTACTTTTAAGTGGTCCCCCATCTCTCCTTGATTTTGGTGCAAAACTCAAATGTCTCATTCTCTATGAAGAGGAAGAAGTATTTGATAGACGATTTATAAAGTCGTAGGATATCTACAAGCTTCTAACCAAACACATTTATAACTCGCCGACACTTTTTAATAATTATTATTAGTAGTAAGTATAGAATCGTATCCATGGCCGGTTCTTGGCATAGACGAGGTAGCCGACCGCCTAGGGCCCCTTAAAATAAGGGGCCTTAAATATTAAATAATATTATTCAAGTCCGGTTTTGAGTAACACTTTTTAAGTGATTTTTTGTGAACTTTTTATATATTTGATTGAATTAATTTTAGAATATAATGTTAAAAATACATTTTGTCTTGAAATATTTTTCTTGAATTGGAATTTTTATTATCTTTCGATACCCATTTTGTATGTTATCGTAAACATAAAATAGGGCTTCCAAAATCTTTGCTCCGCCCCTGATCGTATCCACGTATCGGTATAGTTGTGGGCAAGTCACGTTGTCCTAATATTTTATGTAACTTCTAAATTAGATTGATTTTTATTGATTTAAATTCAAATATAATACCAATTGCAAGAGACAACAAGAGGACTTGAGGAATCATATTGACAAGGTAAACAATTGATGACACTACAAAAAATGTCAATTGTGTCATTTAAAATATCAAATTATGTCATTTATTTAATGTCATCAAATTATTTGGTGACACTTTTAGAAAGTCTCATAAAATAAGATTGAAATATTAGGATAATACTTTAAGAATAGTGACACTTTGATGAAGTGTCAAATATATTGCGTCAAAATTGAACACTTTTTTTGTAGTGTGATCATTGCTAAGCATACAATGGCTAGAGTACATATGATGAAAAAAGATGTGATGGGTGCATCCACTTTTATGTTTATACACCACTTGATAAGTGACCAAGAGATTTTGGGCTTCTAGCTTTTGACCATACTAAGGTCAATTATAAATCCTCTATCTATACTATTAAAAATTTAAAATAGTAAAATTTAAATTAAATGTCATTAAATATATCCCATTAAAGGTAAATTATGTTGCAGTGGCCTTTTAAAGCTATCCCCTTTTCGTTTCTTATTTGCAATCATCTTCAAGTTCCGAGGTAACAAATTGATACCAAGCCATTGCGGAAGTTTCTAGAAGCACTTGGAGCCTCATATTATTATTATTGTTGTTGTTGGTGTTATTATTATTTCATATAGATTATCTATTTATTTGCCTTTTGAATGGGGTCCTAAACGATGGCCTCTTGGATCTACCTTCAGGGCCAACCATCTTAAAGACACATGATTCTTGTTCATTACATAAAACTAAGCCTAAGCAACAAGACTTGTATGAAACCATTTCATAATGAGACAAATCCAAATCAATCAATCTATTTTCTAAATAGTAATCACTTTAAGAATATGATTAAACACTTCAAGTTTGTAAGTGGTTAGTCTCAGATTATAAATGACTACCTTTAACTTTTAAGGATAAAATCTTATAAGTAATCATTTTAATGTAATTGGTCATCTTGATATTATAATTGGTCATTTTCAAAATTGTAAGTGATCATCTTAGAATTATAAATGATTACTTTAATTTTACACAAATTGTTGTGAGAGACAGTCTCTCCGAGAGACGCATTAGATATATCATATATGGGCTAAATAAATGGAACAATTAATATAAATTTAAGAGAATTAATAATGTGAACTTCTCGTTTTGAAATCATTTCTTTAAGAGACGATCTCTCTTACAAGAGCAGTTGATACTCCCTCCGTTTCTTAAAGAAGTTTTCACTATTCATTTTGGGTGTTTTAATTTTTGTTTTCATAAGGAATATTTCCATTTATATCACAAATTTAGGACAAAAATAACCTTACACATCTTCATTAATTTTAATATTTTAATAATAATTATGGTCCCCACATATCTTTCATTAATTTCATTTTAACATTTTATATTTCTTATGGTCCCCACATATTTCCCACTAACTTTATAAAAACATTTTTTAATTAGTTGTGGTCCCCATATTTTTCCAACAGCTTTATTTTAATATTTTTTTAATGTTTGTGGTCCCCGCTTTTCTCCAATCAAATTTATTATTCAATTAAATAATATATCCACTATCTAAAATATTCTACTTTCCCTGTTCCATAATACTTGCTACATTTGACTTTTTACGCAACACAATGTGTTATTTTGTTTATTTATATGTCGAATTATATACATTTAAAAATTATAAAAAGTTAATATTATGATAGTATGCGATTAGACGATTCAATCAAGATTCCACTTGACTATATTTTCTACTGATATATTAGCTGCAATGTATAAAATAAACTTAAACGATGAATAGTGCCCTCAACCGAAATGTAGCAAATAATTCAGAACAGAGAGAGTATTTTTCTTAATTCCCGTAAATATTCGTTTTGGGAACTTCATTAGAGAACGGAGTGAGTAATTTAAGAAAATTTGAAATAGATAAGAGTTAAAATAAAAAAAAAACATGCATTAAGAGTGAAAACAAACTTTTTTCAAAAAACATGTATTTAGAGTGAACACAAACTGCTAAACGAGAGGGCGTTTTTTGGATTGATGCCGAAAATTCAACAGGATTTCATTAATAACGATTACAAATACATAGCTTGTTCATGAATTACTGCAATTACAACCTAGGATTCCTTCTTAAACTTTTTCAATATCCTCTCGGTTTCTTCACTTCTACGAGCCTTATCAATTGCGTCCCTTTTCAAGTTATGTATCTCGTTTCTAAGCTCCTCATTCTCCTTATCAAGCCTAATAATGATTGCTTTTTGCCATTTGGTGCCCTTCGGATCAACCCACCTAAAGTAGGTGCATCCTAATCCTTCATCTTCGAATAGTGGACAAGCAACATATTGACGCCCGGGATCAAAGTCGCTCCAATCACGACCGAATTCGATTTCATAACTACAATGACAATCTCATCCATTGAATGAATCTTTTATATATGTTAATGAAATAGACATAAACACTTTAGTTAAAAAAGCATTAAGATAAATCAATAATAACATTTTAAAAATGAATAAAAACTTCATAATCAATAATAATAGAACTAAATTGTATACAATTACCTTAGCTTAGGATGATAAGTTGGTGAATATGTATGATGAGTCGAGTTATAAGGTTTAGGTATTTATAGAGGAATGAATTAACGGCTAGTTTGACTATATAACGGCTAGTTTGAAAAGGCAAAAAAAATCAAAGCCCTGTTCGCAGTTACTAAGTGCGAACAGGTCAAAGAGAGTCAAGAGCTGTTCGCACTTAGTAAGTGCAAATAGTTTGTTGACTCTCTTTGACATGTTCGCAGTTACTAAGTGCGAACAATCTCTTTACTTTTTTTGAAAATCTTACTTCTGTTCGCACTGAGTAACTACGAACATAACTGAACCTATGCTCTGACTAGGCGCTTAAAATTAGAAAAAGTTTGTTTGCACTCTTAATGCATGCTTTTTTTATTTAAGCTCTTATCTATTTCAAATTTTCGTAATTTAAAAGATAGTCAAAAAGACCACAGAGAAAATAAAACAAGAAAAAAGTCATTTACTCGTCACACATTCTCAATAGGATAAACCAAACCCGAATATTCTGTTGGGTTAATGGCCTATACCCAAACCCATCAAACAGAGTGACCCAAAACCCTTCTTAAGCCCCTAAAAGGCTAGAACGACCACAACCCTTATTTCCCTGCATTTTTTGTTCATCTTCAATCTCCACGGCTAAAACCCTTTTCTTCTTTTGCCTTCAATGTGTTTTTGATCTCTAATCCAAGGCAAGAGAACTAGTTTAATTACTCAATAATGGCAGGAATTTCTCCGACAGGGCCAGTAATGGGGGCTGTACCAACCCAACTTCCAAAGACCGAACAAATCATAGATTACAGCAATCTCCCTTGCCCTATTCCGTATGAAGAAATTCAGCGAGAAGCCATGAGTTTGTTTACTCATCTCACTCTTTTTCATTTGAATGTGTTACGTTTTTTCTTGTATTTCTTGATGTGGATTGAGCTAGATGTATTGTGTTTATGCTGTTGATGCTGATTCATTTATGTTTTTTTTATCTTTATTTTTTATTTAGTTGTTTGGTTTGATTTTCTTATTTATTTTGAGACTTGCACACTGTTTTTTTTTTTCTGGTCTTGATGATTTATCTTTTTTTCTTGTTGACTACTTTTATTAGATTAGACGTAGAACACCCATCTTCTGTACTTCTTGAATGTGTGTTTAGAATGCGAAGATTTTTTTTTTGCTCTTATTGTTTGATTTCTGGTGTGTTCATGGAAATTGGGATTGATTATTACTTCATACTCCCTCTATATGCTTGTGACTTATGAGTTTACCTCGTTGACCATAACTTTTTGGGTTGAATACTACTTCATATTCCCTTTTCTTTGCCCATGAGTTTGGCCCATTAACAAAAGTACGTGAGAGCTTTCTAGGGTCAATGGTGTATTTTTATTGAGACTGAGGGGGATATGCTCAACGGGAACAGTCAAATATCCCAATGGCATTAAGTTGCTCCTTTCTGTGGGACTAGGAGATCATGTGTATGCACCCTTACCCTTGTCGGCACTATCAAAGAGTTTTTTTGGTGACCCTTGGTAACAAATACCATCTACAACTTCACCTGAATAAGAAGTGCAAATGACTCAATAAGACATTATAGTTTAGTTCCATATAATCTTAAACCAAAGAAATATAAATCTTTGGCCTATTTACATAAGAGCCAAGCTCTATGGGAATGGTGAATTGAGTTATCGTGATTGATTGAGATTGTGTAATTCCTTATTGCAATTCCTTTCCCTATTGAAAATTTTTCTTGTTGTAGGAGTGATGTTATTTTTTCTATTATATTGGAATGCAAGATAAATTGTGAACCTTAGTGCTTAAGTATCAACAGTCTAAAAGCGTTGCCATGAACTTATTAATTGGATTGAATACATGAATGCAACATTGAATCTTAATGTTAAAAAGTTAAAGACTCTTTTTTTTGCTTCTCTAGTTTAGTTGGATTCTTGTATCTGATTTCACTAAATTACATGTTCAACTAAATCTAGTCTAAGGTCTGTACTAGACTCTAATAATCAATAGTTTTTTTTTAATTATTTCCAATTAAGCTGTGACTTTTCTGTGGGTTGGATGATGCTTCCTATGCAATCTGATAATGGTCAATGGAGCCGAATTGTGTTGATTGACATGTTGCACTTTTCTCACTTTCATGCCAGTCCATTTTCCACTGAAAGTGACACCTGTTTTGGGGGTTGTAATTTTACACTGGGATGCAAGAGGAAGTGTGAACCTTAAGTGCTTATAAAGCTGATAAGCATATTTGAAGAAATTGTTATTTATGTGTTTCTCGGTTGTTTGTAGTGACTTTGAAGCCAGAAACATTTGAAGGGATGCGATTTGATTTTAATAAAGCTCTTAGCCCAAAATTTTTTCTTAGTCACAGGTAATTCATGGGTTCATCTCTTTTATGCTTTGCTATTGTTGATTGACTTAGCCAGGTTGACAATTTTTGTTTGTAGTGCAATTAATGTCTGCTTGCCAAATTATTTACAGTGTATCTATGGGGCCAATAGAAGTTCCTTCTCAATCTCCGGAGCCCATTAAAATCCCCACTTCAAACTATGAGTTTGGTGCTAATTATATTGACCCAAAGGTTAGCTAAACTTGATCTTGATTGATTTACAAGAATGAAAAGTTTGAGACCTTTCCCAACGTTTCTTTCTGGATATTTGTAGTTAATGCTTATTGGAAGAGTCTCTCATGACGGTAGGCTAAATGCAAGACTCAAGTGGGATTTGACTGATAATATTGTTTTGAAGGGAAATGCTATGGTAATTTTAACATTATACTCTTTTTAAATTATTTGCTTTTGATCTTTTTACTTTTACGTAGTTACTTCTAAAAAAATTTATGAGATTGATGAATAAGGCTTGTTTTCTTTTTTCTAGTTGTCAAGTGAGCCTCATTCGTCTCAAGGCATGGGTAGTCTTGATTACAAGGTACACTTCTATGCCCCTCTTTCTATTCTTAATGTTTATATCAATCTTTGTATTAGAAAAGGACACCAAAACAAGAAGTTTTCCTACACATTATGTATCTAGATCCCATTGAGAAAAACATTTTGATGTTATGAAGTATATCTATGTATGCTAATTTTTAGATGGTTGTCCGAATTTCAACAATTATATTAAGTTTTCTTGTATCATTGACATTAGAAATGCTCATATTTAATTTCAATCTAATTGTGGCAAAACTTTTGCTTCGAAGTGCTAATGGTTGATGTCAAATTTGCCCATATCCCCACTCTTTGAAATGCTCTAAAGCTGCATGCTGTTTTTTTCCCTGAAATGTTCACGCTATTTCAAAAGGACTTCTGTTATGAAAAAATGCCCTTTTAACACTAGAATCTTTTGACACTACCTTTTGATCTCGATTGCATTTTTTAACGATCTCATTTATTGTTTGCCCAGTTATTGCACTGTATAGGTTGTCTGTTTTTTCATTAGTAGTCGTTTCCCTTGTTTGTATTCTGCAGTGTAGTATGCTCTATTATCATTTGAACTTGAAACTAGAACATGCAATTATGAATTCCATTCCTTTTTGCTTTCATTAAGAGTATGCATCAAATTTGTCATATATGTATAAGAATTTTTTTTGTTGTTCTAGGAGTAATTTATGGCATGAATTTACTCTTACTTCTCTCTTATGGTCACAATTGCCCATGTCAGGGCAGTGACTACAGGGCTCAGCTTCAATTCGGCAGCGGCTCACTTGTTGGGGCAAACTACATACAGGTAAAGAGGCAGTCGTATATTGATTTCTACATGCATGCAATGTTAATTTTGTTTTGGACTCAATGAGTATCACTTATTATTTGGATTGGTCTAAATGTATATTATCTTGTTTGTGAAATCAGAAAGCTTTTAGCGTTTTTTTCGAGCTATGCTTTTTGCCTTTTATTTGCTTCAAGTTTCTTCCCTTTCTTGCAACGGTCCCTTTATTGTTTGTGTGAGTAATTTGTGTGCACTTCATCACATTTTCTTTATGTTGACTGCTGAATATATGTATGCAGAGTGTGACGCCAAATCTCGCATTAGGTGGTGAAATTTTTTGGGTAGGCCAACATAGAAAGTCTGGTCTTGGTTCTTCTGCTCGATACAGCAATGACAAGATGGTAATTTGACTCGACTTTATATGAGTTTTACATAAAGCTTTTGTACTATTTTTGTTGAATTGTTTAATAGGATTCTTATCGTGTTACATTATTTGGGTCAAGAATGGGGTTTTATCCACGTTTCCTTCTAGTTTGTTGCATGAAAAGTCTTTAAATCTGCAAAGTGCAAAGCGTACCTTGTTAGAGTTGGAAAGCACTTTACACTAGCACCTCGCAGCAAAGTATGATGAATTCTTAGGAGTAGTGTGGATTTCATTTATGTAATAGTAGAATGTGTTGATACTTGATACACAAGACTTGGTCTCATTAAGATTCTTTTCACCTCATGGACCGTGTGTAGCAAGAGCACCTAGGTAGGTTAACATATAGAATTTTGTAGTTGTCCTATTTGGTAATCATTCAACATGCTTAAATACCAAAGCACACCAAACACATGCTTTTGACTATCATATTTTCGTACTCTATGGGTGAGACAATAACTTATTGGTGTAAGTATGAAGTTATTTACATAGTTGTAGTTGATGAAAAAAGAGTAAAATAAATTGTAAAATCAAGTATTGAATCCTTTAATCTTTTATAGCCAACATTGAGAATAGAGAAGAAGAATTCATGTGGACGACCATTAGAACTGATATATTGGCTAATGTAGTCGATCCCATTCATCTGGGATTAAGGCTCTGACATTGTTCTTGCTTTTGTTGATTGAGAAAAAGAGATACAAAGAAAGAAGAAAGAGAACACATACTTTGATAATAGTTTCTATATGAAAATCGATCAATCTAGCTTAAAGATATTTTCCGATTAAGCTGATAGATTGATTGTAGGCTGTTCTTATACCTAATTTAGCTTCTCTAGTAAGCCTTTACTCTCAAGAAAATTAATTCAGTGTTTTGTTACATTTTTCAAGAAATTTTTATTATTCAAGGAGCTCGTTTGATTCTTGATAAGAAAGAGAAAGAAATAAAACCAAAAAAGAAATTGAAGGAAAAGGAAATAGAAATTGTACTCAAATTTTGTGTTTGTTTACGGTAAGGGCTTCGTTTAGTTTTCTTTCTACGTGTTTGTTCTATAAAAAATAAGAAAAAAAAGGGAAATTGCCTGTTTAACTCTCATTGTGACCTGACCTCCCTTTTACCTAACCATAATTTATTCATTTTCTTTGTAATTTTGATGTTTTTGCTTGATGTATGCCCTTCAGCTTGTGCCATACAAAGTTTATTATGTTTTCCTATACTTACCTTTTCTCTTTTCCTCAATTGGTGCAAAGTCATCACGACCTCCCTCACCCTTTTAAAAATCTCCATCGACTTGATCACAATTTATAGTGTCACCTTATCATCACCAATATCTAGTTGGTAGTCCATGTGGATCTCTAGGTGTTATTTGTTATTACTTTTTATTTTTTCTTGTCATTATTGCAGACATTGTGCATCTGTCACATCTAATTGGAATGTGCCATGCATGATGTCAAAGGAGTAAAAAGTTGGTCGTTAATCAGTTTTCTGCTAAACACACAGGTTGCAACTGCACAAGTGGCTAGCACTGGATTGGCTGCCCTTAGTTATGTTCAAAAGATTAATGAGAAGGTAAGCCAGTTGATCTAACCACAATGTTATTCTTCTGAAGCTACTTAGAAGTCTGATGTGATATTTTTGTTGTAGGTTTCCTTAGCAACAGAATTTGCATATAACCATATGTCAAAAGATGTTACAGCTGCAGTAGGTTATGATGCTATTCTACGTCAGGTACGTTTCCCTCTTTGATTTTTTGAGATTTGTTTTCTAGCCAAAGATTCGTTGCATAAGTTATATACTGTATTACAACATTTTACTAAAGTTTAGGCTTAAGGAAAGATGGAAATTACATTTAGGCTTAAGCTTGGGAAACATGAAGTCTTTGTGGTTTAGGACTTAGGAAGGGCAATTTGAGGTTAGGTTTTATGATTGTTGAATGATAGGGATGATTGTGGACTTAGATTTTGATGTTTTGAGGGAGACACATACTGTGTTTAGGGTTTGGAGGTCATGAAGTAATAGTTTTCAATGATTGATTTTTATTTTTGTAGTTTGGATATGGAGGATGATGGATTGTCGAATGATGACGATGGATGAACTGGAATGGCGATTAATGTTGATCATAATAAGCAACTCACACTAAAAATCAATACATATGATCACCATGGAAGTTAATTTCTAAGGTTTTTAATAACACCTTTAATTTGCCTGTTGTAAAGCATGGACGACTCGTCTTACTCCAAATCCTGAAAGAGTAGTAATAACCAAACAAGAATCGTAACCTTTCGAGATTTTTGATCATAAACTTGTCTAATTTTTCATTTCAAATGAGATATTTGTAGTACAAGTGATGATCGATTTTAGGAATAAAAGAAATACAAAATAAAAAAATTAAGTCAATCTATGAATAATTTTAATTGGTTAAAAGGTTAAAGTTCTATGTTAGGAGTATTTAGGATGGTTAAATGCTTGGCCTTCAAGCTTAGGCTTCATGTGTGGTCTTTCACACGTCTAACTAGAGACTTGTTCAATATTCAACCTTTTGTTGATCATCAATGAATCAAAAATATTTTTTTCTGTTCACACATCCAACTTGACAAATTGCCTAAAATCTCAATCTTCTCTTAATTCATCTTCTTCTTGCTTAAGATAGGATATAATCATATTTTTCTTGCCCATTTGATGTAGTCAATGATACTTATCTTTTTTGCGATCTGAATCTCAATCTCCATATTACAGCCAATTCTAACTCATTTCTCCATGCTTGCTTCTTGTCTTTTAATCTTGGAACCATCTTGATTCGGGCTTTATTGACTTGAATCATCACTAGAAAACATCGGGCTTGATTAGTTGTAGTGGAATCCATCCTAGATGCTTTTTCCCCTTTTAATTATTTCGAGCCTTAGCTTGTGACTGGTCAATATTTTCATGCTTGTGACTAAAGTAAAATAACTTATTAAATTGTATGCACTTATTTATGTGATGTTACACATGGTGTTTGCTACCAAGGGTCAATCGGAAACATCTTTGTTAGTTTTATCATTAACAAGGGTAAATTTGCGTACATCTGATTAACCAAATCCTACCCTAGCCCCTAGGTGAGAGTCACTTAATGACAATGGGGTAATAGAAACTATTTCGGATTACGAGCTTCTGGTGTTCAAACATCTTGCATTGACGAAGGATAGGATTGTTCATCAGCCGAACGAGAGAGGGAGCATCGACACTTGTCAATGGGGAAGGAAGGTGTATAAAAGTCGATCGTTGAATTTATCTACGCAACTAACAAGGTGAATAAAAGGAAGGGAAACATATTTTTTAAAGGAGATTCCTTTAACTTAATCTTTGACCTACAATTCCCTTTATATAATTGGCTATTTTAAATAACTATTCTATTTAATTTTGGAAAATTTACTTTTAAAAATTCGACTTTTTGCTTGTTCTCTTTTAAAAACCCCATCTTTCGCTTAAAAATCCGACCTTTTGCCTCCGTTTTCTTTTTAGAACATTTTTACCGGTGACCGGATAAATTTGAAAATTCATCATTTTTTAAAAGAGAACAAGTAAAATGTCGGATTTTTAAAAGAGAACAAGCAAAAGGTCGGATTTTTAAAAGTAAATTTTCTTATTCTCTTTTTATAAAAATTCAAAATTAACCAGTTGTTCAGGTAAGTTAGAGAGGTATGTACTATAAAAGAAAACAGAGGCAAAAGGTCGGATTTTTAAAAAATAATCGAAAGGTGGGATTTTTAAAAGAGAACAAGCAAAAGATCGGATTTTTTAAAGTAAATTTTCCTTTAATTTTTATAAATCATTTCAAAAAAGAAACTTAATACTAAAGCCTAAAAACAACATATCATTACCCAATGCATTTAAGCGGCTTCCACATTGGATGAGGTTTTGAAGGGTCGAATGTATGCAACATTACCCTTAGTAATGATAAAACTAACAAGAGATTGTTTTTAGTTAACCTTCGTAGCAAATCATTTCATAAAAGAAACTTAATACTAAAGCCTAAAAACAACATATCATTACCCAATGCATTTAAGCAGCTTCCACATTGGATGAGGTTTTGAAGGGTCGAATGTATGCAACATTACCCTTAGTAATGATAAAACTAACAAGAGATTGTTTTTAGTTAACCTTCGTAGCAAATGTCATGTGCAGCTTTACAAAAAAAAAAAAAAGAAGTGCACATGATTCAATGTGCCATGTTACTTTATTTATTATAATCCGAAACCAAAGAACTATGAATCTTTGCCCCATCGAAGTAATGGACATTTTATTGTTGGAGTACCAAGTTTAAATATGGATTTTTGGATACTTTCTAAACTATTAGTTTGTCATTATTAGAACTATCCAAGTTGGACACTAGACGTGTACCTGAGTGGGACTCCTTGTATACTAGTCCGAGGTTTCCGTTGCATTTTAGACCATTGTTACCTGGGACGACATTCGGTTTGGAACGGGGAATGGGAACGGGAACACGGAACGCAACCTAAATTGACTCGGGAACGATTGGGTACGAGATACAGTATGTATAAAATATATATTTGAAAACAAAATAAAATAAAAATGATTATTCTGGTTTAAGAAATCATTTTCAAGTTGAATTTTTTTAGATTTCTTGGTTTCATTTCGTTTTTTTCTCTCTTCTTTTTCTGTAATTTGTAAATGAAGGCCAAATACGTTCTGAAAAAGGTCTTCTACACCGGGACGTCAACTTTAGCGATTTGGAACGCGTTTCGTGGTGATTGGGGACGAACGTTCTCGGATCGCGGAGCGTGGCTATGTTCCACGTTCCATGTAACTATGTTTTGGACACTTCCTAAATATGCTGAGTTGTAAAAGTGTGATAACTTTTAAAATTTGTCGACTAAATTTGTATTTGACTTGCGTTTGATGTTTCCAACACAAAAGGGAAAGCTTATGGCTTGCAATTTTATTGATATTTTAGTGACAACAAATCTCAATCATTTGAAGTAAGCTAGAAAAATGTGCTCTGTTTTTTACTCACCGATATTGTTTGATGTTCGCACAACCAGCCACAACCTTTATCCCTATACTGTTTGATGGGTTCATGTTATATACTACGTTTGTTTTGTTAATAGCTACACTTTTTTATGTGAGCTTTTTGGGGCAAGTGCAGCTATTAGGGGTTGTTCCGAAGTGTTAAATGGGAAAACATTTCAGTTTTGGAGTACAGCAGTTTAAAAAACCTTCTTGGCTGGAGGGGTAATATGATACTGGCTAAAGCTACGTATTTGCTATATTTTTTCCGCAGGCACGTGTAAGAGGGAAGATAGACTCCAATGGATGTGTTACTGGTTTGCTTGAAGAGAGGCTTAATATGGGTTTCACATTTATACTATCTGCTGAGGTAAGAAATTAACTTGCCAGATTTGTCTTTGTAGCTCCGCAACCTTGCTATATCTGAGTAGTACCAAAAAAACCCGAATACAGAGAGCTGAGGGAAAACTCGATGTTGTTTTTTGCCTTCTTGACATGAAAAATTTGTTTGCTTTTTCTTTGAATTAAGTTCTACTTGTTCATTCAAAAGTGAAAGATTTCTTCTATCTTTTGAGAAGCTTATGTAACATTGTATGTAGGCTCGTAATAAAAGATTTTAATGGTAATGAACAAGCGAGTGTTTCGTTTGTTCTGATAGACAAAATGTTAATAAAACTCGTATTTGTAATAATATTCTAAAACTATACAATGGCATGCGTGAATATTTTTCTCCCGTTGTTATACTTCATAATTCCTTATGCTACTTCGGTAATCTTGCAGATTGATCATAAGAAGAAAGATTACAAATTTGGTTTTGGATTTACCGTTGGGGAGTAGAAACTTGTTACTTTGCTCATAGCGGCTTTGTTGAGTTTTGAAGGTTTATTTGTTTTTTTGGCAATCTTCGTCGAGATCAATTATGTACTTTTACATTCAAAGTTGATGATTTATAGGAACTTGATATTCTCATTTTACACTTTTGGGTTGAGAATATCTTTATGTATTTTCAAGTAGAAATATTCAAGTGCTGTCGAATATTTACTCCATGGTCATGGCCATGGCCTTCATCATTATTGCAAATTGCAAACAATTCACGTTTTAGTGAAACAAGTGATGTTGGCTAATAAAAAGCTTGCAGCATCTAAATTTATTTTTGTTTAATAATGGGCCAATTGGCTTTATTAGGGTTACCTTTACAACTTATTTCTATGTAATTCGGGTTTCAGGTTCAACTCAGGATCAACGAATTTCTCTGGTAGAATCGATTTATGGACGATAATGTAGCAATGGATTTATGGGATGGTTGATATAAACAAACTTTAAATAGGCAAACTAGGACAATTGGGGATCCACTAGAAATTTACATTAATATCTTCATAAAACACTTGCATTAGAAGTCGATGGATGTTGCACATTGATAAATGTGTTATCTCGTTACTCCCAATTTCTTGATATTTTGATTGGTTATGTGGAATATTTAGTTCTCCCTTATACCGATTCATATATTTTTTGTCTTATTCACCGACTAAAAACTTTTAAGTCTTTATTACAAATTCAAAGGAATAGTTGTTAAATGGTGCAAGGATATAACCTTTCTTCAAGTAGTCTAACTCTCGCAACATCATCATTATCTACTTAGTATATTCTGCTCATAGAAGAATGACCGACACAGATTCAAGCTCTCACATAAGAAAATTAACTCAGAACTTAGGACGTATTTGTAATAGAATTTACATCTCCGTGACGACCTAGGAGTGTCGAACATAAGTACACAGAACAAATAGATTCAAAGAATAGCTGTAGATCCTATAATTAATGCGTATGTAATTACAAACTTGTTCCCGAATGACACATTTCTAAACCTAAAACCATCTGTTGGTAATTAATCTACAGAACTACGAGCAATCTCTCGCACCAGAAAATGCAATAAATTGAATGAAAAAAGAGAATCGAGGGAAAGAATAAAGCGGAAACAGGTGAATCTTTCTATTACACTATAAACAAAGATCTTCTGGCAAATTTTGGAGACGGTCTCAATTTTAGCCTTAGTGTACAGATGAGCAAGATAGAGCTGTTAAGAGCTTCCATGAGACCTGTATGAGGACACTGACTGAGCAGAGACCGAAGCTGTTGGGCTATTTACTTCACGGTCCCCATTGATTTCTCTCGGCCTTCCACTCAGTGTGTCAATTGCATCTTGACAGATTTCGTTAAACCAGTTGTCTTCAGGTAGTATACTGAGCATGAGAAATTTGGATTAGAAAATAAGCTACAAAATATAATCAATGTATATATATGATCACAGAGCCCGACAGAACTAACTTTTACACTCTAATTTGGAACTGAGAAATTGATGTTTAGTGATACATTAAAAAAGTGCGATTCAGAAAATTTAACAACTTTGTTTTAGCATGAGGCAGATGGAAAAGATTTAGATACGATATCACTGATGACTCGGACTAAGTTACAAGACGGGTAACAATTGAAATCCACACAAATACAGGAAGTTATCAAAAAGAAATTACCTATAAGGATCTCTGCCCGTGGCTTGAAATGCTGCAAGAGCTTTAGATATGATCTCATTGATGACTCGGACTAAGTTACGAGACAGGTAACGACCTTGAGAAGCAAAGCAGATAACAAATTTCATATCCAGGTAAAGCTGCAATGATCAAAAGGGGAATTAGTTACACAACCTCAAAAGTGGAAATAAAAAAATGGATAAAGGGTGCACAAAGCATGAGAGAAGACAGAAAACCACGTAATCTTGCCAAGAAATCAGGTAAGAAAGAAATTCCACTCCCTGTCTCCAGACAAATATTAGAGTGTGTTCTGGAAGTGGAAGATGCATCAAAGTTGAATCGTATACCTGTTGAAGGGCGAGGGGGCCTAAAGGCTTAGGACCATCCTCAATATCATCCCAGAAGCTTTGATCTTGAGACAACCATAAGATAATAGTCTCTGTGAGTTTCATTAACAGCAGGGTAGCAAATCTCTCTTTTCCGACAAACATCTCGGCCGCAATAATAGCCATCGTATTAAGTTTGAAGTAAAGTTCCTGAAAAGCAGTTGCACAAGTGTAAGATATATTAAAGTTGTATAAACTTTGCAACCTCATTGTAAGCTGCAAAAGCTCAACACGCGTAAACAAGCTCTACGAAATTACTCTCCAAGGAATCTTTCTGGACTGTGGAAACAATCAGCCAGCGCCAGCAGGCAGCAGTCCTAAGATTTGTTACATCACAATCACTCAATACCATTTTGCATGACACAGCAGGTATAGTTCTAAGTCTTGAAGAACTTGAGCAGACGATAACTCATACTTAAGACGGTCACTCTTTAGCATCTGTAAGGATTAAGGAAATGCTTTTGATTGAAACATGTTACTTCCCCTATTTCCAAATGGTGTTTACAACTATTACGGCCCGTTTGGTTATTGGTACTAAATGGTGGTAATGAAAATGATTTGTAGTGTAAATTTTCATGAAATGTACTATCACTCCCAAGGTAATGAAACTTTGAATATAAAATGTTTTTTTGTTCACAATTTTCCATTTTCACTTAATACCCCTCTTCAAATTATGATGCCTTGGAACGAGTTTCGTTAAAAAAAATGAGATGATTGAAGTAGAATAAACATGACCATTAAACTTGTAAAGAGATTTTCCTATCAAAGTTACACTAACTTTCAATTACTATTCCCACGATTTGATACCAACAAGGCAACAACCAAACGAGTGGTTATAGTAAAGCATTTTGGGGACAAGAGAAAGGAAGAAACATTCAAAAGGTGGAGAGAGAGAGGATGAAACAATTTTGTTTAAAAAAGTGAAGCTGTAAACATCAATTGGAGACGGGCTGATGGAAGCTGTAAATATCATTTGGAAACGGAGGGCACAGAACTCAAGAAGTATGACACAAGGAAAAAGAATACTGTTGGAATTTGGAACCTCAGGACAACCAGAAAATGTTGTACAGCTTATTGCAACAAATTGTCACCTATGTAATTTCGTAGTATACAAATGAAATACCAGCCTTAGGAATACAGTAATGGTAGAACCTAAAAGATCGCACATATTAAATACATCACCAGCACAACATGCAGAGCCTTTATTTCCGGAGGATGATGAGTTTTTTTTTCTTTTTTTGGGGGGGAGGGGGCAATGGGGGTCTTTCTTCCTTTGACAGAACTAACTTTAATCTTTCTTTAACAAAATACAAGTAACAACATCGAGCAACAAAATTGCATCAACATCCCATGTTTAAGAAATTATAATTTGGGCACTAAAGTCTTGACACTAAGCTAAATATCAAACACGTAGTCTGAAAGTTACAAAAGAAAGGAGAAGCCATATTAAAATTAGCAGAGAGTTGGCTTTGTATGTACTTTCAGATTTGAAAAATGGAAATCAACCAAAGCAGTAACAATAAGATAAAAAATAAATAATGGAAGTACCCGGAATATTGGCGAAGGAAACCATTCAATATCTTCCGTACTAGCATCCATATTTAAGTATATTTCAGCTGTAAGATTACTAGCACCCTCTTCAGTAAAGATAAGATCCAGAGCATGGTGCTGGCAGAAACTACTTTTGAGTCTATCAACTGAACTCACGAGTCTCCTTTTCCATTCTCTGAGCTCAGGATGACGATTTTGTCTATCTGAAGTTCGTCTATGAGAATCATCATAATCTGTTTGATTGTTTTGAGAAAGTTTCATGGCAGCACGAGGAAGTAGCTCATCGGCCAATAGTGATGCATTTGCCAATAAGGCAATTTGTTGGTATTCATTCTCAGCCATATTTACAAGTTTGTTTCCAGTGCCATCAAAATTTGCTTCTTCCAATGAATTTGGTAATGCTTTTATGAGCATGTTAATATATGAATTAAAAACCTGATAAACACCTTCTAATGTTTTACTACCCAGCTGCATACTCTGAAGTGGCCCCACATCCTCAAAGAAGTCCTGCCAGATGTAGCAATTATAGTGGTAAGACTTATCTTATTCTAAAGAAACCGTTGAACCATCACACATAGCTAGCAAGAGAGAGAAAAACATATCCAGGACAGATCATGAACAGACCCCACCCATGTTAACACAAAGATAATTTTTAAAACAAAAAGATGTTGAAATGAAACAAGAAAATGAAAGAACCTTTTAAAAAGTGATATTATGAATTTTTGTATATGACTATAATATGGTTGCGTAGATCCGACCTTCCCAAACCACCCCCTAGATGGGAGCCACTTAATGGCATTGGGTAATGGAATGAATGTGCACTGTAAACTTACTCACCGCACAATTTAGAACTAATGCATGGTTTTTCTGTAACGATATCTGGATTAGCTCATCAAGAAAAATCATGTCTGGTCTTTTTTCCACTTTCTCAGTCACTTTATACAACTTTGTGGTACTAGGATTTTATGCCAAACTGGTTGACAATGCACTTCTTTTCTTTGAAAGAGAAATGTATTCACTAAATAAAAGTTTCATCCTTTAGCTAGAATTCTGCGAAAATCATATTTTCCTGTTTCTATTCCCCTTCCATATCCCAATTTTGGGCTAAATAGATTCATATAAATGACCCCTTTTCAAACTTCACACTTCCATCATACATACATAAATAACAAAAATTGTTAAAAAAGAAAAGAACAAAGAAAAGAAATAAAGGTAAGCACCCAATAAATATTAATGGTGGCAGACTTTGTGCTTAGAAAAACCACACCAACCTTGCCTGATTTGTAAATAAACAAACCGGACACCAAGTGGTGAATTGAATTTCTCGAGTCCCCAAATGGAGGCTCCACTCTCCAGCCTTACCACGGAAAAGCTAGAGAAGTAAAACTATAATTTTGACATGGTTCATAAATTGGTATCCATTTTAGTAGAATTCAAACACTGAAAATCACTCACCTGGACCATCAAGATAAAACGATGAGCACTACTTGTAAGCTTGTACTGGTATCCTACCATGCTAGCAACTGAAGTGCTCAAAGATCTCCCAGACTGGCGAATGCTAGGTGGCAAAGTCAATACCCAATCATCAGCAGCTGCTAAAGCAGCAGTACTCTCCTCTATCCTTTTAAAATTAGCATCCACTGCTTGTTCAACACTAGGTCTGAAGAGTTTGACTAGTGTTGGACACAGTGAAAGACCACGACCTTCCAACAATGAACAATGGCCTAAAGCTATCTGAACACACTCAGCAGCTGCCCTGAGACCTCCTGCTGCTGACGATGAAGCTAGAGCATGCCTTTTCACAAGTTGAGCAAATGCTTCTATTTGCTGTGCAGCCCATGTTACTAGCTCAGACGTGTAAGCTGGTTCATTACCAAATATAGTTAAAGAATCACTGGCTGCCTGAGCTATGGCAGAAAAGACCAGCTGGGAAAGGGCAGCAGTGTAGGCTCCTCCATAAGAGCTACTTGATGGGCGGATATTTTGCATGTTATACTGGTATCTTTGTAAATGTGCACTGAGAAGTAAGGTGTGAGCACGGGGACCATCACCAAGTTTTTTTAGAGCCGATGTGGCAGCACGAAGCTCAGTACCACGAGTAGTTGGCTGGCAAGCAGCTTCTGCCAGCTGATCAGCCATTTTCTGTCTCCGTTCCTGAATTGCTATATCAAGGGATCGAATCACATCTGGGCTGAGTGTTTTTGTTTCCCTTGCTTCAGAGGCAACACGCTCCCCTTCTTCGAGGGCTGTCAATGCTTCATCCACTCTTCTTTCTGCTAACAACACATCAAGGTGATCAGGGAATTCAACTAGCCATTTTTCCAGGTCCGAAGGTTCCCTTTCCTCAAAGTTACTTGTACCATTCGTAATAGACCCTTCAGAATTACTTAATGGTGATGATTCCATGTGGACGCCTTCAGCTAGTCCATGTATAAGCGCTGCTTGAGTGGTTAGAAGGTTTCTGATGGAAAGAAGCTCACCTTCTAAATCTGATATTTCTTTTGAGGTACTGCATCACAAAAACCCAACTATTAATACTTGGATGAGCTGGAGATTTACAGTTCAAGTAGTTCTAGCATTGCAGAAATATACAAGCCATGATGTAGTCTGTAGAAGGTATGTTGGTACAGTTACATAACATATACCATGGCTTTCATTGCAGAAAGAAAACATAGTAGATAAATTATGACAGAGAAGTTTCCTTGCTTAAACATGCAAACATGCACTGAGGTTGCTTCATCTTCAAAGTCCAAAAGAATGACTCACTTTAAAAATAATATACCATTGGCTTTCTATTTATTTATTCATGCCACAAAGTTGGTCATGACTCATGGCCCATTTATTCCAAAATACATTTTCTTCTGTTAATGATATAAGAAATAGTATTGGCTATTAACTCATTCTTTAAACTGTTTACATAAAGAATATAATAAATTTCCAGTACGACAAAAGGTGAAAGAATGGAGATAGGATGGAAAAAATATGGAACAAAAAAAGGAACATAGCATACTAAAACAGAAAGGTGGAATGGAAAAAATACAGAGGTAGCAATCAATTATTCTAAAATCTTAAGAAAACATATGATACTTCTATATTATGAAGTATTTAATTCTTAACATAGTGCAAAACCACAGTTAACCGTGAGTGTAGTAACGATCACAGTGATGCAGCGAAGCCCCCCCAAACATTGGGCTAGACAATGAGAGAACCATCAAATCAACCTAAAATGCGACATTTTTACATCTTTACGATGTGAGTAATATTGGTAGTTTTGAAAATTATTACAACTCAGCTGATACAATGTGACACAGCCTATTTCTGATTTCTTAACAATGATTTAGATATAATGACTTATTTATTGTATGTAAATCCATCATTTCATCCTTTCTTCTAGTCCATAAATTACCCAAACAACATTTTTCTTTAGTAACCATTCTATTTTTGTATGTTAATCTCTAAAGTGAAGAAAACAGGTTTATTGCAAAAAATATTACTCCACATGTGAAGCTCGATAATGATGTTGCATTAAGAACATCATTAATAGTTAATAACTGCTTTGTTGATGGCACTATAAGATTTTCATGCCTAATCATGTCTTCTAAATGACGAACTAAAAGTTCATCACCTTCCTTTTTCTACTTTTCGCTATTTATCAAATAAACTACCATTTATAAGATTATAAGTATAGTATTTGAAAAAGAAGCAAAATGAATATCACTTTGTAGAGTATGAACAAACAAATCCATATGTAATTAATTGAACCTCTCTGGTTTTTATCGTTAAAGTTATCCCAATATAGTAATTTGTATTATGCGATGACCAATGAATGAGTTTTGGGGGAAAAATGATAACCATAGCAAATTGCACTCCAACCAAAAAGCACCAACTTCAGCCGTGGTTTCTGGAGGTCTAAATTCAATAACCACCAATTTCAGCTTTGGTTTTAGGAGGTCTAAATCAAATAACCTAACCAAGCTACCATTTTTTAAATTACTAAAAATTAGCTAATATGACTAATGTTGTACACATCGGGATTCTACTTGGAATCGTTCAAATGGGTAAGATCAAATCGTGTGATCAAATCGTAGGATCGTACGATCGTACAAATGAACTTAATATGCTAAAAATATTTAGCAACCTAGTCATGATTATTCATTTCAAATTTTAAATTTATGAAATAAAGTTTCTTTAACTTCATTTTTAAGAATGAAATGAAAAAAACTTTCAATAATTAGTTTAAAACTCCATAGTGATAAAGAACGTGTTTTTGGAACTATGATCATGGAATATTTGAAACATATGTGTTTATATAAAAGAAATTAGTGAAAGATGGTACATATGAAAAATAGATAATAATTGAGACTAAATTTGTTGGATCTGATCGTTTGGATCGTAGAATCATGTTATGATCCTACCTCTCAAAATTTATTTTGACAAGAATCGTAAGATTCTACCAACGTTATTTCAATGCACTTTTTAACCAAAACAAGTTTAGTATCAATTTATATTTTTCTCTTTTAGTTCCTCCTTTTCTACCTTTCTAGAAAGGATGGGAGCATGCAGTATTTTCCATCAACAGAAACCAAAATTCATGTGTGATCAAGGAAGGTTAAACAATGCAAAAGCTATAAATTTGCAGGTCGTTAATTTATAGTAAACATGAAGCCACACAAATATACCAACTATATAGAGAAAGCAAGAGATACATAATAAGAAACATGTACGTTAGTTGTTGTTGCTACTCTGAATCTATATGTTAGGATTTTAGAAAAGGATCATGGCAGGAAGATGAGTGTAGCAAAAATGTAAATGATTAAATGGATGAACGAGCTTAAGATGAATAGAATCGTGTAAGATGATTTTGGGCATGTTCAACAACATAGTATTAGTGAAACGGTAAGGAAGATAGAAAGCCAAACCTTAAAAGGAATATTAAAGAGGGAGAGGAAGACCAATATAAAATATTTTTGTTCCTTGTTTCACTAATGGAGGGTTCAAGGTCAAATGTCAATCCAATATTAATTTAGACATTAAAAAGGAATATTATGTGAAGCAGCTCGGTTGACAGGAGCGTAAGCTAACAGAGCATCGCATAATAGAAGTTGCAACCAGTGAAAGAGCGCTTACCGTATAAAGGCTGTATAATTAGCATACACACTTCTTCGCATTTCCTCAGCAGATGCCTTCTTTAAATCCATTAAATACGTGCATAAATGCTTTATTTCCTATATCAAAAGCACAAAATAATAATATCTTTAAATCTCATTATCATATTAGAATAAAGTGACCAGAAAACCAACATACTCACATAAATATACTATAGTCTGGCATTCTATCTTTGATAGATATCCAACATGGCCATACATGATACATGGAACTTATTAGATATTATGTCCTTTTATTCGTTTATGAATTAGTTGAGAAATACATTTACGGTCCGTTTGGTTGTTACTAAACGATGGTAATGACAATGATTTATAGTATAAATGTTCATGAAATATACTATTTTATTCTCATGGCAATGAAACTTTGATTGTAAAATGTTTTTTGTTCATAGTTTTCGATTACCACTTAATACCACATTTCTAATAAAACATTTTCAAATGGAAATGCATTTGTTTGAATTTTATGAAAAAAATGAGATGATTAGAGAAAAACAAATACAAGAGATTTTCCAACAAAAATTGCACGAGTTTTCCATTACGTTTCTCACCATTTGATACCTTCTACCAAACGGACTGTTAATGTCATATCTATAATCTATATCTATCTCCTCAATACACCAGCTTCATAATCCACTAGTTTCTATTCTATCTATAAAAGTAAGCATCATGCATTCTGGTCAAGTGACTAAGCGGGAAGACTACTTCTTGCTAATGTAAATCCTGTCCACGGTCCGCCAGTAATTATTCAAGATAGATACATCTCAAAAAGTGCAACACAAGTATCCTTAAACTTTCCTCCCCTAACCAATCTCTCCACTGGATGAAACATATAGCCAAGAGAAACCATGACACAGAATAGAAGAGCTCGCCCACCAGTACTAAAACATAGGACAAATTCTATGAAAACCGAGAAGTCACTTACACCTAAAAGACCTTCCTCACCAAATCTAAATAAAGCCAACTACATCTCAAGAAGTTCATCATGACTACCCCTTCCAATATTCTAAACACTTCACTACACTGTCATTTTTCCATCTGTAAAAGGATCACAACATTCAGACTTAACAATAAAAAAAATTAAAATTCCAAATTAAACTACAGAAAAAGAAATCAGAAATCCAAAATTAGAAAAGATTTCATTTTTCCAAAAAAATTCCCATTCCACAATATAAACATAAAGAATTAGGAGTGCAAATGGGCAATTAAGTAGCAAATGAAACAGCATAAAAAGGAAAAAGAATGGAAGAGAAAACAACCTTCTCATTAAGAGAACATTTGGACTGAACATAGGACTGAGGATCAAACCCATCATTACGAAAAGCATTTAAACTCTCTTCAAGTTTAGGCAAATTCTCCTTCGCCGGAGCACCAGAGTGTGCTCTAGACCTCGGCCCTTTCACCGCCGCCATTAAAATATAAGAACCTTTCTTCCTTCAGATCCGATTCTCTATACCAGAAAAGGCTAGGGTTTTAAGTAGATAGAGAAAATGGAGGATGATCGGAAGATGTTGATCGGAGAAGATGAAGTTGAGGAGGAGAGAGAATAGTTTCTCTCTCTAGAAGGTTAACAGTTTTATTAGCCCTTTATTAGGTGATGGTTAGTTGAAACGGAGGTGGGCGTGAGCCGCGTGGCCCCGTGGCGCACCGAGGAGGGAAAATAAATTGTGCGTATAAAATTAAAAAAAGATAAAATATACGAATAAGATTAAAAGAAAGTGGTGGGTTATCACCCAAAAGTAAAATTGACGTAAATTAAATGAGATAAACTAAAATAAAAAATAAAAAAATAAAAAGTATTCCATGTTTGTTCTTTTTGTCTTTTTGACAACCAAACTTTCCTACTTTGTTTCTTTTGCCTCGGACATTCTCTACTAGGTTGCTAGAAGTTAGAACTTACCATCATACTTGCAACTTACAACTATTATTAGTATTTTTTATGGAAAATTACATTAAAAGCTCTCAATTATTAGCGATTTAAATATAAAATTTTTAATAATTGATTATTATTTAAAACTCCAAACTATTAGCGATTTAAATATAAAATTTCCAACAATTGATTATTATTTAAAACTCCTAACTTTATGCCCATTTTATATTTAAAGTCCAAGATGACTTATAACTGGATAAATTGGTTTTAATTGAAAAGTAGTGGGACCCAATTTTATTTATCAATCACCTCACTTCCTTTGACCTTACACGAGTCACGACTCTTCACGTACCCTCCCATTCCAACAAAAGGTAACCGGTTCAAACAAGTTATAAAATGTATCGGTGCTTTATATTTAAGATGGGCCTATAGTTGGGAGTTTTGAATAATAATCAATAGTTGGGAATTTTATAACTAAACCGCGAATAGTTAAGAGTTTTTAAAGTAATTTTTTCTATTTTTTAATTATTAATTATGCTTCTCTGAATTTTAGTAGAAATAGTTGTTAGAGTTCCTTGAGCAACTACAGTTTATTAATTGATTTTATTTGATATATATTTATTCACATAATGTAAAACATAGTTAAGTAGGATTTTGTTTAATTTGTCTTAATGCATATTTTCATAATATTAATTTTTTAGAGATTTTTCTGATATAAAAGAATGTGTATATTATAATTGTGCACTGGATGGCGTGACAAATATAAGTGTAACAACTATTAAAATCAAATGAAGCATAAAATAGATCGAAGAATGAAAAGAGTTATACTATGTCCGTTTCAAATTACTTGCAACATTAGAAATATTGCTTTATTCACTCATCACCTTATTTTGTAATTAATACTGAATCTATGTGTTAAAGCATGGTCATATGTGATTTTGTTTTACTTGTCTCAATGCGAAATTATTAATATCAAATTTTATAATTTTTGTATCATACATATAATTAGAGATATTAAGAATTTAAAGTAATGCAATGAACCGTGTGAAAAAAACAAACGTTGCAAGTGTTTTGGAACGGAGGAAATATGAGAATATAATTCAAGATTTTATCTGAAAAATGACGCTTCCTCCGTTTCAAAATACTTGTACCATTTGACTTTTCATCCCATTAAATGCACAAATTCAATCTTTAATATCATTAATTCAATCCTTAATATCATTAATTCAATCCTTAATATTTGCACTATTTAACTTGTCGTTGTTTGTAGGAAAGGCAGTACTTTTAACGCTTTGAACTTTGCATGGACCTGCCAACTTTGCAGGTTATTTTTCTAGAGTAAACTTGGGTAACCCAATGATCTGCTATATTATGTAATTCACCAAAAAGGTAAACTAAAAATTAATGCCAAATTAGAGAAAAAATTTGAAATTTACAAAAAGAATTATGAATAACAAAAACTAGTTAGAATTTTTTTTCAAAAAATTTTTTTTCGACATTTTATTTTTTTCAAAAAAAAAACTTGCTACAGCAAGTCATCAGGTTATCGGATTTACTCTAGAAAAATACCCTCCAAAATTAAATGAATAATCAATAAGTGAAATTATTGTAGAAAAATCATGAAAAAATTAGATTGTTTTATATTGAATCCTTCACCAAGGCTTTCCTAATCATGTATAAAAAAGTCTAATTAGTATATAAATTATAATAAACTCCTTGTTTTGAGAGTATTTCACAGAAATAGTAGCAACACTTTTATTTATTTGCAAACATAGTTCGAGATTCAAAAGCTTAACTTTCAACTCTAACAAGTTCAAACAGTTGAGTATAAGTCGACCTAATAATAGTATATATTTTAATTCACTATTAATCCATTAATGACCCATTTTAATAAAATCTATTAACAACCCGTCTCGTTAATAACTATTTAAATATAATAAACCACAACCCATGAATTATGACGTATACTGTTCGTGGGATACTGAACATATCCTAGTTGTTTTTCAATAAAGACCAAGCAATATCATGCTATGCATGAACAATAATTGATACTCCATTCTATTCAGCACAAGTGTCACATTTGCTTTTTGCACTCTATCCAATGCACTTATTCGATCGTTAATATCTATAATCGTGTATAATCAAAAATTATGAAAACTTAATATAAATAATCTTTGCATTGAAACGAATCAAACAAGATCTCACTTGATTATGACTTATTGATCAATAATAAAATACAAGTTAAGAATAAGAGATAAATAGTGTCCAAAAGGTAAATGGGACACTTGTGGTGAATATGAGATTTAAATCTTGAATTTCTTTCTTTTTTCACTTAATAATAAAATGATAGGATTAAATGCCAATAATTTACTTTGCAAGTTTATATCGATCATTCCCATATAGATACGATTCTTTCCATAATAATATGTATAATAATAATAATAAATTAATTATAATAATATATAATTATATCCCCCAAAAAGGGTAAAATATTTGATTTTAGTGAAAGAAAAGTTCATAAATTGTTAAATTAAATTATAAAAATTAATTATGAAAGCTTCAAATATTTAATTATATATATATATATATGTATACATAGACGTGTTTGCAAACATAATAGTTAATTAGCAATTAGCAATGGAAGATAATGAATTTGTTTGTGAAGAATTATTCTTTCATGTGGATGAAGAATCAGACAATTTGGATCAATCTGATGATCATCATGATTCGTCTTCAATCAACGATGGAGAAAGTTCGATTCATGGTTATGGAAGCAGTGTCGTTTTAGATGGTTCTCAATCTTATTCGGAACAATGGCCTAAGAGTTATAAGTAAATTTCTATAATTCTCACTTTTTATTTTAATTTTTAGGGTATTTTTGGAGGTATAAATGTGTGCTTTTTATTTGATTTTGAAATTTGGATCGAATTGGCGCGAAATTTATGATAGGTAATAAGTTAATATGATACTTACGTAAATTTTTAAATCTTACAAGGATATAAGTAAAGAAAAAAGTTGGAAATAAGAGATTAAATGATGTGATTGGAAGATTGCAATAGCATACTTTTATGTATATCGAATATTTTTCTACTTAATTCTTTAAATTTTGATTTTTAATGTAAAGGCTTTTTAATCTAAATGTTACAAATTTACGTTACAAATTTCAATGATAATTGATGTTGAGTTAATCATATGTAAATATATTACATAAATGTACTAGTTAATCATATGTTGCGACAAACGTATCATAACTTTAGCGAATAACCATTTACCAAATAAACACATTACCGTTTCATTTTTGTCAATCTCCTTGATGATCTCATGTTATATGACATCAAAATTTATTTACTCCGAGTCACTTGATATTGTTTTTTTTTTTTTTTTTTTTTTTTGCATTCTTGATATTGTTATTTATAAGAAAAATTGTCAAAAAGTACATAATAAAAAAATTCCAAAAAATACCTAATAAAAAAATTTTGTCAAAAAATACCTGAAGAAATTTTTTCTTTTCCAAAATGTACCAAGTAACATTCCTTCAGTTGACCGTCAAATATAATAGTTGACTGGTCAAAATCGAAAACTCTTGTTCCTCATCTTCAATTTCTTTTCCAATTTAATTTTGATTTTGAGTTAAAAGTAGGTGAAATTGGTAGCATCTAGTTTTATTGAAATGCTAGTGGTATCACTTTTTTAAGAAAATTTCATAATATAACATCCAATTTATGCACTATCTAATTGCATAGCATTTTCCGTTAGGTTCTTGTTAAATTCCGTTTAATTCATCATTTTGTAAGTTTTTTCCGCATTGCAGCATCCAGTTTTTATTTAATTCACCATTTTAATGTTTGATTCACCGTTTAATTTATTAACACCCATAAATGTTTAATAATTTTATGGAAAATTTATAAATGTTAAATAATTTTATGGAAAAATAACTTTAACATTTAATTCATCATTTTTATGTTTAATTCATCGCTCGAAACAAGTACTCTTTTGAATAAGTACTTGTTTCGATCGGATTTTCGAAAGAGATATCCCATATATAAGGGTAATTTTAACATCCGTTTTTTGAAAAAATCGTTATGATAGGAAAAAATAATGTCCAATATATTTTATTTTTATTTTGTTAATTTATGTGTTTTAATTTTAAATTATTTAAAAATACGAGGACTAATGAGATACTGCCACGTAGACAACTTAACCTCTCAAATTTATCAAACCCTCAAACTTAATGGTCAAATAACATTTTCCGTGAAGTGATAGTCATTAGCAGAGAAATATATCAGATTAGGTAGTTTTTTGCAAAAAAAAAATAAAAAATAAAAATACATAACATAGTTTTTTGCAAATAGACCTATAGATTAGATAGTTTCTTATAATTTTTCCGTAAAATTATTAAACATTTATGGGCGTTATAAAACAAACGGCAGATTAAACATTAAAATGGTGAATTAAACGCTAAAATGACGAATTAAACAAAAAATGGATACTATCACGTGGAAAAACTTACAAAATGACGAATTAAACGGAATTTAACAAGAACTTAACAGAAATGCTATAGCAATTAGATAGTGCATAAACTAAAAGCTACCATATGAAATTTTCTTAAAAAATTGCTACCATTGACATTTCATTAAAACTGGATGCTACCATGTGGAATTTCCCTAAAAGTAGAGTAAGAAAACAGTGAGAAAATTGAAATGAAAAAGAAATTGAAGATGAAGAAAAATAATTTTCGATTTTGACCAGTCAACAATAATCTTTAACAGTCAACTGAAGGAAAACGTGAATTGATACTATTTAGAATAGAAAAAAATTATTAGGTATTTTTTGACAAAACTTTTTTTATTAGGTACTTTTTAAAATTTTTTTGTTAGGTACTTTCTGATACTTTTGCCGTATTTATATATACTAATTTTGGATATTTGTAAATAAATTTTTTTCATATAATGTAGGGAAACAACTGATTCAATCTCCATTGCTGCATCACCAAGTGGATTCAACCTTCTAAAACAAGCACAAAACATAACTCAAAGTATACACCAAAGCATTACCAATCTATCTCTGCATGATGTAGAGGCCAAGTCTCCTTTACTCATCCCTCATGATAAATCTAAAGAACAGTCGTCAGATAGTACTATAACATTGTCCAACTATAACATCACCAAGATTTCTGAGCAAAACATTCCTTATGGATGCAGTGTTACACAAACTGTCTTCAATGGTAAACCCTATTTTCTTATGCATAATGTGATTCTAAATGTTCGTTATTATGGATGCAGTAAACGTGTATAATATATCTTGGTGCCTTAACCATCAGCTTAAGCTTTTGGTTGAGTTGGTTCCTTGACACGATACCATAGCCAATAGGACGAAAGGTCACATGTTCCTTGACACGAGAGGGGACGTGTTAGTGTACGTAACATTACTTGGGGCACAAATTGCGCAAAATCACACGTGCACGAATGAGTATATCACTTGCTCATTCAAGCATAACCCTTAGAACATGATATCAACTTTGAGCGTTTTTTTTGCTGTTAGAGCAGTGAGGTTGTTTGTTTGAGCACTCATGACTCTTAACACATGTGCTTCTATTTCAAGCAAACCTCCTCTCCACTTCAGCCATACCTGCTAACTCGTTGCTTGTCCGAACATATAAATTACTCGGATATGTTCTCCTATTTGTGGCCATGGTGCTTGCTCCTACATTTCAATGATAGAAATTTTAGCAAGGTGTGAAAATATACATTTGGTTTATATACAAACAGGGTTCAGTGTATTTGTTGGCATTGGACTTCTATCAGTACCATCAACAATACAACATGGAGGTTGGGCAAGTATGGGATTATTGCCTCTTTATGCAGGAATATGCATGTTTACCAGCTATCTCATCACAAGATGTATGCAACACAACAAATGCATTATCACTTTTCCTGACCTAGGAGAAGCAGCATTCGGAAACTATGGTCGTGTTTTTGTATCAGTGAGTTTCCAAAACATTCTATATACATATATATATGCAAAAGGGATCATGCAAAAACCACCTCAAGTGGTGAAAACTAAAAATTGGGGGCACATATACAGCCTTTTGTGTGGAACATATTTCTGTGGTATAAAGATTTTTAAAAAGCAGAACCCCAAAAAACACGCCCTACCCCCTTACATAAGATATGTACCCCAAAAAAGACTCATGGGTCCTAAAAATTAGTTTTTACAGTTTTCACCACTTTACTGGTTTTCACTAGATTCTCCCATTTAAGTGTTATTAAAAATTGTTCGACAAACCTGATATATGTTTCTTTTCGTTCTACAGATTATCTTCTACATCGAGTTATATGTAAGTACGTAAAATATTTGATTAGCTATAATTTTTATGAACGATATATATGGTTTGATGAAAATTGTTCAATTCTGTGTGCAGTTTAGTTGTGTGGAGTTCATAATACTGGAAGCAGAGAATTCTGCCAAATTATTCCCTAATGCTTCCTTTCATTGGGGTGATTTTTACCTTAGCCCAGTTCACTTTCTTGGCATAGTAACTGCTCTTATTGTTCTACCGATTTGCTATCTTAGAGACTTTCGCAAAATCTCTTTCATTTCCGGTACTCTGTCACTTCTGTAATATCTATCTATATCTACTCGCTTCGTCCTAATAGTATTATGTTCGCTTTCTTATTTGAGATATTTCTTATATATGTCTCACTTTTCTTTTAAGAACATAATATTGGAATTTGAGACAGAGGGAGTAAAGAAGTTTCTAAAAGAAGTTAAAATCATATCTCCGACTAAAATTAGTGAATGAACGATAGCATATTTGTACTCATTTCGACTGTTTTGCAGCGGGTGGAGTAATTGGAGTAGCATGCATAGCGTTTTCGCTAATATCAGTAGGAGTAACAGAGGATATTGGATTTCATCAAAGCGGTCCTCTAGTGAAATGGAATGGCCTTCCTTATGCCCTTGGTGTGTTTGGTTTTTGTTACTCTGGTCATTCTGTGCTTCCAAATTTGTATCATTCAATGTCAAATAAGAACAATTTTCTTAAAGCCATGGCAATAATGTATGTATGATTTACTTTTATTCATTTTTTTTTATGGATTTGAGTTTTTATTTAGTCTTATTCTTAAAGGTATTTATTTTTGGCTGTGAATTGTAATACAGATTTGTGTTGTCTCTCTCAATATATTTTCTTGTGGCGATTTCGGGATTCCTTATGTTTGGTGAAGATACAAACAGTCAAGTCACCCTTAATCTACCAGCAAATGTTGCTCCCACCACAATCACCTTATGGATGACAGTAAGTTATTTTCAACATATCATAACCTTTTTACTGTTTGGATTACAATTTATGAGGGAAAGAATAGGGAAGGAAAGAGAAAGGGATGGACTCATGGAAGGTAAAGGAAGGGGATGAAATACTCTATGGAAAGTATCTCTTATTTGTTTTGCAGGGAAGAGGTTGCGGAGGGAAAACAATCATTTTCTATCCAATCTATTAGGGATTTATCTATTCGAAAGTAGGATAGAGAATCCTTACAACCAATGGAGAAAGGATATGAATTATTTTTATAGCCGGTGATAACTAACCTCGGTTTGATAAGGGTGAAAGGGAAAACATTCAATCGTATCTTTGGAGAGATTTGATAATTAACAAAACTAATAGACTTATCACTTCAAATCACTTTCTCTCGTATTCCTCTTCTCTAAAACTGGTATCCAGACAAAGAAAATTACACCCCTCTACTTTTCTCCCATTTCTTTCCCTTCAGTTTCTTCAATCCAAACAAAGTGTAAATCTTTATATAACGCAATATTTTTCCTTTAAAGGCAACTTTATCTAACTTATATGAAGTCAAAAACTTGCTATTCCTAAGTAGTTTACTTCTTTCCCATTTGTTACAGGTTTTGAGCCCCTTGTTTAAATATCCCTTGTTACTAAATCCATTGGCCAGGAGTCTAGAGGAATTGCTGCCACCACACCTATCCAATAGTTGGTGGTGTATAATTCCTTTGAGAACTACCCTTGTTGCTTCCAGTGTTTGTGTAGCTTTCCTTGTGCCCTTTTTTGGTATGTTATAAATCTTAGATAGTATGTGAATTTCCATTTCTGGATTATAAAACGTACTCTCTTCATTTATTTGAGTTTGCAACAATCGTCAAACAAAGTATAAGTTTTTCGATGTCTAATGTATATTCAAAGAGATGAAGGGAATACACAAATAGCGATTATTGACAAGTAACAACATGAAATGTAGGTTATGTCATGGCTTTTGCTGGATCACTATTATGTGTTCTTACGGTATGATGATCTCCCTGCAAAATCTGCCTCGTGTTTAGCTTTTTCGTTTGAACAAAATCCTAAAGGACTTACGTATGTATGTAACTGCAGTCCATTGTAGTGCCAACTCTCGTCTATATAAAACTCTTCAGAAACCTATCACTCACAGAGGTAATTCATAACTGCATGATATCATCTCAAACTTTAAACTACAATTTTATTTTCAGCTAAAATCATGGACATGTGTGTTCACTACAAATCACAAATCTGTGTGTGTATATGTTATGCAGATGACTACATGTTATGCAGTCGTGTGGATGGGCTTTTTCGTGGCAATATTTGGGACGTATTCTTCGGTGTGCAACATTATCCAGAGCTACCAACACAATCCTTAACATTGTGAAGGTTATACCAATATTCGAGATATTCTAGTAATAAAGCAATTTTATCACCCTGTTGTAGTTAAGGATGAGGCTTTTCTAGTTATTTTGATAGGCGGACTATTTAGTGACATTGGGATAATACCGTATCAGTGTTGTTGTGTTGGTAATCGACCTTGGTCCTTAAACAACTTTCAATCTCTTCATTGCAAAAATTGAAGAGTACTTGGCTAAACTTGAGGCAAAAAACTTGGTTGAATAAGTTACAAGTGATTATTGTTTCTTTTTTGATGTGGTGGTAAGGTTAGAGAATTGCTACACGATAGGAAATTAATCATTCCTATAGGTGGCGAGTATCCAACCTTTGTCATATGGTTGAAAGGGAAAATCTTAAACTACTAAATCAATCCATGATTCTCCATAATTGATTATCATTACTATTATTTAGAATTATTAGGATAATTCAATGGAACAAACGGAGTATACTCTCTTCAAATATATAAATGAGATGATTAATAATTATAATTTCACTAAACACTTTTAAAATAGGTTAGTGAAGTTGTTATATCATATAAGAGGATATGCACGTTCATTGTTGAGCAAGCACATTTTAAAGTTAATCAAGAGCCGAAAAAATAGATTCCTGTGAATAGGGATGTAGAAATTTTTTTAAGCCAGCCCCTTTGTTCAAGTGAAAAAGGATAGAACAAAATTTCTGTAGGAATGCCGCTATATGATGAGCTGAAGTAATAGCGTAATCAAAGATCTAAAACAGTAATTACGAGCTTGTTAGAATAAAGATTACGTATCTCAATATCTGTCTTATACAGAAGGTGAAGATATTGATCCTGTGGGAATTTTAGCAAGGTTTTACTAATGAGACGGATTAATCAATACTCACGACCTTACAGCAAACAGCCAAACACATAAACAAGTTGAATGAGGTTAAGTACCTTTATACATAGCCGATCGTTTTCATGAAGAGAAATTTTTGCACATTTCTCTGAGCTACTTGAAACTGTCAACATCGAATTGGCACTTCTTGAAGAACTTCCTCTGTCTCGAAAGGAAGAGAGTCTTCATTAAGTCTTGGTATGTGGAATCTTTAGAGGTTATCATAAAGTACGCATAACTGATTACTAAGCCAGAGGCTGTCATAAAAATTACAATTGGCTCCGTGACATCCCAAGAAAATTCCCAGAAAGTAAGATGAAAGAAAAGCCGCACTTGCAGTATTGAAACACCAAGGCCTGACCACAGTATCAGATGAACCTGTCTGTGTGCCTGCCTGTCGATCTCTTCTTTCTTCTGAAGCTCTTCTCTCCTAGGATCATCTTCAGGTGCTAAAGCAATTGGGACAGACCTCCTAACCAGTTCCACCACCTGAATAGTGTATGACAGAGAGCAAGCAGATTATAACCAAATTTCGTGATTCTGACAAATCAGTCTGGATCACGAATTACGTCTAGAATGCTTCCCAAAGTTCAGAGGGATTCAAAACTTTTAAACCTCAAATACAAGTGTTTTACAAAGAATACATAAAAAGTAAATTCTCACAAACCAAGAATAGCAGTTCATGACGGCCAATACCATTTTTTTAAAGGAAAGGTGTAATTGGCATAAGTGTCTTCTCAAAATCCCATTCATGTTCTAACCAAGGATCAGATCAATGGACAGTTTTTAGGTCCACTCAAAATATCAAATCATTAAAAGCAAAGGAAACTTGGTAATCAAGAAAAAAAAACTTTTGCAAATATATGCAGTAGCACAACTGCACAAGAAATCACGAACTTTCAACAAACATCTTCAGCTGGAATAAACTAGTAAAGTCCATATTTACTAAAAGGTGCTAGAAAAAAATCTGCTTTGGAGCTCCTTTAGATTATTATCTTAATCACAGCACTAATATACAAGATACAACACAAATAAACTCTCATCATAACTGTTTCAAAAAAAATGCAAAAAAAAGTAATTTGTTCAAAGAACAGCCTAACCAGTGTAGCATAGTATAATTCGACTTAATTTGCTTTTGGAATTTGGAATTTGCTCAAAATGACCCATAACATTATCCCAAAACCGACCATAATTCTCATATATCGAGTTGCGGTTCATGAGGAGATTAGTAAAACATATGATACTACTCAACTAATACCAGTGAATCTTCATAAAAAGAAAGAAGATCTCAAATACAGCGTATCGTCATTGACCTACAATACAATTTAAGAATCAAGACTAAGAATCAAAGATTTTTCATGATCCAAGCTACCAACTTGTTTTAAGTTCTACACTTCCACAGTTCTACTGGTACACACAATAATTAGGTTTTAACCAAGACATTATGTCTGAGTGAGAAACCATCTCATAGGCTTCACATTGAATATCCTAGTAAGGAAACATTCTTCTTGACAAAGGGCTATGAAGCCTGTACAATTAAATTATGCTTATTCCAATATAAAACGTAACTCCGTTCATAATACCCCTCCAAAATAACCATTCCTCCACTTTTCTTTATCCTTAGGTAATTCTAGGCGGTTTCATGAGTCATGGGCACAAAGATTTAATTTTAGCATTGATTTTCTTTCGATTACAAACAAACGGAAATGTTTCAATTTGAAACCATAAATCACAATATCACATACCTCCAAACACAATGTAAGTAGAAAGAAGAACATGCCATTATACCAATCAAAATGCAGGGAAAATTAATATAAAAAAAAAACCAAAATCACAAATCAATCACTTATATCTTCATTATTACCTTATTAGGTTGAAGGTGAACCTTATCACGAAAAAGCATGACAACACCAGCTTCATCAAGAACTTTCGCAAAAGCAGCAGAACTCAACAGATCTCGCAACTCCCATACATTCACAAGTTTTCAAAAGCTCGGATTATCCAATCAGCTCTTTATCTTCATCTTCAAGTTTAGTTTTCAAAGCTTCAACATTCACCAATCTCATTAGTTTCTAGCTTCTCACAACGAACCCCGTGCTCTTTCTCTCCACCACCACTTTTGGCCGCAACTATCCTCTTCTCATCGCAATTATCATCTCCTAATGAAGTCGTAAACGCCAGAAACATAAGTAAACCGCGTCTGAGGAACGATAATCGACGACTACAATGAGTCCCCGCCATTGTTAAGCCTCTCTGTAAATATTGAGAATGTAGTTTTCCTGAGGAGTGGTGTTAGATGTTTCCTTATATCTCCTTTCATGATGCGTTTGGTGACTTGTGCACTTGTGCTCCTTCTATGCTTTTAATCAGTTCCATATGACTTTTCATCAATTTTTAGATGGATTAAACGTGACCACATAGGAAGGGGAGGGAAAGGATAACGAGTGAATTGTTAATAAGATAAAAAATACATACTATAAATAAAAATGAGATTAATAGAGTGACTTAACTCTATTTGAAAATGAGACTAATAGGAAGAATATGAGGGAAGGGAGTATAATATAAGCCATATTGTCTTTACAAATTATAGTCAAAGAATTTTTAATTGTATTTATGATATTGTCTTTACAAATTATAGTCAAAGAATTTTTAATTGCATTTATTCTATGTCCTTTATGAATATGTTAATTAGTGACCTCAATCATACGCACTCTTTACTTGTTTTATAAAAGATGATCAATTCTGCATGATTTGATGATTTAGTCGTCAAAGTGTGTTTTGAATATCTCCATGATATTGTGATATATCCATTATAAACCTCATTTGAGTTTCAAAAACTCATGTTTTTCACTAATATAAGTCTAGAGAGAACATAATCTACATTAGATGAATACATTTATTAATTGATTGCATCGATTTAGCAATTTTTACCTTTTTAATATTCTAGTATTGTATCTTAACTCCAATCGAAACTTACTTTTAGTCTAGAATTCTAATTCATATTTCATAAAATAATGTTCGGCAAAAAGCTACTCATAGTATTCTTTTGGTTTTGGTTTAAAATCTACTTTTCACTTGATTTAATTTTTTATCACATATGTTTGGCGATTGACTATTGACTGTTGGTTTTTTTAGTTGGCTTGTTTGACCAGCTAGAAATATTGGCTGTTTTTGTTGGCTTTTAAGCTAGCTTAAAAAGCTAGCTGTTTGTGGAGATGTTTGGTAAATTTGAATATTGGCTGTTGGCTATTTATTAGAGAAAAAGTAGGCCAACAAGCCAAAAGCCAAAAGCCAGCCAAAAAGCTAGGGCAAAAGCCATATACCAAACAACCCCATATACTTTTTAATCAACTAAAAACAAAAGGCTAAAAGCTAAAAAGTTGAAAAACAAAAGTCAATACAAAGTCGATTGTCAAACACTAGTATGTTCAAAACTGACCCGACCACCGACCAGACTTAATAGTTGATACTTGATATGCGTATTGGCTTTTGCCCTTTACTAAACCCTCCGTAATCCGGATTCCCACTAGAAATCAAAACCCCAAAAACATGACACTAAATCTCTCGCTTTCTTCCTCAACCAGTAAGTATTCTCTTCTTAACCCACCATTATTATTCAATACTTCTTCTTCCATTTCCCGCCATTTCACGAAAGGTATGATCTTTAACCATCCATTCTTTCCCTTCCTTTCTTATTTCCTTTTATGGGTGATTTCCTATCTTTCTGCTGTAATTAAGTAGGTTGGAGATTATCATTCTGCAAAAAGCACAAATTTGCATCAATCAAGGCTGTAAATACCACTTCATGGGATGAAAAACCCTTTGAAATACTTCCTGATGGTAAAAGGGTGTACTTAGATGAACAAGATGTTATCACTTTTCTTGACCCACCTAAGGAACTCTTTCCTTTAGACCCTTCTTCTTATAATCCTGCTTCTTATATCTGGTAATTTGCTAATTGGTTCTTTTCATCTTTTGTTGTATGGGTTTAATTGTTCAGTTGTTGATTAGTACTCTTTTTGATATTGTAATTTTGATTTGTGATAATTGTTTTATGATGGGACCTTATATATTTTTCTCACTAATGTTAGGAAAAAAATTTCAGATATTCCGGAAGAAAGACGGCATCGATTGTTATACCTGTTGAATCCTAGGTATTACTTGCCTTGTTGCAGCCTCTTATATTGATGATACTTTTTGTATTGGTAGAAAATAAGAAATGTGGAGTTGGCTTTGGATTTCTGTTGTTTTTGGAAGTATTTTTGAGGGTTAAAGTTAAATACACTTTGGTGCCCTTGAATTTGCTACTTATGGGATTGACCAGTGTCACACGATTTGTTAATCTTCTCTTGAATTGCGAATTGAAAAAAATAAATTATGGTCGGTTTTGGATATTCTTGAGCAAATTTGAGTGAATGGAGAATTCAAAAAGCGAATTAGCCAGTGAATTATGTTATACCGGGATCCACACATATATAAAGGAGTACTTTAGTTGAGTAGATTATTTTTACATAAAAATTGAATTTTGCGGAGAAAAGAAATGTGTGGATGTGTAAATAATAAAAATGGTGGGGCAAATTAAGTGCACGAATAAAAATGGAAATTGTAGCAAACTCAAGGGAACAGGAATTGTAGCAATGTGTTGCTACATTGCTGCTCCCTCCGCCCATTTGAGCATGCTATTGTAAGTGACATTTTCACTCTCAACATGTCACTTAGCAAATTTAAAGGGACTGTGGAGTTATGAATTTTCGCTCATGGAGTAATATTTATGCCTTTTGATGGTTAGAAATGATATTTTTACTTAGAAAATGGATCAAATAATGTCTTTTAATTTAAGTGCAGGCTTATTTCAGCTGCTTGGGAGGTTGCTGGTGGGCGCTACGACGATGCAAAGTTAGCTAAGATGAGCTCTTCTACTTTGCTAGCTGGTGAGAATGATGGCTTATCACTCGAATACTGGAATGGTCGTAAAAGTGGAGGTAGCTATCTTGCTTCATCAAATTTCTATATGTTAAGTGTTTCTTGTACATTGGGATCGATTTTCACTTCACCTTTTCTCAACACTGTAATGTAGGACCGCTACCTCTAGGACTATTCAGTAATTTTCAGACGGTGAGTCCTCAAATAGACCATGGATTCTATTTCCATTTTTTCGTGTTTTTTATTTCTGATTTCAGGACTATGATTTTATGATAGGCTTTGTTTCGAAAAAACGGTGGCATTTATGGAAGAATAATTGGTATGCTTGTCTTGCCTTGATTAAATTTTGAAGCTCGCTTGTATCTTATTTAAAATTTGTAGTTCTGCAATCAATTTTTATTGAATCTAAGTGAAAGCAGTTCAATGTATGGGCTTGAGCTGTACTCTTGTTTGAAATTTTGTAATGCCTAAAGCTATGTTACTCGGACTTTTGATTTTACTTCACGTACCCGTGTCTGTTCCTTAATGCCCGGACTTTGGTGTGACACTTAGACACTGCATTTTAGGCGTAAAATTGAATAGTTACATGTATCCGACACTTGGACATGTACCAGTATCCAACATCAGTACCCGAGTCCAAGTTATATAGGCGTAAAGTGTCTACTGTTAACCTGTTACAACAATAAAAAATGAGACTTTCAAATTATTTTCTTTGACTATTATAACTATATAGGTTACTGATAAAACTGTGTTTAGTATAGCACTGATTGTTGATGACCTTGGTAATTGCAATGCCACTGATTATTGTGCCATGAAATAATTTTCCTTGCTCCATGTATATGCAGCTGGTGCCATATTTCTTGTAAACTTTATCTTCCTAATATTAGTAAGAGCACCGAGTTTCTTATAGTACCTGAGCATGCATTGTTATCAACAGCTACTACCCCGGAAAATTTTAGCTTCACCTTGGAAATTTCCTTAACATAGGTGAAGAGTGTTTTTTCCTCCTATATGCCTGTTGGGAAAACCTTTTTGATTATATCATTGTGTCCAAATATATAGTCTGAGATTCACGGATTCTTATTCAAGGTGACTCAAATAAGCTTTGATCAACTCTTTCGTCAGTTTTACCCCTGATCTGCTTTGCGTTGTTGCCTATCTGAGTCATAATGATATGTTTTTCCTACTCATTGCCAAATCCATTGATGTCAGTGCTTTTCTATGGTCTCAATTTTGCAATTGTACGATTTTCTTGTCATGTATTATGTTCACTTTAGTTGTCCATGTAATGGATTGACATGAATGATACAAAAGTAACTTAGACATATTTTGTTAGAATCGCAAAGCAATTTGTTGAGAAATGTGTACGAACATGTGAATTTGTATTTAGATTGTAGAGGATTGTATGAATGAATGTGTAATTGAATGTAAATGTAAATCGTATGATGAACTGTTACAGTGATAGTACAAGTTTTTGAGAGACTTGTGGCTCTCCAATACGAGTCAAGAACTCATCTCAAATCTATCACAAATGAATGAATCCTTTCGTAGACTTCCCTCTCTATTATCTTATTCCTCTAACTAACTTATTACTATTTTATAGGTAATTCATTACGGTCCGTTAACATCTTGAATATGCTTTGTTTTCTTAATCACCGTATTTTGTAAATTACAAGTGCAGGTGTATCTCAACTTGCTCGGATGGCAACCTCTTCCAGTCCACTATATTTTACTGTAAAAGAAGCTCATGAAGTAATGCCTACAGAGCAACCTTGTGATTTGGCGTATGAATTCGGGGATGGACTCTTGGATCTTCGTGATTACCCAGAAGGTTTCCCAACGCCTGGTGAGATTACAAATTCTTGTAGCTTATCAAGTATATTTCATTATTATGCAATCTTGTTTGTGTATGTATTATCAGCAATGTAGTTGGATGTTTAGTCATTTATAGTGAATAATCTATGCTCTTATCATGTTTGTTCTTTCATCATGGCAAAACTTTGCTGAGTTACTTTGGGTTTTGATGGATTGTTTTAAAACAACTCTTTGAACTATGTTTGGGATTCTTAATATTTAAATTGGTCATTTACGACGGTCGCTTGAGTTTCTCCACTTGCTCTCCCTCCATCAAAATTGCATCTTAAGTATTTTGTTTTAGAGCGACTTATTTGCAGCCCTTTTCCTTCAAGGTTGTCCTCCGATTCTCGAGTCTCACATATCGTTAGCAAATAACACGCACCAAAAAATACTTTCACGAATAGATTTGGACAACTCATTTGGTATTGTAGCAAATAGGAAAGGGCTTAGGTCGATCTATGATGCCCATTCACTTCTACTGGAAAAGACTCAATTATCGCCATAAGTGACTGAATGCTAGTCGTGAGTTCATCATAATATCTTGTATTCTCTTAATATACCTCAATAGTGTTCTTGTAGCCTCAAGGCTATCCCATATAATGGTTCATGGTCTCTAGACCAATTCACACCATATGCGAATCGTCTTTCTCTCCCTATACTCCTCTATCAACCTCCTCAAGGCGTGAACAACTTCAGTAGTTGATCATCCTAATATGAATTCAAATTGATTCTCTTTGATTATTGTTTTTAGCTTAAGTCTATTATTTTCTCCCACAATTTCTTCAAAAGTCCTCATAAACAAGCCTACAAATGTAGGTTGATCACAAGGATGGAAGTTGAAAGACAAAAAGTGAAGAGATCTAACTTTTATCATATTGGTTCACTAAGATAAGAGTAGGGGATGAAACTTATTTTGAGAGATTAGCTTTCAATTTAGAATCATGAGTTAAGCCTAACTGATGAGGCTTTTCCTCTTACTCTTGTAATAAAGCCATAGAGGGTTCAATTCTCACCACCTAAAGAAAGGATTAGTTTCCACTCCCCTTAGCTTGTAGGGATTCTCTAGCCTACCTCCAAAAAAAAGTGATTAGCTCTCGATTTGTAAGAATCAATTCGGAGACACTCTTTCAAAAATATCAGCCATTGAATTTGTAGAAATTAGGTATGAGCTTGTTCAAGGTGGGAAAAGCAAAAGGTTCATGTGGATAAAGGACCTCGAGAAATGAGTCATCGTAAAAGGGGCGCTGGCTCGGTGGTTGGCTCCACATCTGTCTCCCAAAATGCAGCCTCAATTTCTAAGGAATGAGCAGGCAGAGGAGATGATAAGTGTAGTGCGGCACTAACTCGATGCCTAATCTGTCGATTTTCTCCAGCTCGTTTGATTGCAACTCAAGTGTATAGTCCATTAAATTACAAGCTACATCTTAAAATAAACTACAAACATCAACTAAATACATTAACATGGCTTAAATACTAAGCTCTTTGGTTGTTGATGCAACTTTGCTCAAGTGGTCATTGAAGGTGGCGTGTTCTTGACTTGACTCGATTGTCATACAACCCGTCAGCATTAAGATGAGAACTTGGGTCCTTTAAAATGTGATTCAAATCTAAAATCTATTCGATTATATTAGGAATAATAACCGTGAATAATATGACCTCTCACTGATTTCCCTATAAAAATACGAACTTTCGATTAACCCTGAATAATACAAAGTTTGATCACATTTTTCCATCAGCATACCTTACCGGTTTATAACCGGAAGAAGAGGTCAAATATGACCGTTGCACCAAAGTCATCTTCTACCTTTATATTCTTCATTTCAAGTTGCTACCATTTTCTCTTTCGTCAATTCCAATTTCATTTTCCATTAACTTCCGATTTCATATAATCTCATCTCCTTTTGCATGCATCAAGTTTTGAAGTTAGTCTTATTGCATAATCAATGCTAAAGTCTTGGTTCTTTGTGTTTGCAGCCAAACATCCATGGCCTTTCAATGATGAGTTAGTTATATATGTTCGTCATCTTGGACCCGGAGTTATGGTTGGACAGGTATGGCAAGAAGGCCTAAAATTGGAGCAGATACCCAAGAAATTATGCAATGAAATTCTCATGGTCAAAAATTACACAAATTCTTGTGACGAGAGGAGACGGTCTCTTTGAGAGACCATCCCTAAATTGGTGAGCCCATCATCATTTTTTAGTTTAATTAGGTTTTATTGGGCTGGACCTGAGAGGCGTCTCTTAAAAAGACGGTCTCCCAGGAGACTTGCTACAAAAATTACTCTGTGTAGAACTTGTATCGGTTTTTTTTTGTACTACTCTTAAGCATCCTGCTGTTTAAGGCTGTGATGTTTTGTTGAATGTATTGTGGTGTAAACTACCCATGCAAGTACTTTGTATAAAAGCTTCATAATTCTATGGAAATACAATTAGATTTGATTCATTTCAAATTACAGATTTGAATTACAAAATTATGAATGAAGATATGAGAACGAGAAGCTGGTTTGGGAGGTATTTGTCAAATTCTTAACTTAAAATACTTTTAAAACTACGGGTGAATTTGGCCCAAAAATATTTGTCAAATCTTTAATTTGAATTAATGTCAAATGAAATTTCAAACACGACATTAGAAAAGCAAAACCAGAAAATTTGTTATTAGACTGATCAAATCATTGAACCATGCATGAAACATGGACATACAACAACAAAAGTTATAAATATACCAACATCAAACTAGCTTAAATATTTCATCTACACTCACCCAATTTTATTTCCCTCCTTTTGTATTTGTTCTATTGAGAGTAGATACCTCTCTTATTATATAATATAGAACAACAAACTCACATGAACTGATTGATAGAGTGTATAAGATAGATATCCCGAGGCTTCAACCATAAAGCTCAAAACCCTAGAATAAATTTTCGATCATTAACGTGTATCAAGGAAGTAATTTAAAAGATAATCCGGTACCCTTAAGTTTTTCATCCATCAATGAATTCATCTTTTCCACCATATTAGGTGTGAAATGATGAATCCAATCTCCAACCTCTCATTTCCTAAAGAATGTCTTCTTTTCATAGAGGTTTTCAACCACCTCTTTACTCTTATTAACCTCCAATTGCTTCATTTTCTTAACGCCACAAAACTCAATAATCTCTTGTATAACACCATTACTCTCTTCCTCATGAGAAAATGGTATGCCTATAAATTTAGCCAACCTCTTAAAATTAGACGTAGGATACTCCTGTAAATCCTCGTACTTTAGAAAAAACACCTTATCAGCTTGTTCTAAACTCGCCTTCCAGAATTAAAGTATATGGTCAAAGAAAGGTCCACAAGGATGCTTCCCTTGACAAAATTCATCATAAAAGTAATCCTCAATATAAGGAAAATCAAAATCATCTCCGTATTGCTTCTTCATGAAGCTAGAACCGAAGTGATACAATGACACAAATGTGTCAAAAGGATTTCGACATATGTATAACTCTCGAGTTTTAGAAGCCTTGATTGATTCAGGAAGACTTGTGTAGGGCATATGGGTACTAAAGAGCCTTGGTGAAGGAAGCTCAATAAGGTTATGAGCTTTAGGGTATGAAGTTAAATTACCATAAACACTCTCAAGGGAATGAATTAGTTGTGTAGATTATGTTTTAGCAAAGGGGTTTGATCAATGCTATATTTGGAGCGATTCACAAGAGAAAATAGCAATGATTTCAACCAAGTAGTACCTGTTTTGGGTTGACTACATAAGATTATATCATTGTCTTGAGCTATAAAGTGTCGTTGTAATGTTAGAACGCTTTAAACATACTAATCACCATATCAAAAGTTTTGATATTTTAGGAGGTCAACGTGTTGACTTCCCATGAATGGTGTATTTGGAAGACATTTTTCCTTGAGCTCTACTTTGATTTCTTGCTCAAGGGCTAATATTTCTTGGTTTATTTGATTTTGTTTCATATTTTCTCACAACTCTTGAAAGAGTATTATTAGACTTGTTACTTGCAATAATTAAGAAGCTAAGGAAGGCTTATTAGAATTATAAAAACATGTCCCAATATATAATATATTTGAGGATCAACCGTTACTCGATACTCTTTGAGAAAGAAAAAATTTTGTTAGCTATTTTCTGGCAAATTTTTTTTTATTGGGTATTTTTTAAGAAAAAAAAATTTATTAGATATTTTATCACATCTGAGCGCCTTTTACGTTGTACTGAGAAAAGAGCATTTTAAGCTTTCAAGATATCCTTTGTTTTTTATTCTGATCATTATGAGTTGGATTACAATATCATAAGACAGGAAAAATTGTTAATAGCCTTGTTGAACATGAAACGCCCGCAAATTTCACACATTTTAAAAAAGTAATTATTTTGATTCGAACCTCTTTATTTTAAAAATCGTAACTGTATTTTTAATATGGATATAAGTTAACATTTAAATTCATATATATGAAAAAAGAAGTTTGTTAAAACTAATTCAAAAACAAATTTTATGTAATTATAAAATCTCCCAAAAGTTATTAAAATATTAATGACGTCAGAAAATCTCAGGGTGTTACAGACTACCCCTTAAAAGGAGTTTCGTCCCCGAAACTGAAGTAACAAGGCACTAGTCAAATTGGAGTAACAAGGCAATAGTTAAACTGGAGTAACAAGACACTAGTCATGAAGATTTGTATTTTAATAACTCAATGTGGTATTCTAACCATTTAAACATAACAAAGTGGCTCGAAGATCGTGACTTTATTGACACTATTAACAAAAAGGATAGTCGATCTATCATAATAGTCATACATATATCATTTTGAGTATTTATAACCACCCAAATTAACTCAACACCAAATCAAAACTTGTAAACGTCACACAATTGACTCCACACGATCCATCAAAAGCATGTACATATCACACAGTTGATTCAAACGATCAATCAACAACATGTAAGTTTGTAATAGGTTGTTATCATAGAGGCGAAAATGCGTGAAAACGCAGGAGAAAATGCGTGTAAACGCACGAAAGTCTATCGCATTCTACCCCTTAAAACTTAGTTACGAGTTACGACCCCTTAACTCACTAACCTCGAAACATAGGCAAGGATAGTTTTGTTAGACCATGGAACTTTAATTATTTAATATCTCTGATCTTAATACAACACACCTTAATATCTAGGTCTCAATATGTTCTCTTAGTAAGACAATTCTCCTCAATGTTTACAAAAGTAAAGGATCTAGCACACGTGGCTTATAAAAAGTGTATCACCTAAGCTCGTAACAACAAGAAATGTCCTGTTATCTAATGTTGTTCTTTAAACAACTTTTCCACTTCTACATGACCATCTAAAAAGGTCGTACTATTTGATAATCTTGCAATGTACTAAAGGTTCAACTATTGTAATTTAAACCCTAAATGGGGGTAAAATATCAAAACAACAAGGTCTTTAAAGTAAAGTGCACGAAGTTGCTCAACACTTAACTCGTATTACAATTAGACACCCTAGGCCTAAGGATACATGAATCTTACAAAACTGATTGGTTATCAACCCCAAATTGATTCACCGCTAACTTTACTTATCATAACATAATGGTAACCTTTTACTTGACATGAAATGCTCTTTTCATTAATCATATATGATCAAATTATTTTATAACATATTAGAGCTTACCTCATGACTCGATTAGTAGATTAACAAATCAAATTAATAACTCAGAACATAATACATGTTTCAAGTATATAATCCAATTATATATACCACATTTTAGCAAGTTACTATAGCTAATGATTATACGTTCAAAGTCATGATACTAATACACATATCATAATTGTTCAACAATAATATCTTTTATCCATCATAATATCAAATTCTAATTACGACAATATGAGGATGATTTAGAATCATGAATGGCAATGTCAAAGGTCACCAACATTTTTCAGCTATTCATTTGCCATACGACTAGATATGTTGAATGTAGCAAATGTATTTGTTAAATCACGTGGACTTATTTACAGCTTATGGGTAGTTGCAAATGATGTTTACTATAGAGAGTGAATTAGAAACCTCTTTGTGGTACATACCGGACTCCCAAATTTCATTGTAGGTGGAAGCCTAGGTAAGAACCATTTGATGGCATTGTAGTTGTGTCAAAGGAATGTAGGGAGAAAGGACCATATTGGACAAAGGATTGAATGGAAGTAAAAGTTCAAAGCCAACTACACCAAGAGAATACCATGAGAATCACTATGGAAATCAGCAAACAACATTTTATGAAGCATATTGAGTACTGATGTGTTTTGGAATTATGTGATTTAGATGGTAATGACACCTTTCCCTAATTGCACATACATTTTGATTGACAAGAAATTTATTAACCTCTAGTTTTCAACATGGAATGGATGCTCAGAGAAGAAAACTTTCATCAAACTTTAACAAATTTAGATCCGTATTAATCATTGAAGAAAAGAACAAGTACATTTGAATTGGTACGTTAAAAGTGAAAAGACGAAGGCCTAATAAGAGGATGAACATTGACCAAGACAAAATATGAATAGCAACGAAACTTCGATGTGATCTAGCCAAAGTCATTGATCTTGAATGCAATAAGTTAATGATGCAAGTAATAATAAGCTTCGAATTTCCTTAACATTTCGGTGAAAAGAGTGGAAAACAAGAATCGTATCAAAATTATGAAAAAATTCGTGTTGCTGTTGTTGCTGTTGCTGATATGGGGTAATAGAAACTTGTTGAGAAAGTCATCTACCAATATTACGTGAATATATAAAGCAAATGATAAATTTGTCCATACTGCACGCAGACAAATAACCCCCTAAAAAGAGAGACCCCTCTAAAAGAGGGAGGAGTGAAACAAAAAAAACGTGTATCCCTCTTTTCCTTCTCTCTTGAGGGATACGGGTATGATTTGTGCGTCTCCATAACCCCACCCGACCACCACCATCCACCAACGGATGATAGCTACTATTCCCCATCGTTCTCCCTGTCGTGTGACCATTATTTCCTATCCAGTGTCAAATTCAACACCGGCCTATCCTCCCCTTTCCATGCCAACCAGATGAACCAGTCAGTCATTGGTACTTTTAACCACATGTTATATCATGCCATATTGCTGGTTTCGCCAAAATCTTCTTCAAGTATTCATAAAGCCCTAACCATAGCACAAATCCAGCACTCATACAATCAAAGAGCATATATAAAAACATTGCTCCTTTTCGCTTAATAATCTAATTCTAATCCCCCATATCGAGTAACAAGGTCGATAGATAAGCCTATGATTTTCATATATACTAAAATAACTAAAACAGGACTTCAGCACAAAACGCTAGTGAAAGGTAACTCCATTAAGCCTCCAAACTTCAAAGTAGACACGCATACATTATACATACAATTTAGTTTTCATCGTCTCATCAGCTTTTACTTAGCATACACATTCTCGGCCAGTTAAGTACCCCGGACATTGAGGATGATAGACCCTGCTGCTTCTCTTACAATAGGCGCAACCATGAACTTCAAATTTCTCTGATAAAAAAAGAAACAAGAAAATGTCAAATGGACTGTAATATCATTGTGCCATAACAATAAACAAATTAATTGTAGACAAGACAAGTGTTTTAAGAATTATTCAAAACACATACCAGGTGATATAGAATTGGATGGATCCAAGCGCACGCAAAAGAGTGCAAAGACATATTTACGACCATTAACAACTTCTGCAAAAAAAGTTTCAACTGGGGCACCAGGATCATCTTTGTTCTTAGCCTTAAAGTTTAAATGATTGATGAAACCCGGCGCTATGTGACATATCCCAACAGGGCCACACTTCACAAGCTCAAAGTTTGTGCCCTAAATATTCACAGCCATGGAAACAATGGGGTTAGATACAAAAATATTGGAAAGAAGAAATTACAGCACCTTCAGTTCCCATCAAATGACACTAGGGAAAATATACCAAATATAAAATGGAATCTGGTGAATCAACACAGGACACTACAACAAAACATGGAGCCTTATAGACACTTTTTTATAGACACAATGAAAAGTGTTAAAAAAACATGGAGCTATTAGACGTTTATTTTTTGACGCATATAATGGTCTAGAAAATAAAGCCTAAAAAGCGTCAAAAAACCCAATTTGAAAATTTTTAGAGAAAGCGAAATATAGGCTCAAATGAAAAACAAAAACCGCTTAAAACATTATTGTACTCCAATTAACATCGAAATAATCAAATCGCTTCATCTTCTCTACAAACAAAAACCGCTAAAATATTCATTCTTCATCAACATTCACATCAACATTCATCTTCTCTACCCTTGAAAATCACTTCATCTTCTCCAGCAAGTATTGTTCGATCACTCGATCACCACAATTTGTATGTTGAAAGAGTTTCGTAAGATTGTGAATGTTGAAAGAATGTAGTAAGATTGTGAATGTTGAAAGAATGTTAAACAACACAAACAATCATCAACATATCACAATCAATCCAACCCATCAAACCCTGCTCCGTGCACCAATGCCACATCAACTGCACATCGACACCCTCAACATACATGTGCAATCCTTGCATTCTAATATTTTCATTTGCATTATTGTTAATAGAAATATATAAAATAACATTATAAAATTCGCCCCAGAACTATATATATATATATATATATATATCCTTACATCTAAAAACTTTGGAAGAGCCTACTACTGTGCATTACTGTTTATATCTCCAAATCAATGGAAATGAACAGTAATGAACAGTCATTCATTTCCTCTTGCTTTGCTTATATTCAATCTCTCTCTTTCCTCTCCCCAAATTCAATATTCAGAAGCTCTTCAAGCTTTGTACTCTAGGTCAGTGTTTTCATCTGCTCTTTTCCATCTTTACATTTTCCCCCATTTCACCTGATTTCCCCTCACTCTTCAATTTCTCTAACCTACTTCATCATGCTTTTAATTTTAGTCTAATTGTTTTTAACATCTTCACATTTTCCCCCATTTCACCTGATTTCCCCTCACTCTTCAATTTCTCTAACCTACTTCATCATGCTTTTAATTTTAGTCTAATTGTTTTTAATTTCAGCCTAGCTGACGTTGATCACAAGATGATCGGGGATGAAGCAAATGATGTTAAAGAGGAAGAGGATGGCTACGAACTTTTTTGAGTTTTCCGTAAGAATTTGTTCTTTTTTAGTTTTAATTACTTTAATTTAGGGTTTTCAAATGATGTTGATTTTTTTCTTTTTAGGAATCAATTCGTATGATTTTTTCGTGTTTCCATTGCCTTTCAATCGGATTAAAGATTTATCAAAACTTAATTGTTTGTATTGCATTTTAGATCTAGAAGTTGTATTTGACTTTAACAATTGACATTTCTCATCTTAGCACTAATATAAACATCCAAATTCTCATGTCTTCCTTAACCTCCTCCATCAATGGCGACGATCTACAGCTGCAAAGAGTGCAGAACTAACCTTAATTTAGCCACAAATCACCTCTTTCTTTCTGATTTCTACTTCGAAGCTGGTACTTGAACTCTATATCTCATGGATTGATCAATCGAAGTTCAAATTCGAAAAAGAAGAGAAGAGAAAATCAGACCCTTCTTTGAAACCCCAAATTACTGGGGAATTCAAAGGAACAGGACCAAAATTAAGTACAATAACTGTGGAAAACTTGTGGGTTATGTTTATGATGATGGTCCTCCTATGGTTGATACTCCTGGTCAATTTCATTTTGGGCCCATCCATGTTAATCCCAGAAATCCAAGGTTTAGATTAAAGTCTAAGGCCCTTCTTCTTTCTTTTGATTCTTAATTTTTTTTTGTTGATGTTGTAAAATATTGTGAAATTGTCTAATTTTGTAACTTTTTATTTGATTGATTGTTGTTGATAGATACTCAATAATGTCTCATACAAGAATTTGTGTTTATTACTTTTTTTAAAAAAATTATTGAGGTAGTTCTAAACTTATGGGAAAACGTGTTTTTTTTTTTGGGAGAGCACGTAAGTGGTGGAATAATATATGATTTCAGACAGCATAGTAAGGTAAGAGGATAAAATGATTTTGTATTATTTTCAAATCATTAGATTAGTTTGAGGGTTTAAGATTATTAGAAATGGCTGTGTATTATTTTCAAATCAATTTGAGGGTTTAACAACTTAGGAGCTTTCAAGCAGCAGTTGCAGCAAGATTAATTTGATTTTGGTAAGTTGAATTGGTTTTAGTATTTGAATTGATTGGTATTTTCCTCATCTCTCTCATTTCTTGTTGATCTTCCTCTTTCACATTTAAACTCCATGAAATGAAATATCATGTCTTTTCATCAATTGCTCCCAATTGTGATTTTAGTAAAGCAAGATCAATTTATTTTAGTACTTTTATTTAATGTGACTTTTCTGAAGAGAGATGAATTTCAAGATCAATCTAATATTCAAAAACTACTAAGAACTTTAATTTTGGTAATTTGCATGCAGTTTTTTTGATTTTATTCAGATTTGGGTTTTGTAGCTGTTTTGGATTACTCTATCCTAATTTTTCTTGAACTACATTTATGATGGACTCTCATTGAACTTAAGTGAAGTCTATGAGATCTATATTGGTTGTGAATGATTTTTGTTGATTTGTTGAATTTTCAATCGGGTTGGTATTGTTTAATCCAACTATCGAAATGAGGCAAACAGTTTGCAACAAGTTCATACAATAGAGCAAGTTATGTTCTTGATATGAATGAAGAACCTTTGAACTGCAATTGTATTTGATGATTATATTAAAGTGCCATTGTGTTTAACTTTTAATTTTGTTTTGGGTGGATGAAAAACATTGGCAAATGTGATCATTTTATTCTACCTTGTTGATTAGGGACTTGTAGTGAACAAATTGTGTAGGATAGGATGGTATTTTATTCTTTATCATAATTTTTTGTATTATTAAGATACTTGGTTCAAAATTAGGGGTAACGAGTAAGTTAATAGGTTTTCTTGTGCTTTTTTGGGTATCACATTCATAATTAAGCTTATTTTTTCTGATTTCTTTTTAATTTATTAGATTTCTTAATAGATTTGATTTTTATAGGCTTTATCGCATTTGTTGGTTCTTTATTAGTTTGGTATTACCTAATTTGATCTTAGTTTGATTTTTCTTGCACAAACTCTATTTTTCTGTTTAGTTTCTGACTTCTTGTGCATTTTTCGGTTCTTTATCTCATTTTTATAGGCTTTAACTCATTTTTTTGATAATTTCATCTTTTACAATGTGGTTTTATTTGCATTTAGGGCAGCATTATGAATAAGAGTTCTTGAGTTCTAGAGTTTTTGTCACTATTGTTTACTTTTTAAAATTGTCTTTGTTGATGGATTTTTGGGTGTTATTTTCTTATTAGAGTTTTTTTTCCAAATTTTATCCATTTCTTAATGACAGTACGAAGACGAGTTGTGCTACTGTTTGTAGGTGTCGACTGATGTATGTGGGTTGTCCACTGTTATCGTGAGCTGCTAGATGTTTGGGTATATTAAATCAATGCAGTAGCATTTACAAACTGACTATACGTAAATCATATCAAGTCATTAGTTAGTCATTATGTGGTTTAATTAGGTAGAAGCATCTATTAATCAAGGTGTTGAGCAGCAAATGCCTACGTATAATCTTCCTTCGAAGATCCTTGATTTGTTGATTTGTTGGGTTATCCATGGATTACATTGTCTATTTGCTATAATGGCTTAATTACCACTTTCAATATTTTAGCTATCTTGTTCATTGCCTTTCTTTGAATTCCCCACACTGAAGACTTTGTTAACTCAATTGTTGGCCTTTCGTCAATGGGGAAGTCACCAAAAAGCAGATAAAGATGTTGTCTTGTAGCCATTGAAGAGCAAATTCAAAAGAATTAGTGCCAAATGAAGGTAATAATATTTCATTTGGTGAATTGAATAATTTTAATAATTTACATTTAAATTGCATCGTGTTGCCATTTTTCATGTTGAGGAAAATTTAGGTGTCTCTTTCTAACCATAATTCTATTTTTTGAGTATTAAGCTTAGTAGTTTATATTTAGCTATATGTCCTAATTTCTTGGCGATTGTCAAAGTCTTAAAACTAAAACCTAATTGCAAAATTAAAATATGTGTTTGCCTTTTTTATTGGAGAGTGTCTAAATTTTACATTTTACTCAAGATTACAAATTTTTGGCAAATCAAAACAACAGTGGTATCAACTTCACACACAACTACACAAGTATGTTTGTTAATGTAAATTATTTTATTCTATGAATAACTAAGTGCAAAATATTGTTTGTATTGTACAAGTTTTTGAGGTTTATGTGATTGTAATATGGACTGTGATAAAGTGGTTTCGGAACGTTATTACTACCATGACCCGAGAATTTGCTTTTTTGAATAGTCTTGCTATTAGTTCATTTGATGCACTATCTTATTCATCAAATGCAGCACTAAATTATACATTGTGACTTTGTTGATTTATGCATGGGTGTGATTGTTATGTGTTAACCAAATAGTTTTCTGGTTTAGAATATATAGGACTTGCTTGTTAGGATTTGGGGTATGAGGGAAGGTAATGGACATTTTAAAGACTGATAGTTAGACACTATGTCTAGGGAAACTGCGCTATAATAACTTAAGTTTGATGAGAAATTGGACTTTGAACTTCATAGTTGAGAGGAGGACATGATCGTTCACATTCTCATTTCTGCAGTGTGGTCAAGTGCACTTGGCGACAATTGACTTTTGGTTGAATTCAATGAATCCATGGCTAATTATGACATATAATCAGTTACGACATTTAAGTAAGCTTTAGTTTTGGCTTGTGTGGTATTTATATTGTTTATTTACTTTACTTTTGTAGGTTATACTCATATGTCCTCTTTGATTTGCATCAAAGAGAAAGTGGGTAAGTTTTAAGAAAGTGGTTATAAATGAAGAGAGAGAATGAATTGTGTGGACGGATTAAAGGAGAGTTAAAATGTATGGATGAGATTAATAGAAAGTGGTGGGTCATTGTCCATAAATAGAAATGATGCAAATTAAGTGGGACGGATCAAAATGAAAAATGATGCAAATTCAATGAGACGGAGGGAGTATATATCTTGATGTGCTTCATTTTTGAGGTTTGAGCATCATAGTATGTTTATAGATTTAGGGTCAGTTTTTAATAAGCTTGACGTGGTTTCTTGTAGCTATATTTGTGAGGTTGATAACACCATATATTGATAATGTTGTACTTCCTCCTTTCCGTTTTAGTTGCACCATTTGGTTTGGCACAATATTTAAGGGTTGTCAAATCAGTATGGTAAAAGTAGGGATGATGTATGATTGATGGTGATATGTGGAGTAGAAATAAAAAGAAATTATTATAAGTAGATAATGGTTGTGACTTGTGGGTATATAAAATAATTAATGGGATGATGTATGATTGATGGTGATATGTGGGGTAGGAATAAACTGAGGATAAAATAAGTAAATTATTTTTGCCAAAAATAGTAATGTTGCAAGTAATATGAAACTTCCAAAAATGAAAAGTGTTGCAAGTAAAATGGAACGGAGGAAGTATATGCAATCATTATAATGCCTTGAAATATATGAGTGCGTTGCAATAAAAGGATTTATACCCTCCATATTATTGTGTTGTAAGAACTAAGAAAAGGAGACAAAAAGCATATACTTTTTTTTAGAAGTATGTTGAAAGATGTAGAGGAAAGTAACGTGTTGCTCAAATTGGTTTATATAATTTTTGCTTGTGTATGACTTTGGATTATAACTTTAGATTTCTTTTGTATTTCTCCTTTTGCGTTGGCTTTCTTATGTTTGAGTATGTTGTGGTTCATTTTGGTTTGTATGTATTTATAAGTAATGCAACTAGAGCAACAACAAAAAATGCAACCAGAGCAACATCAAACAAACCACAACAGAAAGAAGATAAGTTATAATCAGCAAACCGACTCATCAATTTGCATAACCAGAGTGAAGCAAACAAATCAGCAGAAGAAGTTGGAACTAAAAGGAAAGGACCAAGCAGTAAGAAAAGCAACAATATGGAAGCTAGAACAAGAATTATCAAAACACACCATGAGCAGCAACATATCAGCACTATAGATAAACACTGGATACTAATGCAACTAAACTCAAGTGCTGATTTATTTCCAAAAAAGAAAAATAAAAAACTCAAGTGCTGATAAGGTTATTTTAATGGTAAAGCATTTTTTTGAAGTGTTGATAGGTAATTTGTTTGTAATCTTTAAAATATTTTTTTCCGCTTTTGTGAACTTTGATTGTTTAGTGTCATTATTTTCGTTGTTAATTCGCTTCAACAAAGATGAGCTATGTAAAGCAAGAGAGAGGAATCGAGTTTAAGTTACCAACACTAAAAAGTTCCTTTTTAGTATTTTAATCTTTCTAATTTAACAATATTAATTAGTTATTTCTTAAATGAGGGTTTTAAGGGTTTTTAAATGGTCATGAAAATTTTGGGATCTTTTTGTTGTTTTTTTTATGAAGGGGTATATGCAACAATTCAAAAATTGTATGCCAAGTCATTTGCTCTTCTGTTATCAGGCTTAGTAAGTTGGTATCTATGTTGCTACAAGTACCACAAATTCATCTGGATTGTGTAGGCATCACACCATCCAGAAGCAGCGTTGTCGGATAAGGGTAGACATTGACCCGATTAGTTAGGTAGATATATGTTGATTCCTCGCGTGCGACAAATGCAGCCAAAGGGTATACTGAGTTCTTTTTGGGTCATCAGTGAACTTCTTTGCATTTAAAAACTCTTTGTTTTAAGATTGTTGTAATTAAAATCATTTCTACGTGCATGTTGCTAGGCAACACAAATTCTAAACACGTTTTGAGTTTAAGGTGGATAATCGCCGAAACTGAATTACATTTAAGGTGTCGTCTACTCGAAAGCCCTTTGTTGATGTTACAATTATAGAAATATATATGCATATAATCCAGCAACTCATTTTCTGAGTTTTTCGATTCACTTGCTAAATCATACTCAAACTTTGCTGGAATCATGTCAATAACCATCAGGAGTTACAAACTTTGTTGATTGTCTATTGATTCTGTTGATATTCTTTTGTTGAGATAGTTCATTTGGTTTTTAGAAAGTTAAATTATTGACAATGTGACACATGTCTCAAGTCGTTTCTTCATTAGTATATTTTATTAATTATTTAACTATTGATTGCCAATTGCCATTCATGTTTTAATATTGCAATGCAACCTTCGTGTGGACAAATATATATATATATAACTTTTCATAAGTAAAAATAAAAAGTATTCTGAAAATGAACAAGCTTTTTAAAAAACAAATCAAAATGAAAAGCGTAGAAATAAAAAAGAAGGGAGTATATGTTGTTGGTCAGCCAAAGAGAGATTAGAAGAGATCATACCTTTTTTCCACTATTAAAAAGGTTCAAGGCCATAATTTGAAGTATAGGGGAAGTCACTTTATAGCCCTCGGAAAGGTACTTGATTCCAGGATGCGAGAACCTAGGACTGAAGCCCTCTTCTTTACTATAAATAATTTTTTTAGAGTTAGGACAAATGTAAATCAGAATTACACTAGCACTTGATAAAATTCTTATTGAGGATAAAAAAGTGTAATCAATTTCAGCAAGTAAAATTGGCTACACACTCATATTACTAAAAACTCCATAGCATTGACTTATATGAGCAACCAAGTACACAATAAAAAAAATTTCTACCTTTTCAGTAGGAATTCCTTCAGCTTTTTGATTTGGGATAACAAGGTTTCCGCATGATCTTCCCTACCATTATGATATCCGGAGAAATTCCAAGGGTGATGGATATCATGAGAAGAACAAAATGTGCAACCCAAAGTACTGACTTCAACTGCAAGAAAATGCATAAAGTTTTTAACATATAGGTGGTAATAATAACAACCGTAGAAGATTATTAAAACATGATACTTCCCCGTCTCACTTTACTTGCTCCCTTACCTTATTTGATAAATAAATCCACCAAAAAAGACCTTTTTACCATCAAATTAATTGACATTTACTATCACCTTTGTGGTTCCCATTTATTAAACCCACAATTGTGAAATTTATTTACCTTAACTGTGGTACCAACTCCCTGTGAAGCAAGTAAATTTATACAGAGGAAGTATGTAAGTACTACATGAAATCATCTAAGGTTACGTGGTTCATAATATAACCTGGTAATGAGGTACTTAGACCCAAGCAGCAAGCCCTTCCGACACTGAAAACATTTTTGTTAGTTATGGTGACTTCAACGAAGAAAGTCTGCACTGAATCATCAGATGGATCATTGTTCTTAGCCTTGAAGTTAAGATGCAAATAACGGGCGGCTGAAGTGTATCCTAACACTGAAGGACCAGTTTCCACGAAAACAAGATATGTTTTGTGATATGAGTTCCAATTGTTCAAAGCTATGCCTGCATATTTTCTTACACATGCTTCGTATGGATCGTACCCATCATCAAAGTCCCCCAAACTTGACAATAAGTGTCTGATACAAGTTATTATAATAGAAGTCAGAAAGTAGTATACCATAGTGAAAGGTCTCATTCAGCAAAGTGCGGATAAGTACAAAGAGATGGTGACATATGAGTAAAAATTATATAATAAGAGAGGGGTTTGAACTTTGAAGTATGTTCATAGATAATTGGCCATCACACTTTTATTATAATCCATATGGTCGGTCAAACAAGAGATCGAGAAGAGGCTAAAAAAAAAAGACACATGTATCTGTTGTATTTATAAAAAGTAAAATCTTGTATACGTGAGTAGGTCATGTTTTAACAGGAGAATCTAGAATCAGATTCCTGAGGTGGTTTTAAGTAGTGAGAGAGCTACATATAGGATTATACGGGGTCCTTTGACTCCGCTTGAAATTGGGGGAAAAATATGAAAGTAGTGCTTGAAAAAGTTGTCAACTTTGCAAATTCACCGGTAAAAAATAGAAATATACCTAGCATGCTGGTAGCAGTTATAATTTAATTCCACTAAACAAAATTATGTTAATCTTCCTAAGCTTGGGGCAATGATTATTCCACTGAAGAATTTTACTTGTTGTACATAATCAAAGTTATGTGGAGAAAGTAAATTCAAGTCCTGAGTGGAAGAATCGATTGGGCAAAGATTGTAACATTAAACTTGATGCATAAATCCACATAGTTTCGGGTGTTAAATGTTTAACAATAATAATAATATCATAAATCATAAACATAGAAAAAAAGGGAGGAAAAAGATAACCGGAGTTGGAGTTGGTCAAGATGGGGCAAGTATTGGGAAGAAACAGGAGGCCCGCTAGCTTTGAAATCCAGTGTACGAGAAGGTGCTTGCTCTTCGCTAAAAGGGAGAGGACACACACAAGCATGAACATACATGGCAGAACATAAACCCTAAAAATAGATGACAGAACAAAAACCCTAATTCATTTGAAATTGATAAATACAAGTCCTACCAGAATGGAGCTGGAGCGGACCAATTAGGAGGTAGAGCTTGCAACACCGATTGGGAACCAACTTCCAAATTGCGACCATTTATCTCCTCGGAAAGTGTTTTTAAACGTCTACACCAACATCAACATCAACATCAACATCAACATGAACACTTCCCATATAGCAAAATGAAAACTATGGAAAATTGAAATTGAAATCTGCCCTAATTCAGAAAGTACTTACTTAGAATTATGATCGAATTCGAGATCATGAGAAGTATGAATAGGATGACAAAGAGGAATACAAGATCGAATCCGCTGCGAACGAACCTTACCATCCACCCTTGCCCATTGAACCTCCATGCTTCAATTCTCAATTTTCAATTTTTCCCTCTTTCTTTCTCTTTTGTTTTTTGCGAATAGATAATTTTATGTACTAGGACACGCACTATAGAGCTCCTTCAACTACTGAATAACCGGCGGCGAGGAAGAAGAACAACAACGGCGCCGAGGAAGAAGAAGAATATCCCAGCCCCCAGGAATGAGAGGGAAGGGAAGGGAAGGCAAGGCAAGGGATGAGGGCGGCGAGTTGGGATTTGGGAATGAGAGAAATGAAAGTGAACTTTTCGGTTTCACGGGTCACAAAAATGGAATGAATGATATATATGATTGTAATTTGGAGTATTTTCTATTTTGATCCGTCCTATTTAATTTGCATTATTTTTATTTTTGGGTGATAACTTATCACTTTCTTTTAATCTCATCCATACATTTTAATTCTCTTTTTATTTAATCCACACAATTCATTCTCTCTTTTCATTTATTACCACATTCTTAAAAATTATCCTCTTTTTCTTTGATGCAAATTAAATAGGACAGAGGGAGTATACATTAACCATAAAAATATATATATGACAATTTAATAAATGTCCGAGTCCGAGGTCGGGTCTACATGGCGGGTCTTGGGTCCGAGTCTAGAGGTCAGGTCTCGTCCGAGTATGAGGATCATGATCTGAACCCAGACCCGTTATTCATTTTCTAGATCTAGATCCGAAGGATTTCAACAAATAATACCCAGACCCTTAAAAAGGGGCGGGTCCAATAAGGTCCTAGACCCATGACCATTCTTGATGGTGCTTATGCCAATTAGAGATATACTAGGTATTTACGCATGCTATACACAGGTTGTGTAATTTTTTTATCATGGATGAAAGTTTATTGTTAGTAATTTAAATTGGTTGATGAATGTTGTTAAATTTTTTATTTATTTTAACGATATTAGGCTTGGTTATGGAATAAAAGATTTTAATGATTGTTGAAAACGTCTCAAACGTCCCAAGTAGTATCAAAGGTTTTAAATATTTTTTTTGTTGAATTATGAAGATCATGTTAAAGAAAGTCTTATGTTAATTAATAATGTAAGTATTGAAAATTCTAATATTTATTTTTCATTACATTCCTCAAATATTTGATAAAACTTCTTTGTAAACAACATTAGATGTAGTTATACTTGTGTTGTCATTACTCCAAAGTTATACACACTCTGTTAAAACTTCTTTGTAAACTTCTTATGTTAATCATGTTAAAACTTCTTATGATTGATAATTATATACATACTCTGCCATAGGCGAAGCCACATGGGGGCCGGCAGAGGCCCGGCCCCCCTTACCGAAAATGCGAGCTTTTGTAATTTTGGCTTTGGCCCTCCTTACTAATATGATATATAGTTTAAAAAGAGTAAAAATATAAGTAAAATTATTGTGGCTTAATGGTTGAAATAACACATTTGTAATTTAAGGTTAACGGATCAAATCTTCATTTAAACAATTATTTTTTTTAGACTAATAGATATAATTTAATGTCATTACTATTTATCTTTCATAATCTAACATTCATCCTTGTTAATGTGTGTTTATATTTTCTATTTTTAATTTTAATAGTATTTTTTTGGAGAATTAGTAGGCAAATATATGAGGTCAAAAACACTTAGTTTTTTCAAAAATGATAATTATAGGAAAGTTTCAACTCTATTTATTGTTAAATATAATTTTTGCAATGATTCAAGTTCATTTCGGTCTATAATTTTAATATTTTTGTAGCTTAACTAGTGTCTAATGGTGTTCCTTCGGGTCATTGTTGATTTCGAGTGGGCTTGACATTAGTTTGTGATAGAATATCATAAGTTTGTGATAGAATATCAGAAAATGAGACAAATTTTATCACATATGGTGGAATCTCCACATTGTCATAAACTTTGACATTAGTAAATCTTGTAAAAACGATCCTTTTTTGTGGAATGTTGCTTTATAGTCTCCGTTGTTTTCCTAAAGCTTAAAACGTCCAAGTGTATAAATTTTTCCCAATGACAACTTTGATAGTACTTGACTGTAAACGATATGTTTAAAGTTAGTATTTTTAAAAAAGAGATCTTATACAATACAATTACATTCAAAGTTGATTACCTTTTCGTCCATTAAAATAAGATGAATTGAATTTCTCTGTTGATCATTTTCATTTTCTCTCCACATGTAGACAACTTGACACTTTATTTTCGGAAATCCGGTATCATCAGTTGTAGCTAATTCATCGAGTAAATTGTACTGATTAACCATTATTGTTTGTTTGAATGAGTAAATAAAATATTGTGTGCTTTATATATGATTAAGAGTTAAATTGTATTAAAAGTTTGAACTTATAAATAAATAAATTTTATGTATAGTAACATTAAATTGTATTAAGAGATATACTAACTTTAAAGATTAGGTAAATCTACAGTGACAAATATAATTATTGAAGTGGGCGACAGATTGGTTTACTATATTCTCTCTCCAAATATGTACAAGCTGCTGGTTGATGCTGTCGGTTTTGATGATGCCTCTACTCTAGTGTATGTCTTTGATGATGCTCTATATTCTGCTGCTGGCTGAAAATGCTGATGCCTAACGCTTGCTGATTGGTGCTTCCTCCAGTTGATGCTGCATGATCAGAGCTGCTGGTAGCATTCTTGCATTTGCTGATTGTATGCTGTGAGGCTGCTGGTTGTTGCTTCCTGTTCAGTTCTCATGAGTGGCAGCACTGCTGGCTTGTGCACTGGCCTTGAATTTTGCTGCTGTTTACTTGATGTATTTATTTGATGCATTGTATAGCTTGTTTTAGCTGACTTTATTTTGTCGGCTTGTTTTTGTGGTCTTGGTTTTTGCTCGTATGCACATGAAGAGTGGGCCGAGAAAACCCTTCCTAGAAGGTGGGCCTCGATTCCACACTGATGCAATTAGGTTTTTCCGAGTTTCCTTGACTTTGATGTATTGGTGTTTTTCTGGTAAATGAAAAAGATTTTTATTTGCCAAAAAAAAAATAATAATAATAATGATGATGATGATAATAATAATAATAATAATAATAATAATAATAATAATAATAATAATAATAATAATAATAATAATAATAATAATAATAATATTAATAATAATAACAACTTTATGAAACCAAATCAGACCAGACCAGATCAGATTAGAAATATTCAGATCAGATCAGATCAGACCTTAGTAAATTTAGATCAGATCCAATCAAATCAGACGAAGAGAACAGGCCCTTAGTATGGTAATCTTTCAAGTCCAATGATGCTGAAAATGCTGGCTACAATCATCTCATACTCAAAATCTCATAATCAAATTTATTCAAAAAAAAAAATCTCATGAATTCAAATTGATTCTCTGTGATTATTGTTTTTAGCTTAAGTCTCCTCTTTATTATTTTCTCCCATAGTTTCTTCAAAAGTCCTCGTAAACAAGCCTAAAAATGTAGGTTGATCACAAGGATGGAAGTTGAAAGATGGACATGAAGAGATGTAACTTTTATCATAGATTGGTTCACTAAGATAAGAGTAGGGGATGGAACTTATTTCGAGAGATTAGCTTTTCATTGAGAATCGCGAGTTTGCCTAGCTGATAATGCTTTTCCTTTTACTCTTGTAATAAAGCCATAGAGGGTTCGATTCACACCACCTAAAGAAAGGATTAGTTTCCTCTCCCTTTAACTTGTAGGGATTCTCTAGCCTACCACCAAATAAAAAAAAAAGAAAGTGATTAGCTCTCGATTTGTAAGAATCAATTTGGAGACACTCTTATAAAATTTCAGCCATTGAATTTGTAGAAATTAGGTATGGGCTTGTTCAAGGTGAGAAAAGCAAAAGGTTCTTGTGGATATTGGACTTCGAGAAATGAGTCGTCGTAAAAGGGGTGTTGGCTCGGTGTTTGGTTCCACATCTGTCTCCCAAATGCAGCCACAATTTCCAAGGAATGAACACAGAGATGATAAGTTTACTAAATACATTAACACAGAGATGTAACTTAGAAATGAGTCGTCGTAAAAGGGGTGTTGGCTCGTTTGGTTGCAACTCAAGTGTTTAGTCCATCAAATTACAAGCCTCAGCTTAAGATAAACTACAAATATCAACTAAATACATTAACATAGCTTAAATACTAAGCTCTTTGGTTGTTGATGCAACTATGCTCAAGTGTTCATTGAAGGTGGCGTGTTCTTGACTTGGCTCGATTGTTGTCGTATGACCCTAACACTATGTTTGGATAGCAAATTAGGAGAGAAAAGAAAGGAAGAGAAGGGGAAAGAAAGGAAGGGGAGGGAAAGAGAGGGAAAATACTACATTGTTTGTATAAGAAGGAAAGGGAGGGAAAATAAAGAAATTTCATTTTCCTTCCAAATCTTTTCTCTTATGGAGAGATTTTGATGTTAACAAAATGAAAGTAGTTAATCCCTCTTAATCCTCTCCCCCTCTTTTTGCTATCCAAACACGGGGATTTTCATCCCTCCAAATCCTTTCTTTTCTTTTCCTTCCATTTCCCTCCATCCAAACAAGACCTAAGGGAACTTGGGTCGTTCAATTATATTAGGAAAATTTTGCGTGAATAATACAAATTTTCGATTAACCCTGAATGAATAATACAAAGTTTGATCTCATTTTTCTACCAGCATACCTTACTGGTTTATAACCGGAAGAAGAGGTCAAATATGACCGTTGCACCTTCAAAGTCATCTTCTACCTTTATATTCTTCATTTCAAGTTGCTTCCATTTTCTCTTTCTTCACTTTTAATTTCATTTAATCTCATTTCCTTTTGCATGCATCAAGTTTTGAAGTTAGTCTTATTGCATAATCAATGCTAAAGTCTTGGTTCTTTGTGTTTGGAGCCAAACATCCATGGCCTTTCAATGATGAGTTAGCTATATATGTTCGTCATCTTGGACCCGGAGTTATGGTTGGACAGGTATGGCAAGAAGGCCTAAAATTGGAGCAGATACCCAAGAAGTTATGCAGTGAAATTCTCATGGTCAAAAACTATTCTGTGTAGAATTGAGATGTTATATTGGAAGCTAGAAGTTGTAGCTTGTTTCAGTTTTTTTGTACTACTTTTTAGCATCCTGCTGTTTAAAGTTGTGATGTTTTGTTGTATGTATTGTGGTGTAAATTAGCCATGCAAGTACTTTGTACAAAAGCATTATAATTCTATGGAAATACAATTAGATTTAACTCATTTCAAATTACAGATTTGAATTACAATATCATAAATGAAGATACGAGAACGAGAAGCTGGTTTGGGAGGTATTTCTCAAATTCTTAACTTAAAGTACTTTTAAAAGTACGCGTGAATTTGGCCCAAAAATGAATTTGTATTATTTGATTTGTCAAATGTTAAATTTAAATTAATTTCAAATGAAATCATGTTTCCAAACACGTACGACATTAAGAGAGCAAAAACAGAAAATGTATTATTAGAATGATCAAATCATCGAACCATGCATGAAACATGGACATACAACAACAAAAGTTATAAATATACCAACATCAAACTAGCTTAAATATTTCTACACTCACCCAATTTTATTTTCTCCTTTTGTATTTGTTCTATTGAGAGTAGATACCTCTCTTATTATATAATATAGAATAACAAATTCACATGAACTGATTGATAGAGTGTCTAAGATAGATATCCCGAGGCTTCAACCATAATATTTAAAACCCCAGAATAAATTATCGATCATTAATGTATATCAAGGAAGTAATTTAAAAGATAATCCGGTACCCTTAAGTTTTTCATCCATCAATGAATTCATCTTTTCCACCATATTAGGTGTGAAATGATGAATCCAATCTCCAACCTCTCCTTTCCTAAAGTATGTGTTCTTTTCATAGAGGTTTTCAATAACCTCTTTACTCTTATTAACCTCCAACTCCTTCATTTTCTTAATGCCACAAAACTCAATAATCTCTTGTATAACACCATTACTCTCTTCCTCATGAGAAAATGGCATGCCTATAAATTTAGCCAACCTCTTAAGATTAGACGTAGGATACTCCTTTAAATCCTCGTACTTTAGAAAAAACACCTTATCAGGTTGTTCTAAACTCGCCTTCCAGAATTCAAGTATATGGTCAAAGAAAGGTCCACAAGGATGCTTCCCTTGACAAAATTCATCATTAAAGTAATCCTCAATAGAAGGAAGATCAAAATCATCTCCATATTGCTTCTTCATGAAGCTAGAACCGAAGTGATACAATGACACAAATGTGTCAAAAGGATTTCGACATATGTATAAAACCCGAGTTTTAGAAGCCTTGATTGATTCAGGAAGACTTGTGTAGGGCATATGGGTACTCAAGAGCCTTGGTGAAGGAAGCTCAATAAGGTTATGAGATTTAGGGTATGAAATTAAATTACCATAAACACTCTCTAGGGAATGAATTAGTTCATGTGGATTATGTTTTAGCAAAGGGGTTTGATCAATGCTATATTTGGAGCGATTTATAAGAGAAAATAGCAATGATTTCAACCAAGTAGTACCGGTTTTGAGTTGACTACATAAGATTATATCGTTATCTTTAGCTATAAAGTGTCGTTGTAATGTTAGAACGCTTTGAACATACTGATCACCATACCAAAAGTTTTGATATTTTGCGAGGTGAACGTGTTGACTTCCCATGAATGGTGTATTTGGAAGACATTTTTCCTTGAGCTCTTGTTTGATTTCTTGCTCAAGGGCTAATATTTCTTGGTGCTTTTGATTTTGTTCCATATTTTCTCACAATACTTAGAAAAAGTATTAAGAAGCAAAGGAAGGCGTAGCTTGTGCTTAGAGTTATAACTACATGTCCCTATATATACACACACAAACTATAGAGTAGTATAAATATAAATACTAACACTTCACTCTCAATACTCTTTAAGTTGGAAAGCACTTGGTGCATGGTTCATGATGCTATACCAATGCCCAATGTGCAAACTATTATTATTATTACTATTACTATTATTATTAATATTATTATTATTATTATTATTATTAGGAAAATTTGCTCAAAATAATTACAACTATCGCCCGTTGGCCAAAAATAATCCTAACTATCAATTATTTTTTAATAATCCCAACTATTCTCATATTTTATTGAAAACATACCCACCCCTCGTTACCGGCTAGAACAGGTTACTTTTCCACTTTTTTTCTTTTTTTTATTTACTTAATTGTTCAAAATTAACTCTCCCCTTCATCTATTAATCAAAAAAGAAAGAAAAAAGTAGAAAAGTTACTTGTTGCAGCCGGTTAAAAGGGAGATGGGTATGTTTTCAACAAATTATAAGGATAGTTGGGATTGTTAAAAAATTATTGATAGTTGGGATTATTTTTGGCCAACGGGTGATAGTTGAGATTATTTTTAGCAAATTTTCCTTATTATTATTATTATTATTATTATTATTATTATTATTATTATTATTATTATTATTATTATTGTCATTATTATTATTATTATTATCAATATTATTATTACTATTAATTAACTTTTGGAATAAGTTTGATTTGGATCTTATTGATAAAGTATATATGTAAAAACAAAATGACTTATTCTGTATAAATGCAAAAATTAATTTTAATTTTAATATTATCAGACATGATAAAAATAATATTAATATTATCAGACATGACTTATTCTTTATAGATGCAAAATGACTTATTAATACTTCATCAATTATTTAATACTATTATTATTAATTTAAATATTATCAGACATGATAAAAATAATATATTATATTAATATTAATTTTAATTTAATTTTCTATTCATAATACTCTTTGATTTATAACTTGAAAAAAATATGAAGTATATATATGTAAAAAAATGACTTACTCTTATAAATGCAAAACTTAATTTCTTTTTAAGAATTTGGAAATGTGTGTGCAAAGCAACTCAAATATAACTATATAAGCTAACTATGAAAATCATATTTCTCAAGTTAATTTATAAAGTAATATGTATCATGTATGGGTTTTTTTCATATTAATTCGATCAGGGTCGAAAGTCCTTTTATTTTGCAATTTATAACTTATATGTATCTTCTACTTTTTTTACACGGGACCCTAGGCGATGGCTCCTCTTGCCCGCTCTTAGAGTCGGCCCTGAATTCGATATAGAAGTATCAAGTATATGATGAGTAATGACAATGACAAAGACAAAATGTTTTAGCTCATCGGATCGGAGATCACAACACGTAAGTGGCCGATAACGGCGATTATCCATGAATCATGCCTAATATTACGATCCTCGTGAAGATGAGCTGCTTTGAATTTTGGTTGTAAACCCCTTCCCTGGTTGCTAATTGCTATGCCATCATTCGGATAGACCCGGAATTTTGTTTTATTTATATTCATCTGTCTTTTACTCGCATTTTATTTGTTGTTAATAAATTGGGCTCTGATACCAACTTCAATCTTTTAGGATTAAAGCGCTGGTATTAATGTGTTGTTGTGTTTTTATGGTTTACTTTGTATCTTTAATCACAATTTATTGTGTCGTATTTGTGGTAGTTGAGCTGTCACTCCTCGATCTTGTACTCATAGAATTAGTTGTATTTAAACGTAACTCTGATACCAATTCCAATCTTTTAAAATTAAAACCTGGTATAATTGTGTCATTGTTGTATTTCTATGTTTTGATTTGTATCTTATACTAGTTCAACTCTCACCCTCATACATATGTTTTTCTTTAAAAATTTCATTACCATCTGAAATGTATGAAAATGATTTTTTTGAAGAAAATGAATAATTAGAGTAGTTCAAGCTTGATTATAATTTGTCCAGTTTTCCCATCTATATTAACATTAAATTTACATGACAATTCTTATTTTTAATATCAATGATCAAATGGGTTGTTATTGAATCTGTCTCTACAAAAAATTTAGCTTTTTGCGACATTGGATTTAGTGGCCGGCATTAAAAAAATGTCACTGATTCATATTTTTATTGTAATAATTATTAGTTTTATTTTAAGTTCCACCATAAAGTGATTTAGCGACACTTAATTTGGTCTTTAGTGGCATATATAATTGTCACTATAGTGACATTTGTAAGAAATGTCACTAGATCCTATGTCGCTAAAAGTTTTAGTGTGACTTTTTTTTTTTGGAAATTTGAAATAGCGACATATTAAAAGTTTTAGTGTGACTTTTTAATATGTCGCTAAAGGGTCTAATAAATGTCACTAAATCCTCTATATAGACTTTAAGAAATTTGAAATAGCGACATTTGAATTAAATATCGCAAAATATATGTCACTAAAAGGAAATTATGTTGTAGTGTGTAAAGGTTAATGAGCTTAAGAAAAAGAAGACCCACGAAAATGTTATTGTTGAAAAACTACATAGAAGAAGATGAACAGGCACGAAGAAGAAGAAGAAGAAGAAGAAGGCAGATCTAGGGTTACAGGGGATATGGGGTTGGGTGGGTTTTTATTGAAAATGGAGGGAGTCATTAGTGAGTAATTAGGGATAAGTTGGGGGTATAGTTGTAATTTACCATGGGTGTGAAAGTAATTAAGAAATTAATTTTTTGCCAAAAACGGAAAGTGAACAAATAAAGAGACTTTACCAAATAAGAAAACTGGACAAGTAATTTGAATAGGAGGGAGTACTTCATCAATTGTTTAATACTTACAAAAGTTTGACTATTACCTTATTCATAACTAGAGGTGTTCAACGGGGCGGCGGGGCGGGTCAAAATTTAAATGGGCCGGGGCGGGGCGGGTCATGTCAAATAATAAACGGGTCGGGGCGGGTCAAGCCCATTTAAATTTGACCCTCTTTGACTCTTTTTAAAAAAGTTCATAGAATAGCTTTTTTTATTATATTTTATGGCCCATTGGGTCGACTTACTTATGTATATAATAATGATATTTTAAAAAATAAAAAAAAGTGGTTAATTTTTTTCCCGTAATTAATATTTATAATCATCCGACCCGACCCTTTACACCAAGGCCCGTTAATGACCCGTCAAAATGTGACCCGACCCTTGACCCGTTGGGTCGACCCGCCCCATTGAACACCTCTATTCATAACTCTTACGGCCCGTTTGGTTAGTGGTACTAAACGGCGATAATAAAAATGATTTATAGTGTAAAATTTTATTTAAAGTTTCATATTATTCCCATGGTAATGAAACTTTGATCACAAAAATGTCTTTTTGTTTACAAATTTTCATTACCCTCTAATACCACCTCTCCCAATAATAATGCATTAGAATGAATTTTATAAAGAAAATGAGATGATTGAAGTTGAACAAGCATGACAATCACGGTAACAAAGAGATTTTTCAACTAAAATTACACTTGTTTTTCATTCACATTACTATCGTTTATTACCACCTACCAAACGGGTCGTTAAGTGTTACTTTGAATTTCATTAATTGATTAGCTTTAGCAAAAAAATATAATTAAGTGAGATTTTATTAGCCATATTCGTTTTGATATATTGTTACAATATAATAAATAGATTTTTATGATTTTTACTATGTATAACTAGAAATATTAAGTGTTAAAAATATACTATGACATGTTTGAGAATTATGAGATGACTGGTTAAAATTAATACCTTTAAGGTGAAAATTAAAATTTTATTCTTTAATTTTTGAAAGACCGATCATTTTTATTTTTCAATTTTTGCCTTTTGAATCGGCCCATATAAACAGACTTAATATACGACTGTCTCTCCCAAGTTTTTGTGATATTAATATAGAGAAGTTTGGAAGGAGGGAGTGTTGATAATGCTTGGGCCAGTTGGGTCATTCATAGATGAAATTATGTTGATTTTCAATCAATTAACGTTTTTCCAAAATTCTATTAAAAATTAATTAGCATGTTTGATATTGGTTAAAGGATTGTATAGTGTTCTTGTTTTCCTTTTCTAATTTGAATTTAACAATTTTTTAGATAAATAACAACTTGAAAAAATTACCAGAAATAAAATAACCATTTAGTTGATATTATTGTAGGAAAATTAACGAATTTTTATATTATTGACGGAAAATTTTCCAATTTATTATTATCTTAAATGTTTTTATATTATACATTAGAAACATAGTTATTATATTAGAATTTCAACAAAAGGAAAATATAACATGCTACCTTCTATTAATCCTAATTGTCCCATTTAGTTTTTCACACTTGCCGATGCAACTTAAAGGGTGTTTTCTTAGAAAATGTCTAATACTCCATGTTAAAAATCAAACTATAGGTGATTATAAGACAAAAAATGGTAAATTAGTTAATATTCTAGGAAAATACCCTTTAAATTGGCATTATTTATGGTTAATCATTAGTTGGTATTATTCATGGTTAATTAATAGTTAATATTATTATACGAAAATTAACAAAATATTATATTTTTCACAGCAATTTTTCCTATTTTGAATTGTCGATATATGTTGGTGCTATTGATGTCCCTGATCCTTATCATCAAACCTCTGAATTTTTTACCACGAAAACTTGCGTAAGACTGTCCTATTCTAAGACTACAACTGGATCGACCGCACACGCCCTCTAGAATTCCTTTTTTTTGTTTTTTTTATTTTCTGGGCATTTTTCAATTTGGACCTTAAAGGTATTAATTTTGACCTTAAAGGTATCAATTTCAACGTAAAGTATCACTTAAACATATCAATTAAAGTAAATTTCAATTAGAACCTATAAGTGATCAATTGTGACGTTAAACTGATCAATTTCTACATAAATTGAAATTGATACCTTTAAGAGTAAAATTAAAAAATGCCCAAAAAATGAAAAAAAAAAGAAAGTGTGATGAGCTGAAATATTAAGTTGTCTTATTCTAAGACGATCTCTCCCAAGACCACTTGATTTTTTTTTCCAGCTTCTATATATGCTTGGGCCTCAAATAATATATACACAATTGGACCTTAGGGTGCGTGCAAGGCCATGTAACTACACTACTCTCGTTTTCGAATTTATTTTTAAAAATAAGATTATTTATTAAAAAAAAATACACAATAAAACGATAATCATTCAAAACTAAGCGTGTAATCCGCAAACCTTAGGTTCGAACCGTTTGCACTTACTAAGTGCGAACAAACTGAAAAATTGAAACAGGTTGTTCGCTGTTACTAGCAACGAACAACCTGTTTTAGGTTTTCAGTCTATTCGCACTTATGAAGTGTGAACAACTCTTGTCTTAAAATCAGCATGTTGACCCTGTTTGACCTGTTCGCAGTTAATAAGTGCGAACAGACACTTAATTTTGTTGACCAGTTTACTGTTCGCACTTACTAAATGCGAACAAATTCGATATCAGACACTTATATTTGGAATAAGTTTGATTTGACTCTTATTGCATGCTTTTTTTTTATTAAAAGTTTTATCTATTTCAAATTTTCTACACAATTGGACCTTAGGGTGCGAGGCCATTTGTTTTTTGTTAATTATAACTCACTTATCACTTTTAAGGTGTATTTTTTTTTTCAATTTATAAGTTAAAACATAATCAAGTGGATTGTTGTTTGATTCGTCTCAATGCAAAGATTATTAATATCAACTTTTCATAATTTTTAATTTACTGTTCGAGAATTAAGGATTAAAATGTTATTTCGACAAATGTAAAAAAAAATTATAAAGGACAACTTGAATTTATAGAAGGGAATATGAGACAATTTTACCGTGAGAGTAGACGCACGCCATACATAAGTCAGATAACTCAACTAATATATATTAGGACAACCGTCTCACCAAAAAAGATATTCTCTCACTAGAATCATATCATATATAGTACTCATCTGTCCTTTTTAAATTGCATCAAAGAGAAAGTGTGTAAATTTTAAAAAACTGGTAATAAATGAAGAAAGAGAATGAATTGTGTGGTTGAAATTGAAAGAGAGTTGAAATGTATGGATGTGATTAAAAGAAAATGGTGGACCATTGTACAAATATAGAAATGATGCAAATTAAGTGAGACGGACTAAAATAGAAAATGATGCAAATTCAATGGGACGAAGGGAGTATATACTAATAAAAATATTGAAAAATGACAAATATTTTTTTCTAAAGAGCCTTTACAAATGAAATTATTTAGTAAATGATTGTTAATTACATGATAAAATTTACTTATTTTAAAATTTGAATTATTCTAAATAGAAGTTAAATTAGGTAAAATATTTATATGATTTTTTAGAAAATTTCTATGGCTAATCTAGAACTTGATATGTTTGATTGAATGAAAAAACAATGTATTCGATAATTGATCTTTTAAAAAAAACAATATTTAATTTTTGTTTTATTATTATGTAAGGTCAAACTTATTTAAAAAAGTAATGTATTCGTTAAACTTAAAAGATTATAAATACTTGCATTATTACTATCGTGAAAGGTCAAACTTATGGTGTAGGATGTAGGGTTGCAAGTTGCTCCAGGAATAACTTTGTTAGAGTACCTATCTAGAGCTGAGAGACTCTTTGACCACATCCTCCTTTAAGTGTATGAGTTGCCGTTTTTCTCCCCTCCTTAAACCCTAATCATATCCTTATGAGTGGAATACACTGTGTATGATAATGATAATGATGATGAATAAATACTTACATCATTATTTGAGGTTATATTTATACTTATTCTATAATAATAAATTCGTGCATTGCACGAGCTGCTATACAACTAGCAAATAATCAATGACAACCACTACTGTTGAAGCGCCCATGTGTTACCCACATGTGAGTTGTCCCACATTGAAGATTGAGAAGATTATCCATCACTTTATATACTCAAGGAGTAACTCTTTCTATTACCAATTGATTTTAATAGTGAACCTTCTTTGAATTTATAAGTGATTACTTCCCCTCCTAGTTAGAATTGCCCAGACCCATTTTCTAAATTCTGTCGACTATTTCCCTATTTTACCATACAAATACAAATGCAATCTCTCATATTGCCCCCCACCCATTAGCAAGTATTTTGTTGTTGTCAACAAAAGTATGGCAGCAGGAATACACTTTTCATTTTCTGTATATTCAATGAAATTTCAACAACAAAAAAGAAATTACCAACTCTGTTCATCAATGTCCATTAATGGCTGTCAAATCAATCCCATAAACCCACTTGGGATAGTCAAAACTTTAACTTTATATCCAGTTTCATCACCAGCAATGGCGGTCGACTCTCTTTACTCCACCATTTCCAACTTAAAATCCAATCCCCACTATTCTAAGCACAATTCTGGTATCATCCGTATCCAGGTAATACACTTTTTTACTCTTTAAATTTCCATGGTTTATGGGTATTTTGATTAATGTAAGTCGAGATTGTCTTTCTGTGAGATGACATTAAACAAAGAGTTAATATGCTGATAGTATGTTGATAGTTTGTATATAAGAGCGTTTTTTTAGTGAGACGAATTCAAAATAATGTGATACGTTGATAGTTTGTATGTATGTCGTAAGAGACAGGTTTTCAGTGAGACGACTTGAAATAAAAAGTTGATATGTTGATGATTTGTGTATAAGAGACTGTTTTTGGTGAGACGACTAATAAAGAATTGATATGTTGATAATTTGTGCCTAAGAGATTGTCAAGATGACTTAAAACAAAGATTTGGTGTGATGCTATTTAGTTTATGTATGTCATAGAAAAATGTGTGGATAATGAATGTTAATATGTTATCTTATCATGATTCATGGGCTTAGCTAAGTGATGGGTGAAGATATGGGATTCATTGTAAGTTGTGTGAGTTGTGAATTATGACTTGTGGATTGGGATTATTTAATCCTTTTCCTTATCCTATATTGTCTTATGTCCTTTCCTTTACATTTACCCAAAAGGGTTTGGTACTAACTACTAAGAAATCATAATTTTATACTAGAAATTTCACGTGGTAACTCTGGGGTTTTGGGTTTTTCACGTGGTAACCAAAACTTTAAAAAATTCACGTGGTAAATCTAAGGTTTACGTAATTGTTTCATCGTGACTTTTTTGCACATAAAAACGTTAGCAAACGTTAATTTCGAAGCTTTAAGGCTGTTGTACGCCTACTTATGCTACTCAACATTTCAAATGCTATGAGTTTTAACTTTTTTCCCCAAAACATAAACTATAATTCTACCATCTTTCATATAAATCATATTATTTTCCCAAAATCCAAAGATGGTAGAGTTAGGATTTATATTTTGAGGGAAAAGGTTGAAAGTGATAACATTTGAAATGGTGAGTTGCATAAATAGGCGTACAACAACCTTAAAGCTTTGAAATTAACGTCTGTTAACGTTTTGCTTATGTTTTATTTGCAAAAAGATCACAGTGGAAAAATTTGGTAAACCTCAGAATTATTATGTGAAAAACATAAAACCTCAGGTTTACCACGTTACCACGTGGAATTGATGAGGATAATTTCTATCTCATATAATATTTCTATCTCAATGGTGAATGGTAACGAAAAATATGTATACATTAAGTTATTACTTGACTAAGGTGTTTGGCACAAGGATTTCAAGGGGGAAACGAGATTTTGGGGTTAAGTTTTTGTTTGTTTTAAGGGAATGAGTATATGGATTGAGACTCTAATTTTGATTAATTTTTTCAAGTTCCTAACATGTCAAACGAAAACTAGACCTTTTATCTTCATAGTCTTAAAGTCGCAAAAGTTTAATTAATAGTTTCGATTTTGAAAGGTACCAATTGAGGAACAAATAGAAGCCAGGGATTGGCTTCAAGCACAGCCCCACAACCACCAGTTCCCGCGCATTTTCTTCTCCGCTAGACGTCAATTCGATGGTTCCGGTTACTTCGTCGACTGTATCAATGGCGATGGAAACGACAACTCCAACAGTCATGATCCTATCAGCATCGCTGGTGTAGGTGCTGCCGTCTATTTTCGCCATTTTCGTTCCTTCTCTTTCGACGACTGGAGATCAATAAGAAGGTACTGCAACTATTGTGAACCCTAATTTTTTATTTTTTTGTTTTACTTTTTTCCTTTTCGTTTCCGTTTCTATGTGAAACTATGTAAGTTGTTGCTAGTACGAGTCTATATATATATATATATATATATATATATATATTATTTTATATATATATATATATATATATATATATATATATATATATATATATATATATATATATATATATATATATATATATATATATATATATATATATATATATATATATATATATATATATATATATATATATATATATATATATATATATATATATATATAAGAATTAAATGTGAAGCAAGATAGTAAGGAGGATTTCTAATGTGGAATTTGTATAAGAGTAAATCCTTGGATGAAGTTGTGTGAGTTTTGAGTTATGACATTGCTCTCTGTAGAAATTTGCTCAAAGAATTAAATGTGAAGCAAATGGAATATTAAATGACAAGTTGCAGAACACTCTTTTTTTTTTTTGAAGAAGATTAAAGTGAGGCTTATCATTTAGATCAGAAAATACAATGTCAATGTTCCAGGATGGACCACCATCATGCCAAACATTAGAACAAACATTAGAAGACGCCCACTTTGCTAAACGATGAGCCACATTATTAGGCTCACGAAAACAGAAATTAAAAGATAAATGCTAAATTTCTGACGAATCAGCACGAATGTTATCCACCAGAATTTGGTTGTGGTATCCTCTGATCAGCTTTCCTTGAAGAGCAGACACTACATTTTGGGCATCACCTTCAATGATAACATTCCTCCATTGATTATCCTTGATGAGCTTCAAAGCCCATTGAAATGCTTCAATTTCAGACCTTTCCACCGAGGTAAATGGCCATATGGTTTTTGATGCAGTAAGAAGAACCTCTCCAGCACTGTTCCTTGCTACAACACCCACTCCGAATCTGCATTCTTTCGTGTTAACAGTAGCATCAACATTCACCTTTACGACTCCCGGATCAGGAGGGTTCCATTTAACATAATCTCTTCGCATCTTGTCCCTGGGATCCAATGTCGTGCCCTGTTTGTATTCCAACAACATTTCAGTTGCTCTCATGTAACAGTGTTCAGGAGATATGTAAATTTTCTCAAAGCACAAATCATTCCTTGCACACCAAATTTGCCAAGCACAAACACCAAACAGCTCCACCTCTTTTTGGTTCCTTTGACCCATGATCGAACCTAACCATTCACGAAAAGACCCTTGTTGAGGAATATCAGAAGAATTCATAGGTTTCAACCACACATTTTTCGTCCACATGCAATCTTTAAGGACGTGAGAGTTGGTTTCCGGCATAATACATCTAGCACAATTACCTACATTTCAACTCCTTATCTCCTGAGATTGGAGCCATGGGGCAGAATATCCCATGTTGCCCTCCATAAGAAGATCTTTGCTTTGGGTTGGATTTGGAGGTTCCACAAGTTCTTCCTTAAAGGATCACTTCCGTTCGAGCTAGAAGTTTCAATTTGTGCACTAAGGGCTAGGGAATACACATCTCTGACTTGAAAAAGACCATCCTCACTAGCTTCCCACACTCTCATGTCAGGGTTACCAGTTGTGCTAACAGGAATGTTCATGATACACTCCACGTCAATATAGGTAGCAGCACCTCATTGATAGTCTCAGTAAGCCACCTATGATTTTCATTATCCAACAGGACGTCGACAGTAGCGTTTTGATCCAGGACCCTAGCAGAGGTAATAAGTCTCCCCATACCCTTACCATCTACCCAAGCTTCCTTCCACATCTTAAAAGTTTTTCCATCCTCGACTCTCCATCTCACCCCTAAATCAAGAATGGGGCGAGAGCTCCAGATACTTCTCCAAGCGTAGCTAGGATTGAAACTAACGCGCAATAAGAGAGTTAGGAAAACAGTGCAATCTCCAGAACTGCTTGGCAAGGAGGGAACTATTAAACAACTTCAAATCTCTAAAATCCAGGCTCCCGTCGCATTTAGGTCGACACAGATCCTTCCACGCCTTCCATGGAATCTTCCGTTCAGAATTAGAAGTACCCCACTAGAAGTTCCCAATGATCCTTTCCACTTCATCACAACAAGAGGATGGGAGTTTGAAGCAACTCATAGCATAAGTAGGGATTGATTGGACGACCGCCTTAATGAGAATCTCCTTACCCGCCTTTGAAAGTAGCTTTCCTTCCAACCCTGCAGTTTTTTCCAAATACGATCCTTGATACCTGTGAAAGAAATCTAGATGTATCTTTTAAACAAAGTAAGGAGACCCAAGTACTTGTCGTGACTAAGAACCTCCTTGAAACCCAATGTCCAACTAACACAGCGTCTCATATCATGCGGGAGTTTATTGCTACAAGACACTTCACATTTGTCGAGATTAACCTTTTGGCCAGAGAGGACCTCATATTCCTTCAAAATACCAAGAATAGCTTCCGCTTCACGAACATTTGCATGGGCAAAAACAATGCTATCATTTGCACGGGCAAAAACAATGCTATCATTTGCACGGGCAGAACACTCTTTTAATCAATTATTTTTATGAAAATTTAATTTTAAAAATTCCCCATTTAACTTGTTGTCTTTTAAAAATCGCACTTTTAAAATTGATTATTGAAATTGATTATTCTGAAAAGGGGATTAATGTTTATTCTGGAAAGGAGATTAATGTTACAATTAATCCGAATTGAATTTCGTTTAAATCTTTGAACAAAAAGAGATTGTATAATGTGAGTGTTGTTGGGAAAGGATTATCATCAGCGCCAGACGTGGTTTCTGCTTTATTGTTGTGGTCTGATGGAAGTCATACTGTTAGGAGTCATGTTGTTGTATACACACTGTTAGGACTCAGGGGAGGGGGTGACGAAAAGGTGTGTTCGGTTTGGAAGTAATGGAGGTGTTGCGTTGGGAGGACGAAGAAGGAAGCCATTGTTAGAGGACAAGAAACGGGGGTTTTAGGAGGGGGTAGACCGGGATGCAAAGAATAATCAAAAATACACGTGGATTTACATTTTTCCTTAATTAACATTTTGCTTCTTTTTTTTCTATTAAATGGATTAATGAATCATAAAAAGGACATGTGGCTTTATTTTTTGAAAAAAAAATAATAAATTGGCTACTCTAGGTAAATAAAATTGGCCAGTACTTTAAAAGAGAATGGGGTGTAAAAGTCGGATTTTTCAAAAATAAATGAAAGGTGGGATTTTTAAAAGACAACCAGGTAAAGGTGGGATTTTTAGAATTAAATTTTCCTTATTTTTATTGAAATGTTTTTCACATAATAGAAGGATATGGAGTAAAAGTGTTGTTAAAATCAAGATTTTACTTACAATCATTTAGAGCCGTAGAATCAAAGCGGTACAATAGAATCGTAGGATCGTAAGATTCTAAAATATGTTTAAATTTGCTAATCTAACATAGTTATACATCTCAAAAGTTTAAGTTTATCAATTAGAGTTTTATTCACTTCATTTTTAAAAAATGATATAGAAAAATATTTAATTATTTGTGTAAATCTTCTTACCAATGAAGAAAAAATTATGATGCCTTTAATCGTAAGAAAAATTAATGAAACATGGAACATAAGAAAAATAAATAAAAATTAGAATAAATTTGTAGTACCGAACCGTTAAATCGTAGGATCGTAGAATCGTGCTATGATTTCACTTCAACAAATTTTATTTTAATTAGAATTGTAAGTGTATACCAACTTATAATTCTACCTACGATTGGAATCACTCACTTGTTTTTGGATTGTAAAATCATAGATACGTATATCAGAATCGTGATTTTAATAACAATGAGTCACTATAGTTGTGTAGGATACATGAGTGGACAAAAAAGAGGAGTATCTACAAAAAGCTATCATCCTAACAAATACATTGTAAGTTTGTAACTAACTCTAAGATGGCTAAAATAAACTCTTATAATGTAAAAATATAAGGGGTTTCGACCCAGTAACTGTACTTGAGTGTTGTACTGAAGTGATGAATGATGATGATGATGATGAATGATGATGATGATGAGCTGTAAAATGACTCTGAGCTCTTAGCTTACTAGACCTTGACCTGATGGATGAACATTACCTTCTTATTTCATACTGTTCAAGACTCTCTTGGGAGGGATCTTTGTGTTTTTCATGTTTAACTCATCAAAGTTGATATTTGATTTTTTTATAGTTTTTGTTTTTTGTAGTTACTAGTTCTTTATTCATCAATAGTGTTTTTGACTAATAGAAGATATGTTTTCCAAACTTATTACTATTTTCAGTTCTTATAAGTTCCGTTTAGTATTCCAACCAATTTAGTTGTCTTAATAGTTTATGAAACGTGCTATGAATATGGACACACGATGGAAGAGAAAGTAGATGAAAACAAGAGAAAAAGTTGAGCCAAAGCAATCACACAAGATACGTTGCAAGAACACACACAATTTGATGATACCTTAAGGTACCCTCCCCCACAAACAAGTATTTGTATTTCTTGATTGGAATGCAACAATTACAATGAAATTATCATTCACAAAGCTCACTCTCTAGAGTTAAGAAGAACACCAATGGAGTCTATCACAATAGGTACTAGAAAAGATCTCAGAGAGGTTCAATTAACAACCATTAGCTTCCTTGCCCTCAATCTAAACCGAACTCTAAAGACCCATTTATAGACTTAGAAACTCATACAGGCAATGAAGCAACCCTAGGAATCCCCCCAAAAAAATCACACATGACTGCACAAACCAGTCTGACTTGCTTTGCTCGAACGAGTGCATCCTTTGCTCATTTGAGCAAAGAAGGCTCAAATCTCTCTGGAGTTACTGCCTTCAGATGTTTGAACGAGCAACCCCGTGCTCGTTCAAGCAGACCAACCCTCTCGTGCTGTCCCTTTTGGTTCTTTGTGGCACACCATGCCCATTCCATCTCCTTCACTTCATTAATGCAAGCTAAGGTGTGACTCACTGAGTAATCAAAATCACCACCACTTGTGGGTGATTTGGTTCTTGCAACAACAATATGTTTAATGTTGAAGAGCCTTATGCTATGCTTTGATGGAGGGAAATAAGGGAAAGGAAAAGAATAGAAATGGAGGATTGATATACCCTAATTTGGATATTAGACTGGGAGGGGAGGGAAATTGAAGGAGAGAGACTTGGAGGGAATAGATCCTATAGTAAAAAATTCCTTTTAACACTGGAAAGATTCGGAAGGAAAACATCAATCGTTCTTTCACTTCCTTCCCCTTCCTTTCCATCTTAAATTGTTATCAACATGCTCTTAGTCGATCATCTACTGGTTAGATTTCTTTAAGGGGGTGTTAGTCTTGTACCCATTGGTTGATTGTCAATTAAACTAAGTATCTATGCTATACTTTTGTAAATTTGAAATTTAAGCTGGAGTTGGAAACTGAAATGGGATGGCTAATCATTTGCTGTTAATAATTGGTGGTTTGAAGGTTCCTATCGAAGGATTGTCCATTAATTCGTGCATATGGGGCCATCCGTTTTGATGGAGAAGTTGATACATCAGAAGAATGGGAGCCTTTTGGATCTTTCTATTTCATGGTTCCTCAGGTACACCAACTTTATTTCTCCTAGTTTTTTAGTGTATGTATGTGATGCTTGTAACTGGAAGCATTGCTACTGGGTATCATTTGAACATGTTAGCAACCCATTGTTAGACATGGAATGACAGGTTGAGTTCAACGAGTTTGAAGGAAGGTCCTTGCTTTCAGCTAATGTGGCATGGGATAGTAGCCTTTTGTGTCCGTGGGAAGAAGCTATGGAATCCCTTCAAGAAAATTTGGACCAGGTAAGCATTGTGGGCGTCAAATATTTTGTTCCAACTTCCAAGCACTGAGCTTTTCTACAGTTAGTTTCATTTTATGTCATAGGTCAATTTTGTTGCATCAAAGTCAGAGAAAGAAGTTCCTAAAGCATTAATAAGGGGTGAAATTGCGCACATCCCTGATGAGAAGAATTGGGAGATTGCTGTTAAAACAGCATTGCACATGATCAGAAGCAGTTCAGCTCTCACAAAGGTTTCAAGCTTAGGACATATCATATTCTGGTCACTTTAAGCCCGTTAATATTGTAGTTTGTGACATTGTGTTCAATGTTTTCTGACTCTTAATCTAATTTTGCATGTTACTAGGCTGTACTTGCACGTAGTAGCAGGATATTTACTGCTTCTGATGTTGACCCACTTGAATGGTTAGCTTGTTTACAGGTAGTTTTTTTTTCAAATAAAAAAAATAAAAAAATTGAAGTTCCTATCTCTTGTGAACTTTATGGGTTAAATTTTACTACCTGATTCTGTAGTAATATTTGTTTTAGATGGAGGGTAACGATGCTTACCAGTTTTTGCTTCAGCCACCTAATGCACCGGCTTTCATTGGAAACACTGTATGTATTCTCTGTTTTTGTTTGATGGTTTTTGGTTGAATTTAATCTTTTAAGCAGCATGGTGTCCTTCTACAATATATAATACAATAGATCATATAAATCATACATATCATCATTGCAAACAATTTTTTTTAAAATTTACAAGATGAACGAGTGATGCATCTTCACGTAAAGCATTGCATAATGCCTAGTATTATGAACCTAAACTGATATGCTTTTTTCTCTGTTCTTCATAATGAGGGAAATGTGTCACTCCGTAAGTAAGGGAAGATATTCGAGCTCTTAACAATGTCTTAATTCAATTTAGAATCCGTGTGGCCTGTGCTACATCTACTAGTAAGACGGATAGATCATTCTATTAACCGATATGGCTCTCAGCCTTTCACTATGCCCTACCTACCTTAAAATAATTGAAGATTGATCTGCCATTTCTTATCTTTAAGCGTTCTCCATATAAAGTTTTTGACAACAATTTCATATAGTTATTACTGTCCATAATTTTATGGCTATCTTTGTTTGCTAGAGCAAGCATCCTTGCCTGCAACTGTTTTGAGCAATTTAATTGCTTTAGCTGTTGTGTTGGTGAATATCCCTTATATCGATGGGGCCAGAAATATATACCTCTTTGATTTCGGATTATAATTGACTATAATAAAATTGCTCATTAAATCATGTGGAGTTCTAACTTATGTGAATTTGCACATGATGTTTACACCGATGGTCAATCTGAAATAACCTCTTTGCTAGTGCTATCACTAACAAGGGTAAGGTTCCGTATACCCTACCCTCCAAACCCCACCCTAGGTGGGAGCCGCATAATGGCAAGGTGGTAATGGAATGTTGCTGTAGTTGTTGTGTTTGAGCTGTTTTATTTTCAAAGTCTGATCTCAGTTGCTTTGTCATCACTAAGAAGGGTAAGATTGCATACATCCGACCCCCCAATCCCCACTTTCGTCGGGAGCCTTTAAAGGACATTGGGGTAATCGAATGTTGTAGCCAGCTCTTGATATGAACCTGACTTGTGATACATTTTACATGCGCGTAGTCATCTTTTTTCTGTTGTTTGCAAGAGGTATTCTATGAAACTAATAAACAATATGGGATTGGTTAGAATTTTGAGTATGCTAGCTTGCAACAGCAATATTTTTTTGTGTGATGGATCCTTAAAATCTGATCTTATCTACGTTAATTGCATATTTACTCTAGCTCTATCATATATAGTGATATCCTGTAGCCATGCCCTTTTTACATTTTGGTAATGTCTAAGGCTCACAAGGGGGACTTTATATTGTGGATTGTGAAGATTAATTACATTGTTGTGAAAAGATGCTTGTGATTTATGCCTTTTGTGCTGTAAGTGACAAACATGGCTTAATTTGTGCATAGCCAGAGCAACTTTTCCACCGAAAGAAGCTTACTGTTTGGAGTGAAGCTTTGGCTGGAACTCGACCAAGATGTGGCTCAGTGGCCTTAGATCACAAAACAGGATTAGATCTTCTCTCCAGGTGTTTATGAATAAGCTGGCATTCACAATCAATAGTATGATAAAAAAATTTACTACTGCTTTTAAAATTGGTGTGAAATTAACAAATATCACATTGTTTTGCAGCCCCAAAGATCACTTGGAGTTTACAATTGTAAGGGAGAGTATAAGGTCTAAACTTGAGGTGCATCAATCTCTCTTTTGTTGAAAGTTAGAATCTCTTTGTTAAATTTAAGAATGTGTTTGTAATGAAAATCCTTTATGTAATCCATTGAAGCGTCTATTGTGTTTCGTAGTAGTTGTTTAGAACCACTGTCACACGATTCACTAATCTCCTTACGAATCGCGAATCAAAATAAGCAAATTATGGTCAGTTTAGGGCTATTTTAGGGTCATTTTGAGCGAATCGCGAATTCAACAAACGAATTAACTGGTGAATTATGTTGCATTGTTTAGAACTGAATCAATGAGATTTACCCATGTATGAAATTTACCCCTCTATCCCTACCTAGGCAGGAGCCATTAAGTGGTATAGGGGTAATGGAATGTTTTTAACTTTTTATGCAATAAACTTTTGAGTTTTCTTAACAGGCTGTGTGTGACTCAGTTCTGGTAGATCCGCAGAAAGCAATTCGAAAGCTTTCAAGAGTACAACATCTATATGCTAAATTGAAAGGGAGATTAAGACATGAAGATGATGAGGTATATATATGAACTGGTACTTGTTTGGCTTGTGTTCTACTTTGTTTGAAAGTTCTCATCTTATGCATCAGCATGTTCTGTCAGTGACTAGTTTCCTTGATATCATTAAGAGAGCCATATGCCAATTTCTTGTTACTTTTTCAATTGGATGTAATGAATCAACCTTCCTTTTAGATCAACATAGATGCTTTACTGAATTTGCAAGATAGAATGTAGATTTTTAGGGTAGTAATATAGAGACCAACAATGTTTTGTTTATAATAGTGTTACTGTTCATTGCTGATTTAGTGCCTATAGATTGCTCTTTAATTTGTTGAAGTTTTCCCGGCATTCAACATATTGGAATTGGGGGCAGGATCTGGAAAATATTGCTAAAGCAAGATGTGGGGTTGCTAATGCTAGTGTTCTAAATAGCCATGTACATAATAATTTTCAGGCTGGATTCGGATGATTTGGTGGTTATAGTAATTTCTCTCTTTCGGAGAAACAACTTGTTTCATATTAAACATTGGCCCACGTAATGGAAAGTTTTTTAAGATCAATTCTGAGAAAGAGTTAAAATAGGAAAAAAAGAACGTGAATTTTAACTATGCAAGTATATTTTATGGCTTTCTGCCTGACCTTTAAAGTTTAATATATATGGCGTAGGGTGGTTTTGCATATTTATCGGAAGTTTAGTAGGTTATTTGAAAACAATCTGTGATAAATGCATATTTACAATACGAGGGGTAGAATAGTCTTATATGGAAGCCTCTAGAATAAGAATATTATAACTAATCTAGCAAAAGGCATCAAGTTTGTTAGACTTGTTAGCTATAAATAGTATAATGTAATAATGTAATGGGCATGATTTGGAATATACAATACACTCTTCTCCTCTCTTAATCCTTTCTCTGTTATCCATCTCCCTTTCCCTCTTCTATTCTTCTCTGTAATCTGATCTACTCCTCTCTCTCCCTCTATTTCTTAGTCTTTTCTGTACAAATTCTGGTGTGCAGTAGCTGGGTTCATCACACAATCTTCACTGAAAATGCGCAACAACTCAAGCTAAGGGTTGTCTTGCATACATCCAAGGTTTCTATCACAATCATTATTTTTTACTACGAGAAATATTTGAGATAATGGAGCTGTTTTTTAATGATTAGTGTGTCACATTGTTTCATTTGTCGGGAAAGCTTCCAAAACATGTGTTTGTTGGTTCGTACTATGTTCAGGATGCATTATCCTCAATCAAACGATGCCTTTTTGTCAAGTTTGATCTTCATGCTCCATGTTTATTCAGCTAGACTACTATGTAACTCCAAGTCTCCTACTCACCTCATCTATTGTGTGTCAAAGTTTTGGATCCTGCAATCTGTAATCTCCACTCATGTCCAACCCTTGTACAGTGTACCCTACACATAAGTGTCTGACTAACATAGTAGCTAAGGTTGAATCCACCACCAATGAAGGACTGTGTACCTGCAAGCAATCAGAAAGATGGTCTCATCTTCAAATTGTTTTCAAACCACCCTTTATGCTAACAGTTTTCACTGTGCAGAGCAATGTCACAAAGAGACCTTGGCTACAAAAATGAAGCTGTTAAGTTCACTGATAGTCATCTGTTGTGACATTTGTCTGCAATGTCACAATGAGAGAATACTATATGAGTCTTTACTTGAGCAGTTATGGGCAGTTGTATGTTGGGTTAGAGATTAGCAACTCATATTTTTGTTTTTAGCAAGTGCTGTGTATTCCTTGGTGGATCTTTGTGTTGCATGTTTCGACAAATAACTTGTTTTCTCTGTCAGAACATCATTTTGCTTGCTTCAATTTTTGAATTTCACATGTTGAGAGCTGTATCTGTTAAGTCATTGACATTTTGGTGTAAGTCGAGTGTTGAATAATTATCGTTGACCTCTTTCCATCGTTTTGCTTTTCAGTTTGAGATTTTATCTTCCCTTCACCCAACTCCAGCTGTATGTGGATTTCCCTTTGAAGATGCACGGTGTCTGATTGCTGAAACTGGTATTCCCCTTGCCATGGGCCATGGAGTTGTGCAATTATAATGTACTTAGCTCATTTTAAGTTACGTTGAACTAGGGTTGAATCTCTATGTTTGTACATTGTAGCTTCATTATAAGTCGTAAGAGCTACAACAAAGAACAACTTTCGAGTTGATAACATTTGATGGCTCTGTAGGCTCATACAGTTCTTTATATTGAATGTATATGTTCTTCAAATTAGTTCTTTTACAAGTGAAGGATCAGAATCTTAACTATCGAGGATAAGATGTCCTTTAAGAGAAATCACCACAAAAAAAAAAACCGAATACCCAAGCCCAAGTCTCAACCACGCTTAACTTCAACAAAAGAAAGGATCTCGGCAGAAACCAAGAGAAAGGGAAGCATTCTATGCTACTCCATAACCGACCTCATCCCCTTTTCTTTTAATCTAAAAAGTGATGAGAATCTATTTTTGTTCACTGATGAAACAAACGGTATACAATACCATTGCTCAAAAGTGGGAAATTTGGTTATTTAGATCCATGATCCATCATCTTGAATACAGTGCATCACGACATTAGCTATGTTATGTTGTATTCTTTCTTGGGAAAAAGTTGGAACTTTTAACTGGTCCATCCTTAATGAAGTTGCAAAAAACACTGATATACAACTATGCTGTTTGAAGTCCCGTCTATATGTACTTTAGGCTTGAATTCTAACTGAGGAATTTATGTTTGTTTCATCACCAAGAAAGAAAATGCCGTATTTTTATACTAGAAATCATTCTGAATTATGGTGTTCTTTTTTTTTTTTTGATTTTTTATGAAGTGGTCCAATATGTCCTAGTCTACTGAGAAGGTTTGCTATTAATGTGCTGTTATTGATTTTATCTTCAGAAAAGTTTGATCGAGGAATGTATGCTGGTCCTATTGGTTGGTTTGGCGGTGAAGAAGCTGAATTTGCAGTTGGGATCAGGTCTGCTTTAGTAAAGAAGGTAAGTTATAGAATTTCTTCCTTGGGTACTACTGATCAAGTTTTATGAATTGGAGGTGTGTGCCATTTTCGAATTGATTTATTTTTTTTACTTTCCTGGCATGAGCTCTGCTACTGGCCTTGAGACTGTTGCAATGTCAATACAATTCATACAATTTGTTTTTACAGGGTTTTGGTGCTTTCGTCTATGCTGGAACTGGAATAGTCGAGGCAAGCGATCCTTCCTTAGAATGGGATGAATTGGATCTAAAAATTGGGCAGGTTTTTCCCTTTCTTTATCTTGTTATTGCTTGTTGACCCTACAATTCCTGCTTTTTTTCATCGCTTGCCATAGAAACCTTTATCAGAACTTGTATGAATCATCAACTCCTCAGAACAATGTTATAAATAGTTAACAATTAACAAATTGATTACCTATGACTGTCAGTTTTTAACAGTCAGTTTGATTCTTTTTGCGCACAGTTCACAAAGTTGTTAAGACTTGAGATCCCTCTCTTGCATACTGTGGCATAACTTCCAGGTTTCTCTCTCATCCTCTCTCTTACTTTCGTTGTACGAGTATTATTCTAGTTTCTATTTATAGAATTATGATTTGATCCGGAATGTAGCCAATTCTTCTCCATAAACTAAGCTTAACAATTCCTATCTACTAAAGCAGAAACTGTTGATCTCTCTGTATTTTCGAGTGTCGTGAAAGATTATTATTATTACATAAATATCTGATAACGAAGTAAAGCCCTCAATAAAACTTAAAACACTTAAGTAGCTGCAATCCTGATGAATAGCTTTTGAACAAGTTCCCTTTTCAAATCATCAATTGTTTAATTTATCATTTCCTTGAGATTAGCCTTGAGAAAAAGAAAATATCTGATTACAGAAGACTTGAGAAACAATACCTTAATGGTTGTATCAATTATTTGGGCGGAAAAAGGGGATGGGATGGATTTTCTTGATTTGTGTCTGTGTGAAGCGAAACCTTCAGGCTAGTATCCGAACCCACTTTGGTCTGTTATGTGACTTTTGTCGGACATGGGCTCCCATGGAACGCGACCCATTATATAGGGAGCTATTCTTATGAGAGATTGTCTCTCAGTGAGACGATGTCAAACTAGGAGCTTATATTCTCATAGTATATATGAGATTGACTATTTAACCCATGTATGAGGTGCATTTCTCAGTGAGATTGTCTCATTCTCATACAATAATTTGTGCTACATAGGGCTAACCACAAGGTCCACAGCTACATACTCCCTTTAATCTGAGTAAATGCACATAAGTTGTGTGTCATATTTATGTATATTATTACATCATCATTAATAGCAATCAAAGAACAACGATTAGCTTCCTTACTACTCCCTTACTCACCCTTTAAAAATGATGATAACTAAAATTACCTATACATCAAGTTTTATTGAGTTATCTTTTTAAATTGAGGCCTTGAAACCCCTGAAAATTATTGGCCGTAAAATGAGGATTATAAGCAACCCTTCACTTTGCTCATTCCTCTAATATGTTTTTGTCCTTTTATTTTGCTTATCTTCCTTCCCTGACTTATAACTTACTACATTTTCTAACAAATAGTTTTTATTTCAGGAACTTATTTTTTGTGACTATTCAAATATTTTATCATCGCATTTGTCATCATCATTTTTAGCTTGTTTGTGTGACTACCGAGAAGTCATCTAAATACTTATTTGGATACGGAGTCAAAGTGTAGGAAGAATTTCTCAAAAATTATTTCGCACAACAATTATATGTAACATTTTCCAAATTAATTGTTATAAAACAAAGTGTATTTTATTAATAATCCTAAGATTACTTTGTACAGATGATGGTTATTCATTTTCTCGTATTTATAGAGAATTTTTATTATACTTGCTAATTCTTACTAGCTATGTTTACAGTTCTTACTAATTCTTACCTTACATCGACTACTCAAACTTGCTAAAATTAAAAGATTAACAAATTGTAAGTTTCGTCATATTGCTCTTAAATACATCTTAATGCAAGGACTTATCGGTAATGGGGTAATAAATATGTGAACACTAAGTTCAATTCGACTGATTTCTGTACATAGGCCATCGGTAGTGATTGATCGTCAAATAAATGAAAATATGTTTAATTGAAATGCAAAGAGAGAACCCAATGCACACACGATTTGTATCGTGTCTTGGACTCATAGTGGTTAAATCTCTCTTTTGGTGTTTGTATGCAAGAAGTTTTAATTACTCATACTTGCTTAACTCCGTGACGAGCAAAGTTATCGACTATCAAAGTTCACAAAGTTTAGAGTTGAAAAGTTCTAAATAAAGTGTTGAAAAGAGTTGATAGACTACCAATATCAACACGGCGCATCCTTTATATAAGGGGGTAGGGGCTCATTTGCTAAGAACTCCACATTTTAAGTGTGCTTTGCAGAGAGAAATTTTCGGATTATAGGTGACCTCTTAAGAAGAAAATATCTTAAATGTAGATGAAGAATGATTGTTCAACATTTAGAATATTTATTTGTGTGTATTTCATATGCCTATTGCTTATGTAGGTGAATAACTAACCAAAATGAAAAGTTAAAGTTCAAGAACACTTTCATTCTGTGTCGGGTTTCCGATTGTCTTACATGACAAGAACAAATATATAATCACATTAAAACATATCGGTCTAAAAACCGATAAAGTTTATGAAGATCATTTACCAAATACAACGGTAACTACAATTGTATTTATTATTCAATTGTAGCATTATTACTTTGTAATACAAACTTGTTGAAAACAATACAAACATAAATGATGCAAATTTTATTGACTGATAAACATAAGCTGCAGTTCTGTTCAAAGAACAATATGAGCACACCTCTCACTACATACAACTTATAACAAAAACTTGAAACAACCTAATGAATTATTGATAATCATGCTTTTACATATGACTGGCATGCCAAGTGATCATGTTTAAGTGCTTACTGGTGTGCCCCTCAATTCAGCATTAAAATTAACGTCTACCAGACCTGTTATACCTGCTGTTATTTTCTGACCTGCTTTCACTGCTCCAATTCCTTCTGGGGTGCCTGTACATTAACATCAAGATCAGCACAGTTTTGTGTAAAAATGCTAGAAAGTCACCGATCAAATAGGTCAAGCGCACAAAGGTGTTTGGCAAATGGTTAATAGCTGATTATAGTGGCTGCTTTGACCAACTGATTTTGAACCCGCTGTTATAAGCTGCTTGTTCAAAAACAACTTATTCGTATCAATAAGTTGTTTCAACCAGCTAATCATCAAACACTAGCATTAGCTGGTTTGACCACCCAACCTTCTATTTTACATCAAACTAAGCTAAAATTGCTCAATAAGCTAATTTGCCACCCACCCTCAGTCTGTAGACCTGAGCGTATAACTTAGCCTTCAATCAGAGGTAGTTTTGGGCCTGTGCAAGGTGCCCGACCGTATAAGGGTAAATGAATTAGGAGGCTCAAATATTACTTTTGCTTTAGTTATTACTGGATTTTACAAAAAGACCTGAAATTTATTGCATATTTTTAGTCCGCCCTTGGCTCATTCGACTGATAAGGTAAGGATTACATCTCAAAATTCATATAAGTAGTACCTGTAAGGATTACATCTCCTTCTAGAAGGGTCATGAAAGAGCTAATGTGGCTGATAAGGTAAGGTATCTTGAAAATCATATCTCTTGTTGATCCCTTCTGCTTTAATTCTCCATCAACCTGCAGTTTGTTGCAATATAAACTAACTTAATGTTCTTATTCAACAGAACTAATCTACTATGGCCACACCCATAAGGCACCCATGGGCTTAGACCCACAAACCCACAAATAATCGACTTTTTCCCAGAACCATATGGTTGTATAAAGATTACCCAACAAGCATTATGCAAGTCCATAACCAGATATTTGAGTGACGCGGGATCTTCCTCACACATATGAACATGTGAAGCATTTCCAATATTTGAGAGTACACTAAAACAGATTAGGTATGGTATGATGGACGTACCTTAAGCCACAACTCCAAGTCATGAGGATCAGGCACTTGAGATTTAGGAATCTGCAAGAATTTACACACCAAAATTTAATAATCTAGCTTGTTGATCATCACTCATGGAATAGAGTATCCAAACATGAATCATAAAAGCTGCATCTTACCATTTCACTGATGGGTGTGAATGTGTCGAGTCCTTTAGCCAAAAGCCATGGGAGACCGGAAGCCTAACAAATGGACAACAAAAATATGTGAATACGATGTCATTGAAGTATCGTTCGACTCATACCTCGATCTTTAAACCCTAACACACCAAATTTTCACTAGACACTGATTCAGACTCGAACTTTATCCTTAGAATCACTTCAGACTCGGAATTTATTTATCGATAATCTTGTGAACATTTTGAAACTTACCCCACCTTTAGAATCTTACAATGAGATTTATTTATCAAAATTGTTGGGAAGACTCGTTATTTCTTTTCACTTTACCAATGTCATCTTTGTGAGCAAGACTCACAGCAAGACTCATGACAAAACTGGCATTGTTGACACCATCATGGAGCCCTTGTTTACAACATTTAGAAGTTTTTGTACTTCTAGAATACTAGGTTGTTTGAATGTCAGTTTACAAAATTTTATGTAGCAGAGAGACATAATTACCTTGATTGTAGCTTGGAGTTCCTTTGCAGTCATGTCAAGCCCAAAAGCATAACCTGAAAATTCAAAATACCCAATAAGGGCAAGAGCATTGCTAGATCATTAGGGTACTGAAAAAATTAGGATGGTTCAAACTTCAAAGGACATCTTTATATATATGAACTTTTGTTGGGATGGTTTGTCCCAATTTGATTAGTTAAATATGGTGTCTATTTTATAAGTCACTGAAGGCCTTCCTCGCATTGCCATATAGTTTTAGGTAGGATGGTATCTTATTGGCTTGTGAATATGTACTGGATTTTGTTAGAGTATATAATATATTTAAGAGCCAAAACCATTAAATGCTTTTAGTTAAGTTGGTTTCATGACATGGTTTTAGAAGTAACGTGACAAAAGAATCGTCGGTTCAAATCTCACTTACCACACATTTAAAGTGAAATACTTAACTTCAATTATACTTCTAGACCTAAAAGACTCTCTTGTAAATAGACGTGTTAGAGTATATATATAATATATATTCAGAATTCAAAAGGATTACTTTATAGTGATATTGATACTCCAAGATTCCAGCATATGTAGTAATGTGTTGAAGTCATCATGAGGACTGAGGAGCAATTCAAGAAATATATCATGATGGATAGCAAATTAGAAAAGAAAAAAAAAACAAACGGGAGGGAAAGATAGGGATAAGACTCCATTGTTTGGATAGGAAGAAAAGGAAGGGAAAGAAATGATTTCCCTTCAAATTTTTCCTCTAATTGAGATATTGGATGTTAATAAAATGAAGGAAGTTAACCCTCCAAATCTTCTCTCTTTCTTTTTGCTATCCAAACAAGGAGATCTCCATCCCTCCAACTCCTGTACTTTCATTTCCTTTCATTTCTCTCAATCCAAACAAGGCCCAAGTGGCTTTCATGCCTAGGATGTGATTTAAGGTGTAGATATATACAACCTCAACAAAGAGATTGTTTCCGATTAAATTTTGATATATGAATAAAAAGTACACATGATTTTAAGTATTAAATTTAAACCGACTTTGCTAATATTTTTGATTTCAAATCCAATGGATCAAATTACATTGTTTTCCTCCACATTTGAGTTAGAGATCGCTTGTCTAGTTGAATTTTTGGGTCGAATTTTGATCGGATTTTGTTATGTGCCTAATTAAAATTTAATTCGATTTAAAAAAACAATCCACAAGTAATTTTAATATTAATAATAAAAAATTAATATGCAATAAATCTTAAAGACCTGCAACATAATCGAGGGCGTCGGCTTCAGAAACATCACGAGCTTTCTTGCCAATGACAACAGCAAGCTCAGCTTCATACCATACTCCTACTTTCTCCATTGATGCTGGAATTTCTATGGTTCCTCCATTTGCTAAGTACGATGATGTCGGCTTCAAAAACAGTACTGGTTCCTACATTTACATTAACCATTTAATCAAACTTTCAAGGGCCCGCAGAATCGATTTAACTAAAAGTTTAAACTATGTATATACTCTAACGGTCGTTGAGATTTGAATACTTGACTTCTTATCACGTCGGTTTCTAAAACTATACCGATTCAACCAAAAACTTAAGCCGATGGTTAAGGTCATGAACTATGGTGAGAGGTTTGGCAAAATAGTTTAAAGGGTAATTTTAGCTTATTTTGATACAATTAAAGGGTTTGGTGGCCAAACCAGTCTCACTGTTTGGTAAATTAGTCGGTTGAAATAAATTGTTTTTAATCAAATTGCTAATAGCAGTAGATTCAAAATCAGATGTTCAAACCAATTAATAAATCAGCTAGTCAAATCAGTCACTATAATCAACTATCAGCTATCAACCATTTGCCTAACACCCGACCTTATATTCTACCAAATACTCCTAATCATATTTAATCAAAAAGCAGTACTTCTTTTGAGAGGATCAAAGATGAAACGATAAAATGTCGTTATTGGGCTTGTACAAAACAAGAGGGTTAATTGCACATAAACTCGATAGAATGACATACCTTGGGCATAGGAGCAGGATTGTTGTCGACATAGTTACGACCAACACCAATGATCTTAGTCCCTTTTTCAATCAGATTAGACATGTTTTTCTGAGCTATTTGCTTACAAATTGGGATCAAAAGAAGTACACTATTCCAATTCTAGTGGGTGTTTATCACACTTGAATTTGATTGGTGAAAAGTCTATTATTTTTTATACGATTATTTATAGAAGTTTTAGCCAACATTATGTTGACAGCTCACTACAGCTGCTTCTTTGTATTGCTTAATCATTTTGGTGGTGAGCCAAGGGTGATCACTTATCACATGCTAGTTCTACTCAGGTCTATTTAATTCAAAAATTCCTAATCAATAATCGTGATTTGTAAATAACCACAAAAAGACAAAAATAATAATATTAAAATAAATAAAATTAAAAAAGATAAATGAAAACAACAAACCTCTCACCCTATGGTGATTTATTAACCTCACAAATAACCGTTATTTACTAAGACTTTCTCTATTTAATTTGGCTTATTTCTTATTTTAATCTGTTCAAAAAAATTTAGGAAAAATTACCGTGAATAATACAGTTTTTTGTTAATTTCTCTATAATAATACAAACTTTTAATTAACCATGAATAATACCAACTTTGAGGGGTTTTTTTCCTAGAATAATACAAACTTTAGTTTATTAATTAATTTACTAAATTTTTTTGTCACATAATCACCTATAGTATGATTTTTAACATATTAGGTATATTGTAGGAAAACACCCCCATAAGTTGGTATTATTCATGGTTAATCAAAAGTTGGTATTATTGTAGGAAAATAAGCAAAAGGTTGTATTATTTTTGTTACTTTTTCCAAAAATTTATGTTATGAGCTATTTTTATGAGAGACTGTTTCTCGGTAAAACAACCTCAAATAAGCAGTTTATATTCTTATGATATATACTTTTTAACTTAAGTATAAGGAGCGAATGTCGGTGTGGCCGTTTCATACAATAATTATTACTCCCTCTTTTCTAATGTTCAAACCCATTTAGAATATTTTATTTTGAAGAGAGAAATTTGATTCAGATTTTTAAAACATATATAGTTGATAAAATATATCCATGTGGGATCTTGTTAAATTCGTTTTAAAGTATACTTTTTTGTTATATATTTTTTATAATTTTTTATGATGTGTATTTAGAGATATTAAGACTCAAAGTTTACTTTGAAAACTATGCAAAAAGTAAATCGGAAGAATATTAGAAAATGGAGAGAGTATTATATTTCTATTTTCTGATATGACTCCGCACTCTTCTTCTCTGCATCTGTCTTATTTCTAATGTTTCATTACTTCAATTAATTATATTCAATTTTTTAGTTTTTGCGTCAAAAATCAGTTCTATGTATTGTTCAATAATGATGTGGGGTTTGGTGAGATTTGAGGAAATTGCACATCTTTGGCTATTATTTGAGATTTAGATTGAATTTTGGTGAGATTTGTTGGCCACATATGCAATAAATTTGGCTAAGAAAATGTGATGAGGAATCATTTTAGATGCGATCTTGGTTATGGATATGAGGACAAAATTGTTTCCTTACTTTTAAATTGCTATGCACCTTGCTACTTTTGTCTTTATGTTGAAAGATTGGGTAGAAATTAGGATCTATTTATTTAAGAGCTAGTTTTGCCCAATAGTTTACTAAAAAAGATTATTATAGTAATTGAGCTTACTTAGTTTAAATGTATTAGTAAAATATAATTTTACAACACATTGTTATTTACTTCAATTTAGATTGTAGAATTGAATTAGATTGCGTTTGGGAATAAGTATTTCATTTGGAATTGTAGATTTCAATTATGAATTCATTAAAGAAGAATTTGAGAATCACAAGCTTAGGGAAGGGATTCTCAAATACTTATCTTTAACCATTTTTTAAAACATTGGTGGATTTGACTCAAATCCAAATTTGAAAATCTTTTACTTGCCAAACACTAAATTTGAGTCAAATCCTCATTTTCAAATGAAATCAACATTCCCAAACATAGCATTAATGGTTTTACAATTGAGGTTATTCCGATCAGATTTAGACATGTCGATCTAGAGCAGAATTGGATATAAGATGGTTGCAATGAGGTTGAACGTGTAACTCAATAGGAGTGTCTTGAGAATAATACAAATGAGAGAATTTTTATTAATTAATATTATTTATAGATCACTTTTGAGACCACCGTTGCATGTGTTATACAATTAAATTGATGAATTACATAAGACAAAAAGGAAAGTATAAATTCTATGAAGTTTTAAACTTTTGATCTTTAATTATTGAATATTTACTTGATGTCGTTGTTATAATTTTTCCTATTCCAATTTGATGTTTTGGGTTATTTATAACTTCAAATTAAAGGTAAGATAATGGTAATAAATGAAGAGAGAATAAATTGTGTGGTTGAAATTAAAAGAGAGTTAAAATGTATGGATGAAATTAAAAGAAAGTGGTGGACCATAGTCCAAAAATAAAAATGATGCAAATTAAGTGGGACGGACCAAAATAGAAAATACTGCAAATTAAATGGGACGAAGGGAGTATAATGGAACGGAGGAAGTATTCAAGAAGCACAAAGTATAACAAACAAACTGTACAAATAGAAGCTTCTACTGCTAATTAGAGGTGTTAAAATGGGCGGGTGAATGCAGTATGCCTCTCTCATATCTATATCCACTTAAAATTTTCATATCATCGCTTACCCACCACTCATAAGGGTTAAAATTTTCATACCCACGTCTGCCCACCTGGATATGTAATCAAACTCATATCCACCCATTATAGCCAACTGGATATACCCATCATGGCTATTACCTACCTTATACATGCCTCACTTTCACTATAAAGTATGCATTATATACTTAATAATATACATCTAATTTTATTTAAATCATAACAATGTATTAAATAAAATTAATATTTTATTTTTTGTCAATACTTTTTGATAAAAATATACAATTTTGAGATAAATTACTACATTGTAGATAGATGGGCGGTTCCGCGGAGCGGGTGGGTCTTGGGTGCGGCAGTGGATTTAGAAGTGGGCGGGTAAGACTTTATACCCACCACCTAACTACTACTGAGACGGGTAGGACTTTTCACACCCATACCCACACATTACCCATCAAAGTCACTCCATAACCGCTCTAACTAGGGCGGATGTAATGCCAAACCCATATAATTTTACCTGCCAGGCATCCTTACCATTAAACAAATATATTTACAAAACACAGGAAAAAGCCTATCAGTTTGAACTGAACTACAAGTACATCAATAGACAAAAGAGCTACATTACAACATTTCATGTAGAAATCGGAGCAACACGAAACTGATTAGCAACAGCATTCCGGAGCTTCCCAATCAATTGGTTGGACTTAGAGCTATAACTTCGACTTAGTCTAATTACACTCGGCTGCACGAACAAAGAGCAAATCATACCCTCCAAACTCGATGCAGAGTACTTAACATACTTACTCGAACTAGACTCATTTTCGACTAAATGACTATAGTTACGAAGGAAGGACCTATAATAAGGGACAATTGTATGTACGATAAGTTGGCACGCCTTCTCTCGCAATGCTGCATTATCCGATACAATCCAATTCGATTGCACCTTGTATAAGTCCTCGAATGTGTCGTTAAATTCTCTGAGCCTGTTTTTTACCAATTCTTGTGCACTTGTTCTTCCTGATGAGAATAGTATTAACTCATCTTCACTTAGAATTGATGGTAGTTTTCCCCAGCTATGTTTTAGGTATGCTTGAGCATAATTCTGCATTTTTCGCTTATACCCATTTACCATTTTATCTCCCATTAGATCACCTAAACTAGTTCCCTGCATAAATTCATACAAATATATGTAATTGTTCATCAGGAAAAAGTATGACAGATCAGTGTCTTCCATGGTACTTGACCATGTTTCTAGGTTAACTTCCAAGGAATCGAGTATGTTTTGGAGCTCGTCTTTGAGAGTTCCTTCGTGGGATCGTTTCTTATTCCATATTTGATGGATTGAGAGGACTTGTGAGAGGATTGGCTTGTAGTCGTTCTCGAGCAGCATGACACAATAGTTGGTGACAAAGGTTACTAATCTGGGGACGCCACCATCTAAGGGAGGCATCGTGTTGTACCTTTGTGCTTCCACTTGAAGGGATAGCTCTCTAAAGATCTCGCTTGCACCTTCAACAACGCGCTTGATTAAAGCCCGTGTTTGGTTTTGAATTTTTTCGCATTGTTTTGAGCCAAATAGTTTGTTGAAGTCCATCCTTAGGTTGTTCAAGATTGTGAATATGTCTAAGAGCTTTAAGAGCTTGACCGCGTCCTTTTTGGCTTGTGTGATTTTAATGCCAAATTCGAGGAGTTTTAAAAACCCGGATTGTGATGTGATTTTCGCAAAACATGCAAGAGAATTCTCGAAGCCAAAATTGTCGAACGTGCTCTTGCAAAGCTCGTACTCAGCTTCGAGAATGTGTTTAAGAGAAAACTCGATATGTTTGCCCCATTGAACCGTATGATCTTCAAATTTTTGTATAGAATCTGATTCGGAGATTTCAATTTCAAGGTAGCTCAAATCAAGACCTTCTAAGGATGCCCTTGAGTTAGAACTCCTTACATCAACAAAAATAGTCATGCAATTCTCAAACCTATCATTTTCTTTTAATCTCTCGATGATAATTTGAGTGTGAGAGTTGCTCGAATCATCCTTCACAAGCTTCCGGAACATAAGCTCTAATTTGTTCAAGGAACCATTCAAAACTCCCCCATCAAGCCTTGAAAGTGCTTCCATAGACTTAATCTCCGATAAAATCCTCAACGATTTCTTCACATTCAACAAATACTTATCGTCACCCTTTTCATTTTCATCCAACACCTTTACTATATCCTCCATCCATTGCATTGCTAACCCACAATTATCGGTCAAAAACATCATAGCCCCTTCGAGTTGCTTCAAAACCGAAATGTACTCTACTATACCACCTCCAGTAGGTCCCGGTCCCATCAATATCGATTGCTCGAGCCCACGAACTGAATCATACATCTTCAAAACCGCTGAAACAGGTCCAAATGCTCGGTTCACATACTCTCCTACATCAGAAAGAGTAGCTTTTCGAGTGCAAGTAGACCGAATCTCAGCCGATAAAATAGGCAAATTTTCATGTATGCTTTGTAATGCTAAGCCGGTTTTGTCAATTTGAGAGGCCAAAGATTTTGATTTCTCAAGGGTTTCTCTTAGGCATTGCCTATAAGCCAAGAGCTTATCCATTTGTAATCAGCAAAGAAACCTTAAAGCTTATACTTATTCTGATTTTGCTACATATGTACATAGATAAGTACAGCAAAGTCAAGAAATGATCAAATAATTTGTTTGTTTGTCCTTGAATTTGGGAGTTGAGAACTCAGTATCTAATATCTTCACCAAACTTTACCAAATTGCACTAGTCAGATGAGAAGAGGAAAATTGTATGTACTTTCTGAATTCTTAACAAACAAGTCCTTGCTTTCAGGGCAAGATTCTTCCTCAACTTCAACTACCATCAACACATAAAAATTAGTGTTTGAGTTGGTTCAACATACACGCAGAGATAAATGTTTGGCGCACTTAAAGGCCAGAGGTGTTCAAATCAGAGCCGACATCAAAATGAATGTAAAAAAAAATGTGGACAAAAGACTAAATTTAAACCGATACGAAATACCTAACCCAATATTAACCTGATGACCCAAGTGAACACCTCTAAGTGCAGTGTTGCTTCCTTAATATTCGGCCCTGATAATAAAAATAAAAGATTACAATCAGAAATTTTGCAATATATTGAACCGAACTTAGTCGACTTCAAAATGAATGTAAAAAAAAAGAAAAAAAATGTGGACAAAAGACTCAATTTAAACCGATTTGAAACACCTGACCTAAAATTAACCCGATGACCCAAGTGAACACCTCTAAGTGCAGTCCTGGTTCCTTAATTTGCCCCTGATAATAAAAATCAAAGATTACAATCAGAAATTTTGCAATATATTGAGAATACTTTTGTGATTTCTATGATTGGGTGTGCAATGGTCATTATCTGAATCATTTAATTAAAAACTTATTATTATCTGAATCATTTAATTAAAAACTTATTAATATTTAATTGTGTAATATATAACACATAAAAAAGACAGTCCGGTTGATTAAATACAATGCAAAGATGAGTGTTTGGCTCATTGTATATTAATATGCTAGATTTTTCTCAAATAAATGTTTTACAATTAGGAAACTTGCAATATGTATTAACATAAGAATATATAAGATTATATGACAAGAAGAATTGATGTGGTAAATGAAATTGGACAGATATACCTAAACTTAGAAACTTTATTAAGAACAAATCTCGATAGACAGCTACTCTTGTGAGAGACCGTTTTCAAATAGACGACCTCAAAACAAAAGACCCATGTTTTTATTTTCTCTCCAATTTCTATTAATTGGGCTATGTAGCCCATATATCTAATGCGTCTCTAGGAGAGACCGTGTTAGATATAAAAAGAAAATATTGACTTTGCTTTAAGGTCAAGTTAGTGCGACTTAACTGGTTTAGTAGTTTCTTTTTTCTTTGTTGTTGTCTTTGGCAATTGGCATGCTAGTAAAATAGATGTACCAACTTTTTTAACCATACCCAACACAAGAAATTTCAACTTTTCTCAATCTTCACAATATGGATGACCAAATTATTATTGGTTTGTCAAATTTTAGAAAAACGGGTCGGGTTGAGTCAGTGTTCGGATTTCAGTTTGTCGATTAAGTCGGATCGAATTTTGACATATCTAAATTTAAAACACATTAAAACCCTCACAAAATTTAAATGCATCTAGAACTAATAATGAGATCAATCCTTTCACCGTACCTTTGAGATTATTGTTTAGTCTCCTCTAGAGTCTAGAGATGATATTTATCCAACCTTATAATCGAACCCTATTTGACGATTATATGAAAATTAACATGGATACAAAACCCAATTTTAAATCGACCTAAAACATCTGATCAAAAATCAACTCAATGACCCGAATGAACACGTTCACCCTCCTATTTGTCAGGAATTCTTTAGTCTAACCCCGAAACAAAACAAAAAAATTATAACAAAAAAATGCAATTAAACGCTATTTGATGATAACAAGATGAGGGAATTTGTTACCTTACTGTTGTTCGTATACAGAATTTTGGAGTATTAATTATTTTATTGGTTTCTTTTTTTCAATATAATGGTAGACTTTTTTGGCAAATGAGGAAAAAAACTAACCAATAAGTGTTATTCCTTATATTGGTTGTTTTTAATCGTATTTTTTAAGGGGCGCAGTCATTATCAAGGGAGCAATTTTTTTTTTTTTTTATTTTTTATTATTATTTTTTTTTGAGATGAATCAAGGGAGCATATATAGAACTTGTGTTTGAAGTTTTTCTAAAAATAAATTTAGTTTTAAAGTATTTTCAGAAAAAAATTTAATTTGGATTTAGGTTAAGATCACTTTTACAAATAGTAATTTAAATTTGTGTAAAATTGTTAGGGTTAACTTCAATTGTTGTTCAAACTATTAAATGTATGTGCACTACAATAGAATACCGGTTTATTAAATGAATGATTTATATTTCAACTAGTCTACTGAGAGATCGTCTTTCTGAGAGACGTCTCTTAGGCCCAATCCATCAAAGCTTATTGCCTACATTTACTCTACATTTTGTCAAATTAGTTGAAAAGATACAACTTTCTAACTTAAATCTCATTGGTCGGACGTATATAAGTCAAAGACTTTTACATGTGGATTTGGTCTTGCACGTCCCCCTTAGGCTTATTGATCCATCGTTTTTACATCATGTTTTATATCCAGATGTTCCCCATAAGATCTGAAATATTGTATTTGTCCCCTATTATCTAACGTATTTCATGTTTTGGTGTGATGTGGTGTGTTGTTTGTTTGATAGGTATTATGCCTCAAAAGACGCATTATAACATTTCGAGGCTTGAGAGCCTTAATAGGAGTCGAAGAAACAATATAAGAAGGGAAAACAAGTGGCCCGATGGCCCCGGCTATGGTCTTGACAACCACCGTATTTCCTCTCGTCCTCTTTCCTGCAAGCCCAACTCGTTATGCAAGATAGCTCAAGGGTATGCCCAAATATGCAAAAGTAGAAGACTTTGTATTTTTAGTCAAAAGTTTAAAAATTCCACTTGTTATGTCAAGGGAAAATCAAGAAAAGATTTACATCCACTTAGCGTTCTTATATTTGGCTTTTGTGACACCATCAAGTCAATTTTCTATGCAAGATAGAGATTAGCAAATGTACAAATGTTCTCACAACTTTGGTTATGGATAAATAAAAGGAAATGAAAATGAGCATTTTAATTTTTATGTATATTATTTTTATGTAAATGTACGATAACTCGTGATAGTAAATAATTTTTACAAGATCTCGTAAAATAAATCTTGTAATATAGATAGATATAGTGAATCGTTTTACTAATTATTATAAAAATAGAAAATAATATGAAGGAAAATACACCCAGTTTAGTTGGAAGCTTGGATGCTCCTTCATGTAATTTACCAATGAATGCCTTAGTTTTCTACAAGTATTTGATTACATAATATTTTATCACTATGCTCCTTCTGTTCTCTGTTTCATAGAGTTTGCAACATTTAAATTACTATAAAAAAACTTTTGAAAGATTTGTTGCAATTTCAATGGAAGTATCGGGCCACGGTGCCTGAAGCTGCACTCGATCAGAAAGAAACTATAGCATGGGCGTACAGAAGAGCTGTATGTAGTAGTACAACTACTGAATCTGCAATCGATTCCAAATAAAACTGTAAGTACTGACTTGAATCTGAATCTGCAGCATCCGATGTGCTCAACCCAGTGTGGAACAAAATGGGGTATGACTGAATCTGCAATCGACCTTGGCTTATGAAGTGTATGCACCTCGTGTCTCCCCGTTAATATGCTGACATTCACAATAAGTTCAGCCTAATTAAACAGATGTACTCAACTTGTTACATATATTGTATCATACGAATGATTCTCTTCATATCAGGATCGAGCAACTAGCAATCTAAGTGCTAAATAATGTGCAGAAATGCCAATAATCAACCAACTTCATAGCCCCGCCCCCACCCCCACCCCATCAATGGTCGGTATCGAAAGAGCCAATCATCCACAAGTGAAAGAAAATTGGGTTGATGGGAATGGATCGACAAGGTGAAGTTGCGACTTGCGAATGATCAGGGTCATACGGTCAAACCTACTATGCTGAATCAGCTGTCAAACTCAAACATTCATCCAAGCATTTAATCTTTTCACATTTACACATTACGAGGAAACACTATCAGCAAAGGCTTGCTATGGTTTCAGCTCTTTTTATCCTAGTATTACCCAAAATTTAACCTAATTGTCTCTCCTTGATTTAATGGACAATAATCCGCAACATGAACATAATTTGTTCGTTAATGTACAGAGAGTAACTAACCTAATAGAAACATACATACGTCGAAGATCAAACTGAATCTCTTCCTGATTCAACAGAGCCCACAAGATCCATTTAAGACACAGGATCGAATATATATAGACCTATCAAAACGATTGGGCGAACAGGCTTCAAATCAGATGGATCGCTTTTAGGTCGGATCAACTTTAGGTTTAGTCATTTTCAGGTCAAGTGGGATTTGACCCAGCTTTTTCGGTTTTCCGAGCCATTTAGTCAAAAATTTCGAGCAAATTGAGGACTGGTGACACATCTAAGAAAACAGAAGATTCCTTGAAGTGGGGAACACCAGGAAAGCTAGAAAAATACAAAAGAAACATACTGTGTCACATATTGCTGCATACTTCAAAGTCAATGTCAAAAGGATCATTACCAATTAGGAGAATATGAAAAAAATTTAATTTCAAAGGTCTAAAAAGGGGCAACTTTTAACCAACTTCCATCAGTTTGATCACTTATCCCCACATAAAAACACAACCAACCAATTGCTCCCATGTATAGTCATTCCACTTTCAAATATGGTTTGCTTTCCAACACCTGAAGTCCCCAACATATCCAATAATCTATTAATTCCACCTAATTATTCTCTCCGTCTCTTTGAGTTTACATCATATGACTCAAAAAGCTCTGATATATTTAAATCATATGGTGCAAACTCAAAGGGCCTTAAAAAGTAAAATCAAAGCTACTACCTAGATTAAACAAAGTGGTCAATTTCACAACTCCCAACTGATAGCTTAACAATCTAACTATACCACTCAAATGAAATTGGTTCCTCCATAAGTAGCCAAGATTAAGATAGAAGCATAATATACTTAGATTCTTGCTAAACGAAGAAATAAATCATGAGAAAGCTTAAAAAAAACAAACTATTTATCATGTAAAACTCTCCCCCAATTGTTACAAACAAAGTTAGCAACTAGGCTCATGAAGCAGTTCAAGTACTTCACTATGAAAGTCTTTCCTACCACAGCTTTCACTTAAGCATAACCCTATCAGTATTCTTCCTAGTTGCAATCTCATCAGTAACTAACTATACATGAAAAAAAATCTAAAAACTCAAAAGGAAAAATCACTAACATTTTTCAACACCAGTAACCAAGCACCATAACCCAACTACAGCATTCCCTGCTCACAAACATTTCTACTCATCATTAAACACTAATCTCTGAAGGGGAAAACAGAATCCATACTCTTATTGCCCCACCTTAAGATATCCCACTTATCCGTCAATGTTTGTTAACCTAATTTTGCCACTTGCGAGTAGAGCAAGTTGTAACATTCACTTAAATGGATCTAGAGATGTTTTTTCATCCAAACTTTCTAATTTAAATAGCTCATTCTTCCATTCATGAGGGTCACTTATGCCACACATACGACTAGCTACGTCTTCAATCCTACGTGGCACTCCACAGCACCTATCAGAAAGTTTTCTAGGAATTCCATCAAGGGAAGAAATAGTTTCTTCACCAATCTGAGCTCTATTTATAAACAACTCATATGCATCATTTTTCGGAAGAGGTTTAACTTTAACAGTTTTAAAATCATGAAACGAAATACCCTCCAATGATGCGGAGCTAGTAGATACTACCAGCTTGCAGTTGCTCCCTCTTGCAGGAACTGGAATTCCGAATTGATTTGAAGAAAAGACAGTTTTTGGTACACCATCTAAGAAAAGTGCGAATCGGCCAAGCTTAGCAAATGATTCTGACAATTTTCTAGCCCTCACAGACCAGTGATCGCCACTAGCAAAATCACACTTCACAACTGCAGCAACAGCATCCTGCAAGCTCTCGATCGTAAACTCAACAGAGGACGAGACCCAGAAAACGTATTCAAACTCATTTAGCCCATAGTTATGGAGATGCATCATCAAAAAAGTCTTACCAATTCCATTTATGCCATGAATAGCAATTCTTCCAAACCTATCATCATTAAATATATCCTCAAGACGGTCTAAAGTGTTAGAAGGTACTTGGCCAACTACTTCCTTCACCGGTAAAAGTTTCCCACGTAAAGGGCCTTTAGCATCAGACAAGGCCTGTCTAAGAAGCTCATTGCCCAATCGATCATGGACTTTCAAATCCTGAAGCAATTTGGAAACATCCCATCTCATCTTAAGACCCACAAGAAAGCCCCACGAATTTCCATTAACTGGGTTCAACAAGGGTTTTGCTCTCTTGACAAGCCCTCGACCCTCCTCAATCCATTTTCGGTCATCTAGCTTTCGCTTCTTGCCTCCTACAACCTCAATGTAAGAGAGTTTTCTATTAAAGTCCCGCACATTAGCTCGGCAGCATTGAACTTTACCCTTGAGAGTCCTCTTCCTCTCATCAAAATTTGGCAACTCATTCCAATAAGTTAAAATGCTCCAACCTCCCAAAATAAGGGGGACAACATGCTCTATAGAGAGCATTTGACCTGAAAAATTCAGCCCACAGTAAATCAAAACCCTAATTCCATTTTTTTAACAGAACAAATCTCCACATCTCCCCTCTACTTCCCTTACCTCAAATCAGCAATTAAACACTAAAAATGGAAATTAAAGACTAAAAATCGAAACCACCAAAATAAAATATCAAAACAAATCAACAAAAAAAGCTAAACAGAACCCAAGAAACATCAAAACTATGAAATATAAATACCCAAATTTTAAATTAAAAAAAAACGAAAATGATTGCCAAGAACAAAACCAAAAACAGATAAGAAGAGGACATACCTTTTTAGGATGATTGTTGCTTGAAATGAATTGTGATTGAAGGAATAAATTAATTTTGATAAGTGAGAAAACCCAGAAAAGGCGAAGAATGGTGTGATAAGGAAGTGATCTTACATAAGCATTTATCAATTTCCTTCCCATATCACAACCCCACTTTTTTCGCAGGTTTCCGAGCAACTTCATAGGATTTCGAACGCGCAAAAAAGAGGAAACCAAAATCAAATTTTGCTCTTACTAGAAGAATCAAGTAAATTGAAGTGAAGGCGCTGACGAAGCGAGATTATTGGAGGAATTTGGAGGGTCGGAGTAAAAGCCTGAAACTATTTAGGTTACCATTGTCCCATGAGGCCATGAACGAATATCCTACCCTGTCATAATAAACGATGATGGGGAGGAGCTGGCAACGCTAAACCGTAAATAATTCATAATTAATAATCCACAAATCACCGTTCCTTCCTTCGTTCTTAAAAGATTGTCCTTTATGAGTTTTTCACACAACTTAAGAAAACTAGAATCTTTGAAGTAAGTGGTTATTATTTTAATTTAATAATAGTGTGAAATAATAATTGTATTGGTATTACGAGAAAGAAACATTTAAATTAAAGAATAAAGATTAAATAAAGAAAATAAAGAAAAGTATCATTGTGATCAATATAGAGATAGTATATATGGGGATAAAAAAGGGATTATGGGGTATATTTGAGAAAAAAGATTAAAAAAAAAGGCAAAATTGATTTTAAAGGTTCGAACCTCATTTGCTTCTAAAGGTTCGAACTTTCGTTTATCCTAGAAAGGTTCGAACTTTGGGGGTCATCTTCATTTAAAGGTTTTTATGGGTTTTTTTGGGTTGATTTTGGATTGATTATGGGTTTTTATGGGTAAAAAACCCATAATTAACTCAGAAAAACCCATAATCAATCCAAAATCAACCCAAAAAAATCCATAAAAACCTTTAAATGAAGATGACCCTCAAAGTTCGAACTTTCTAGGATAAACGAAAGTTCGAACCTTTAGAAGCAAATGAGGTTCGAACCTTTAGAAGCAAATGAGGCAAAGTTCGAACCTTTAAAATCAATTTTTCCTTTAAAAAATGGAAAGTATTTTAAAATGGACAAACATTTGAAACTACCCGTTGGAGTAAGATGGACAAACATAAAAGAACGGAGGGAGTATATGGTAAGATCACCGAAGAGCAAAGGGGGAAAATAGCGAGGGTCAATAAGAATCGAATACATATATTTTTCAAAAAGTGATACTTATTTACTGAGAATATATACAATTTTCTAAGAGTAACTTGTTTTTCCAACGTTACAAATTCAAAGAATTTTTACTTTAGTAATATGCCTCCTTCCATTAACTCATTTGTATGATTTGCAAATGATTGTATTAGAGAGACATGAAATATTGAATTCTAAGTGGTTTTTGATAGGAAATTTTATTTTAATCGTAAGCGTATAGTGTAAATAATTGATCGATCACTATGCGCTAAGAATAAATACTTGGTAAGTTCGATAACCAAATCATTGCTTGTAAAACAGTTGTCACCAAATCATACACTGTTATCTAAAGTTACCTTTAATACTTTTTTTTTATAATAAAGTTACCTTTAATACTTAAAATCAACATTAATGTAATAAAAATATTTTAAATGCCACTAATCACATTTTAACCTATAATTAAACTTTATTTGGCAAAGCTTTATAACGATTTGCGACATTGGAAACTAGATTTGTGGCAATTGAAATTCAAGACTCTATAAAGATCATAATTAATGTTATAATTTTATAAATTGAAATTAATCACTTTAATGTTATAATTGATCACTTTTAGGTTTAGTTGTAATTTTTTTTATCCAATATTAATTTTAAGTTAAAATTAATTACTTTAGTGTCAGACTTGATGCTTTAAGCTCAAAATTGATTTATTTTTTAGTTTGAGCCAAACCTTTATTATCCGCCTCATAATGATTATGTTTTGTGAGTTTTTGCATTTTATAATTTATATATTATATAGGAAAAATTATAAGAAACTACCTAATGTCTATTTGCAAAAAATTACCTAAGTAATTTTTTATTTTTTTTGAAAAAAACTATCTAATCTAATATATTTCTCTGCAAATAACTACCACCTAACGGAAAATGTTAGTTGACCGTTTTTTAAATAATATATAATTAAAACACACATATAAACAAAATAAAAATAAAAAATATTTGATGTCATTTTTACTCATCATAACGATGATTTTCAAAAAAACGGACGTCGTGATTACCCTTTTGGGATAACTCTTTTGTAAATCCGGTCGAAACAAGTACTCATTTGTCTATTTTTCGATACGTAAACCGAAAAAGATATTTAACGTCTACCCACTAGGGGTGTTCATTACCGGGTACTCGACTAATCGGGTACCCGGTTAGCCGGGTACCTTTTTTAGCGGCCCGTGTCCCGACCCATTTATTGCCCGGTTAGCGGGTACCCGGATAAGACGGGTCGGGACACCGGGTACCCGGTTATTATTTTGATTATTTTTCTTCCGGACAGATTTTAGGCTATATTTAGACATAATTTTTCTAATTCGTATTGATCAAAGCTTGAATTTTAGATTTTAAAATTAATATTCTTCGTTCCTTTATTAGCGAAATTGCACATCTACAGGATTTCTCCGTTTCTTTATTAGCGAAATTGCACATCTTCATCATCATACCCAGTGTATCCCGCTCATAGATAAACTATGGTCAGGGTCTGGGGAAGGAAGATAGACGGCAACTCATACCCATGCAGGAGAGTACAGTCAGAGAGTCCCCCGGCTCCATATGATCTTCAAAGAGAGAGGTACCTGCAATTATAAGAAAGCCTGCCAGACACACCCAAGTGAACAATGCATAGTAATTGACTACTACAGAAACACAACAAAGAATATGTACTAATAAATAATCAAGCGATAATGGTAGAAGCGGCGGTAGAGAGCTAAAGGTAGGGGCCAAAACCGTATGAGACGGTGGTCAAAGGGGCAAGTCTAGAAATCTAATACGTGGATAAGGCGCTGCCAACTCGCCCTATCCCTGGTCAGGTCCTTAGAGAGGTGGAGTTCGTGCAAGTCACTTTTAATCAGCTCTTCCCATGTCTTCCTCGGTCTTCCTCGGCTTCTCTTACCCTCCACTATGATGCATTCGATCCTCCTAACCGGGGGGTCATATGTCTTCCTCTGCACATGCCCAAACCATCGCAACCTGTTTTCCCGCATCTTTGCGGAGAGAGGTGCTACCCCTAACTTCTCCCTGAATTCTTGGTTTCTTATCCTGTCCATCTTAGTTTTACCACACATCCACCTTAGCATACGCATCTCTGTTGCATCCATCCTTTATTCGAAAGCCTTCTTTACAGGCCAACATTCTGTCCCATACAACAAAGTCGGCCTAATAGCAACACGATAAAACTTACCCTTTAGTCTGCTAGGGAATTTTTTATCACAAAGCACCCCGGTCGCAGCTCTCCACTTAAGTCATCCCGCCTGAATACGATTAGAAACGTCACCATCAATCTCCCCATCACTCTGCAGCACCGAACCCAGATACCTAAACTTGGACGTTTGTGCGACAACTTCTCCCCCTATGTTCACCTCTAGCTCCCCTATCGACATTGTCCCACTAAAGTCACATCGTACGTATTCCGTCTTCGTATGGCTTATGCGCAACCCCTTACCTTCCAAGGCTACCCTCCACTCTTCCGATTTACTGTTAGCCTCCTCCTTTGTTTCTGCGGCCAAAACTATGTCGTCAGCAAAGAGCATGCACCATGGTGCGGTCTCCCAAATGGATTTAGAGATTTCATCCATAACGCCCGTAAAAATGAAAGGACTAAGTGCTGATCCCTGGTGTAGGCCCACTCCAATAAAGAAAGTTTATGTCAAACCTACCGGCGTTTGAATGCTAGTCGAGACTCTATCATACATGTCTTGTATTATCCCAATGTATCTTTGTGAAACTCCCCTATTCTTGAGGCTATCCCAAACGATGCTTCTTGGTATACTATCATACGCTTTCTCCAGATCAATGAACACCAGGTGCAAATCCTTCTTTCGTTCCCTATACTTTTCCATCAGTCTCCTCAAAAGATGGATCACCTCGGTAGTTGATCTTCCCGGCATAAAACCAAACTGGTTCTCTCTAATCACCGCTTCTCGTCTAATTCTTTTCTCTATTACTCTTTCCCACAATTTCATAGTGTGACTCAAGAGTTTGATACCCCTGTAGTTCCCGCATTCCTGAGCATCGCCCTTGTTCTTAAATAGAGGTATAATTGTGCCAGCCCTCCATTCTTCCGACATCTTGCTAGATCTTAAGATGACATTAAAGAGATGTGTCAGCTAACGAATACCCTCTTCACCTAGACCCCTCCACACCTCAATCGGAATACTATCTGGTCCAACTGCCTTAAAACCCCCCATCTTTTTAAGAGCTTCACCTACTTCCTCCGTGGTTATATCACTAATCGACCCATGAACCTGTGTTCTTTGTAAGCTCGAAGTTTGTCCACTCTCCTTAGCCGGACCCCTAGTCTCATTGAGTAGTCAGGAAAAGTATCGATGCCATCTTAATTTGATGTCCTCTTGTCTAATGAGTATTCGACCACTCTCATCCTTAATATACTTCACTGCCCTTAGGTCTTCCCTCTGCCTAGATCTGGCTTTGGCCAACTTATAAATATACTTCTCCCCCTCTTTGGTATCAAGCTTCCGATAGATTTCTTCATACGCACGACTCTTCGCCTCAGCAACTGCTTTCTTTGCTTCTCATTTTGCTTCCTTATACCACTCCTTCTTTTGTACCCTATCTTCCTCCTCCGTACAGGCGATAAGCTCCTTGAATCTCCTGTTTTTGTCCTTTATCTTCTCTTGCACCGATTTGTTCCACCACCACGACTCCTTGTACTCCTTTGGTCTCCCCGTCGACACTCCTAAAGTCTCCTTTGCCACCTTACGAATGATTTCCGCCATAGTCCCATATATGATTTGCATCGTCTGATATGTTTGAAATTGCACATCTATAGGTGTAAAATTGCAATACTGCCCCAAATGAGAGCAGCCCTTGAAATTCCAGAATGATCATGGATCCAAGGGTTGTTTTAATCTTACAAAACAAAGCAAGTGTGTATTAGAAACAACACAAATATAATCAATTAAATAGCAATACCGCCCTAAATGAGAGCAACCCTAAAAAATGAGTATTTATATTAAAGCATTTTATCGGGTAATTAGCGGGTACCCGGATCAAATTTATATCGGCCAATGACCCGACCTGCAATTTTTTAAATTTTTTAAATTTTTGACCCACCATTAATGAGGCGGGTCAGCGGGTCGGGTACTTTTGAACACCCCTATATGTCACGACGTCTCTTTTTTGAAAAAATCGTTATGATAGGTAAAAATGACGTCAAATATCTTTTTCAGTTGACGTATTGGAAAATAGGCGAATAAGTACTTGTTTCGACTGGATTTTCGAAAAAGTTACCCAATAAGAATAATAATGACGTCTGTTTTTTGAAAAAAAATTGTTATGATAAGTAAAAATGACGTCAAATATCTTATATTTTTATTTTGTTACTTTATGTGTTTTAATTTTAAATTATTTAAAAATACGAGGACTAATAAGATACTGTCACATAGACAACTTAACCTCTCAAATTAATACCTTTAAAGTCAAATTGATAAATGTCCAGAAAATTAAAATGTTGTTACAGGCGTGAAATGGGCTGATCCACACTTCGTCATTACTTGCAGTTGCAACGGTCTCGTCTAAGTTGTTGTGTTAAAAAATACGGTAAATAGACAATAATCTTTGATGGGTTGGACTTGAGATATCTCCGTGAGAATGCAGCTATTCTCTTGAGAAACTGTGTCGACATATCTCAAGTCCAGTCGATTAAAGATTAATGTCTATTTCATGTATTTTTAATGACTACTTATAGTATCCTTAATGTTTACTTATCGTATTCTTAATGCCTTCTTTTAATATTATAATATTTACTTACACTATATTATAAAAAATATATAATAGAACGACCCAATTAAAAATCACACAAGAATTTGCGTATTTAAAAACCTAATCCCACTACTTTATAAAATAAATAAACTGTAAAAAGGGTGCAATCAAAATCTAAACCCCTTAAACCACTACCCAATAAAACTACCTTCGCCTCTCCTGCACCTGCCGCCTGCAACCTCCGGCCAGTCGCCTGCAACCTCCGTCCAGTCGCCTGCCGTCCTCTCCTGCTACCTGCGGCTGCCCAGTGGCTGGTTCGGTGGTTTCCGTTTCACATTCCTTAACAAAAACCCTAAACATCAAATTTTGATTTTTAAAGGTAGTTTTACTCTCAATCTTAATCTTAATGTTCTAATATTTAATCTTAATCTTAATGCTCTAATATTTAATCTTAATCTTGAGGCTTGATGTTCTACTTTTTAATCTTAATCTTGATTCTTTAATTTTGTTATAATGTTTTTTTATTTTTTTATTTTTATTTATTTTTTTTAATTTATGTTCTTTGAATAACTGAATATGAATATTTGTTAGAATGTGTTTGCTAAACTTGAATAATTGAATTTTTTATTTTTTTTGTTTATCCTCTTTGAATGATTGAATAATTAAATATTTGTGAATGTGTTTGAATGTTCTTACTGGTTTTATGAGATGATAAAGGGTAAATTATTTCCCAATGCAATGTTCGTGGTTGAGGGAAGTTTCAACTTTTTATTTTTCAATGTTTTGAAATGTTATTTTTCAATGTTAATTGTATGGTCATGGAAGTAGGAAAAATCACTGTTTGCTATATTTAATAAATTTAATTATCGTGTTAGGTATGAAAGATTAAGGACTAATGATGGGTTTAGATTTTTCTTTCCAAAAAAAATGATGGGTTTAGATTTGGTTGAAATTCTAAGTTTTCTGAATTGTAGTAAAACAATGAACATACAGCACTGTGTTTATCTAGTACTGTTAAGATGATGTTCAGTCAATGGTTTTAAAGGTAATTGTTGAATGATAGTTTAGACCTTTTTAGATAAGGATTTCTTTCTCAATGTTACTTAGTGTTGATGCTAGATGCTACTATTTATCGATTTCAAAATATGAAAATTAGGCGAAAACAATCATTTGTTTGTTACTTTATAATTCATTTTGTTAGACTATGTATCCATTATAAATTTGAACCATTGTAGTTCGTTCGTTACCTTTTATATTACTTTGGCTTTGTCTTGGGATTATTGCTTTTTTACAACTCATTTTGCCAAAATAAAAAATATTTTAGTTGTTAATTTTACAGATGAACCTCTGTCAAATCCCGTCCCTTTGTTGGTGCCTCAGGGGACCCTGAACCCTGGATCCGCCAATGTTCTTGTTGTAAAATAGTTCTTCGAATTTCTTCTATTTTTTGGTCAATTGGGTTTGTAATCCTTTGTTTGTAGTTGTTGTAGAAAAAAAATTGTCTGAAAGTTATTACTTTCTAAGAAAATTGATTGATATTTATTTGAACTTAAATTGAGATATAATTTATAATTATAAGAAAGTAAATGGAGTTTTTTGTTTTCTTTTGTAATCAATATCATTGAAATTTATTTTTTAATATTAAGGGCCCTTTTTAAATGTTAGCACAGGGCTTTCGAAATGTGTGCAACGACATTGGAGAAAAGCAAAGTGGCAGAAGAAGCTTGCATGCTTCGCTTCTACAAGATTGTGCTTAGTTGGGATTACTTTCGCCTACGCAAGTTATCTCAGGCAACTAATTTATACCCTCTTTTTTCCTTCTTTATTTTGTTTGTTTTTTTATGATATTTTAGTGTAACTGCAACTTATATGCAACATGCACAATTCTATAATACACAATTGTTGTCTGTTAATCAATCATCAATATAGTAATTTCATTACACACAATGTTTTAATTTCCTAAATTCATGTTGAAAATTCATCAAAAATTATGTAAATATGAATAATTTGAATATGATTAAATTGCAATCTTTCTTCTTTGTTGTTATGATAAGGTTATTGAAAACTGCTTGTTAATTAATTACAGATGTGATCTTAATTTCATTGCTTACCTATTTTTTGAATCTCATGATGTTATTTAAGGAAATTTATCAAATTGTTATAAATTTGAATGTGATAAAAGTGCAATCTTTCTTTCGTGTCATGATAAGTTATTAATTATTTCTTGTTACAATTATAAATTAAAATCTAATCATTGCTTTCATTTTTCTTAAATTTCCTAATGTTATGTTGAAAATCTGTCAAAAAATTATGTAAATATGATAATTTTGATTGTGATAAAAGTGCAATATCTTTTCTGTGCTGTTATGATAAGTTAGTACTATTAATTATTGCTTGTTACAATTACAAATTTGAAATTGAAAATATATTTCATAAATTTTTTGATTTTATGTTGAATATTCATTAAAAATAATGTAATTATGATTAGTGTGAATGCAGTTTAACCTTAATCATTCGTGTTATTTGTCATTTTTGTTGGGTTTTCGAGAAACAGAAATCTAGCAAAGAATTAAGTAAGGGTCTAAATGAGGTGAAGAATACATATAAGGACGTTGATGATTACTTAGCAACGTTTGAGCCTCTTCTTTTTGAAGAAGTTAAAGCACAAATTGTCCGAGACAAAGATGATGAGGAGGAAGAGGGTATTTTTCTTTTTTCTTCTATTTATTTGTTTCTTTTCACTTTTTTCTCTAATTTCTAGTATGCATTTAGAATCATCGTTGCTCGAGCAGAAGATGTGTGTGTTGAAGGAATGCAGTCATTTGGATGGATTTTACCTCCCCACAGTAGTTTATGCCTTGAATGAAAAGGAATTCATTTTTCAAAATGACCTTTTATTACTTTCCAAAGATAAGGTGAATTAGTTTTTCTTTTCCGTAATTTAGTAGTTAGTGTATATGTTTGCTAAATTGTTAGTTTAATGTACTAAACCTTTGAATTTTCTTGCCAGTTTGGAGTGGACAAAATTCCTAATACGTATGCATTTGCATTAGTGGAGCATCGTCAACAAGAATCCCTTAGGCTTAGAATGTTTTTACAAGGAGAAGTTCAGGGAATTAATATTGATAAAATTGTGTCTAGTATGAGACTGAATAAAATGCAGACATGTCTTAGTGAAGAGAAGTCTTTTCTATTCATTTCAAAGGTGATATATTATCTATTTATTTCATTTTATATGAGTAAAGCCGTGAATTATTTGTTGTTTATAGAGTTTTCATGAGTGTGTATTTTCGCCTAAAATATGCATTATACATTTTGAAGTTTTTAGAACTATTTGGAACTTTTCTTTGGTGCTTATCATGGCTCATATGTGATTGGACTTTTGTCTTTGGTAGGCTAAATTGGAAATTACTTGAAATTGTAAGAAGTTGTTGGTACAACTTTTCTTTTGTGATTTTAGCAACCGTTTGGCCAAGATTCTAAAACTGTTTCACCAATAAAAAAGTTAAAAAGCACCAAACATTAAATTTTTATAGAGGTTTTAAGAGGCTAAAAATATTTTTTTTAAATGTAGGAGAAGATAAAATATTTTAACTTCTACTCTTGGTTTCTAGGAAGCGATAGTCTATCATTACAATACTTTTATCTTTTGATGAACTTACCCCTAACTTTTATCTTCGGACAAACTAGTCCGTTCTTTATAATTAAATTTTTATTGTATATTTGTTGTTATTGTTCACTATATAATATTACTCAACCATCTATGAAAAAATTGAGTAGAAGAGAAAAAGGCCAAACGGAAACACAATTTCTGTTTAAAGTACAAGGCCAAATAATTTTTTTTTGTAAAGTTGGATAATCTCAATATCAATTCCAGTTTTTGGCAATTTCGCCAAGTTCTTTTTGGTGCCATGCCACCGTTGTTTGGCTTAATGCACAAAATAGATTTTACAATTATTGCATATTACAGTTCCTCTAAACTAACACTTCTAAGCTTTTTCATTCTGCAGCCATCGCTTTGAGAATATTATTTTCTATTTGCTTGTCATGTAATAAATAACAATGTGAAAAAATTCAACAACGCACATCACTTTGATATTTCACCAATTGATCTTCAAATGTCAATTTATAGTACTCTTGTTAGGATAAATATGTATTATACTAACTTTTACCACAGATATGCAGTTTATCTACTATTGTTCGTGAGTTTGTTGCCATGTGGTCCATTTGCTCACTTCCCTTCAAGGATGTTATTTTGCGGGCTTCAGACAGTAACACCAATTCAACAGGGCTTGCTTGGAAGGTTCCTAACAAGTTGATGGAATCAATTGAAAATAATCATAATGAGTCTCAATTGGAGGCTATTCGTGTGAGTATTTGTTTAACTTTAGGTTTTTTCTGATCTCATTTTCTTTTAGTTCTTAACTACACCCTAAACTATCTCATAACTCTCTCTTTAAGTTAGTTTTTTGTGAATTTACCTTAGCATACATTTTTACCTTCATCATGACGTGGATTAAATTAATTTTCTTCAGGCAGGACTATCTCGGAAACCATTTGTCCTGATACAGGTATTATTTGACTTTGAAACTCAACAAAAACATGTTTTAGGCACCACATTATTTTGTAACCTATTTCTATAATTTATTAGTGTTGTACATGTATATTTCTTCTGCTTTGTTTGTAGTAAATAGGAGATGATCCATTGTTTAATGAGTTTTACATCAAAAAAATTTCAAAGCCTTTTAAGGATGCAAGAAGGATGTGGATTAATTGTTTATTATCATTGATGACTCTTTGATAGGGTTGAAAAGTATTAAGGGTCTCCTTTAGATAAAATGTTGTGGCTTGGGAAAGAAGAGGGAGCTCAAGAGTTTATGGCACTTCTGCATTTTAGGGACACTTTGTGCAATGTGGTCAACAAGGAATAGGGACACTTTTAGGATTGTTTCCTTGAATTAGATATTGTTTGGGATAAGGTTTAATATTTAGCAACTCTATGCATGAAGGCCAATAATTTGTTTGGAAATTTTTTCCGTTAATGGTTTATGTAGAAGTGATTGGAATATTTTGTTCTAATTAGATACTATTGCAATGGATCTCCTACATTGTATCAATGCCTTTTACTCTAACAAACCTTTTCTTCATAAAAAAGAAATCTTAGCCTATATGCTTCTGGATTAAGTGTTTGAGGAGTCTCTTTTTAAAGTTTACCATGGCTACTATTATTTTTTTTAAAATGTATATATAATATAATGAGAATCCGCATGTGGAGGAGGGGAAGTGCTAGCCTTTCTTTGTCTAAGAATCTTCATACTTATTTGTTATACTATTATATTTGGTTTTGAAGTTCCTGTAACCTGATTGCATTTTCTATTCTAGGGCCCTCCTGGGACAGGAAAGACACAAACTATACTTGGGCTTCTTAATGCCATTCTACATTCTGTTCCAACAAGAACAATAATAGATGCAGCGTGAGCATTTTTTAATTGATCTCACTATTATGTCATTTATGATCCACACTGTTTTGTTTTGTTTTGTTTTGTTACAGAGGCTCTATTTTTATCATTTAATATTGCAATTAATTGCTATTGCAGTGATAAGCCACATGACTTGAAGCGGCCTCGAGAAATGTCTTTTGAGGAGAAGTATGATTTTCCTATTGATAATTTTAATGTCTTTATTTTTGTCTTTGAAGTTTTTTAGTTTTCTTTTGCTTAACTTTAAGTGTGTGTTACCCTTATTCCAGGAAAAAAAAAACAAGTGAAATCAATAATTTAAATAAATAAAAATACATTCAATGTTTGATCAAGACAATTATTCATGCTGAGATTTTATAATGTAAAATCGACGCATTATGTCATCATTTGACAAATTTTTTAAATTAAAAAAACACCATCAAAATAACTGTAATTACCGCCATCTAATCATGTTATCATTTAATTGGAATAATATCGTTAAAATCATAATAAAACAACAACTACAACGACAATTCTCTTTCAAGTTTTTCTCAATGTTTGCAACTCTTAAAACCTTCTTTATATCTTGTTTTTGAATTTTATCCCTCATGGTTTGCCCAATCATTCATCAAAGCATTTGCACATCCGCTACTCCCATTGTTCTGCTATGATCCTTTCTAAAAACCCAACATTATGATTAATATAGTAGCGTTGGTCTAATGATCGTTTGATAAAACTTACCCTATAAATTTAAGGCCACACCTCGATCACATGGTTAATTTTGACCATTAATATAAATATTATAAACAATTTAGCAATTACGTGCTAGCTTGTTTCCAAGATTTCTCAAACAATACATGTTATTCTTTCAATTGTGAAACTATGTTCAGGGATGGTATTTTTACGTGTACAAATTATGACAATTTTATCTTGATCAGCACAAAGCTAGTGTTCTTCTGCCATTTGCAATGCTAATGGATTAACCTTGGTTATCATTTTTTAGACAATGTCGATTGTAAATAGTCTCTCTAATGACTCTTACCTATATTTTTCATACGTAACTATGCGTACTTCTGATTTTTCTTCCACATCTCAAAGGCGGAAGACTCATTGTCAGCATAGGTGTAATGTTGTTGTTGTAGGGGGAAGGAGCATAGTTGTCTACTTGCACAGAGGTCTTTTAATCATTAAAATCTACAATGATACTAATCTCAATACTTTTATGTGATTTAGGCTTTATCATTGGCGACTAGCTTCGCCATTGACCGGGGTCAATCCACGAGACGCAAACATGCCGGTTAATGGTGATGATGGTTATTTTCCAACAACTGGAAATGAACTGGTATCAACTACTACTTTGTTGTTGCTGTGAAGATAGTTCCGATGTGTGTTTCTTCTAAATTGTTTACATGGTGCAGAAACCAGTAGTGGTAGATTCTAGTCGAAAATATCGTGTTCGTGTGCTGGTTTGTGCCCCGTCAAATTCCGCCCTTGATGAAATTGTGTTGCGAGTTCTACGTACAGGTATACACTTTTCGAAATTTTGTCTCTATTACATCACAAGAGTTGACAAGCTGATTTACGACACCATATTCTGATATCTTTTTTAGGGCTTCATGTTGGAAAAAAATGTCTACCAAAAGCATTTATATGCAATCACTGATATTTGCTTGACTTTCATGGATATGCCCCAATCTAATGTTTTTTATTTGTAAAAGTCTGTTTTTCTGGGCTTTATGTATTGGCTGATGCACTTTTGAGTTTAGGCATTCTAACATGGAAATTCAACATACTTTTAGAAGGAATTTTCTATAATAATAGTCATTCTTATTATGTGTAGGGGTTCGTGATGAAAATGACCGCGCTTATAATCCTAAGATCGTACGCATTGGCCTTAAGGCCCATCATTCAGTACAAGCCGTCTCCATGGATTATTTGGTATGTATATCTGATGTATTGTGGGTTGTCTTCCTTTTTCTAAATAAAAATTGATTGAGATTTTTTTTTGGTAGGAATGATGATATTGTGATTTAATATTTACTACCACCGCTTCTTCCCTCAACACGATCCTTCCCATTGCCATTTGTAATTTTCTTTTTCAAGATTAGGGGTTCTTGAAGGACCTTTTGAAATGAAATGAAATTCCTTGACAGCTTGTGAATATAAAGACCATATTAAGTGGTATATTTTATTTTTTGTATTACGTGATGGTTTAGTAATGTCATTATCCATTATCCTTTGATTGTCGGATGGCCTGTAATTTTTGGAATGTTTCTTTTCCATGATGCTTTTGCTCATGTTTTGCAACAAACTATTGTCTGCTCTACTGCTTTGCTAAAATTCGATGTTTATGGCTTTGTTCTTGTGACTTGGGTTTTAAATGTCCTTATCGTTGACTTTGCTTGGGTTGAATAATTATTCTGTGAGTATGATTTATCTGGAGGAGTCAAATCCATTTTTAAATTTAGAATGATGTGTGGGTTACGAGTGTTTTAATTGTATTGCTATTCATAATTTTCTATATGTTTGACATTTTCTATTGATCCCTTTTGTCAAACACCAACACTTCAGCAAGAGTAGGGACTTGGGAATCCTTACCCAACTTTAGAGCAGTGTGTGTCTGAGTAACATTGACTGCTATTTTTCTGCGTTAGTTACTTTTTCTGCTTTATTTGTCACCTTTTGAGCTTCCCTAGTGCTAACGCACCAATTTCTCTTGCAAGGTGGAGCGAAAGCTAGCTGGCTTGGAGGGCCATTTGGATAAGCAAAAGCAAGGAGCTGCTGGAAGTGATAGGGATAGCATCCGTGCCTCAATATTGGATGAAGCTGTGATTGTACGCAACTCTTCCACATTCCTGAAAGTTATTTTGTAATTTCTTTTTAATAATTTACTTTCTGGATGCTAGGTTTTCTCTACTCTCAGCTTTAGTGGTTCAAACATTTTTTCCAAAATGAACCGTACTTTTGACATTGTTATAATAGACGAAGCTGCTCAAGCAGTAAGTTTTCATTCGTTTATCTTATGATGAATTATTTTGTTAGTTTTTCTTGCTTGCAGTTATTCTTGTTTTTGTTAGCCAAGATCTCTGTTGAAGTATCTATTTTGAATTCCCTACTTGAATCTGGGCAGAAAAAAAAAATATGTTTATGTTTAAAAATTAAAAGCCCCTTCCTGCTCTCCTTCCACAAAAAACTTTCCACTTTTATCTTTTTTAGTACCTGATACAGTTCATGTTAAAATTTTGTTCGTCGATGTCTTTGTCTCTTATCTTTCACTCTCGCCTTTCAAAAGTTATCATCTTGTTATTCCTAGTACTTCCCATCTCTTAAGGTGCTCTACATGGTAGCGTGTGCTTCTTTAATTGTATCACAAGCTGTGAAATATTTAAGTAAACTATTTATGTTGTTGAGAAGGCCATTAGGAGGGGATACAGTTTCTATCATTTATGTATCTTGATTCCTGAATTTTCTCACGGTTATGGTTACTTTAAACCTTTTTCCTCGTGTTTGAATTTTACTATTAGAAACAATTTTTATTTAATATGATTATTGTGAGGGTTCCCAACTGATAATACTTCGGTGCAAATTTTTCTATCTGATTAAAGCTTATGGCGAAAGTAACTTTGTTGAAGAAGAGTTAATTTTATCAAAAAGAATTTTACTTTCCTAATAAGTGTACTAAGATGATCAATGCCAATTTGCTTTTCTAATAAACTGATGATACCTTATGGCTACATATAAACCCTAAGCGTCTTGACTTTATCTATCGTCTGTGTGTAAGGATTTAGGGTGCCTTCTACCCCTCTTATTCATTTTATGATTGTATCTGAACTGTCCGCCTTATCAATTCCTTTCTGTGCTAACAGGTTGAACCGGCAACTCTTGTGCCTCTGTCAACTGGGTGCAAGCAGGTGTTTTTGGTAAATGTTTTTACCTTTTTTACTTGTAATTGTGTGATGTGTGTATATATAATATATATATATATATATATATATATATATATATATATATATATATATATATATATATATATATATATATATATATATTAGATTCTCATCTTATGCATGTCATTCAGCAACTGAACCAGAATATTATTGTTCCATATTATACTTTTTGATTGCAATCAAACAGCTCTGGAAGTGATGCTGTATCTAAGTCTTTCCTTCAGATTTTTCCCAATTCATAAAGAATAAAGATATACATCTAGCCTGGCAGCTATGCGTAATTTCCAAATCCCATTACCTTATCATGATATAATAAACTCGCTCTTGCTGTCTTAGTTATTGCTCTACATCACATGTTCTTGTCAGTATGCAGCACTAATTCTACAAGGTCTTGACTTTTGAGAGGTCTGTCATGAAAAGATCTTACAGATCACGAAGGCAACTCTTCTTTCCCTCCCCAATCTCTACGCTTCCATAGAATTGCTTTATAGTCATTACAAATTATGGTGCAAGGAAGTGTGGAAGCGTGGAATTTGATTAGCTCTTCAGAATTCTTAAGTGAATGAATACCTTTCAAATCTAGTTGGACTTTGTGTTATTGGGAGCAGTTTAGGATTACATATTTTTTTCAGTGATTACTATGCTGCCATATGCTATTATTTCATTATCATGTATAAATTGTGCATGAAGGAGTTAGAGATAAAGCGTCTGAAGGCTGAACTGTGAAGGCGTTTAACAAATGTGTTGGATTTCGGAAACCGGGTTGTACGATTTAATAACAAACTTTCTGTTTTCATTTTATCAGGTTGGTGATCCAGTTCAGTTGCCTGCTACTGTGATTTCTCCTGTGGCTGAAAAGCTGGGGTAAGCATTTGGAACCTTGTATTCTTGTTATTTAGTTATGTTGGGGCCGAAATTGCTTACTTGCTTCTTTCTATATCATGTTTCGCCATAGATATGGTACAAGCTTGTTCAAAAGATTACAGGGGAGTGGCTATCCAGTGACGATGCTCAAGACACAATATCGTATGCATCCTGAGGTATAACTATTAAGTAGTAAATTTGATGTTTTATGGAACAATTCGCAACTGTCTTCACATGTTGATTCAAGAAAAATAAATAAATATATTGCTGGTATGGTCAAAATTGTTAGTCCGATAAGCTTGATAAACAAGTTAATGTTTCCATATGATACATACTGTTAATCTTCTGGATTTTGATCCATTTTCCTATATGCTTTTAATCACGCTATTTTTTGGGGTTCAGAATATCAGAACCTCTGCTTTTTTTTTTATAAACTTAAACTTATATGACTATTATCATATTTAAATAGATACGGAACTTCCCTTCCCGAGAATTTTATGATAATGCACTGGAAGATGGCGCTGATGTGGAAGAGCAGACAAAACGTGCTTGGCATGATTATCGCTGCTTCCGTCCTTTTTGCTTTTTTGATATAAAGGACGGGGAAGAGTCGCAGCCTACAGGAAGTGGATCTTGGGTAAATGCAGATGAGGTTGATTTTGGACTACTCATATATCAGAAATTGGTGGCTAAATATCCAGAGCTCAAGTCAAGCTCCAGAGTTGCTATTATTTCCCCTTACAGGCTTCAAGTTAAGCTCTTTCGTCAACGTTTCCGAGAAATGTTTGGGATTGATTCCGAAAAAGTAGTAGACATAAATACCGTTGATGGTTTTCAGGTATGCAACTTAACTAGTTCTATTTTAGTTTTCATGCAACCATGAAAGGCCCAGTTGCAAATACAATATTAATGTCTGTTTTCTTATATGTTTGATGAAAGACAAATGAATTGCAAGACAGAACCATACAATTATATTTGAATAGTAGATAGTCTGAAGCAGAAAATGGCCCATTTTTTTGTATAATGATAGCTGTAGTCTTTTCTGTTTTCTTGGGAGTGAAGATGTGATTTTGCATACAAGTCAATGGCTGGTTTATATGTTTCTTCTTCTCTTTCTATTGGTGCTCCTGGTATCTTAGTAGACTATGCGATTGGTGGATTTATTGCAGGGACGGGAGAAGGATGTTGCAATATTCTCATGTGTCAGGGCTAGCAAAGATAAGGGCATTGGATTTGTTGCTGATTTTCGGCGTATGAATGTCGGTATCACCAGAGCTCGTTCTTCCGTCCTGGTAAGGCTTTTCTAATTGGCCTTTTCAACACGTTGATGTCATAGTTCTTGCCTCACTTTGGATTTTTTAGGTTATTGGTTCTGTATCAACTCTGAAGAGGGATAAGCACTGGAGCAACCTTATAGATGCTGCTGAGAAGAATGATTCCCTATTCGAGGTATAAATTGCGTTGTCTTTAGATGAAAATTGAAGATGGCATATTTCTGAGTTTTGATGTCTTTCTGGCCCGATTTATAACTAGTCATAAACTGTGGTAATTAAAAACTAGTTTAGATGTCGTTTGGTATTATTGTTTGTTTTTTTTTTAAAAAAAAAACATGATAAATTCCAAAAATAAAGTGTGATCATGTTGAAGCTGTTGAAAATTTTGATCTATGACTTCAAATATTTCGATGCAAAAGAGATAATTGTTTTTGTTGCGTGTATGATAAATGACGCATAGGAACTTTCTTCCGTATGCAATACATTCCGATCATCCCTTTTCGTTATGACTATGATTTCGATAAGATGTAAACAGATCAGTTATGGATTCTCGTCATTACTGATATCAATTTTGTTATGGTAGGTATCTAAGCCTTATGCAGCATTCGTTAGCGATGAGCACTTGAAATCGATGGAGGTTAAGGTTGAGCCTGATGCTTTTGATGAACAAATGGTACATTATGGATCTATATATGGTGATGCTGATAACCCTGCTCAACCAATGGATGAAAATTTTGACGGAGATGGAGGATTTGGTGATGGTGGTGATGACGATTAGAGACTGTAGAATCCCTTAATATTTATTAAATTGTAATTATTATTAACTAATTATTTTAGAGCTAGTAAAGTATCATTTTTATTATTTGGATCATTTACCAACTACAGCCTCTAAGTTTACTCAATTTCAAATAAACAGCCGCGAACTTTGTTTATTACCAACTACAGCCTCCAACTTACCAAACATGACATCGAGACAGCCAAAACAACCAAAAAAGGTAAAAAAAATGGGGTTAAAATGTGGTGTTTTGGTTGTCTCGGTGTTATGTTTGTTAAGTTGGAGGCTGTAGTTGGTAATAAACGAAGTTCGCGGCTGTTTATTTGAAATTGAATAAATTTAGAGGCTGTAGTTGGTAAATGATTCTTATTATTTTTAGGACTTTCTATTACTTAGGCATTCTATTCAATCGTTACGTCATACTAATTTTGCTATGTTTCTAATTTTGTTTATAGTCAACTTGTTTTTTTCTCTTCTAATAAACCAAAAATTCATTTTGCTGCAAACAAACATTGTATAGCAAAAATTAGAGATGAATTGAGAATTGGTCTTGTCTCTGAAGAAGCATATCCTACTTCTCTGGATAAGGTCATGGGTTTGATTAATGTTACCTCCCTTCTCTACTTTTTTTTATCAGCTAGTCTCATGACTCCTGAGAGACAGTTTATCTGAGAGATGTCTCTCAAGCCCAATCCATCAAAGCTTATTGTCCACATTTATACTACATTTTTCCTAATAGGCCAATTCAATTAGAGATGATCCCTCAAAAAGACTGTCTTTCACAAAAATTTGTGTTATTTTATTAGCTTAGCCCGTACTCAATAGAAAATAGCGGGATGGAGGAGAACGTTACTAGTTACTACTAGTGAATTGTAACGAATTTGGTTTGATGCTTGTTGCCTGTCACATGACCCCCCCATGAATGGAGGGATGCGGTATCTGAATGAGGTACCTTTATAGTTTCTAATTTATACATAATTAGAGATTAGAGATTAAATTAGTGCACTGACACAGTGACAAGTGTACTTTGTACTGACATAAATAGAGCAATTGAAATGAATTAGAATAGAGCAATAGTTAAATGATTTAATGAACAATAATAAGTTAGCTTATTAGCTCGTTGATGTTTCTTTATACATAATTAGAGATTAAATTAGTGTACTGACAAGTGTACTTTGTACTGACATAATAAGTTAATATGGTTTAGTATTGGAGCAAAGAATGTTCCTTGTGCTTTGTATAAATGGCACCCATTTATGTTGATCTTAGGAGGCTCCAATTCTTGTGCTGAATTTCTAATTGAATTGGATTTCATTTTCATAAGAAGTTATATTTGAAAGTGGGAGATGAAAGTTTTGAATTTTTTTTGAGAATAACCGTATAAATTGAGTTTTTTAAATTTAATTAATTTTTAAATTTTTTTAAAATTAAATTTTTGATTTTTTTTAAACGTGTAAGTGTAACTTAGTTTTTTTAAAAAAACTTTGACAAATTTATTTATTTATTAATTTAATTTTCTTTATTTTACATTATTAATTATTCACTACTCAAAAAAAACATTATTATTTATTTATTTTATTTTATTTTATTTTTTTGAAAATATTTCGAGATATTAAAGTTTTATCAAGTGAAAGTAGGAAGCAATGAACATACTAGTATATGGTGTCTTAGTAAAAGTTAATTAGTACACCCAATGCTCTAAAATTAACAAGTAAATGATTTTACCTAGGGATTAAAGAGTATCAGATGTTCAAAATAATTATTATAAAAAAATCTAACGTTAATGTTATTGTAACCCCCAATGGCCAATAGTAGTTAAGTTTAACCGAGTCTGTTAATCGGTAGTATTGGTGTCAATTTTAAAAAGATAAAGCAATTTCTTGCATACATGGAAATCAAATAGACTAAAATTATGATAACAATTGACAAATAAATAATCTATGTATGACATTCTGAAAGTTAGAGAGACTGAGTTTTGCACAATTGGAAAGCAAATATTTCTTTTTAGATAATGTCCTACCCCTTCTCTAAGTCTAACAAGCTAAGTTTAAATGATTTTTTTTCTTGTTTTTTCTTTTGTTTTCCATTTCTTTATTTTCATTTTTTAATAATTATATACATGATGATTAATTATTGTAAAAGAAGAGATCATCAAACTTATTTACAACTAATATGGAAGGGCAAAAATTTGTGTCTCTTTTCTTGGCCTCATTTTTCTTGTCTTACCCTTTTCCATACAATTTCTTCAAAACGTGTTATAACTTAATAATAAATAAATAATATATAAATTACAACAAGATATAATTTAACCATTATAAATATGCTTAGAATAAACCAATAAAAATTGAAATTAAGACTATAGAGGAGATGAACTTCTAATCAATGTAAACTAATGATTCACACATCTAAAACTTAATGAATATTAAAAGAATGAAACAGTACTCATTTGTCATCCCTAAGATTATTTGTGGGTCAAGCACGACAGCCTTGAATCACCTTGGATATTAGTAGATTATTTCATTCCTTCTGTTTTGATCTGTTACCTCATTAGTCTAGCATTATAAATGTACTTATGTCAAATTGAGAATATCGTCACCTTGCGTTTGACTCGAATTTTCCTATCTCATTTCTAATAGAAATTTGGAGTTTTTATAAATAATTACATGTTTTAAGTTATTAATCTCTCCAAAATTAGAAAGATTTAAACAAAAACTTTCATTTTCGTTTCTTTTTCTCCGATTCTAACAGATAAAAAATATTTTCCTTTCTCTTCGTTTCTTTTCCCATTCCCCCTCCTTTTTTTCTCTCTTAAAATAATTATCCAAATATAATACAAAATATTCACTATTATATTATTTAATTTTAGTTTAGAATAGGCGATAACCCATATCAATCATTAAACTATGACTCATTTCCCAACTTATCTCAAATCAAAATTCAGATATAGAAAATCAATGCAATATAAGGTAAAATTTATATAATACTTCACTTGACAAAACTAATAGCAAAATCCATAGAGATTGTAACAATGAATTTGACAATGTTTAGGATTTGCAATGTTGCATAATATGTCCGAAAAAATTAACTCTATTTTTTATTTTGTATTTGTTTTATTAAATTTTTAATATTTTTATTTTGCACTATTATTCATACTTTTTTTTCTCATCAAGACATTTGACTTATCCTTTCGCTTATTTTCCCATAAAATAGACTCTCTCTATTCCTCTCATTTAGCACCATTTATTTTTGGGTAAAAATTAATAATACGAAAAATCAGGCTAGAAAATAAGACAAAAATATATAGATAAAATAAATTCGTATTAATATAAACAAAAAAATAAATTTATTAATAAGATTAAAAGAAAAAGAATAAGATCATTTAGGTGCTCTCTTGAGAGACCGTCTTTTGTAAAGACGACTCTCAAAAGCCCAGCCCAAATCTATATTTAGAGTTGTAACAATACATATTTAAAATTGAACTGAGCATTTGAGAGTCATCTTTACGTAAGACGATCTCAAGTAAGAATTTGTGAGGATCATTACTCAACTTTACTCACTCAACTTAGAGCTTAAAGGTGATCCTTTGAGACCAAGGAGTAAGAGATGTGAGTGTGAAAAATGACAATAATTATAAGTCAACTAGGGAGTGTAGATCTCAAATCTCAAATCTCAAATCTCAAATCTTAAATCTTAAATCTTAAATCACCCCATAATTTAGTCCTTATTCCTCAAATTGAGCAAGAAAAATCAAAACCCAAAATTTCCAACAAGAGAAAATAAAATTAAATACTCCAAAAGTAAAGAAAAAGAAAGAAAACATGGAAAATTTGAGGATGAAGAATGAAAAATTCCTATAAATTATTGCATTAGTACTCCATAATCCAACTAAATTGTGTAGTAGTATAGTTAAAGTGTCGGTGGTAGTAAGAGAAGGCCTACTTTCTAGTCTCTACTAATCTGCTCCCACCTGCTCTACTTACTTCACTTTCCCCACCATTTTCATGATTACATTTCAATCTCTAAACCTTTCTTTATACCAATCATCATCTCATTAAATCTCAATGATTTTTTACTGAGATTTGTTTATTGTTTTTCATTGGGTTTGTTGATTTTGTTTGATTATTTAGGTTTTTAAGGGTTTACTGATTTGGAAAATGCAGAGATCTGAGAGAGAGAATAAAAAGGAATCTTCCAATTGGGTTTTAGGTTTTGGGAATTGGGTAACTAGTATTATGGTGGATCCAAGACAAATTCTTGCTGGGTTTCTTACTGTTACTATGTTTGTTATGCTTGCTCATATGATCAAAAGAGATCATTTTAGCTCTCATTCTCAGGTGGGTTTTCTATTTTGTGCTTTTTGCTAAAATGGATTTTGTTGAATTTCTTTAGAAATTTCAGATTTTTATTCATTTCATTTTCTTCTTATAATATATATTGTTTGGTTTTTATGTAAATTGCTTGCTAACTTTCACAGCTTTGAGCTATTGAACTTTTGGGCTACTACAATTTTTAGTTTTTATTGTGTATATTAATTTGAATTGTGGCTGAGGGTCTCATTGACGGCAACCTCTTTTTCTTCCCATTAAGGGTATGATTTGCCGTCTTCTATGCCTCCCAAGCACAGGTCTTGGAGGGTATGCGAGGGTGATCGTCCGCCCATGACCTCTTTTTTCTCCGTATATGAAAAAATTAATAGAAACATATGTTAAGTTTATTAATATAATAAATAGCGCAAAATACAAATTTTGCACGTGACCCCAAATTTTTCAAGACGGCTCTGCTCCCATGACCCTGATCATAGCCTCATGGGTATGGGTATGATGATGATATATTGATTGAATTGTAGAATTCTTATTCTTTCATTTTTTTTAAAGGTGAGGATGTCACCATCACAAACAACTCCATTTGAAAGATCCAAATTTGCAGAAAGCACTGCTGTTTCAGTTGATAGCAATGGTTTATGGAAAGATGATGCTCCTGAGCTAAAACCATGTTGGCAAAAACCAAATTTTGGTAACTATTATATGATCTTTGATTTAATATGTGTATTTCTGGATATTAGTTTTTGTGGAATATCATGTCAAATTATTCTAAATTTGGCTCATTTTTTTCCATTGTAGAAGAAGTTGACCCATCAGATGGATATGTTACTTTCTCCTTGACTGATGGTCCAGAATACCATGTCTCACAGGTGACTAATCATATTCTATGTCTTTCCTTTTTTGTTTAGACTAGGATTGGAATAGAAGAGTAGTTTTGTTCTTTGTTAGAGTTTAATGATTTGATTTTGTTAGATATGTTCTTTAGCTATATTCTAGTGCTACACACTTGTCGTCTAAAATTGAAAAAATCAAATTACGGTCGGTTTTGGGCTATTTTAGAGTCATTTTGAGCGAATTGCGAATTTTAGAAGTGAATTAGCCGACAAGTTATGTTACACTGGTAGACAGTGGTAGCAATTAACAACTCTTGATATTAAACTGTCGCTCATTAATACATGTAGTAACAATTTAATGTTAAAACAATTTAATGTTTCTTTTCCTTATGTATTCATCACACCCTTGGCCAGTTGCCCTGATGTCACTTATCATGGCGTTTGGCACAATGGAATGAGACTTGTGAGATTTTACTTTTAAGATGAGATCTTAAAGATATAAAAGTCTCATTCCTTGTTTGGCACATGTTAAGGACTTGGAAGAAATAGATGAAAATGAAAGTCTCACCAATTACCACCCTTCCCGAAGACTTAAATCTTAGGGACTTTTTCATTTTTCATACCCATTCCCCATTCCCATTCCCTTTAAACAAACAAGGACTCGGACTTTTTTTTAGAACAAAGTCCCATTCCCTTTCCCAAATCCTATGTGCTAAACTAAAGGAACTTATTTCTTCAAAATTCCCAGAATTTGATTTTCTCTTGAAAGGAATTATGTCTAACCATAGTCTAAAATGTCAATTGGAAATATTATAACATGTGAATAAGTAATTGAATTAGTAGTTTTAATTGTTTTTTTATTATTATAATTCCGGTGACTAGTAATTTTATTTATTTTGCCTTTTTTATGCATTCTTCTATATCATGCTTTATATCAATGTAATGCAAAAATTGTTTAATTCTACATTGAAATACATACTTAAAAAAAATTATGCTACCCCATTCCTAAATCCTGGGTCCGCCCCTGTATGTACCTGAAAAAAATACTTGTTTGCAGTGGTTTTCCAGTTGCTGGATCCACTGGCAACATGGGAAAATTCCGATATTTCACTTTGGTTTCATTGTGCTTATTGAGAAAGCTAGACTACCTACATGGCTACATCCCTAACATTTGATTGTAAATCAATTTTTGCCAAGATTTCGTCTCCCTTGTAGCTGTTTCTTGCTACGTTAATATCAGCAATTGATCGAGTCTTATATCAGTAAAATTTCGTTTTCCACAGATTGCTGATGCTGTGGTAGTGGCAAGAAATCTTGGTGCAACTCTTGTACTTCCTGACATCAGGGGAAGTAAATTGGGAGACAAGAGGTTAGTGATAAAATCTTGCAATATGAAGTGTATCTGTTATTTTTCGAATGTATCACGTGCTTTACATTTTCCTCTTCGTTACAATATTGTACTTTAACAAATATATATATGGACTTGCGCTTTGATGCATTATTAGTGTTGTTTGATGTTCGCTTTTGAAGGTTTTTTAATATATCAAACTCATTCATAAGGCTAAAATTGCTTATGAAGGTCACGCCATACAAGTTGTATGCGAAATTGAGATTTTTCGTGCTCGGTATAACATAATTCTCAAGCTAATTCGTCTTTTGAATTTGCGACTTGCTCAGAGTGACCTAAACATTGCCCAAAATCGATCTTGATTTGTATTTTTTGATTCCGATTTGCGAGGAGATTAGTGAATTATCACTGGTCAGGCTCATACGATTTGGTTAAGAGTATTCGGTATGAGAATGCTACAAAACTCTTAATGACCTCATTGTACTCATTGTACTTTGCAGGGAATTTGACGATGTTTACGATGCACACAAATTTATAAGTAGCTTGGATGGAGTGGTAAGGGTAGTGAAGCAACCCCCTTCAAAAATATCAATGAAAAAGATTGCAGTTGTTAAGGTTCCAAATCGTGTTACCAATGAACACATTGCCGAAAAGATTGAGCCAGTATTCCGAGAAAAGGGAAACATTAGACTAGCTACGTATTTTCCATCGGTAAATATGAAGAAAGCTGAAGCCGAAGGTGATATTGACTCTGTTGCATGCATGGCGATGTTTGGAACATTAGATTTGCAACCAGAAGTTCGTGGTGTTGTGGACTCAATGATAGAGCGGTTAAGAACATTGAGTCGGAAGTCAGATGGTCGCTTTGTAGCTGTGGATTTGAGGGTTGATGTTTTAGAAAAGAAGGGTTGTAAAGATAAAGAGGGTTCCGGATCCAAGAGTTGTTATAATGCGGGAGAAATCGCTTCGTTTTTGAGAAAAATTGGTTTCGGTAAGGATACCACGATCTATTTGACTCAATCGAGATGGGACAACAGTCTTGATGCCTTAAAGGAGTTCTTCCCCAAAACATACACAAAGGTAACATTTTGCTATTTTCTTTGTCCTTTTGTTATGTTACTATCATTTGATCTTGAAAAAATAGTGTTCAAATTTCTCAATGGCCTATGACTTGATGAGTTGAGCTAGTATTCTTGTGGCCATTTGTTGCTCATTCAAACACAAATTTTTAAATGAGACGGTCTTATGGAGAACATCTTTATTGGAATGACACATGTACATTTGATCTATTAAAGTGATCACTTACAATGTTAAAGTGATGAATTAGAAAAATGGGCTAATTATATGTGCTCGTCTCATACAAAATGAGTTGTTAAATAGTGAAAAAAAAGTTTGGTTTAATATACTTCATGGTGGAAGACCCGATGTGCGACATGTTAGTCAGCAAGAAAAAATCTAGGCCCGATCCTGCCAAGGCTATGACTTAGAAATTCTATTAATGTTGAATTTTGTTAAATACAAAATAGAAAAATGATAGCCGAATTAGTTCAGACTTCAGAACACATATAGAGATGAGCTTTCAGCCCACCTTATACTTATATTCTAGATTCACCCCTAGGCGGTATCATCAACATCCCCTAGTTTGAGACCTATGTACCGAGAATGCCTATTGAAACCTAAACAGACACATTGGATTGTTTGTGAATAGCATATCGGTTTGATGAAGCTCCTTTATATTGTGCGATAAAAATTGCGCAACGTTTTGATTACGATTGCCAACCACTGCAGGAAGGGATAATGCCTATGGATAAAAAGGACCAATTCCTTGATTCAGAAGCCCCAACCCTGGAAGAGGTTATCGACTTCTACATCTGTTCCGAAAGCGATGTTTTTGTACCAGCCATCTCTGGTCTATTTTATGCCAATGTTGCCGGGAAGAGAATCTCTTCTGGAAAAACACAGATTCTCGTTCCAGCCAATATACCCGGTGTTTCGGCTTCTCCCGATAACTTCATTTCTCATTACGTCACCAAGAAAAACCACTTGGCTTATTCATGTTTCTGTTGATAGTTCTTCAGAAGTTGCAGAAAAGAAAAACAAAAATTTGGCCAAAATACCTTCTACATTAGTGTTCAGAATTCTGATATATAGTCGAGTCGTACGATTTTGTGTTGGGCGATTGATGGCCAAGTAATTCTTCATACTTGAATTCATGTTCCGGGTAACCTTAGAAAATGAACAAAGGTTACACGACCAATCTTTAGTGATACAGCTTGTAATATATTTATTAAGTCGTATTTCAGTAGAAATATCTTACTGTAAACAGTGTGATTTTCAAAATGCAAGTTTGTGGCTTATTTTTCAATGACATGCCAGTTCAGTGTATTGCAAATCGAAAAAAGAAGTCATTTTGGGCTATTTTTGTAACATTTTGTGCGAATTGTGAATTCAAGAAACAAATTAGTTAGCGAATTATGTTACTTTGTCTGGAAAAAAAGTTGGCATCATCTCTGATCTAATGACCCTTACAAAATTCAAGCAAAAAAGCTATATCATCTCTACTGCCGCATTTTCATTTACATTTCGTCATTCTGTCAGCACAATTCCTTTACAAATAAAGTCGGTAATAATCCGAACTAATATTTCGAAAAGAATGCTTAGTAGTGTAGTAACTAGTAAGCATGAGTTTAGCTGGCCTTCTTCCAAATGAAGATTGCCCAAAACAATGGCACTCGACTTTAGGTAACAAGGGATCACCTGCATGACGGCGGAAGCTTATGCATGCTTAGCTCTTATATGTGTGTCATGATACGTTTATGCATTAGTACGTGCATTTATACATCGTTGGAATGGCTTCCTTAACGTTTTGGACAAGGGTGTCTTTGGAACTGGTATGAACTTTCCGATTGCAGCCAGAGGCCAACTGCAAAAGAATGGAGCGAAAATGGTTAAAAATACCGAATCTCATTGGTACGAGGAATGAGTTTTACTGTATTCACATCCTAAATGTCTTCACAGGTTCACTCAAGTAAACAGTTTTGCTATTAGAAAGTACTCCTAGGTACCAAACTGTTTGGCAATTATCTATACTAGAGATGTTCAAAACAAACCCGAATGACCCGATATTTACCCAACCTTATAAATGAACCCGACTTCTAAATGCATTTATAATAATGTAAAAATCAATATGGACACAAGACCCAATTTTGAACCGACCTAAAAAATTTGACCCGGAATCGACCCAATACCCCGAGTGAACACCTCTAATATGTACAACATGCCATTAAACTTATGTAATTGCCCACAAACTTGGTAGAAAAGCCCACTAATGAGTGCTACCAACCTGAACAGGCCAATGGCGATTGAAATTAGCCAAAGTTTCCAATTTAGTTGAACAGTTGATGTGAACTTCCCAAGAAACTCGATGATGACGATCTGTTGAAGATGAAAGGCAGCTTGTTAGATTCACGACACTGACTGAAGTTTCAGAGAAATTCAGAAATGGTACTGGGAAACGATAGAAACCAAACATTCTTCAGCAACAAACAGCAGCACAACCACCTACCTGGAGTATGAACGTAACAGCAATTATTCCCATGAAGAGTCGATTGCTCGTTACACCTTTGAATACATTAATTTCCTCTGGTTTTCGAGCATTGAACTCGTTGAATAGCTATAGACAAAAACGGAAGGCTTTAGATTCATATTTGCATGTAGAGTTGTTCAAAACACACTCGATAATCTGATATTTATCCGTCCTTGAAACTGTACCCGACTTAACCTGACCTCAAAATGCATTTAAATTAATGTAAAAATCAAAGTGAACATAGGACCCGATTTTGAACCAACCCGAAACACCTAACTCGAAATTGACCTGAAAGGCTGAATGAACACCTCTATTCGCATGTATACATGGGTAAACCTCGAGAGGTTCACTAAACGAAAGTGTAAAGCTTACTTGACACAGAACAAAAGCATTGAAAATCAATGTGTTCTTCAGCTTATGCTGATGCTCAATATCGCCTTCTTTAAATATTGCAAAACTGCTGCCACCGAAGTTGAAAATAAGGAGTATAGCAACTTGATATAGGGCCTGTAAACCAGAAAAATGGTGTGATAATTCTGTTAATTTGCCTGCATTTCCTTAATATTACTTGCATAAAGATGAAGATGTTTACCTGAACGATTAGATTTCTCCACATGATATTAGTAACAAGAGGCTCCCTAAACATATAAAGGTGTGTCAACATCAATAATCATTAACCAATCATTTGCAGAAGTATGAATCATACTTGAAACAATAAGATGTATACAGTCCAAAGAGAATTCATATTCACCAAAGAGTACTATTAAGTAACGCAAGCATTTATCACTTCAAAAAAATAAACAAATAATGTGGGAACTCCATAGATGTTTTAAATAACGGAGTTAAATTTAAGGGCATGCTCGGCGTAAGGTAGCTATGAGGTAGTTGTTGGTTGTAGGTGACTATAGATGTACAGTTGTAGGTGTTAGATATTTAATTGTCTAATTAGTTGTGTGATTTGTCATTGTTTCATGCAAAGTAGATGATGTTTACTTTCAAGGGTCAATCGGAAACAAACCTCTTTATTATCACTAAAAAGTATATAATGTTTATCAAGGGTCAATTGGAAACAACTTTTTTATTATCACTAACAAGTGTATGATAACTGATAAAGGTAAGATTGCGTACTTTTGAACCCTAAACCTCACCTAGGATGAAAGCCACTTAATGGCATTGGGACAATGAAATGTAGTTGTTGGTAAAAAGTAATGGTTATAATAACCGTTGGAGTATATTTGTTGAGTATTATGTAAAAAAGACTCAAAAGGCTAGTTTTAATTTAGGAACGCTACAAGTTGTAATTTTTCGAACCTTCTGCCAACGGGAGCTCTACGCATGAGCTGATTAGTCGGTGGTTCAGTGGCTAGTGCTAGTGCTCCCAACGTATCCATGATGAGATTTACCCACAAAAGCTGCATCAGCAGGATTAAAAACATCTTAGAGATCAACAAACTGGTATTCACAATCAAACGAGGCGATTAGCGAATAAGAGAGTGCACTAACTTGTACTGCATTTAGAGGAGTATCGCCGGATGAGACAGCAGCAATAACATTAATTATAAGAGCTGCCACATTTACTGTAAGCTGAAACTGTATAAATTTCTGAATGTTTGCGTATACAGACCGTCCCCAGCGCACAACCTACATTCATACGAATTATCAGCTGCTTTACTCGACCAGTAAACTAGTTTCTATGACACGGTATAAAGTAGGGTCGAGGGATCGAATCAAATGCTAGAATGCTTGGAGAAAAGGTTGGGACTCAGTGTCACATGATTCGCCAATTTCCTTGCGAATCACGAATCGCAAAAGGCGAATTATGGTCAGTTTTGGGCTATTCTTGTGCAAATTTAAGCGAATCGCGAATTCAAAAAGCGAATTAGCTAGCAAATTATGTTACACTGGTTGAGAAATTTGCGATGAAGGATAAAGAGGCAACACTAGGGCTTGAAAAATTTTTAGAATTAGGGTTTTGGCGGATGTGACTCATTGACTAGCTCGTTGGGCATCCTCTAGTGTTTGTGATGAACTGTGGGTCGATGAAGGTCCTACTTGGATCGAGGATGTTGTTATTTCTGATATTATGAATTAATAAAGCTAGCCCGCCCTTTCGTCCAAAAAAACGACACAATATAAAACAATAGTTCAATATACGCATAAGAAAATACATGTTACAGTACCTTGACAACTGAAGCAAAATTATCGTCCAAGATGATGATGTCCGAGCTCTCTTTTGCCACTTCTGTTCCAGAAATTCCCATGGAAAGACCAATATCTGCCTAAAGTACAAAGTAACAACAGAAAAAACTAAACAAGAGGAAACTTTCAAGATCTAATGTCATTGGTGTACTACAACTCAGTAATCATATAGGTAAATCAGTAGAATTTTCAACCATATAACAAAGCGCAAAGGACGTTTTCATGTAAGACGTATGATAATATACCACGAATTTTCTTTTAAGGAAACGTAATGTGTGAAATAAAAGGAAAATGGAACAATTTTCTTCAAGACCAGGGAAAGACCTCATGAAGCGCGGGAGCATCATTAGTGCCATCTCCTGTAACAGCTACAACGTCTCCTCCCTTACGTAAAGCTTGCACGAGCAACAGTTTGTCATTTGGAGACGACCTTCCCATCACCTTTATGCAACAAAGTGAAAAGCGTAGATTATATACGTCATTATGCAAGAGACTAGTCGATGAAGACGATACAAGAGATCAACTATTTGTAACTCAAGACATACAATTATTTTCTTGGCAACGTCTTCTCTTTCTTTCTCAGAAAGTGCACGGAATACACTCCCTTCAATGACAGTCGGTTCTGTGACGTCAGCGTTTGGAGGAAGAATTCCACACTCTAAAGCAATTGCTTTTGCTGTTTGAATGTTATCGCCAGTTACCATACGAACCTGTCATTTGTGTTGTGAAATTATCTTACATTTTTTATATCTTCGCCATATCACTAAATAGCTGATCAAATATAAATGGGAAATTCCACGTGGTAACCCTGTGGTATTGGGTTTTTCACGTGGTAACCAAAGTTTTTTAAAAATTCACGCGGTAACCTGAGGTTTACCCAATTCATCATCCGTGACCTTTTTACACAAAAAATGTAAGAAAACGTTAGTTTACTAAGATTAAAAATTCACATAAACCACTTCATTGTTGCTTCCAAGTGAATTCGAAGAAGGAAATTCGAAAAAAAGTTCATTTTAAGCACTATGGTTTGAAAAAGGAATACTAATTTGATAGTAACAATAAAGTGAATTTGAATTCTTCAGCTGTACAGAATGCTTTAATCGTAAACTAATGTTTTCTAACGTTTTGGTATAAAAAGGTCACGAAGGATGAATCAGGTCAACCTCAGGGTTACCGCGTGGATTTTTAAAAAACTAAAGTTACCACGTGAAAAACCCAATACCTTAGGGTTAACACGTGGAATTTTCCAATAAAAATTAAATAAAATATGGTACCTTCACTCCAGCAGCAGCACAGAGTCTCACAGCTTCATCTACACCAGGTCGACAAGGATCCTACACAAGGATGTCGATAAAACTAAGAGTACATAAAAGAAATTTGAAGAAATCAGTTCACGATCAATGTTTGCTATATATTCAATTTCAATACCTTTATGCCAACAATGGCTAACAAAACCAAGTCCTCCTCAGGTAGATTCCATTCCGCTAACTCCTCCTCGTTGGTGGTTGGAACGGAATTTCTATCATAGGGTCTATAGGCAAAGGCGACACATCGAAGACTTTTTGCTGCCATGTCGTCAATGACTCCACTAAAATATGACTGCAATGTTACCGATAGTCCACTTAGTATTTCAGCTAAATAATGTAGTAAAAGCTTTAAAGAGCAAGCAATTTTTACCGTTTCAGAAGTAATAGGTTTGACGGAGCCATCGACATCAAGAAACTGTGTGCATGAAGCAAGAACCATCTCTGCAGCTCCTTTCCAGTGAATATGTACATCTGAATTAGACTGCAACAAAATTAAGGAAAAATAGCATGGTTAGAACGTTACAACAGTGTAATATAATTTGTCAGTTAATTCGCTTTTTGAATTTACGATTCTCTCAAAATTACCCTAAATAGCCAAAAGCCAACCATAATTCATTTTGTCGGGATTTGCAAAGAGATTAGTGAATCATGTGACAGTGATTACAACTAGAGGTGTTCAGCGGGCCGGATCGAGGTGGGTTGGGTCAAAATTTAAATGGGTCGGGGCGAGGTGGGTCATGTCAAATTTAACGGGCCCGCGCGATTGAAAGCCCGTTAAAACCCGACCCACTTTGACCCATTTTTAAAAAGTTACTTTATGGCCCATTGGATTGACCCACGCACATATATAATAATCATATAAAAATATAAAAAAAGTGGTAACCAATTTCTATAATTATCCGTCTAACCCGGCCCGAATCATTACACTAAGGCCCGACCGCCATTGACCAGTTAAAATGTGACCCGACTCTTAACCCGTTGGGTCGACACGCCCAGTTGAAACCTCTAATTACAACTAACAAAGGTTTAAATCAAAATAGAAATTTAAGGGAGTTAGGAAATCACCAGCTGCAATGCAACTCCACCTCTCTTTTTCTCCGAATTGAAAGGGCAAACATGGAGGATGATGGCTTCTGATCTCACAGAGTCAAACTTCATGCCTACCTGTCAAAATATTCAAAATATAAAGGAAATTCTCAAACATGAAAAAATTAAAATATTTAATTAAAGATTATGTCCATTTTAGTTTGCATCTCTCTCCATTTTAATTTGTCTCATTCATTTTACATTCTTTCCCTTTTTGGCAACGTCCCCACTTTCTTTTTTTAAATCTCATCTATATATTTATTATCTCTCTCCATCTTAACCGTTCATTTCTTTCCTCCACTTGTTTTTTCTTTTTTTCTTAATCTTCAACCTAATTTCACTTGTCACTATATTTCTTCCAAAATAATTTGGGTGCATTCTAATAGAAATGGAGGAGTAATAAATAAAGAATGTACCTGAATTCCCCAGGACAAGATAGCCTTTTCGGTAGGAGATCCAGAAACCTCAGCATCGCCACCATCCTATGAAAACAAACATGATATCAAGAAATTCTTTTGGTATCCAAACATCTATAACTATATATTACTAAAACAAAACAGTGCTGATGTCATCATTTTTTAAAATTGCTTACGTGTCACTTTTTCAATTTCAATAAAATTTTGGAAAAATTGACATTAATAATCCAACCTTTCATTCATCCGCTATGAATAATCCCACCTTTAGATTATTTGCTAATAATTCAACCTTTGTGATAAATTTGTCCACAACGTTCCTTATTACTAATAATGGGTAATAATAGGGTATGTTGCTAGCAAACTAAAATAAAGATTGAATTATTCACAGTGAACTAAGGGCAAACATTGAATTATTAAACAATAATCAAAAGGTTGGATTATTCAAAGCGGATTATTAATGCCAATTTTTAATGCCAATTTTTCATTAAATTTTTTCTTCTAAAACACAATGATGATGTCATTGTATTTATTACAAATGTTTATAGCTTTGACTTTTTTATTTTCTAATTATGACTAATATTATCAATATTGATTGATTTTTTACTTTTTAGGTCATATCATTTAATATATAAGAAAATCATATATTTTATTTTATTTTCTTTCAATTATTTATAAAATTTTTATAATATTATTTATTAAATGAGTATAGGATATTTTGAGATATAAAGCCATTAATTTTTATTTTTTTATTTAAATAAATATATCAAAAAATTTAATAAAATCGCACGTCGCACGGGCATTATCCAGTATGTACTATATGAAAATTAAAGAAGGGAGCATATAAAATTTACCTTAGGGACAAAAACACTACCAGTGGTATTAAGAGCAACACCTTCGATTATAAGGGTGGACTGATTCGTATGCATCTGGGTAGCATCACTTGCTGGACTCAAATTCTTTTTTCCAGCATAGGCTTCAACCACAGTCATCTATAAGTTAAAAGGAATAAAAAATCACCATCATTTGTAGGCTATTCTCCATTTTTTCCGATTAACTGATGTATTAACTTGAATTAAATAATATAGAGAGAGAGAGAAAGAGATGTGAACATATTTACCTGATTCAACGTCAATGTTCCAGTTTTATCACTGCAAATAGTGGTTGCAGAACCCATTGTTTCACAAGCGGAAAGCCTTCGCACCTGTACATGTAGATTATATTGGGAAAATAATTGTCTCTTGACTTTGCTACGTACAATATTGACATAAATATTACATTCAAATTGAGTTGGGAGAATAAAAAATTGGAAAATTCTGCATGATAAAACTGACATGGGGTATTGGGTTTTCCACATGATAACCAAAATTTTTAAAAAATTCACGCGGCAATCCTAAAGTTTACAAAATTCTTTCTCCGTGACCTTTTTATACATAAAACGTTTGAAAACGTTAATTACAAAACTTAAACGTTGTTGTACAACTATTTATTCGTTTCACCATATCAAATTGCATCACTTTCATAAATTTCCCCCAAAATATAAGCCTTAATTCTACCATCTTTCCTCCAAATTCAAACCCTAGTTTTTTCAATTCTCTTCTACTTTTAAATTATGAAACTTCTACAATTGAATCTGATGAAATGAATAAACAAGCGTACATCAAGGTCTAACCTTTGTAATTAAGTTTTCAAACGTTTATTGTGTAAAAGCGTCACAGAAAAAGAATTTGGTAAACTTTAGAATCACCACGTGGATTTTACAAAAGATTTGGTTACCACGTGGTAAACCCAATACCTCAGGGTCACCACGTGCAATTTCCTTAAAAAATTTAAGTTATAAGGATAATACTAAAAAAATATAGTATGTAGATATGAATTACATAAAGTGGTATTCGGGGAATGGGATGACATTCAAGCATAACCCTAGTAGCGGATTCCTAAATTTAAGATGCAGCAAAAACAAGTGCAACTAAAACATACCAGAGCTTTATCCGCCATCATTTTGCGCATAGAGTAAGCTAGACTGTCATCAAAATCAACAAAAACAAGACAATAAGACACGAATCAATCGAACGAAAAACTCGAAGAAGGGCAAAGATTGCGAGCAGTCTTACGTTAATGTAACAGCTAAGGGGAGTCCTTCCGGTACTGCAACAACCACAATAGTAACCTAAAATGAACAGCGAGAAATCAAAAGGATGAATCACATATTCACATTAATTGGAGAACAACAGAACACAAGAATCTCTTTTACCGCAATGGTAATCAATCCTATAACTCCATCCACTACTTTACTGACGCTAGTTTTTCCGCGGATATATTGCACTCGACCATTAGGATAGTAGGAGTGACCGGTAAAATATCTGTAAGAATATCCATAAACTTGTTAACTCCTGAAAAATGCTTCTGAACAACGATTAAATGGCTCTCACCTAGGCGGGTTTTCAAGGTTCACCCTAGGTTTGTATGGGTCAGGAGCGAATGATTATTTATGGACCCTAAATTATTATATATATAGAAAAGTTCGAACATTTTCCCAAGTTACAAACTAAAAGTTTTTGGGGCCCTTGGCATAGGCACGATTTGCACTTGTTTAGGGTCGGTCCTACGGGTTTTGGAGGTCGGATGTACACAACCTTACCCTTGTTAGTTATAAAAAAGAGATCAATTATCATTGACACTCGATAGCAAACATTAATCGCATCTTCACGTACTGACGTACATTAATAAGAACAATACAATCATTGAAAAATACTTCCTCCGGTTTTTAATAGTTTCTACACTTTTGTTTTTCACGCTATCTAGTGCTCGATTTTAATCTTTAATATCTTTAATTTCATATGATTAAAAATTTTAAAAAGTTAATTTAATGAAAATACGCATTATGACGAATCAAATAAGATCCTACTTGACTATGTTTTACGTTATACATGAAAAAATATATGCGAAATAAGATCAATTGATAAACTGTAATTGCTATAGGAACTAATAAAATTCAGAAGTAGATGCTTACCGTGTTAGCAGAATGACCAGCACAGCTAAGGCAACCGAGAGCCCCACAATACCAATGAATGTTGCCACTCCATTTAATCGCACCTAATTTACATGCTTGTTATTCGCAATGTAAGTATTGAATGTCGGACCAAGTTAGAGGACATGTTCGGCGCATGGTAGCTGTGCGGGTCGATAACTATAGTAAACTCGATAACCGGATTACTTGCTATAGCGAATTTTTTTTTAAAAGAAAGATAAGTTAAATAAAATGTCGAAAAAATGTTAAAATTTTCTTAGGATTTTTTTATTATTCGGAAATTTTTTATATAAATTTTCTTAATTTTTTTCTATAATTTTCATTAATTTTAAGTTTACTTTTTTGGTAAACTACTTACGATAGCAGGTCATCTGGTTATCCAAGTTTACCTAAGGCAAATACTAAAAGATTGGTATTATTCATGGTTAATCAATAAATGTGATTATTGTAGGAAAATCATAAAAAAGTTAGATTATTATAGGTAATTTTTTCAATTGTAAATTATATTAATTTTTGGAAAAAGTAACATTTATAGTAACTACTGGAGTATAATTTATTGAGAAAAAGGTATATCAAATATTAAAACGATACATGTGATCTTGTAACGTTTTGAAAAGAGATATATGCACTATTAAACGCTACTCAAACCACTAGCTACTTAAATTGCTATGCTGAACACGCCCAGAAGCAAGTGGGAAAGGTGGGAACCTGTAAAGGGGTTTCTTCACCAGTGTCCTCAGAGATACTTGCCATCAGTAACCCCCACTCAGTATTAATCCCAACGCCAGTTACCTTAAACGTGTAAAAAAGTGGCCAATGCTCATAAACACACCAATTTGTTAGTTATCAAACAAGTACTTCTAATTATAGAATCAGCTAGTCTTGGACGATTTGGGCCGGCCCGATTCGCGTGTGTAAAAAACTTAAGACATTTTTTATCTTCTGGGCATTAAAAGATATCAATTTTGATCTTAAAGGTATTAATTTGCAAAATTGATATCTTTAAGGTCAAAATTAATAAATGTTCAAAATATTGAAATGTTGTTACACGCGCGTAAAATAGGCCGGCCCACACTTCGTCTTAACTTACAACAGACTCGTCCAAGTTTCGGTTTTATAGAATAAGAGAACATACCACCATATTTCCAATTCCATCAGCAACTTTACAGCCAGCTAAAAGAAAGGGTGACTTTTTATCCTTGTAAACCTGAAAAACAAAGCATATTTCTCGGATAAGATCAATTTTGTAGGCCTAATTGATTGCAAAGTGGTCTGACTGGCTTACTATCTTGCTTTCTCCGGTCATGCTAGATTCATCAATTGCCAAAGAATGACCAGATATGAATATTCCATCAGCTGGGACCTGGTTTTTAGCGATTAGAATATTATTTTCTGGTCGAGAATCATAGGTTGACTGAGTGGATAGAGGAACGGAAATATGTAAACCTGGTCACCGATTTTTAGAGGCACGACATCACCAACGACAACATCGTAAATAGAAATCTTCTCCCTTCTTCCGCCTCTCATCACCTGCATTAACAATATCACATGGTCCGAATTGGTTTGCGAAATCAAAAACAGAATTCGAAGAAAACTATCAAGAAATGATATTTGTTTGCTCGATTAAGAAAAATAGTAGTGGTGTATTTTAAATGATTAAAATAATTGTAAAGGTGGTAGTTGGGGTATTTAAGTGATTATAATAATTGAAAAGGTAGTAGGTGGGGTATTTTAAATAATATAAGTTGGGGTAGTTGAGAGTATTTAGGTAAAAAATATTTGCCAAAAATAGAAAGTGGACAATTAGAGTGAACTGACCAAATAAGGAAAGTGGACAATAAAAAAGAAACGGAGGGAGTATTATTCTAGGAAAATACCTTAACGTTGGTGTTATTCATGGTTAATCAAAAGTTGATATTATTGTAGGAAAATTAACGAAAGGTGGTATTATTCACGGTAATTTTTCTTAATACAAACTACTCACTTCTAGTTGTATATTCCTTTTCTCTGCATTCAAATTTTGGAACTGAAGAGATTGTCGATAATCACTGGTGGCTGTTGATTAAACAATTTAAGGTTAGTATCCCTCAAATCTATAGTACAAGCACAAATGAACATAATAATAAACCTAAGCTTCTCGCAAATCAAAAAAGCACAAAACGGTTTGGGCTAAATTTAGGTGATTTTGAGGGAATCGTAAATTCAAAATGCGAATTAGAAGGACAATAACATACCGGTAACAAATATAACAAGCAACACTGCAAAAACAATGCTTCCTCCGTCATACCATCCTTCCTTAATACCCTGCATTCAGAATTTACAGTTAAAATCCCAGCCTTGTAAACATAAATTAATACTCAATGAGTGCCAGGAAAATTATCAATCCATGGTTCAAATTCCTTCCGCTCATTGCCGGTTCCAAGCCCAGATAATGGAGGAGGGTGATTATTGATTCGTATGTTTGTGACCACTGTCAGTAACATGATTCACTGATCTCCTTGCGAATCACGAATCAAATAAAGTGAATTATGATCGGTCATTTTGAGCGAATCGCGAATTTATAAAGCGATTAAACTAGCGGATTATGTTACATTGTTTGTGACAATCAACTCACTAAAACCTAGTCAAATCCCATGATCATGAACAGAAAACAAATTCTGTAGGGGCGTCTCGTACTTTACATGAACCGAAAACAAATCATGAACCGATTAAACTGGAACTGATTTATTGGTTTACGACTTACGTGGCCGACCCCAAGCGTTTGGAATTAAGGTTTTGGCATTATTGTTGTTATTGCTGTAGAAAACTTTGTGAAACACAAACATGAATTCAAAGAAAATGTCTAACATACCTCAGTTTTTATCCCTAATGCTAATGACACAACTGCAGCTACAATCAAGATGGTAAGGGTCACATCTTGCAAAGACTCCCACAGAAAAGACTGCATATCAAGAAGTTAATCTAATCAAAAAAATTTAATAAACACAAATTGTTGTAAAAGACGGTCTGTAAATAGCCCAATTAATACAAAGAGAAAATAAGAACGTGGGCTTCTTGTTTGAGATTGTCTCTTTGAAAGACAGTATCTCACAAGAGTAGCTGTCGAATCTCATTACCAAGAAACGCTTTCCTTTTTTGGTAGGGTATGTATTTGATCCAAAAGTGTTCTTTCTCTTTACAATATCATCAACATCCCCTGGGACTCCTGTTTCTAAGTTAGTACTAAGCTTAGCTTCTAGTCCTTTAACCTGAAAGGTGCAATGCTATGAAGTTAGTTAACATTATAATGAGCAAATGGTAGAAACTTATAAAATGGTTACTTACACCCCCATATTGTTCTAGACTTGTAAAATTGTTATTCCTAGTCATTGCAGTAAGTTGTTCGAGTCCGATTCCAAAATCATCGGTTGCAATTGGAGGCGACTCTAAAGGGCCTAACCCTAGTGCATAACATGAAAAACAAACATATTAGTCAGTTGTCGAAGAAAACTAATGCGTTTGTTTGGCAAAAGCTGACTTAAAAAGTCAATCAAAAAGTCAATCATTTACCAAACATTTTTAGCTGTTTGACCAACTAAAAAGTTAAAAGTCAACCAAAAAGTCATGAAAAAAACAATTTGCCAAACACCCTGATAACATTATTCAATTAGCAAGTAAAATGTGTAAAGATCAAGTGATTACCTATATCTCTTTCCCCAGCTAATTTAAAAAGCATTGCTGCCTAATGAATGAATCACCAAAAGCAACAAATTAGTTAGTACAAATTATGGGATCAAGAACAAGAAAAACTATGTAATTGTGAAAAGGTATGCTAATACTTACTCTCACAACTTGTGCATGGGCTCTTATCATTCTCCTCCTCTGCTCTTTATCTTCATCCCTCTTTAAATCCAGGGTGTAGCGAAATCGTCGACAGGCATTGAGCACAAGTGCTGCTTGCTGCAATGGCAGATAAACATATTAGAAGCTTGAATTTTCGTAAAGCCTCCATATCCCCTCCTAACACACAAAACGTTTGCGTTATGTAGCAAATTCAGAAGGCATTTCAAAGACACCAAATTACTCTCCCAACTACCATATTCAGAGTGCACTAATCTATAACTTCAACAATGCCCAAGATTGCTTCAGGGCCGGCCCTATGAGAGGGGTTTGCCCCCGGGCCCATCCCAAAAAAACTAGAACAAGTCTAACCCAAATTCATATTTATCTAATCATGAGATTCCAACTCTTTCACTTCTATATAATAATTAGGGCCCACAATTATTATCTTGCCTTGGCCTCTTGAAACTCAGGGTCGGCCATGAATTGTGTCGTATACCGCAATCCTCCATAGTAAACATGATTTGATCTTCGAAAAATCTTTTATATAGTCCTTTTCTACCATTGTTTACTTGATGTGTACACTACACTAGATTGTAATTCTTCATTGAATAATCTTATTTTCCAAGAAATGTCCTTTTATGAACAATCTCTCCAACAATCTTGACAAGTTTATTGAAAATGTAGCACATCTAAACCTCCTTAGACACCACCAAGCACAAGATATCTTGCAAACCTGTCCTTGTCGTAGTAGTTAAGATAATGTATCCAGTATCCCCAGTAAATTAATTAGTTCCTTAATCAAAGAAACCAAATCAATCACCACATACTAACAACGGGTACCCCACAATGATATCTATCATAATGGCTTCTTCATAACTCCTTTTGTCCAAATTTTCTACGGAAAATTTATGTTATTTTCAGTAGCAAACTCAAAGCAACAGATTAACTCATCATCATCAAACATATACTTTATTTCCACTATTACTTCCAAAGAAAAAATAAAATCTTTACATAGCAACTCTCAGTTTTTATATTTCAATAAACGTAAGTTTTTTGTAATTCACATTGGTAACCTTGAGTTATAGTGTAATAGTTTGTAATTAGACTATTTTCAACTTAAGAGACCACTCAACATGGCAATCCATAATCATTGTCTATCAAATTGGAGGGGATTCATCATTTTTAACAATAAAATACGTTTTATGCCATGTGAATAAAAAATTGTCTAATCAAAAGTAATTAAACTAATGTCAATGAAAATCGATTATTATCACATTTGGCGATTAAATACCACTTTTGAAAAAAATATCCTAAATTTAATTCTCACATAGCTCTTTCCTGGTCAACCTTGTAATCTCAAGTGATATTGAAAGCCAATTATTTTAAAGGCCACTATACAACCAGATAGGCAGATACCATACAACATTTTAAATTTTTTTTGGTACTTAAAACATTAACAAAAATGAGATAAAGATATGTTGGTTAATAAAATAAGACAAAATATGCAAAATCATCAAATTTAATAATAAATTATCCATTACATTTTTAAATAGAAAATAACAATTAATAGAAGTTTCGTACCCTCCATCGCCGGAGAGATTCATGAGGAGCATTTTTAGTGTTCGCAATATCAAAAGGATTATCCTTAAATTCCTCATCATCGTCCTCCTCCTCAAATTGGGGTTGACGGCCAGCCTCGACATCGCCGGAATCCGGCGGCGAAACCTCCATGTAAGTATTCGCGTCTTCTCTATCCGCCATTGTTGATCTCCGTTATTTCTCCTCGCTCTAATCGATTCACAAAAAACACACAAAAGCCCCCCAAAACTCCAAAAAGATTAATAATCTTTGAGGAGAAATGGCGCCGCCGTCTTGTTTTGGGGGTAAATAAAACAAAATCAGTTCGGAGCCACCACTTCTAACTAAAAAATTAGGGAAAATTAATTAAAAGCAAACAATTAAACTGAAATTATTCGTTTGATCTGGAAATGATATCAACCAAGCAATGAACATAGATCATCAAAGGAAAAAATTTCAAAAACCAAAAAAAAAGTAAAATTAGGATGTATGATTCAGAGAATAATAAGGAGACATCACATTAAAGTTAGGTCAGATTACCAAAAATAGTCATGGAAATTGAATTTTTCCTAAATTATAAGAAAAATTGTTTTTGTTTTCAATTTTTTTCTGATTTTGAAACGCTTACCGCGAATTTTGCAACATTTATGGTAATTGAGTATTAATTTCGTATGTGATATTCTTTCATCGTGTCTTGCGTTAAATAGTTCATTCATAAAAAGTTTTAACATAATGGACCTTTGTATGGACTCGTCTCATGGTGAGATAGCATCATACAAGAGAGGTTGTATTAAAGAGTACAAAATTTAATTATATGGAAATGAATTAGATAAAACTAGTGTAAAATCTCATGCAATGCACGATTTTTTTAACATCGACACATATAAACATATGATATTAAAAATATCTAGAAATATTATGCCGTAGAATAGAAACACTCTTTGACAGTTATATGTATGAATTAACTTTGTAATTTTGAAAATTGTCAATATATTAAGCAGTATATTGTTAGTCAAAAGGTACTTTAATAGTAGATATATTGTTCAAGATCAATTGTCATTTTATTAGTCTTTAGTCAATAAGTGAATTTTGACAAGTTCTCTAAAAAATTTATACTTAAAATTTTCCAAGTTTTTTATCATAGTGTATGATTGTATTAAACCGTATTTTATTTTATAAATTAGAAATAAAGGTATATTTATCTATTTAAAAGTATTCATTTCAAAAAAAAATCTATTTGAAGTATTATTGAGCTTGAAGGCAAGTACTACCATTGAGTATTGATTTGATGGTTTTGAAGTTGACTGACTGGTAGAATCATGATTCATGGGTTATGTGTAGTGTAGGTACTAGGTACTAGGTACTAGGTATTACTTCTATCCCGGGGCATTCAGTTTCATATGTGAATGGGTATGGATCGGATCTGTAGACTCAGTTTTAGACTTAATTTTTTTTTTTGGATTTAAACTCGAACTCGGATTCGTAGGGTTTGAAAATTTTGGATCGAATTTAAATCCTTAGGCTCTAGCGGGTCTAGGGTTTGGATTTGGGTCCAGAACAATTTTTTTTTTTGCCTGAAAATTTTTTAAAATATATAATGAAGTACAATTTCGACCATTCGCATAAAATTAATTAAACATTTTCGACTAACGAGGATCTTCTAATACTTTAATTGAGCAAAATATATGAAATTTTTCAATATTCAAGTTCTTATAATGAAATATATATCAAGTCTTTAATTTGTTAAGTATATACAACAATCACATTGTACAAGAGATTTGAGTTGGCCCATTAGGAAAATATAGAGTAAATATAGGAAATGAGTTGTAATGGATTGAGCCTGAAAGACGTCTTTCAGAAAGACGATCTCTCAGGAGACTGGCTGTACTAGAATTGATACAGTAGCCTGTACTAGAATTGATATAGGCGTGCCATTAAACAAAGGATGTTGATGGAAGCTTTAATATTTAGGAAAAATGATATATATACTTATATAGCCTAATCTTGTATATTTTTTATGTAATTCTTTATTATTTTTGCTTTGAAAACATAAGAATTAATTATATTTATTATTTTATTATAAATTCTTGAAAATTTAAAATAACCATAAAAATGTTGTTAGTCCCAATTTTTTATACTAGATTCTTTTGAAAATCTAAAATTATTGATAATAAATATAGATGGCTCAATTTAAAATCTCCCCAAAATTTAAGTACAAATTTGAAGTATAAAATGATATCCTCTAAAGGCGTCACATGCCCACAACGAGCACATATTACAAGTATGAGTTTATATGTCGTCTCATGATGACAATGGACAACAGAGCTAAATTTACAGTTCAACTTTACACGCCTACAAGATAGAAATTGAAGCTAATTCAGTTAACAATATGGTGTTTCAAGGGCGCCGAGCCATCTGTTGGACCAATTCCTCAAATTAAAACATAGTTGACACTGTTATCTCATCTTGGTAAGTATATTCTCGAGTTTTAACTTTTCAAAACTGTCCAAAGGTTAATTTCGGCCTTCCTTCCTAGCACGCTGTCGAATAACAGATCTAGAGCGTTGTTCGCCATTGTCAAGTCGTGGTACAATTTTTAGTGGATGAGCCTCGGTATTGAAAACCCATTGATCTAAGGGAATGACTGATGGGGGTGAGAAAAGAAGATACAAATATTTTAGGGTTTCTGCAAGGAAGAAGCTCTGCATCATATTGTCTTTGATGCCGGTATTCACCTGACAAAAGCACACGTAATAGAAAATTACTTAACAAAGACTGCTCAAAGAAGCAATACAACTGCAGGGCCGTCTTGTATATTTTAAGGGCCATGTGCCAATTTCATATTTGTCTCTCAATTACTCAGTTACTCAAGTATAAAATAATATAAATGCGTTAGAAAATAAACAAAAATATAGAAATTTAGTTATATAGGGCTCCTTTAAAAATGGGGCTTTATTCTGTAGCCCGCTCCGCACATGCTAATAGACGGCTCTGCACATGCTAATAGACGGCTATGCATAGCTTAATCCTAAACGACTATGCATAGCCTCTACAAAGTAAAATAAAAAAAAATAAAAATAAAAACACAAATAAAAAGGGAATCTCGAAGATTTTTAAGTTTCAGAGACTTACATCCTTGAGCCCCACATAGCCTGCTTCTACGCGGGAATTTTTCTCAAAAGCTTGAAATATGTTCCAACCCCATTCTTGATATGTCTTGTTTCCTGTAAGGCGCCACAAGTAGAACAATGATTCCACTGTTTCTGGTCTCAAAATGTTCCATGATGTACCCACAGACATGTCCTACAAAAAAATCAAATGGTGAATAAGACGAGAAGTCGAGAAGTATTTCAACTTCCAAGCATAATGCAACAAATGAACACAATGAAGACTCACCTGCCCAGTGTGAAAGAAATAATTCTCGCCTGCTAATTTCGTAGGTGTCGACTGGTAGAAATTGTAGCATGTCCATGCCAGCTACAACAACCGAAAATAAGTCAAAACAATATGACTTTGACATTTTTTGTAGGGGAAGGGTGCTCATTAGATATTATTTTCAAGCAGAAAAACATTTAGTAATAATTATTATGCCAGAATAGGATTTAGAAGTGTCAAAGAATCTCACAACGCAAACTTAGCTTCAAGTTCTTTTGAATTTAAACAGCACAATATGGAGCTCCCCAAAACACTTGTAATGAGAGGATCAACGAGTAGGTATACAAAAATAAATAGAAAAAATGATGTTTTAGTTGGCTCATTATGGGCTAGCCAGTTGCAATTTAAAATGAACTTAGGAAATTGCAATCGGTGGGTTAAAGACTTTGAGCGCACTTTGTTTCTAATGGGCCTTACCATTTGATGATTAGCAATACAGGTTACAATGTTGATTTGGGCAAATTGTGGGAACCACTATTCTGACATGGCATTATGTGTGGCAGTACATGTGGCATTTCTTTTTATAATTAATTTTAGTTTATTACATTTTAAATACCTTTTTATTTTTTTGTTTTAAAATCTTTTTAAAATTACTTATCTGTTTGTTTATTTGTTTTAAGTTAGTAGGAGTATTTAAAAAATATTTAATTTAGATTATTTTTAAGTAATATTTCAATTTTAATCCTCCCCCTGCACCCCACTCATGTTGGTTTGCAACCTAAGCTAGTCAGCCCCTATGTTGCCTGACCACCCAGCCAGCCAGTCAGCCCCTACCCCGCCAACCCACCCCACCCAATTCAGCCCCTGCTCTGCCTGAACACCTCATCCCCTTCCCTAAAACCAAACACCCTTCCTACTTCCCACACACCATGATACAAAATTAAAGCATAAGAAAATAGTGGGATTCTTAACGGTGCTGAGGCGGTCTAAGTGACAACTGACAAATGAAGACTTTTAATCATCATATTTGATGACTTCATTATTAACATCTTGAGTGAGGGGTCGATTTCACAATAATATACACGAAACATAGTCAGAATTGCGCAGCAAGGTCAGATTACTGTATACAGTGCTGAATGAAACTCAACAAAAGCTATTAAACTTTGCAAGGAGTTCTGGATTAAACAGTTAAACAATGCATTGCCCTCAAACAAGTTACTCGAGAATACCTCTTGAGCTAGTGACATAAATTTCTTTGCATCTCCTGGACCGTAACCAGATGATCCTAAAGCCAACATTCCAGGAGCAAAACATGCTAACTCATCCATCTGGACAAACATTGGACATAAAAGTAAGAAATAAGAAACTTGAATAATGATAGTTTTGTAATTGAAAGCCAAGGACAACCTTATGATTTAAAGAATTCCCATTTCTCTCACAAATATAAGTAAAAGATGACGGCGTTGTCTTCTGAACCAGAGTCAAAAGGCCTTCCATTGATTTCTCCCACATTTCTCTGTTTCCAAGTTCACAAGATGTAAGTGCAGAAAAAGATGGAAGTTGACAAAACAGAGAACATTTTGTTGGGAATGCATAATCTATACCAAAAAAAAATTCTAGGTTCCACACAAGTCAAATGGTTTATAGTGGCCAGGACTCAAAAATAGAAAAGAAAAAACGATGAATCCAATATAATGCAAAATTATGAATAATGATTAGAGTGGTCTAACTCGAAAAAATTAATCTACTCCTCAACAACACCCACCCCACTCCCTATTAGGCCATTTTGCACAAAATCCCTACCCATAAAGAAAACTAGGTAACCAGTAACACAAATCAGTAGCATATTCAAAAGACATGGAATTAAAGGCAACTACAAGTGGTTTTGTAAATACTTGTTCACTTGAATAAGATACAATTGAGGCATCGCAACCCATTCATCATAAAGGAAGAACTCGAGAGAACTCAAGTGCAGTAAAACTGCCTTTGTCAAAAATTATGAACCAGAGTGGTCATTAACCCATAGTAACAACGCAAGGAAAACTTCTCAATCGCATATTGAAACAGGCTCAGCATGAATGTAACCAAAACTTGGTATCTTTAATCCACTATTAACCTCATTCTAAACATAAAATATTATACTACCTCCATTTTTTAGACACTTTTTCTCCCAAAAATCTCTGCATGAAAAGGAGAAAAATTGTTCAAAAAATAGAGGAAGTATTATACAAGTAGAATCAAGCAAAACACACCTGTACAGCTTCACAGCAGCAGTTTTGTTCCCCTGTATCCATACTTTAAGTAGATATTCATAAAAACTGCAACCAAATCCTAAGGTTATCCACAAAAACAACCATAAAAGAGGCAGAAAACAGAAAGTTTATGATGTTATAAATGATAATTTCAGCTTACAGAAGTATAAACTATCTTCACCTGTCACCCATGGCACCAAAAGTAATTGTTGAACGAGATCCTGATCCAGTATTAGGATCAATATAAATAGGCAGAAGACCATCACTTGGGAAGGTTTTATTGAACACTGATATTACATTTTCTACCTACATTTCAAGATATCATCCATTAGAGTGAGACCCTTTATTATAATTGGGAAACTGTGCCAAGATAGAGTCAATCCCTTCAACATAGAACTAAATCACGGTCAACAATTCACCTTCTGCTGGTACTTAGGATTCCCTGTCCTCTGAGAGAGTGCAATGAATTCGAGTTGCTCAGTTCCTGAATCTGCTAATATGCTGTCACCCTGCAAAGAAATTTCACAAATGAGAAAAAGATAAACATATAATTAGCTTGATCTATCACTTTCCCTTGTCAAAAGTACATGGGTTGGAACTTGATAGCATATCTAGGCTTTCGTTGTGTATCGCCTCACTAACGAACAACATATGTGAATTGGACAAACACATGTTGCTCTTACTCTTCTCGAGAAATTCACACATTGTCAAAAAATATATTTGTAAAAAGCCTCCTTCAACTGTCATATATCTTGATTCTAGCCCTTCCCAGACCCCAGAAGCATTGCCATTCAGCTAATCACCAAGTGGTATCACATATTTTAGACAACGTATTCAAAAAAGCCTCCTTAACTGTCATATATCTTGAAAGCTGCTGCATGCTATCGCTTCGACCACATGTAAAGAGGTTAATACGTATGCTATACATAAAAGATGCTAGACTATGAAAAGGTATCTACAAACAGTCCACAATCATTTATTGCCAAATAAATATCTAAGGCTAAAACACAGCAGAGTGGCATATACATGGCAAAGGATAAAAAATTTGAAGTATTTAGATAACATCTTCACTGATATTTCAACTAAATGGAATAAGAACTTGACTTACCCCAGCCCATCCATTATTATGTGGTCTTCCATGAGCCAGGTTAATAACATTATATGGTATACCAGTGGAAGAATCCCATGCAGGCAGCAATCTATCAGCAATGTCTTGAGCTTTTTCGAGGAAAATTTTGTCGTTGGAGAGATCATATGCACTTAGAAGTCCTCCAACCACTCTGTTAAAGCGTGAGATGCATACAAAGAATCGGAGTCAAAATTAAGTTCAAACAGATTTAGTAGAAGACTCTGAATAACAAACTTGACATTAAACCTTATACAGAAACCTTATTGTTGTTTCAAAGACACTGGCATCGTAATCTTTGTTGAAATCCAACGAAGTGGCGACCCACCTAACAAAAGAAGATGCCAATCATCACTGAGAAATTGTACAGCCCAAATAAATACAACAAGAAGAAAAACTGTATCAAAAGGTTGTAGAAATGAACGGGGCAGAAGCATGAAAGCAATAGAGGAGAAGTAGGATTAAAGCATGAGCTGATAGTGTACATGATCAAATGAGTCATTTTACTATAATCCATTATAATTCAAAACCAAATAACTATAAATCTTAACTTCTCCAAGTACATTAATAGAATTTTATATCATCACAATAATATGAAGGTTCTGTTTGATATGATTCTGATTTCATTAGTTTCACAATATTTAATTAATAGTCGAAGTTCAATTAGAAAAACATGGGTGTTTTCTATAAAGAAACATAGAAGACGACGTATCACATGCCAACAATCTATGAGCTTCATTTTATGGGAGGAAGACAGAGATTCAAGTTCAAGAGGTTTCTCACAATTCATGACTATATCAGTGGGTACCACAGAAAATAAATAAAAAATGCATAAAACATCTGTATAAAGTTAATCCTGGACAAAAGACCAAAGTAAAAAGATACATAATATTCCTGATCTAATGTATATAAAGAAAAAGAAATTATCAACAGTCTCCCTTTATTACAAAGTCATCTTTCACTCACAACTCACAAGCTTGCAACACCCTAATCTGATTGAAAAGCACATGATAGCATGACAAAGAACCATAACAGTATAAAATGCCAATAAATTAAGTCCAAGAAGAACCAGCACATTTCAAAATATTAGATAGCGGTATAAACACTTTGCCTGTACACCTTCCGCAAAAGAAAATTTTAAGAGACACTATAAAGGGACACCGGAACTTACTCTCTAGCTCTCTCAAATTGTTCATTCAGGCCCATTATATACAATGTATCCAATGAGTCTATAAGTGTAGCTCCGAGACCTCCAAAGCTATTGACACCACTCTTTGTTTGGGGCTGTATGAAGAAATGATCTTTTATTAGTACAAGTACAAAACAGAAAATGTATAACATGTCAATACTCCAATGCAAAGTGACTCCCGTATTGGGGGGTCACAACCTTACCCTTATAATAAATGAAACAAAAAGGTGTAGTTTACAAATTCAATGGTCAACAGCTCATACGAGAAAAAGGCTTCATTAACTATATCTTCAATCAAGAGTTCTATCATTCAATTGAGAACATCAAAACTGAACAAATGTTCTTATAGTTTTCCAATTTTCTAAAAAAGCATCATGTTTCTAATCAACAAAACAAAATATATTGGAAATTAATTTAAAACCATTAAGAAAAAAATAAACGAGTAATATATTCTTTGTATTGTCAAGAAATACCTGGAGCTCATCTTGTCCCCAAGCATATTTCTCATATGAGCTCCAAGCATGAAGCATAGCCTCTTTCACTTTCTGTCGCCGTTCAACATCGAGTGGATCATCTGAAACAACCTTTTTTGCTGAGTAATCATTCTTTATTTTCATAGCACTTGAGGACCCTTCAAGCTAAATAGAAACAAACAAATAAATAAACAACAAAACTTATAAATAAAAATTGTACAAAGAAAAATATTACAGCAGATAATATTTGATGATAAATATTTGATGATAATGTCCAATATAATGTCCGGTACCCAATGACTCTTGAGAATTTTGCCAAAGATAATATTTGATGATGGATTCATAGTTCTTATGTATTTGTTTCATGATGTTTGTAATTAATAGTCATCTAAAAATAACCTCGTGATTATTACAAGTGTAAGGATACACATTGAATTTCAGATCCTCAAACCCCAATACCCCATTCACTAAATAATGTAATCACCTCAGTAAAAAAATCTGGAACCACCTATAAAAGTTGTGTGCAATTGCAAAATTACTATGTATTTATATGCACATGCAAACAAGAAAATTTGTGTGTACTATGTACAAATAACTGTGCATATAAAGATATTTGCATGTATGTATACATTTTGTAACATGTGCAAACTAATAACAAGGACGACGTTGATCGGAAATTTAGAGAAGAAATCAAGAAAATGTGGGTGACTCGCTCTTGATCTCAATGGTCAATTGTCGATGGCTCTCTTTCTCTCTATATACTCTATAGTCATGGGCTTTATTTCTCTTTATTCAATAAGAAAAAAACGAGGATAATCTGACATTTGTATAACATTCTTTGTGTGTTATAATATTGGTTAACTCAACTAAGGGTTGTTCAAGACAAGTCCACACGGGCAAGCTTGACATTTAGTGTTTTTCTTTGAGAACGAGTTTTTCCCGCTTTTACAAAAGGAATCAACTAAAAAGAATTACAACTAGTTCAAGAATAAGATTACAACGAACTCACAAGCAAGTGCATAAGATGATGAAACTAGGGAGAATAGCAACTAGCTCACCTCTTCCTGCAACCGCCGGACATCTGATTTTAACTTTTCAATTTGCTCCTGCAATCAGCAAGATTTTGTTATAATTAGTGCTTGCACCAAAGAAAATTGTAATGATATTCAGCAACGGTCTATTGCAAAGTTAAATCCAGAGCAAAAAATATCAAAATGAATGTCCGAAATTAGATCTGGACAAGTTGGACATGAAGAAATGTGATATTCATCAACAATCTCACTACTAAGTGCTTGCCACTAAAAAATAAATAATAGTGAGATAGCTATGGCATAACTGCAATGTTATAAGAACCACTGGCAACATGGACCATGTCAGACTCAAAAACCACATAGCTTCATTATTCATCCAGAAGCTGCAAACATCAGCAAATGTACGCATCTGCATCATCCAAGCCAATAGCCATAGAAAAAAATTGCAGACGCGTTTATCATTTCGGTAATGGTTGCAATGTCGAGATAAAGGCACCTTTTGTGTTACATCACGTTATAAGAAAATAAGTTTAAATGAAACCTTATAATAGATTTTTTAGAACCTAATGCATATTAAAAAAAAGAGGTTTATTATGGCTAGTAAATTAGAATAACAGCTCATATCGGCGGTTAAAGAACGAGTGGTCGCGTTGCTTCTATACGTTTTCAGTTTGATGAGCTCGAACGAGTGCACCTTTGTGCTTGTTCAAGCACATTATCTCTGCTTTAGTTGATGGGATTGAATGCAAAAAAAGAGGTTTATTATGGCTAGTAAATTAGAATAACAGCTCATATCGGCGGTTAAAGAACGAGTGGTCGCGTTGCTTCTATACGTTTTCAGTTTGATGAGCTCGAACGAGTGCACCTTTGTGCTTGTTCAAGCACATTATCTCTGCTTTAGTTGATGGGATTGAATGCACTGATTCTTCCCCTACCCAAATTATGGGGCATTTATGAGTAAGGACCGAGGATTGATTCACTTGGAAATCTTGGTGATGCACTCTTGTTTAGTGTTGGATTAATCATTTTAATCAAGCACAATTAAGGAACATCAATTGCTTGGGTGGGCTTTGTACTTTAAGAACACATTGTTCTTGGGATTTTTCCCACCTCCCAAACTACTTGTCTTTCTTGTTTCATTTCAAGCAATTTCTCAATTTCTTTGTTCTTCTTAACCAAGAATTTGGTATTTGCTTTAACATAAACAATACCAAAAAAATTCACCATTTTGTAAACTTGTACTAATGATACAACATTGTTTTAGAAATCCAAACTTCAAACCCCCCCATCGCCAACAAGATTCTACCTCTGAAAGGACTCCTACCTGAACAAAGCCTATACTAACCTCTCGATAAAAAAAATGCACAAAGAATACCAATAAAGTGAAACAAAAAAAACAGATCTACCCATCACAAAAAAAACATACTTAACACGAAATCAAAGAAAAGAAATAAAATTAGGTACCTCATGCTCTCTAAGAAGAGTCTGACGATCCCAAACAAACAAAGATCCAATAACAAATGCCATAAATAGCAAAGCTAGCTTTTTGGGTCGCTTCAGATAATATGATGGATTAGCATATCTCCACCAAGATGATGATCTACTCCTTGCCATTTTATCAAATTCAATTTCCCGGGAGTATGGCGAAAAAAAAAATCAAAACCCTAGAAAAAGTATTTTCAAGGGGAAAATATGAGGAAATGGGAAATCAAAATAATCCGAAAAACCATGAAATATCTTAATTCTTTGAAAATTGATCGATCGAATCACAATATCTAATTTAAAATTTCAACATCCCTGGATTTCAGAAGAAATTCAAATTAATAGGGTTTATACCTCTTTCTCCCTAATTTCTTTGAATCTTGGAATTTTTGGGAGAAGATGAAAATGGTAATGACGATTGACGATTAATAGTCTAATCGTAGGATGGAGTACTGCTAGTGCTTAGTACTTCCATAATTACTTCACTTGATCAGTATTCTAAGTTCTAACATAGACGAGTTTTGTTGGAAATCTAATTTAATGTCCGGTTTGTCCATATCGTGAGCTGCAAGTCAAAGTGCTCCCTACGTCTACGACAAATTATTACGGTTGTATATTGTTTTACACAAAAACTTGTATAAAATCGTCTTATTTTAAGATTACAATTGGGTCGATTTATTGCAGGCGCGTGTATTTCCTTCTAGAATTTCATTTTTTTGTTTTTTTCATTTTCTAGACATTTTTCAATTTGAACCTTAAAGATATCAATTTTGAACTTAAAAATATCAATTTCAACGTAAACTAGTACTTAAACATATCAATTAAAGTAAAAAAATTTCAATTTGAACCTACAAGTGATCAATTGTAGCATTAAACTGATCAATTTCTACCTAAATTGAAATTGATATATTTAAGATCAAAATTGATACCTTTAAGATTAAAATTGAAAAATGTCCAGAAAATGAAAAAGAAGTGAGAAAGCATGTAAGGAGCACGAATTGGGCCGGTCCAACCTTATCTCAATTTGAGACAGTCTCGCCCAAGACCAGTTAATTTCTTTATCTTAGTTATTTTGTTCGATTTGTTTTTGGCATTGTGAATGATAAGATAGATAAAATAAAATGAATTTAAATGATGAGGTATTTAGAAATGAAGAGATTATTTAGAGGATAAAATTTAGTATGATTATATTTAAGAATAAAAATAGCATAATATTACTAAGACAAAATAAAAATGAAAAATAAAAAAATTAAGTGGGATAAAGGAGTAATTATGTATAATATGAATGAAGAATTGAAATATATGAATAAACATAAAGAAAATTTCTACAAGGAAAAAGGAACTAAAAAGAAAGTATGACAATATCTTAAAAATAATACTTAGACTTGTGTTCATCAAGTAGAATCTACCAGGTTGAGTATACTCCGTTAGACGTGTTGTAAAGAGTTAAAATGTAAATTCCTACTGAGGGACCTCTAGGGGTGATTTTTTAGTTTTGCGGTTTGGTTTCTGCTGACAATGGCGTGAAACGAATGTTCTGAAGAGAAATGTCGTTTACATTTTAGGGACATGGAAGAAGAGAAACCGGAATAATAGTATAAAAAGTGATGGCAATGGATGATCTTGAACCCGACTCAAATCCGTGGACGGATTTAGATAGGATTCGAGTCCTTTTGCTTGTATTTATTGCGCATATATACCCTAATTATGATGATGCTTGAAGCTAAGCCAAATATTTTGCTAGAATCATCATTAGAAAATGAATCACAATACCAAATGGTGCACTCTGGCTTTCCAACAAAATGTGTACATAATTTTTAACTAAACAGTATTATGATACAATTTTGTCTAACTTCAAGCCAAGCACTACAAGGATAAAAGGGCTATTCCTGTATTCAGTGACCACCGTTCTAGACAATTCATTCTTGCAACGCTCCAATTCAACACATCTCGAAATGGAGGAATCGAAGATCAGCATTCCACAGCAATTCAATCTCGATTTCAGTTCGTGCATTGACTACAACGCATAACAGGCAATTATGTGGAATCACTCACATTACCAGCAACTATAACCATTTGGTTGGCCTCAAACGTTCCATTTTGCTGCAGAAACATAAATCACAACCCAAGATTTAGAAAGACGTGGAATGGTAAAAGGCCGAGTCTTATAAATTTCAGCTTAGCGGAATCAGTTTGAGTTTCAGAGATAATTTACCTCCTCACTCCTAGGGAATGAAAGATTCTGTCCACCGGGCATTGCTGATTTCGAGAGGTCTCTTAGAGTTCCCTGTAATTTGATAGACAATACAGACACAGTACCCATCTTGAGCAGTTAATCCAAGCAAGTCTTAGAGAAGTGGTAAAGAATGAATAAGACTCGACAACGGAAAACACCATTCTCAACAGTCAACAATATCCCTGCATTGAAGGGTGGGGGATTTCTCACAGCATAAAATATTCTCTAACTGGGGATGGAAGTAATGCCTGCACAGCGACTATTGAAAAATACTAGGTACCTTATTAGCCCACATAAGTCCACAAGCATTACAAAGGGTTCTGGGTCCTTCTGGTCCTCGCCGCATCATTGGTGTAGCTTTCTCATTTATGCCACAATGTCGGCAGCTGAAGTACATGTTTGCAAACAACATTAAAAAACACGGAACAGTCAGATTTAATATTTGATCATTTATCTAGTCATGTCTCAACTCCATCTGTGAGTGAATTGATTACGGGTTTCAAACACGGGAAGAAGAGTAGGGTTGCAATAGTCTAATGATAACTAGTGTAAAACACGCCACATCTTATGTCATAAGCAAATATTCAAATCAACGCGGAAGCGTCCCCAAGTCACTGTACTTCATTGGAAAAAAGATAAATGTATGTAAACAAGAGAAGGAAGATCCAAAAATAAGAAAATGATTTCATGATTCCATGACAAACCAAACAAATTACAGCTCCAGTCTCCAACAGATGCAACTTCGGTAAAAGTATAGTAAACCAAGGGCAATGGGCTCCTTAAGGACAGAGAGCATGAAAAGCATCCCAGTATTTTTACTTATTAAGATAAGATACGAAGAGCCCCAATATCATTAACTAGAGTAGTCGGAGCAAGGAAAAAGCACTTGTTACTCACCAAACTTCTAGTTGTAGCGGTACAGCTCCCTCAGGTCCCCAGCTCTGATTAGAATCCCAACTCGTCGCGCCAGACGATGCCTCATCTTGACTAGGTTTTGAAGAAGTAAATTGACCTTTATTTCTCTGCATCCTGAACAAGATATATCGTCCCAAGAGGAAGATTATACATTGCACTTTATATGCATTAAATAAGTGAACAACTTGTATCTGATTAACTCTATAATCTAAAATGAGACTGAGAGTTTCAAAGTATGTTATAAAGTTGAAATTTTGAAATGGCATAAAAATTACATAAAAATTGAAAAAAATTATATATCTTCAATAATTCAAAGTTGATTCTTTTGGAATTGTGCTTAAGAAAGTGAAAGAAAAGAACCAAACAGAATCTTGAGAGTTAAACTCTGTCATGACAGCAACACACTTTTCATCAAGTTAAGCCTATCTTCAGATTCAATATCTCTTTGAATAGAGGATGGATTGGTTGATGTCTTCATAAGATATAATGCATTACAAACCATAATAAATTAGAAAATAAAGTTGCAAATTTGGAAAACAAATTCTGTTTCACCCACCAGACAAATATTGAGACAGAAAATACTGAAAAAGAAAAAAACCAATCAAAAACCTAATTATTCAAATACCAACTTAAACATCAAATTTTAGGTATAAAAATTTTGAAATTAATTTTCAATAATGTTTAAATTTTTTCTTGTTTTCTCATAATCCTCAGCTATATCAAAGAAAAAAAACAAACACGGTAATCAATATCGCATCTTTTTACGGAATGATTCTGGCATAATCCCACTAGTATCGAAGGAAATAAGTCAATGGAGGATCAAATTGGGATTAAAAAAAGGAAATTTCTGATATATTGACATTGTGTTGGGCAATTGTCAAGTAAAGTGTCCTAGATAACATCTTAACGTTGGGCGGGGCCAATGGTATACTTTGAGAGAACGTGAGATTGCGATACATGGGTTTTCTGATGAAAATGTTCACTTAAATGGAGGAAAACAGAGGGAGAAAACACAAACCTAACATTTTTTTATGTAACTAACACCTAAATCTTATAATGGTTACGTGTTTATCAGATTATTTCATTACATAGCTCAATTACCATGTAAATTCAAAAAATGTTCGTCCCCATGTAGAAGTTAAAACTAAAGGGTAACCATTTACCATATAAAATTTCCCACAATTAAAAGTGGATATTTTGATATACAATCATACATTAAATTGAATCTAACAAGTTTCTAGTTTTCAATGCATAAAGCAATAATTATGACAAAGAAATATATACAAATAGAGCAAAAGTTAAAGTTTAGCAACTTAGGGAAAACAAAATGAAGTACTATCTATAGAAACACAGAATAACTTTTTTTTGAAAAAATCATATGTAGTACAACGCATGGGTATTGCTAATCATATGCTAATGGAAGAATCAAAAAGCATGGAATGTTCCCAAACAGATTTTTGATTGAGTCCACGATCTGACATGTTGTAAAAATTTCGTGGCAGAGAACAATGTCACATAAACTTAAATTACCTGAGAGCCACCTCCTTTCTAACTGTGTAGCGTATTTTCTTGTCAAAATTACGTTCCTTTCTCTTTTCACGAAACCTCAGTAGCGATGCCAATCTTTGAGGAACGTTGAACTTCTGCGGTGTTGGAGCCACCCCCTGAAAGAATAGTCCGTCAGGTGAGCATACAAAGAACAAAACATGTCATATGGTATCATAGATCCCAATGCTAACATGATTACATTACCCTATTACTCTGAGAAGAGGTTAATGGTAACACAGGAACTGTAGACGGTACTTCACGACCCCCTAGCAAAAGAAGCACAGCTTGAACCTGCATTTAAGTTTGCATGAATTACATTTCTACTGGAAAAAAAGGAACCAGAGCAGCTAAATTTCTTCAACATAAAGAGTCAAGGATCTATGGACAATAAGCTATAATTTAGAAATCATCATTTGACAATGGATGTAAGCTGTTAGACAGACATCGAAGTCCAGAACTTTCAGAGACTTCGCGCCGGTAAAAAGATTGTCTTTAATACAGCTGCATTCAGACTTGGGAGTTATTTTCCAATTACCATTGTCACCGGTGTGGTCACCCATCCATTGCATATACACAAGAATGCTTTAAACTGAAACAGAAAAAAATACCATATCAACAGCAGGGTGCCAGAGACGATACTGATTCTGTAACCAAGGCCCATCGAAATTAAAGTTATTTATCTGCTAGCTTAATCTACAGTTTCCAGGACTCTTGTAACCTAGTATGAGGGGCATTCAAATTTCCAAAACTAATGATATCAAAGTTAAATGGACTTATAGGGTTTGCATCTAGATCTGGATACTGAAGATAGTTTACATAAGTTTTGAAAATCATCAAGGCCCCATCAAAATACTACCCTAACCATAAGGCTTGTCTTTCCATGTAACATTGACAGCTGGATGGAATGGGACCTTCTCACTAGTGGGACTTTCCTCATTACCAAGTACCAACAAATCCACATTCTTAATACCCATCCGTAAGAACTTAGCTATGAAGGTAACTGCACTGCTCATACTCATAGTAATGGTCTAGGTAACCACTAGCCACTCCCACGAATAGCAAACATCAACGTAATAACCCCACTAGTAACAACATCTACGGCAACCTTCCTACTTAGTTGGCTCACTAGTGTACCTGTATTCCCACAGTTCAGCAGCTATATTTCTTCAACAAAAATAACTATCTGTCAATACCACACTTAACACACCAGTCTCCTACAATCAAGTAGAAGTACCCTAGCGCCTTAATAAGTCAAATAACTGCCTATCAATACCACAAACAAATTTCACATAGCAATTATAACTTAAAAATTCAAAACTATACCTCATCACGTGACATTTTACCCCAAAAGTTAGCAACTATGCCGAATGAATTTCTTAAATTCCAAAATATACTAATGTATTCACTCTGAAAAAATAATTTCAACCCCTTACACCTCAAGTCAGAAAAGGAAACATACCCACAATGCCTTCATTCGAACATCAATCTCAAATCTCAATATGCATGTTGTCCAATCTCTATCTATCTACATCTGACACCAAGACAATTTATTATCACCCTAAAACTGTTTAATTGTCTTTATGGGGACAACATCAATGCCAAAGTTTAAATCTCAACAATATGGGGTTCACTAAATGAATCAAAACAAATCAGCGTTGAAAATCGTCTTTAATTTTTTGTTTGATTACAAGGAAGATAAGCATTACAAGATTAAATAATATTTGAGCAACACTACCATCCATATTTATAGTTATCGTTTACCTTCTGATACTAAACAATTACACTTATTACCGAACAAGTTTTCCAAAAGCTCTAACTTAATAAAGAGGTTAAATAAACTCTCATGGAGATATATGTGATGACTAATGAGATTGAGATAATTGTAAGAACTTAAGAAGCCAACTACCAGTTATTGAAGTAAAATATTCTTATAATCATTTGAATTGTCGATATTTCTAATGTTAAAATAGATTATTGGGGATTTGTTATTATTATGTGTTTCCATCATAGTGCCAAGATGAGTTAACAAACACAGTGACGCTATAAAGGGGTTTTGCGGTTGTTGTACTGCTACTGCCAGATATGCAAAGAAAACATTAGATATCCCTTGAACTGGCCCAAAACATAATTTGTTACACTTTTACAATGCGGGTATTATTGATTCTGGTGAATGTATAAGTCTTTACATACAATGTGATCCTTGTTTTTTACTATGGTTCCCATGGGTACCCCTTAAAGAAACTCTTGTTTTTCACATCAGTTGTTTAAGGTGCAAAGTTACTGCCACTAGACAAAAAATGTTTTTCTTCCCTTGGTTCACAAAGGATTTGGGGGGAGGGTGTTCAAATTCAATTTGCATTCTATTTCTATCCTTGACTTTCTCCACTTGATCAAATTTGGTGGAACAAAAGTGTGATCACACAATGAAGTTGACAAGCTATGAAAATTTTGTAGTTTTACAAAGGTCAATCAAATGTAGGCATGTAAGTAGAAAACAAACAAAATTACACACATACTCTAATGTGGTACAATATTACTGTAAAATTGTACCTCACAAACATGTACAACAAGTATTAATGATGTAAATGATAACAGAAAGTTAAGAAAATTTATTGACAAGTTTGATGGGCATGCTCGTTCTACTTCAAATTATCTCATTTTGTTCACAAAATTCATGTCAAATGCATTACTATTTAAAGAAGTAATATTAAGTGGTAATGAAAAATTGTGAGTGAAAATACGTTTTATAAAGGGAAGTTGGTAATAACATGGTACTTTCATGAAAATTTACACAAATCATTTTCATTGGCACTATTTAGTATCAACAACCAACGAGGTCGATAGTGTGATGACAAGTTTCACAAATTAATTATGTAACATCAACATTAATTTAACATCCCATAAAGCAGGAGATGGAACAAATGGCACTACAACAATTAACAATCAAAGTGGTAAACGAAAAAAGACATACCTTTTCAGGTGAGACAGAATCAAACACATAAACCTGGCCCTGGAAAGAAAGAGTTAACTGATTATTATCAGTGATAGCCCCCATCATACCCCCGTGATTATCAGAACCATTTCCAGGATGATTATGAAGTTCCCCATCAATCCCTTCAGCTGTACCTGCTGCAACACCATCATGATCATCCTCTAATCCATTGTCATTACTCAAATGATGCATACCATGATTTTGGTCATGCATATAATGCACATGCAATGGTTGCTCAGCCTCTGTCATATGCATTTGCGCATCCCCACCATGCAAATCATCCATAATTACAACCACCCTTTATTTACAACCACCAACAGTACACAGCCCAATGTTATCCACTTCGCTTCTATAAATCTTTATCCAAATATAAACACACTGTTATTACCTATACACACAAAAAAGTTCCCCTTTTAAGTTTTAACAACACAATATCAAATAAAAAAACCCTAATCACAAATTAGACCTCATTCATACCCAAAAAAAAAAAAAAAAAAAAAACTCTCTTTCTCTCACTTGCAGAACGCTGGTATTGAGTGCAGAAGTTTAGTTAATTGCTCTAGTTTCAGCTAACCGAAAAACTGTAAGCACAATTCACCGGTCACCACATTAATTTATTCTGACCGTCTTGTATGAGACTGTGTCACCGTTTAGACAACCTTAAGCTAAAAGTGTGAGGTATGTTTCACGGTGAGACCGTCTCATACAAAAATTTGTATAATTTAAATCAAATTTGCGAGAAAGAAGATGAATTAGGGTTTAATCAATTTGTTTATCACGTGAGCAATCAGCAAAACAAAAGACAAAAAGGAATTAAATAACCAAAGCATACCTGAAAATGAGAAAGAAGATGAATTAGGGTTTAATCAATTAATGAAAAGGGTGTATTTACAAGATTAAAAAGGAGGAATTGGGAAAAGCTGTAAGAAAACAGAGATTTTAGGATTAATTAAGATTGGAATTTTAAAAAAGGGGTTTTTGATTTGGTATTGAGAAGTTTGCTGGCGTTGTGGGAGGAAAAGGGAGACAGAGGAGAAGGGAAGCGAAAAGACAAAGAAAAAGTGAATAACGGTGTTGAAAAAAATTACTTTGAAGATGAAACAAAAAAAAACTGTTAAACATAAATTAATTTTTGTTTAAATTGCTGAAAATAAATTTAATTATTATTTAGTTTTAAATAAATTCACATATAACCTAAAAAAAATCACATATACTTCAAAAAAAAATAATAAATTCACATATTTGATATAAATTGTTGAAAATAAATGTAACTATTGCTTATTCTTAATTCTTGCTTACAAAGAAGCTTTGAAAATGATTATAAATAATAGATGAGTTAATTATTAGTAGAATTATTTGCCATAAATAATTCATAAACAGTACTGATTTTTTTTTTAATAACTCAATCTTTGTGTATTTATTGGTGATAGCATTCATTATCATATTTTAACCGGCTAATGCAGGTAGCTAACTTCAAATAGGAGTAAGAGTAGACCAACGAAAAAGCATTAGGAGAAGGAAAATGTAAGTGTACGACTAATAGGTACCTACAGTTGCCAGTTAAAATGTTTAAAAATATACAAAGATTATTTTATTTAGATATAATCAATAGTAGAGATTATTCACAGCAGTTGATCAATATTTTTTAAAATTTTTTTTTGGCAAATAATTTTTTTTTCATTTACCAGAAAAATACCAAATACAATATTTGAAATTATTTAGACAATTTTTCACTTTTATTATAAGATGGGCCCAATAAAAAGGAATGGATCGGTGAAAATCCAATCTAAAATTCTAAAGAAGGATTGTGCTACTCTTTCAGAGATTGTCTATTGGTGAGACGACCTCAAAACAAAAGGTTTACATGCAAATAATTCATATTATTGGGCTATATAGACCATGCATAAGGCATGTCTCACACTGAGATAAAATTTGTGCAAGAGATTTGATATTTACTCTGATTGAGACAATAACTTAAATTTGGAAAGAAAAAAGATTATATTGAACTACTTTAACATGTTTTTCTTTTCACTTGAATTTTAGAAAAAAATAAAGACAAATAATATGTATGCATTAAATACTACTCCAAAGATGATTAAAGTGTAAGTAATATACTACCATTAAATTTCATTAGGTGTGTAAAGTTCACGATATTAAATAAAAACCAAATTACATTGAGTTGAGAATTTAATAATAGTTTATTTCTATTGATTATAGTGCAAGTTGAATAATGTCAATAAACTTCATTGGTTATTAAAATAAAATAATTTCAAATAAAAATAACATTATAAACTTTCCAACCGGAGAATATGAGAATAACAAAAGATAATGAAAAGACTACTATCCAAAAAATTGGTATTTTCTTCCCTTGTCCCTAGACTATTGCTCGCTTTGGAGGTGAATTTATTAGAATCAAGGTTTTTTTCTCTAAAATTTAATTTTAAAAAAACAATTTTTAAAATTTTTGTTTTTAAAAGGATTTTATATCCTCTACATTAGGTGTAATATGTTTAACTATTTATTTACTATGACAACAAATTTGCTAAAAATGTGTCATGTTAACTATTTTTAAAAATTAGTTTTATAATTTTATTCTTGATTTATTTAATTCCCATTATTTCTTGAGTACACTTTAAGAGTCTAATTCTATAATTAATCTAAATGTGTCGATGAGAATGAAAAAAGGAATATAGATCACGACACATGGCTAAAAATTAAATTCTAGAATAACAAAAATTTAAGTTATGCATATTTTCACACTAAATGATCAATTCAATATATGTACAATTACATTCTACAATCTCCCAAAACAAAATGAGTGAGTGCATTCTATTTCTATGACAATATTTCAAGAGTCTTCATTCTTCAAGACAGGAATAGAAGAATAAAAGCCGTACATTGGCCAAAAATAAATAGATCAATGTAAATACTATATCATTTTGTGCAGCTTTGGCTCGGAAACGTTTATTCAAAAATCGCAAAATTGGGGATAAGTGGATAACATACAACGGGGTTAGCACGAAATGAATTCAACTTCGTTCTTATCTGGAGAATTGTATTACTGTTTCAAAATGCTTGACCGCAAAGGATGAACGCTTGTACTAGGCTTTGAGCTGCATATAGCTGATGTGGGGTTCCTGATATTATGACATGCCCTTCCGTAGCCCCAGGCTTCGGATCATGGATAGTTACATCCGCTCCAGAGAACTGTAAGAAAAATATAGGGTATGAATCATCGCAAATGCAAAAGGCTAAATATCTATGGTAAAAAGCCCACAAAAATCAGTGCGCTAGCGCTACAGAAAACGAGGAGTAGAGTACTTAATGTTGCTGTTCCGAACTCACCTGTGTAATATGACCAAGATTGGTTTTGTTTTCTCCGTAAACATGAGGTAGCAAAATTTGTGGAATTACAACTTCAACCGATGTCATTCTCAGCATCTGAGCACTGCACCATGAAGAAAAACCAACTAAGATGACTGCAAAGCAAGAGTTCTTTTAATTGTTCCGAAAAGTAACCTTCCGTTGGGCTCTTTTTTTGAGGTGTTGTATATTGTGATCCAATCACTATGTTACGAAACAATTAAAAGAAAACATGAAATTTTCTTTAATTAACTATAGGTGGAGGACAACAATGTGAAAAGGTTGAAGTTTCAGGTAGAGAACAATTGCACCAACAGGCAACGACATTAATAAACTCCCAAGAAATCAAGACTAAAATTGCCAACAAATAAGCAACTCTATGATTTCTACAGTGGCAATGAGCGAAATAGCTCGATATATAACAACTATGCAGACACAAAACTACTAAAATCCTTTCAACCATGAATTGTTTTATTGCCTAGCTTTAGTATAGAAAGTATATAATAGCAGAAACACAGCCTCACCTTTTGTTATTATTTGCTAGTATATTTGTAGACCCAGACCCAGGCCCGGGCCCTACATCAGAAAATCTGCCAGAGTTTCCGTAGTCAACTGCCTGGAAAATGTAAGTTACGCAAAAGTCAGTGATCAACGTCTAATATAAGTTGATTCACCAAAATAACAACAGAGCATTTACTCGGGGACGCCACATTTTAGGAAAAGGAACTAAAATATCATTAGAACATTTACCTGGGGATGCCATATATTAGGGGACGAAGGCCGTTCAAATGACGAGCCATATGAACTTCTATCACCACCATAATTATAACGATCAAGCTCACCATTAGCTACATCAATTCTATCCGAATCATGTGAAAATGATGGATGTGCGTGCACTTGACCAGCAGAACGGTAGTCATATGCATTAGGCAATCCAGCCGGTGATTGATAACGACCTGGAGAAGCCTGATCATGCCTCGGCCGAAAAGAAGGAGATGATGACTCCTGATAGTTAGTGAAGTAAGGTGAGCTACTGACATGAGAAAAGTGGCGTTTTACTGGAAATAAAATTTCTCGAAGCCTACTAGTAATCTGATATAAAGCATCCTGAACTGACTGCAAGCTCCCTATGACCTGACAAATTTGTTATATCATTAATATATAATAAAAAACTTGATTAGTCAGTAAGTTGCACAACAAAAACATGTTTGAAACCCTATAGCATAGACAATATAAAACAATCCATGCGCAACGCTTTGTACAAGTCAACGAAAATATGTAATGCCCTTCTTTTTTTGGACCCCATGTTATTGGGATCAATGTTACACGAAATGGTTTTTGATACAAAATGAGAAGCGAAGCAAAAAAAGAGACACGTTATCTAGTGTTTTTGAAATAAAGGAAATGAAACTCAAAACATAGATAGGACCATGGTGTTATCCAAATACATTGATAACAAGTAGGTAGTATAACCATAACACTAATACTACAACAATAGAGCCTTAATCCCATAAGTAAAACATAATATAGCCATAGCAAAAAACGTAAAAGAGATACATTTTTCCATCTTGAAGGAAACGAGAAACGGAAATGTAAATTAAGTGTTTAGATTCTGAGTTTCTGTACCATTTCGGTACGAACAATTCGAAATGCAATACGGGGTATGGTTTCGTATTTCGCATATCGCGTTTCAATAGGGATAAAAATTTGACATTGTTGTGGCTATTTTATTTTTAAGAAGGGTAGAAGGGACGGGTGTGGGGTATATCTGATCCAGGTATAAGCTAAACCAGAACATGATATAAGCTAGGCTGCATTCCCTTAAATAATTCAGGGAATAAACTTTAGAGGGTAAAGAATCCTGAAGGATTTGTCAAGGGGGTAATTCTTTTTCTTTAGAAGTTTGGCACTGGTACAGCCGTACAGGAGTAAAGATGAAGAAATTGAGAGAAGAAAAAAATTTTGTTGATCAAGTAACTCACTTGATAAGATGAATGCGTGGCATAATGCAAAAACAAGAGTGCATCGCATCACAATGGCAGAGTTGTAAAGGTTTTCAAAAAAATAAATAAATAGATGTTTCTCATGTTGTGAAGTGGCATAGTGCAAAAACAAGACTGAATCGCATCACAATGGCAGAGTTGTATAGGGTTTCAAAAAAAAAACAGATCGTTCTCAGGTTATAAAGGTTTAAAAAGCCATATTTTGATCCGTTTTGAGGAATATTCATGATTTAGACCACATCACTCTCATTACTGCATTATCGAAACTGCATCTTTGCACTATGATAAAAGGTCTGGAAATAATCAGAAATTCTGGTGATTACAAATGGGAGAGAGACATAGAGTAGTTTGAGAAATGAAGAAAGCATTGGATCAACATCAGGAAGAAAGTGTGGTTGATAATGGTTAACTGTATGTTGAGGGTTTAATAGTTAGTCAGTATTCAGTTACTAACCTTTCCCCCTCCCCTTCTTTCTTTGTTTAGGTAACACAATATCCTTTAAGTTTATATCCCCAATCCATAAATTATCAGAACTTTTCCATGCCTGATTTTTAGTTTCTGATTCCTATAAATCCTGAGGAACCCTAAACATGAAAATTTCCATCAAGAAAAAATTTAGTATGCATCATTCGCCAAAATATTACCTGTACAAGTTCATCATTCTGGTTTTTAAAGTTCAGGCCATTTTCCCTGTCCAAAATTCGAATACTAGCACCAGTAAGTCTTCTCATTTCAGTAATAATGATGCCTCCTTTGCCCAACAAGCAACCTATATGTTGTGAATGAACAAGAAGCCGAGCAGTAACAGTGGCACCTGGTTCAAATCTGACCTCTGCTAATCTGCTATGCACACGAATGAGAGCATCCTGAGCAGGAGAGCACTTCAGATCCGTACTCTGTTAATATAGATGAAAAAATAAATTAGCGAGTTTCAGGGACATAATTCCATACATATTTCGTATCAAATCAAATTTATTCGATTTTATTAGCCAATGACCCACATGTAACAAAACTAGTTCCTCTAATGGTAATGCAAATACTCCTTTACCAGTACTCATGAGCACAATGTCCAAATAAAAAAGAACTTCACCCTTTTGTAACACCCAAAAATCTAGCAGATAAAGCAACAATTGTCAATTTCAGGTAAATGGCAGGTCCGCTGTTTAAGAAAGATCCAGAAACCAAATTTTAGATCTTTTAGAGTGTAAGAACGTGATCTGATGAAAACAGTATATAATTGTCATCACAACTGATCTTCACAAAGTATGAACAACAGAACAAGGCAACAAGTATGAAACGTATGCTGCACACAAAAAATAAATTTCATAAGTACTTGCCTCCCGTGCCGATATGTAAACAATCCACTCATCTGCATCAGGAGCAACAAGATCACCAATCTTGATTGATGCCCCGGTTTTCTTTTGAATTGCATTTACAATAGAACCACCTTTTCCTGTCAAGATACCAAACTTATCCCCTGGGCATAGCAATCTAAAAACAACATCTTCTTCTGGAATCATCCTATGGTTATGTACAATGTTTTCAGAAGCTGAAGCTGTGGTGAAACTCCTGGTGTGATGATCAGTGATAAGTTCGCCTCTATGAGAAAAAGAATCTGTCTGGCTAGCACTGTTAGCTCCTTGAAACATATCAGCTCTAGGGTGCTCCTGAAGACAACTTGAAACAGACAAGAGAGCTTTCTTGACAGCTTGAAAATTTCCTGTCATCTATAAGTCAACCAAAGCATTAATATCATGCACGAGGAGAAATGCCACAGCTATCAAGGAATGGAGTAGAAAGAAAAATAACTGCAAGTTTCACAGACATCAAGAAAACCAACTTTGACAATGATCCATACAGACGAAAATTCCACAGTACCAAGTTAAGCACAAAGTATAGCCCTCATAAGCTAATACACATTGCACTATTGCAAGAACTTATCAGCACATGACGTGCAATCGAAGTATTGGTTAGCCTATTTTAAATTTTAGAATCTAATTCTCACAAAGAGAAATGGAAGAAAATATACTGGAAAGCCTCATCAATTTCTGAGAACTCTATAATATAACTTGACAAATCCACATCCTAATAGAGATAGAGGCGACAGGCTGTCTCAGTCGTAATCAAAATATAGCATCATCAATCTCCATACTACATTCTTTAAACTTAAGCTAATCCCTAACTTTGTACTTGTAGCAGAAGAGATACTAATGGCTCACTTGAAAGGGGAAAACAGGTAAAGTAACAAAGGGAGCTACAAAGACTTAGCAATGGAAAGATCATGTCGACATCCAAGCACCACTGGCACAGGTATGGCCTCCTCCAAGAAATAATAGTTCCTAGCAGGAATGAATTCCACCTTTTTTAGGACACATAAACCCAATCCATTCTATACCATGACAGTGTTTAGTAAATGGACAACTGAGCAAAAAATAGCTCATATGGAGCACAGCAAATTCGCTCTTGAGGGTGTTTAGATAGTACATAAAAAATTAGCTTACTTATAGTTCAATCCATCAACATCAGAAAAAAATTACGCCTTGTAACTTTTTCTTCCGCAAATCAAATTAATTGGTCAAATTATTTGCTCTAATCCAAAGTCACCAATTACCTGGTTAAGAATATGACTTCATAATTAGCCAATTGTCCCAAGATCAGCATACAATAGCATAAATATCACAAAATAATCAACTAACAAAACCTAACCACCAAAAATGGCAAATATCTTCTGGGGAGCCGGAAGAAATGGCCATCATCTAATAGACAGCCAAAAGATTATTCTTTATATCGACAACCACAAGGCACAAATAATCAAAATTACTAAAATCAACAAAACAGAAAAAGGCATACTTCCATTTTCTACATATAAAATACTAAACTTTTAGTGATAAAGACAGCAACTGCAGAAAAAGTGAAGAAAAGAAATTGACCTGAATGAGTTCCTCCCCAGGTGAAGCACAAGCAGGGATTTGATCTCTAGGCAAAATCCTAACTTGAGCACCACTTTCTTGTCTGATTTTCTCCACAATCTTTCCCCCTCTTCCAATAACACACCCAACTTGATTAATTGGCGCCAATAATCTACAAACTACATTATTATTATTACTGTTATTGTCATTACCATTATTATGTTTCCTCTCTTCTTCACTTCTCTCTTCATCCACCTTCAAAATCCTCTCAAACACCTTCAATAACGCAAATTGCGCCGCCGACCCCTCTTCTCTATCGTCATTAGGGTTAGGGGTTTTGGAATCCGCAACAATGAGGATTACTCGTTCATCGTAGCACGCGAAAGGGGAAATCTCGTCGACAATGCGAATTCGTGCTCCAGTATCTTCTCGAAGTTGTTGAATCACGGCGCCGCCTTTACCAATTACTCCACCAACTTTAGCTGCAGGACAAAGGATTCGGAATTGAGTTTCGCCGGAAATTGAGGGTTTAGTATGTTGTTGAGAAATTGGTGTATAGTTAGAGTGAGATGGATGATGAGTTTGGTGGCGTTTATGAGAGAATTGAGCTTCCATTGTTGATTGATGATGGAAGTTTTTTTTGGAGGTTTTTGGGGTGGAGTGGTCCACAGTTAACAAACTTCAAATGGGGTTTTGACTTTTGATATTTAAGTCAAAACCCTAACCCTCTCGTGTTTTGGATTTTACGCTTTAATTTCACATCAACTCTTTTATAAAAGGCAAATTCTTGTCAAGCCGTTTCTAATTGAATCGGCCCAAGTACTATATATTAACTTGATTGGCATTAAATATATTGTAAATAGATATTAGCGAAACAATAAGATAGCATTAAGAATACTACGAGTAGGTTTTGAAGGATAATGTAAGTAGGCGCCCTTTGGACCTCTCGCTTTTTTTCCTTCTTTTTGATTACATTCAGTCTTTAAAAGCTTCTTTTGTTGGTTTTAGATGTAATTTGGTGCGTAGGTCTTGTAACGCCGTTGCTCATTCTATGGCTCGGTGGGATTCGGGGAGTTGGGGGGCACCGTTTTCATGGCTCCCTTTCCTCGTCATCTTGTATCTTTGGCTTTTTCTGATATAGTATGAGTTGCAGTTTCGTTTAAAAAAAAGTAGGCATTTAAAACAAAATAATTAGGCATTAAGCTTTAATGGGTAGGACTCAGGAGACCAGTTGTTTATAAAATTGTGTCACTGTTAAACGAGTCCATAAAGTTAATTTATTTTTCTAATTGATTAGTTTGCTTTTATATTGTAAGTGATGTAACACTATAGGGATGTTTGTTTCTTGATATCCAGTACTCCCTTCGTTCTTTTAAGTTCTTCCACCTTATTATAACGGGTAGTTTTAAAATTTCTTCCACTTTAGAATACTTTTTATTTTTGGAAAGTTTTCATCCCACTTTTACCCCTTAAAACCATACTTTCCTTACTTCACACAACTATTTAATTATTTTCTCTTTCATACTTCCAATACAATCATTACTTCACACTACTATTTTATTATTTTTTCTCTCATAATTCCAATACAATCATTACTTCCCACTACTATATAATTAAAATAATACCCACTACCACCAAAAATTTCATCTTTTTTATATTTGTGAAAAACCCAAAGTGAAACATTAAAAAAGAACGGAGGGAATAATTGATTTGGGTTAATGTAATAATTAATTGGAGTAACTAATTTGATGAGCTGGCTTTATGAATTAATTTGTTCGGTTGATTTTGAATGCACTCTCCTCATGGGTATGAGTCTGCCATCGTTCTTCCCTTCCCATCCCCAGACCCTGATCATAGTTTTTTATGAATGGGATACACTATGTATGATGATGATTTTGAATTCACTCCTAAAAACAACTTATTCAAAAATAAATTATTCTTAACAATAAGACATAAGTTTTTTTCGGTCTAGTTAATTTACCAAATACTAACATTTGAGTATTTCATGACACGGCTTTGATCACCCAACTTTGTACTTGTTCCAAGATAAATTATTTCAATATGTTATGCCAAACTGAGGGATCCCAATAATTCTTTAAGATTATAATAAGTCAATGTAAAATTATAAGTAATAACTTTAAATCTATAAAAATAATTACTTTAAAAGTAATTATTTTAAAATTATACTTAATCACTATAAAATTATAAATAATTACTTTAAAAGTGTAATTATACATTATAATGATTATACTATCCAAATAATAATGATCTTATCGTGAGATCGTATGAGAAAACACAAATTCTTTGATGATGTTATCTAATGACGATGATATATTTGTTGGGCTGATCCATGTACATTTACTGATTACATATAATTTGAAGGTGATTACATATAATTTGAAAATATCTTAAATGAGTCGTATAATTTACTAAAGAATAATGTAACACAAAAACTTGAGTGAAACCGTCTCATTTGTGAGACGCGTCTTATTGGGCCGACCCAATTGCATATATATTTTTACCAATTTCACAAACTAAAATGTCAATTTCAAGAGTTAAAAAACCAATTAAAAGACTTAAAAGACCAATTTCAAGGATTTGAAGTTGACATTTTAAGTTATCAAATTTGACAGTTTTAAGACTTAAAAGGTCAATATTAATACTTAAAAAACCAATTTTAGACTTAAAACACCAATTGCAGGACATTAAATTTTCATTTCAACTTTAAAATAAAATGGCTCAAACATTAAAGTTGATATTAAAAATTTTGAAATTGACTTTGTAAGTCTTAAAATTGTATTTTTAAGTCTTGAAATTGTCCTTTTGAGCCTTAAAATTAGTATGAGCCTGAGCTAGTTGCACGACTAAGGCCGTCTCACAGGAGAGTAATTGATATTGTAAGTAGACACTTAAGATATTAAAAGTATGCATTAAGGATAAGCAAGCATTGAGAATAGTGTAAGTACGACATTAAAAATACAGCAAGTAGGCATTAATCTTAAATGGGCTGGACTTGAAATATGTTTTTCAAAGAGACGATCTCTTAAGAGAAACTAGCTGATGGTTAAAACCGATGGACTTAACATAAGAAAATTTGATATGAATAAGATTATTTATCAAAAAAAACATACAATAAGATCATAATCAAACTTATTCCAAATATAAGCGCTAATACCACAAGGTACAGGTTCGGGTCAGTTCATAGTTATTAAGTGCGAACAGGAGCAAACTGCTAAAAAAAATCAAGTGTCTGTTCGAACTTAGTAATTGCGAACATGTCAAATAGGGTCAACATGCTGATTTTTAGACAAGAAGTTGTTCGCACTTAGTAAGTGCGAGTGCGAACAACCCAAACCTCAAGTTTGGAAATTACACGCTTAGTTTTGGAATAAGTTTGATTATGATTTTATTGTATGTTTTTTTTTTTTGATAAATAATCTTACACAAATTCTTGTGAGAGACGGTCTCTTTGAGTGACCATCTCTTATTGGATTGGCCCATAAAAAAATATGAAGTAAGATTAAAAAATAAGATTTATTGGATTGGGCTGAGAGATATCTCTCTGAGAGACGGTCTCTCAAAAGACTAGCTGATAATCTTTTTCATTTCAAATTTTACTTTTTAAGATTTTAGACATCGGCCCATATATATTAAGATCCAAGTAACGGGCTTTTTTTGTATCACTTTTTTTTAGAATTAATTATTGGTTTTTCAAGGGTGTGGAAGTATTGATTAAACACAGATTTTTGTGAGAGATGATTTATATGAGAGACCATCTCTAAATTAGTTGGCCCATCAGGAAAAATATAGAGTAAATGTAGGCAATAAGTTTTTATGAATTGGGCCTCAAAGACGTCTATCAGAAAGACGGTCTCTCAGGAGACCGACCCCTAATTAAAATGTTTCCTTTTCTCTAATCCTAGTAGGATTTATTCAAAAAAAAAAACCCGAGTAGGATTCTGTATTTGTAAAGATTTCTTCTGTTTTTCTTCCCCATTTTTCTCACAAACAACTATAATGGCGGCAACCTCCATAGCATCACAACTACAAGCTCTAAAATCGTTAGTAAAAGCTGATACAAAAGTGCCCAAAAGGCCTTTTACTCGACCTCCCTTTTATTCAATCCTACAGAGGCTGCTGACATTGATATTCATACCATTTTCGGTAATATAAAAATAAAAAATAAAAAATAAAAAAACATTCTAATCAAAATAAATTGATAAAATAAATCATTTAATCATCATCATAAACATACTAATTCAGAAACATGTTTGACACGTGTCAGATATAGAATGAAAGTTGAGGAATTTTAATTATTTGCCCCATGTCACTTTAAATCATACTCCCTCCAATTCTTTTTAATGGTCTCATTTGATTGGACATGAATAGTAAGAGTGAGGTGAGGTCTACAAAAAATGTGGTAGTTGGGGTATTTTAATTAATTAAATTAATTGTAAAGGTGGTAATTGGGGTATTGTAAGTAGTAAAAATAGGAGTACTTTGGTCATTACTTGTGTAAAAGGGGTATTTAGGTAAAAAAATTAATTGGTAAAAAAAAGAAAATAAGACAATTAATATGAATTTACCAAATAAAGAAATGAGACAATTGAAAAGAATTGGAGGGAGTATTCAATTACTCTAAAGTCTTCATGGGTAATTTTTAGCGTTCAATAAATTATTAATATAAAACATCCCTACTTCCCCTTGTATTCATTACTTATTTTCATCATTTAAATATATAAGACTTTAACTCTTCATTATATTTACATATAATTTATGCGGGACTAATTTGGAATTACAAATTTGATCAAGTATATAATTTTTTGATATAATTATAAAATTCCTTTTCTATATCTAAATAATTAATAATTATGCTAAAAAAATTATCTAAATAATTAAATTACTGTATATATGAAAATTTAAACAATCGCGTGCATTGCACGGGTATTACACTAGTAATAAATAAAACTTAATTAGTTAACAAAATTGTTTGGTCTTACAAGTATTCCCACCACCATTAACGTATGAATATTCAATCTAAAATTAAAATTAAATAACATGAGTGGTAGAATCATACATCATACAACCATACAATACTATAAAAGTCTTGAAAAATTCCAAGTGTCATCATTTGAGAAAGCATGACAATAGTTATCAAGTTTAGAATCTAATATTTTTTGTTTAAGTTTGAACCTAAATTAGGTAAAGTATTTGGTGATATACTATAGTAATTCTATTTTGTTAATTTAGAATTTAATATGTTCCATTAAACGAAAAAAGTTATGTATCAGGTATTAAAATAAACGTCAATAATTATGGTTTGATTTAAAAAATCATATATTTGATAAATTTAATAACGATAGTATACATTACTTACATTATTATTTAAAACTATTGTTATATATATTTCGCACTAATAAATTCGTGCATTGCACGAGTTTCTATACTAGTTTGTGATAATCTTATTCATTTCAAATTTTCCATAAAGATAGTAGACATCGGCCCATATTTATCAAGGTCCAAGTGATGGGCTTTTTTGTATCACTTTAATTATTGTTATTTCAAGGTAGTTAATCACAAAATATCATGGAAGTCCGTCTATCCTATAGACCATCAAAATGGGTCAGCCCATTTCCTATCCCATTAATTGATTTTTTAAATTTAAAAAAAACAAAATAAAAAAAAAGAAAAAAAAACTGATTTCCATGAATGATATACTGTTGGTTACTTCTTCCTCTTTTTGCTCATCTTCTCATTCATCTCCATGGACGAGAAAGATTATTTTCACCCGTTAGATTTTCCTCTTTTTCCTCTTTTAAAATAAACATAGTAACCTTTAATCATAACATAGTATCATTTTCTAAAAACATAGTAACCTTAAATCATAACATAAAATGGAGAAGAAGATCGACGAGAAAGATTATTTTCACCCGTTAGATTTTCATAAGATCAATGGCTATAAATCCTTCTCATCATTATCATTTTGAGACCCCTTCTCAATGGATCATTCCCCTATATATATACATACATACATATATATATATATATATATATATATATATATATATATATTCTTAAATTACATTGAGATATTTCCTTAAATGTTTTTTTTACTTTTTTTCTCTCGTCTAATATTGATTTTCTTTTTAACCTTATAATCCTAGCAAAATAATTTTCTTCATCAATGAATAGTTCCTACATTATAAATAAATAATTATTGACTATATCCTAGCAAAATAATTTTAACCTTATAATCCTAGCAAAATATTTATTTATTTAGTCACTTTAAAATTCCAAGTGATTACTGTAAGGTTAAATGTTGAGTATTGTAAGACTCTACTTTAAGATTATAATTGACCATTTTAAAATTGTAAGTGATTACTTTAAATTTAAGGAAATTCTACATGGTAAGCAACAGGTTAAGGGAAACGCATGTAATAACTTTGTTTTCGTTTCTACATGGTAAGCACCACTGCCGTAACTATATGGGTTAAAAAACGTTTGAATGACCGTTAATGAGTGAAATTACCATATAAAACGTTTGAATGGCGTTTTCCTTAATCTGGTGCTTACCATGTAGAATTTCCCTTAAATTTATAATTAATCACTTTAAAACTTTAAATGTACATTCAATCAGTCCAATAAAAATTATCTCACCATAACTATATCATTTGAATATTTTTTTTTTAAGTTTTCGATACATAATTATTTTATTTTGGTGTACATTTTCCATGGGCTAAACGAAGTATGGAAAACTTAGCCCATGATATAATAGACCCAATGAAAACCCTACTTATTTTCTTCTTTAGTCTATTTGGGAATTGGGATAACTCAATCAAATCTTCATCTCTATGCCAGCCGTTTTTGACATAATCTCTAAATTTCTTATTCTATGGTTTTGTCTTTAATTTGATTCTAAACGGTTAAATGAAACCAATTTCTTTAGTTACATTAAGAGTATAGTTTATGATTTTTTGTCACAAGCAGCAATAATGGCGGCAACCTCCATAGCATCACAACTACAAGCTCTAAAATCGCTAGTAAAAGCTGATACAGAAGTGCCCAAAAGGCCTTTTACTCGACCCTCCCTGTTATTCAATCCTAAAGAGGCTGCTGACATTGATATTCATACCATTTTCAGCATTGCTTTATCTGGTTCGTACAGTTTTCCTTTCGCTTTCAACATTTTTTGTTTTAATCCTATCAAGTTTCCTACAAGTTTAAGTCTCTAGTTTAAATGGGCATTTTTTTGCTATTCTTGTTGTGTGTAAATTCACTTTTATTTGTTTTTATGAAAACTTGGAGTTCTGTTTTTCGCCATGTGGTTTATCGTTTATGTTTATTTTGATTGAGGGAATGTTTCACAGTTCTTGTAGTGGGATTTTTTTCTTATTAAATTTAGTAAGGAGTAAAGGTGTGTTTTTTTTTTGTTTTTTATATTTTTTTACAGAATGAGGATTGGATGAGAACTAAATAATTTTCTTATGGGTGCTGCTGGGTTTAAATTAAATTTATAGAGAAAAAGATGAAATTGAGTTTTAGTTTGATGGATGTCCTTATATGGAGTTGCCAATTGTAAGATGTTTTTTTGGAGACAAATGTTTGTGATCTTGTGATTGTGTTACATAGTTCGTCGGTTAATTCCTTATGTAAATTCGCGATTTGCTCAAAACGAAAAAGATAGCAATTCCCGAGGTAATTAGCGAATTGTGTGACAAAAATTGTTTTTTTGCTAGTTAGACTTAAAACATTAAATATCAAGAAATGTGACGAGGATGGAGCAATATTTACTGTTTTAACGTGTAGAGAGGAGTGTAACATGTTACTCTGCAAATTCAAAGGGAGGGAAGAATTATGTGTTATGCTAAGTTCTACCCTAAGGGTGTGTTTGGATAGAAGGAAATGGAGGGAAAGGAAAGAAAGAGATTTAGAGGGAGGAATAATCCCTTGTTTGGATAGCAAAATGGGAGGGAAGGGATTTGGAGGGGAGGGAATTATAAGGAAAATGTGGATGAATTTTGTAAGAGTTGTAATCCCTCCAAAAGTGGAAAGATTTGGAAGGAAAACACAATCTCCCTTCCTTTCTCTTCCATTCCCTCCTAGACAGACAAGAAGTAGTTTCCTTCCATTTCTCTTCCCTTCCTTTCCTTTCCCTCCCTTCCCCTTCCCTCCTTTTCTTTTCCATTCAAACTTGCTATCCAAACATAGTGTAAGGGTATGTTTGATATGCATTTTTTAGATCAAGTAAGGGAAACAGAACTGCAAATCCATTACTTTGCATTTGTTACGATAATTAGGTAACCGTTTCCATTTCCTTTTGGTAATTGATTCATTCAATTTGTTTCCACACACAAAGCTCCGGAAACACTTTTTGTTCTGTTACATAATTATACCAAACAACTAACAACAATAACCTTTATCATTTCCGTTACACATTCTTAACACTAATACACTATGTTTGAATAATAATTCTAGAGAGAAAAGAAAGGGAGGGAAGGGGAAGGAAGGGAAGATAAATGAAAGGGAAATAACTCTTGTTTGTTTAGGAGAGAATGGAAGGGAAAGGAAGGGAGATGGGAGTTATCCATCAAATCTTTCCAATTTTGTAGAGATTGGAACCTTAACAAAAAGTATCCATCAAATCCTTCTAATTCCCTCCCTTCCATATCCCTTCCCCCCATTTTTCTATCCAAACAAGGGATTCTTTCTCCATCCAAATCCCTCTCCTCCCTTTTCCTCCATTTCCTTTTATCCAAACACACCCTAAGAGTTTCCTTTCCATTCTCTTTCCACTTGTTATACCAAACACATAGATTGTTCTTATTTGTAAAATGTGGGTTGACACGTTGATAGATGTACAATGATCTAATGCTTTTGATATTGATTTTTTGTTATTCCGGCAAGATAGATACCCTTTAAAGCTGAATTTGTTTTTTCGGGTATTTTTTTTGTTCTCTTTATGAACTTGTGGGTGTTAGCTAATGTGCTATTCTTCTTTTATATGTAGGTTTGGAAGTGCTAGAAAATATTGATGAGAGGTTCAGAAACAATAAACATGATCTGTTTAGTCACAAAAGCAGAGAATTGGATAGGGAGTTGATGGGGATTGAAGAAAATAATCGTATTAATGCATCCATCAGTTCTTATCTGCGCTTGCTTTCTGGACATTTTGAATCACCTTCTGCATTTAAGACACTGGAGTACTTGATTCGTCGATATAAGATTCACGTTTACAACTTTGAGGAGCTAATCTTGTGTTCGCTGCCTTATCATGATACACACGCTTTTGTTCGGATAGTGCAATTAATTGACTTTGGTAATACTCGCTGGAAATTCCTTGACGCTGTTAAAGGGTCAGGAGCACCTCCTCCCAGAGAAGTTATTGTCCAGCAATGCATACGTGATATGGGTGTTCTTGAGGTTATCTGTTCCTATGGAACTCCTGCAAAGAAGCATCGGCCGGCTACTCCTGTGATCAGCTTTTGCACAGCAGTTGTGGTTGAGTTTTTGGGCTCGTTGGGAACCGTGGATAGTGATATTGTGAAGAGGATTCTTCCCTTTTTGAATTCTGGTCTGCAGTCTGGTGGGTTAGGGTCTTCAGACTATAAAGCGGGCACTTTGATGATTGTTGGTCTATTAGCAAACAGAGTATCATTGTCTCCCAAGCTAGTCCACAGCTTGGTTCGGTCAGTGGCTGAATTGGCACAGGCAGATGCACAATCGTCAGCAGATTTACAGTGGGTTCAGTTATCGATTATGGCTCTAATCAACATTGTGCAGTTGCAGTTTGTCGAGACACTCCCTAAGAAGGCATTAGATGTCTTAAAAGAAATCAGAGATCTTCCAGATATTCTTTTACAATTGACCACCAGGTTTAATATTGACAGATTTCTAACCGTGCTTTTGGAGTCCCTAATTGACTACAGTGGTTCTGATAGGCAGTGCAAGCTTGCTGTGGTATCAATTCTTGAAACTGTTACTATCAGTGGCCCCGTTCGAGGTGTAGTTTTCAAGCTTCTGTCTTCATGTTTACGGTTATCTCAGAATGCTGATGGTTCAGAACTATCCGAGTCAGGAAGCTGGGCTAATCAAATTCTGCTTCTTCTCAATAAAAAGTATCCAGATGCATTACGTTCTTCTGTTCATGAATTCTTGAATGACAAAAAAGTGCAACTGAAGGGTGAAAATACTGTGATTGAGGCCTTATGCAGGATGCTAGATGGAAACTTGAGATCACCCGTAGACTTTACAGAGTCGAAAATTTGGTTTGGGCTAGAACATCCAAAGGCGGAAATCAGACGTGCTACACTCTCTAATCTTGATCTGTCCTCCCTTTTTCATGGTGGGGTTACGTCAGATAGGTTCATAACTGTCCAAGATGCAGTTGTGCATTGTCTCTCTGACAGTGATCTGAGTGTTGTTCATGCTGCTCTATCTCTAGATAAACTGTCAAAGCTCTTGGACCCTGCTAGTTTGTTAGAGATATGTCAGGATTTGCTTCATAGATGCACTCAGATTTTGTGGTCGGCTGAATCGAAGGATCGTTCTCTTGCTGGTGAGGTTGCTGTCTCATGTCTGCAGCATTTGGTTTCTATTGCACAAGACCGAACTGATTTTGTGGAGCGAGTTGCTACAATGATACTCCCTTTCATTCTTGTTTTTCCAAAGTCAAAGAAGCTGAACTTGAAGGCCCAGGAATTGGCCAAGGAACTTAAGTGGCCTTTCTACAGGGATCTGATCCCAGCATCATTATCAGATGTTAAAAAGGAAATTAAAAAGAAATCAGGAAGGCAGTGGGTTTCTGTAGTTAATATGTCAACTGTTCGTAGCTTGGTGTGCGTTTTCTCTGAGGATTGCAATGAATTTATGCCATGGCTTATCAAATGTTGTGGTGAATCTGAATCGTCAAAAACAGTATTCTTCTTGGTGCTACTACAGTCATTTATGATGCAAAATAATGCTTTGCTTCAATTTTCTATGATGTATGAAGCTTGCCATTCCTGCCTTAAGGCTGAGTGGAAAAAGCTCGAGCTTGATGAGAATGCTTTGCATGGTCTAGAGTTTAGTTCTAGGAATCTTGATACAGAAGACTTAAAGTTCCTAGAGGAGTTTGATGATAACAATCTTGCACAATTGAATGCAAGAATCTTGGTTTTTGTGTATTGGAGGGCGATCAAGGCATATACCTCAGTGATGCCAACAAATCTTGAGATGGATGATGATGGAAAATGGATGAGCGTGCTGCGTGATCTTTACATCTTCTTCGCTGAATCTAATCCGAAGCACATTTTTCAGGAACACAGAAATTACCTTATTCAACATTGCAGAGTTTCTCCCATCCAATTCCTTTCAACCTTCATTAGCGACCCGGGAGTTTCTTACCGAGTTCAAAATGAGAGTCTGCATTCATTGAGTTTGCTATGTTCTCAGGCAGATGAGGGTTCAGCTATGCAACATTTGGCCGGATTCCCTTTGATTCTTATTCCATTGTCTAGTGATGTCCTGGAAGTCAGGACAGCAGCTATGAATTATGTTGATGAGCTTAGTAATCTGTGCTCTCGTGTGAAATTTGCAAGCAAGAAAAATGGGAGTTGTGACTCTTTGAACTCTTTTATTGACGAGCTTTTGAGCGCGGTGGTGCAGCAGAAGAAGCTAATTGTGTCAGATAAGGATTTCCTTCCTTTCTTCATGGCGTCTATACTTTCATCATCTCATGAGAGCCTTCTTGTGCCACAGGATGCTGGTCAGAGGTTAGATAAGTCCACTTCTGAGAAGGTACTATCTTTCATAATAGGATCAGCTATGAGATTTTCTGGATATGCAAAGATGAAAGTTCTCTCACTTCTGAAAGTGTTGGGTGGTTCCATTCTGCGCGTAAAGGATGTGGAGTTTCTGTTGTGTGAACTTTTGAAGCGGTGTAACAGCTACCATTTTAGACACGATAAGTCACAGGAAGCATTGTCAACCATTGATGTGGAGATCCTCTGCCATCTAATTGAGATCTGTTGCATGCCCACATCATTCGATGTGCATATTATTGAAGACCATCTATTGCCAGCTCTATGCATTGAGGGTTTATTGCCAGATGATGTCGCTATTGTTAAGCCATTCGTTACACTTTTGCAGAGTCTGAACGGAAATCTATATAGGAGTTTGAGTTCTGAGGCACAGCTAAAACTTTTCCAGCAGTTAGTTGTTCTTTACCATGACACTAACAATGATGTACATGATGCCATTAGAGAAGCTTTGTTGCGTTTGGATGTTTCTTCTTCAACTGTTGCCAAGCTATTAAAAACTGTCCTCGATTTTGAAGGTGACTTTATGGGTTCGTCAAATCAGAAGAAGAAATCTAAGAAGTGTAATCCTGTTTTGTTGTTTGGAGGTCGAAGTGCATTTAGCTTTCTTAGCTCTTTACTTGATGTACTTCTCTTAAAGAAAGACATGGGCAGTCGGGCTCTTCTCATTGAGCCTCTTTTTCAGCTTTTGGAAAAGGCCTTCTCAAATAAATGGGCCCATGAAGTTACTCAAGAGGTTTGGGTACCAGCTTCATCAGGCGTCTCTCAAACTGCATCTAGTGCATTGTCTTACATTCAGCAGACACTGTTGCTTATCCTAGAGGAGATAATTGCTTCATTTCCAACTGATACCTCAATGGATGATGGAGAATTTGGTAAATTTGACGTTTCGTTGCTTGTTGATTGTGCCCGATCTGCGACAGATGTTGCCACCTGCAATCATGTGTATTCACTATTTGCTACAATTACAAAGGTTGAACCTGACAAGGTTTTGCACCATATCCCTGCTATTCTTGCCGTCATCAGTAAGTCATCAGTTAATCATGATGATGCTCATTCAATACGTGTATTTGAAGGTCTTATATCTACCGTTGTTCCTTGCTGGTTATCTAAGATGAACGGTGCAGAGAAATTGCTTCAGATTTTCGTCAGTGAAATGGCTGGTGTTGCTCAGCATCGAAGGCTGTCAATAATTCTTCACTTATTAAGAACTCTTGGAGAAAGCAGTAGTCTGAGTTCATTGCTAGTCCTCCTTTTCTGTTCATTGGTTTCAAAAGATAGACTTTCTTCTCTTCATCATGAGAAGGACTCTCCCGAATTCATCATTTCCGTGATTCAAACAGAATGGGAGTATAGTTTTGCAGAACTAATATGTGAACAGTATACTTGTATGATATGGCTCCCGTCGCTTGTTTTTCTGCTCAAGCAATTGCAAGAAGGTCCTGATAATAAGCAATGTATGACATTGTTGTTTTCGATGAAGTTTGTTCTCGGAAAACTGCAAGATCCTGAAGTTGCCTTCAAGCTTCAGTCTACAGAAGATATAGAAACAATCCAGGGAACACTCTCTGAGCTCATGGAGCAGGTTTTGTTTTGTTGGCAACTCGTTGATTCAAGTAAAAAGAAAACACCATTTCCGGGATTTTTGAAGAAAGAGTTGAAAGAGATTGTTCATGCTGTTTTGACGAAGATTACGAATTGGATGCTTCCTTCAGCATATTTCAAAGGCATCATTAGGTTACTGGTTCAGCCTGATCGGGGTGCAAGGAAGAAGGCTCTACAAGTCCTTTGTAAATCTTTGAAAGATCTTGATGTTGTCCGATCTAAAAAAGAAAGGGCTCAAAATATGCGCCTGAGAGGCTCGTGGGATCGTCTTGATGGAACTGATTTAGACTCCTTTGCTGCTCTCAATCTGGAAATCTTGAAGTTAGTTGATGATTCTAAGAATGATCTTAATGTTTCACTCAAGCTGGCAGCAATTTCAGCTTTGGAAGTGCTAGCCAACAAATTTCCTTCTGATCATACAGTATTCAGCAAATGCCTATCTAGTGTGGTGAAGAATGTGACATCTGCTGATCTTGCTGTTGCTTCTGGTTGCCTACGAACAGCTGGTGCGTTAATCAGTGTTCTGGGGCCGAGGGCACTGCCCGAGCTTCCGGAAATCATGAAATATGTTCTGCAGAGGACTCGGGATGTGTCTCTATCATCAGTATCCGCTGAAGATAACGATAACCAGACAGCTTCTTACGATAGCCTTTTGCTGTCTGTTCTTGTCACTTTGGAGGCACTTGTGGAGAATCTTGGTGGGTTTTTAAACCCGTATCTAGGTGATATCCTTGAAGTTGTGGTACTTCACCATGATTATGTATCAGAGTCTAATCAAAAACTGAAATCGAAGGCTGATAATGTTAGAAGGCTATTCAGTGAGAAAGTTCCTGTCAGACTAGCATTACCTGCTTTGCAGAATGTGTACTCAAAGGCTGTTAAGGCAGGGGATCTGAACTTGTCCACTATTTTTGAGTTGCTGGAAAATTTTATTAGTAAAATGGACAAATTATCGGTGAAAGGTTACCACGCAAACATTTTTGATCTCTGTATGCTTGCTCTCGATCTTCGTAGTCAACAACTTGCTTCTGTCAAGAATATCAATTTTGTCGAGCAACATGTCATTAGTGCATTGATTGCTTTGACGATGAAGATGACGGAGACTATGTTCAAACCTCTCTTCATCAGGTGTGTCGAATGGGTAGAGTCGAATTCAACCGAAGATAATCATACTGCGGGCAAAAATATTAAAAGGGCAATTTCGTTTTATGGATTGGTCAATAAGATCGCTGAAAATCATCGGTAAGTGTATTATGCCTATGATTTCACCGATTTGTTAGCACTTGATTCATTTTTTATATGTGGGTCTCTGAAATCTAACTGTAGGCACTAATATATTTCAGATCCCTTTTTGTGCCATATTTTAAATATCTGCTTGAGGGATCTATCGGCTATCTCACTGATGATGAAGGTGGTAAGAGCGGCCATTCTAGGAAGAAAAAGAAGGCGAAACTTCAGAGTTCTGAAAGCAGAATGATCGAGGCATCCGATACCATGTCAGTGGAATCATGGCATCTAAGGGCTTTGGTCTTGTCAGCATTGCATAAATGTTTTCGTTATGATTCTGGGAGTGTTAAATTTTTGGACTCCGCAAAATTCGAACTTCTGTTGAAGCCCATCGTTTCGCAGCTTACTGTAAAGCCACCAGTTTATACTGCAGAGCAGGCAGACATACCATCTGTGAGTGAAGTAGATGACATATTGGTATCTTGTGCCGGTCAATTGGCCGTAACAGCCGGTTCTGATCTTCTGTGGAAGCCGCTGAACTATGAGGTAATAACAAGTTCCTTTTGGTTTATACAATTCTTAGTTATCCGTCTATCCCTCATATTTTGGTCATGTGGTGAATATAACTATGATTTTTTCGGTTAAGCTTAATTACATTTCCATATTATCATGATTGTATTTTTTTCTATTTATTAAGTTACATTTTTTTTCTTAGTTAAAAAGGAGAAGCTAGGAAAGTTAAAAGAATGATTAGAAATGCAAAATTAATGAATTATATGTCTTTCTACAAAGAAAAGATGCACCGAAGTAATTGGGGTTGATGGAGTATTGAATTTATATGGTGAGAGGGATGGACATGGGTCGAGAACCCTGTTGGAACTTAGAACCAATCCTTATTATTTAAGTATAATATTTTGATCATATGTTTGGGATTACATTTGGTTCTTGGTGGTAAAAATGTGTTTCAGGTCTATTCTAAATTTTAGGACTTAGATTTGACTTTAATTTAATCTTTTTTTTTTTGAATTGCTATAAACCTTCTATGATTACTTAACTATGATCCTATGGGCGGGATTCAGTGGGCCGATGATGATGATGATTTCTCAACTATGGCATCTAACTTATTAACTATTGTCAATTTTTTTTTCTTTTTAATAATTTTTACTTATTGAGACATTCATGTCATAAATTATGTTTATTTTAAATGAATAGTTGTCAATTTACAATGTATTGTGTAATTAATTCATTTATAGTATTCATTTCTTGTTCTCACTATTGGCTCTCCTTTCTTTTAATAAATATAAACATCGTATGCAATCGATATGAAAAAAAAGATAAGTAAATCTGCGAAAAAAGTTCGGAGTCCTTTTTCGAACTCCAGTTCCTCGTTATAGGTCTTAACTTTTTTAGGTCCAAGTAAAAATTCAGGGTTCGCTGTGGGTCTTACGAGATTTAGTCTAGATTGTACCCTTGACCATCACTACATAGTCCTTAAGATTCTATCAGATGCAAACCGGTCAAGATTTTTATTTTGGCTGATAATTATCTCGTTCCTGAATATTTGCCCTTGCTTTCTTCTGTCGAGTACGTTTCACATATGTTTGTATTACACTTTTGCTTAGTCGTCAATGCTATGTCACTGATATTCGAGTAACGTGGCGAATACAAATATGTGCATAAGTGTCTGATTTGGCTACTTTATGAAGCATTTGCATGCTTTTGGACGAAAGTAGTGTTAGAATGCCATACCATGTCAAGTATGACATAATTGACGCGCATATTTCTGAGCTCTATATCTTAACTGTGCAAATCCTGTAGGTATTGATGCAAACCCGCAGCGAAATGGTGCGTGCTCGTATTTTAGGCCTGAGAATCGTCAAATACCTGGTTGAGAATTTGAGGGAAGAGTACCTTGTGTTATTGGCGGAAACAATTCCCTTCCTTGCTGAGTTGCTGGAGGATGTCGAGTTACCAGTGAAGACCCTAGCTCAAGAAATTCTCAAAGAGCTCGAGTCTATGAGTGGCGAGAACCTTCGGGAATATTTTTAACCATTTGATATGCTATCAGGTACATTTTTGAGTTGTCTCCGTTTTTGTTCTGTTAAAAACTCTTTAGGTAAATGATTTTGAGCAATATTCATGGCTGGCTTTTCAGTAAAGCTAACGCCTATACAGGTGCTTTTTTGACACAATTAAATGTCTTGTTTCCGTCTCAATATAAATATTTGGCTTACTACGACAACAACATTGTATTTAAAGGTGTTCAAAACAGACTCGATGATCCGATATTTACCCGACCTTGTAACTGAACCCGATTTGTTCAAACTTCAAAAATGATTTCTAGTTATGAAAAAATCAATATGAACGCAAAATTCGATTTTAAACCGACCCAAAAGACCTAACTCGAAATTAACCCGATGACCCAAATGAACACCTCTAATTCCATTGCTTCAATGCCATTAAGTGGCGCCCAAATTTTCCTTATCTATTTATTACTCCTATAATCATAGAGAGTTATTTTGTTTCTGCCGCTATAAGAATGGTTCTATTTCTATCGATTTATGATTCAATGAATTTCCGTGTCCTGCAGTGGCTTTAAGAAAATCGAGTTTCAGAAGATCCAGTTTTGTTCGCATTGCATCATCGAAATTGATGCTTCAAAGTCTTCATTATGGCAAAAGCTCTTGATGAATCGGTACCCGGTCGTTTCTGATAATTTTATATGAGGAATCTCGAAACATGAAGAGCTTGGGGAAGTTTTACAATGGGAGTAGTCTTCTAGCTATAGGAGTCGAGAACCAATTTAACGGCGAAGTTATGAGCTTTTTTGATAGTAAGTAGGTGTTTTGTGTTTTTGATAGCAAGTATAAGATTTGAACACTGTTGTCAAATTTGCGTAGTACATCGTTTGATTATCGGTGTTAAATTTTGAAGATAATTAATGTAATTTATCTGGGAAATGTGCTCGAAAAAATTATAATCTTGCTAGAAGTAATGTTAATATTCTAGTGAAAATCAATAAATGTGATTTTAGCATTCGAGCCCATACACCGGATGGTTTCGGTTTAATACGTACCGTTTTCAACACCCTTCTCAGTAAAGGGAGTGTTGTCTATCTCAACATCGTTTTTCCTATCTTGCTTTTTGCCCACCGATTCTTAAGTAAGAAATTTATTAGCCAGTACGACGAGATTGTCGTAGCCCTACCCGCATCTTGTTGTGGTAGCATTGATGGTCTTAGGTGGGTGTCTAGGTCTGTGATGGCAATGCATCAAGTTTCCTTGATGACCCATCATATTCTGCCTGTTGTGAGACTGAAAGGCACTCAATGGTTCATGTTGATCATCCACATATTCGGATAACAATACACATTTAATGCTCATGGAAGCTCATTTGCTTAAACCAGAGTTAAGTTTACATGGTTGGCACTTGGGAGTAACAATAGGATTGGTGACCTTCTAAAATGTTTTCATGGTGTGCATGAGTGAGTACGAAGTGTCTCGTAAGTAATTTATATTTGTTTTTGGGTCTGTATATAATCATATATTAATTTATTGTTAAATTATAAACAAACGATTAAAAGTTGGTTGCTAATTTATCTACCAACTTTTTAGTCGCTGGTTAACAAGTAATTAATGACCAACTTTTAACTGTTGGGTAGTAGATAATTTACGATAATAAATTTTTTTGTAGTGGATCTAATTATTCGAATAACAAACTTGTTTGGACTTTCTCTTGGTGTAATATTTTTATTTCAAAATGCAAATTGGACGTTGATGCAATGAATTAGATGAAATTCAACCAAATTACCTTCATCACAAATTCACAACAACACAATATTTCATTGCCCCAATGTCATTAAGTGGCTACCACTTAAGGTAGATTTAAGGATCGTATGTACGCAATCTTACCCTTGTTATACACTTATTAGTTCATGTCCACAACACTACATTTCATTGCGCCAATGTCATTAAGTGACTCCCACCTAAGATAGGTTTGGAGATTGCATGCACTTTGTTATACACTTATTAGTCATAACAAAGATGTTATTTCCGATTGACCTTCAATAATAAACATCATCTGTAACTTCACATAAATCCGACATGCACTCCATAATCTTTACTTACAACTTAATGCAAGTAGTAGTGTTAGTAGAACATGGTGCTGCACCAATTCCTAAGCTTAATCTATACTTTTTCCTTCAAACCTTAAAATCTACCAACCATTCTTACATAAGCCACATAAACCAAACAATTTCACATGGACTGTTAGCTGCAAACCACCTACTTACACATTTTACAGGACAAATTTATGGCACAATCTAACATTTTTACATATTTTGATCCTTTCAATACCAAACTAAGGACTCATTAGTAAGGAGATATGAAGGATGAGCAAGAAGAAGGATCATCAGCATCCTCGACATCTTCATCGACTCGACTACCTATAAGCACAGGGCCTGACGATTATAAGTATTCGTTCTCTTTATTTCCATCGCCTTCGCCTGCACTTACCTCACCAGGATCATCCGATTCGTCCACTGACAAACTCTTCAATTCTTCGAAAACTCGAGAAACAGCTGATCTGTTAAGGTTCTCCTTGGAACATTCTAGGCCTATAGATAATGATTCTTCTTCTGATTCTTTGTGCTGTCTTATGGAACTGTAAGCACTCCTTAGTCTTTATTCCCTCATTGTCTCTTACTAGTTGTAGTTTACACTACTTACAACTTGTTATTTGGCGACTAAAGCGACTGACTAGGGCTAAAAATAGTCGGGTTAATTTATACACAAATTGTTGTATGTGTGAAACAGTTTCTCCGAGAGACGCATTGAATATATAGGCTAAATAGCCTAATTAATTCAAATTAAAGCGACTGACTAGTTAGATTAATATTTATTAAAAAGTTCTAAATTTATGGAATATTTTGAACTTTAACTAGTAATCGGGGGGATGAACTTTGCCCAGGGCCGACCCTAGATATTTTGAGGCCCTGGGCAAAATAGCACATTGGGGCCATTTTCCTTTGCAATTTATAACCTATATGGACCTTCTACAACCATTAATTTTGCTTTTCAGACATAGTGCCCTAGGCGACGACCCCTCTTACCCACCCTTAGGACCGGCCCTGAATTTGCCTTTAGTGCTAATTATTCCCACATTCATCATACATTAGTATATTTCTTGCAATGAAATTTCAGGGTGCAATGGTTTATACGTCGATGTTGTTGTTGCTGCGCTTGGAACCTTAACGCGCCATCAAAACGGCACTGAACTTTGATCACAAAAGATTGGATCGACTACATGAACTAATATATCGGTTTCAATGATTGTCCACATGGATTCGTCTTCTCCATTCATTTTGATTTTCTGTAATTACCAGTTATGGAAGAAAAATCATATTCCCTCGTTCCCTCTTTGTGTGTCGTCTTATTTAAATTGACACACATGTCAATTGTCAATGCACTCATTTAAGCTTTAAAGGATCTATTTAATATAATTATAAATTATTAAAAAGTTAATATTAATAATCTTTTTAATTCATTGATAGGAATCAAATAAGATTACACTTGACTATGTTCGTTAATTCATACAAGCATTCTACTTTTCTTATTTTCATATTTTACAATAGTCCTTTATAAACGACTAACGAACTAATCCATATATTAGTGTTGGTCTAACATTTGTTTGCTAATATGTCTAACCTCAATGACGTACCATCCTTGTTTGTAGGCTTTTAACGTTTTTGTCACCCATATTTAATTCTATGGGTTGGATCTTGTGAGATATCCCTGCAATTTGGAATATGGACTCAAAATATATATCTAAAGCATATCCACTTGGGTAGATTTCTTTCACTTGAGACTTGATATATACTTTGCACAATATTAATGTATTTTTCTAGAAATATCTGTATTTGTTTTTTCACATATAAACTTGTTTTGCAACCTTGTACATTGCTGAAAATTAAGCTGCTTCTAAATACACTTGATAACTTATGGTTTTAGAGCGAAGAAAGCTTCCTAGATCTTCCATGGAATTGCTAGGGGCAATTGCAATCGCGGTAACGGAACGCAGATGCGGTATCCAGAGTGATGTGGTCATCATATCGTCTATATATCGGTCGAAACCATAAGATATCCCTTAATGCGACCCAAAACGCAGTTTTTTTACACCTTTACAACACGGGAAATATCAAAACATTTATTTTAAAAACCTTTACAACGCGACTGATGCGATGCGGCCTTGTTTTTATTCTATGACCGCAAGAGAATACACGGTAAAACCATTGCTATAGTTAAATTAAAAAGCCTAAAAAATAGTACCAAAAAAATAGAATAGTAATTGAACCATATGAAAGTTACCAATCCCATATCGGAAAAATGAAGGAGCTCTTACAGGGATAATATACTTAAAACATCAGCGTAACTATTGCCGTGCTCAGTAACGAGAGCATGTGACCTAAGTAGGGGCATTAAAGTGTCGGAACACCTTTGAAAGGCTGCTGGCTTGCATATAATGCAAATCGAGTACTGCTGGCTTATCACATCAGCAGTCTTTAGCTAAGCAACCCCAAATCACCAACTGCTGGCTTGTCAGAGCAGCAGGCTTAGCAAAAAGCCACCGCGTCTTCTTCCCTGTCCTGGGAAGGGTGCGTTAGTCGCATGGATTAGCGCACGGCCAGCCGGAAACCATCCGGCTAGAAATTAACTGCAGCTTGCACTTAATCCAAGTCTTTCAAAGGTGGACCCTCACTTTTTGAACATGTGCAATAGATTTTTCTTGGCCATCTAATTTGGTTTGAAATTAGAAGGAAAGTTTTAATTAATTACAACAGTAATAATCTAATTTAAGTTTTTAGGAGTTTTTTTGCTCTGGAGCCAAAAATAAGCGAGATGATTTTGGTTGCTTATTGCTGATCAATGTATAAAATCTCCAATGGCTTTTAGCTGCAGAAAACTTGTTATGACGATTGCTTCGATCGCCTAGGGCTAAAACAATTAATGAAAATCAAATTCCAGCGCCATGATTACTAGTCAGAATTAATTTAATCATATTCGTATTCTAACAAATTCTTTGAATGTCTAATATAATTTAAAAATTATTTTTTTGAAACTATGTTTTTAAACATTTAATATATACTATGCAATTTAATATTAAAACATCTAAATTTTTAGGACCCTATACGATTGAACATGTTGAACATGCTTGTAATCTCTTCTGATGAGATTGTCATTACTCAAATGATGCAATACCATGATTTTGGTCATGCATATCCCAATATGAACACACTAATATTACCTATACACAAAAAAAAATCCCTTTTAACTATTATCTTCGTTGTAAGAAATATTTCTACCAAAATAATTGGGTGAATAATGAATTCCCTTTTAACAATACAATATCAAATTAAATCCTCACATTCACAAATTATACCTTATTCAGACCAAAAAAACACTTTCTCTTCCTCTCACTTGCGAGTTGCGAAACGCTGGTATTGAGTGCATAAGTTTAGTTATTTGCTCACAGTTTTAGCTAACATAGGGTTGTACCTGAGAGTAGTTTTGAGGTGTAGCCGTCTAAGGCCAGCTTATAAAGGGGCTCAAATTAGTTATTTATTATTATTAAAAATTATTTTGTGCATAAGAACCTTATCATTATATGATCCTAAATTTGTACATTTATTTGACACAAATGTGAAGGAAAAAAGAGAAATTACTTATGTATAATTGGAGAAAAAAAAACCGAAACTTTACTTATGTAAGGATTTTTTTTTTCCTTGGGCTCAAAAATGGTCAGAAACGACACTGACTAACAATTCACCAGTCATCACACAAAAATACTCCTATTAATTAATTTGTTTAGCACATGAGCAATCAACAAAATTAAAAGAGAAAAAGGAATTAAATAACAATAGCATACCTGAAACTAAGATGAATTAGGGTTTTTAATCAATTGATGAAGAAGGGTATATTTACTATTTACAAATTACAAGATTAAAAAAAGGAGGAATTAGAAGGAAGTGTAAGAAAACAGAGACTTTGGGATTCATTAAAAGTTTAAAACCATATAAAGTCAGCAATCCCACATCGAAAGAATAAAGGAGTCCAGACGTCTTAATATAGTTAAACTTGGAATTGAAGCATTGCCGTGCTCAGTAACGAGAGTATGTGACCTAAGTAGGGGCAATAAAGTGATGGAACAGATTTGAAGGGAAATGGAAAAGTGCAAGGTTGAGGTAATTTGTAAGGAAGGGATTGGCTTGCATATGATGCAATAAAGGACTGCTGGCTTATCAGAGCAGCAGGCTTAGCTACAACTTCGTCGGCTCTCAAAAGGCTGTAGGATGCGCTTGTCGCATGAAGTAGTGGGGTTCCGTCCGGTTTAGAAATTATTGCGACATGCACTAATCCAACTCCCTTCAAATGAACTTTCACTTTTTCATTTTCGCCCATATTTTTTCCAAAATCCTATCGCAACTAAAATTAAACTAAACAAAAATTTACTTAGAATAATCTAATTTATTTGTAATTATTCTTACAGTAATTTATCTATTGATTAAATATAATCACCTTTGAGGGGTATTTTTCTACAGTAAACCTAGTAACCTGGTGATTTTTTTAAAAAAGATAAATTAAATAAAATGTCGAGAAAAATTGTTCGAAAAAAAAATTTATGATTTTTTTATTATACAGAATTTTTATGTAAATTTTCTAATTTTTTTTCTATTTTTAAATAATTTTTAATTTACGTTTTTGGTGAATTGCCTACTATAGCATATTATTGGGTTACCTAAATTTACTTTGGATAAATACCCCTCAAAGTTGGGATTATTCATGCTTAATCAATAGATAAGATTATTGTAGGAAAATCACTAGTAAGTTGAATTATTCTAGGTAAATTTTCCTTAAATTAATGTAATGTAATTTTTTGGTTTGATTTGATTTTTGTTGTCCTTTTTTTTAAGTATTTTCTTTTCTTTGAAATACTTTGCGTTTAAAGTATTATTTCTTCCGTTCTGAAATAGTTGCTACAATATTTTTAGTACTATTTATTATTTAAGCTTATTTTATGTATTGCAGTTAATATGTAAGAAAAAATAAAGTTAAGTTAATTTATCTAATCATGTATTTTTACAATATTGAATTTTTAAAATTTTTAATTATGTGCTCAAGATATAGATGATCAAAATGACGTATTGGATTGCGTACTAAAGTGACATGTAGCAAGTATAATGAAACGGAGGAAGTAATAGTAAAATAAATATATAGATTGTTGTGTCAATGTCAAATTTAAAAGTTTAACTTTATCTAATTTCAAATAAGATCTCACTTGACTATATTTTTTTAATTGATCATTTGAGAAATTGTGTACTCCCTTTGTTTTTTCATTAAAGCCAATTCGAGTTGATTTGAAACGACTCAAATTCAACTCGAGTTGGGCTAACAACTTCGATTTGACTCATAGTCTATCCCGAACTAATGTCGAGCTCACTCGAGCCAGTTTTAACCTATTCTTGTCTCATAAAAAATGATTTAAGATAAAAAAAGTCTCATTGTACTAGCTTTGGACATATATAAGTTTACCAATGTATAACATTTGCATCTCACTTGTACAATAGAGGAAGTAATAAACATTAGGCAGCTCTTATTCATACATGATTTAGATAAAAGGATCAAGACTCAAATATTTACAAGACTGAATCTCAGTCATCACTAAAAATGGACAGTTTAACGATACAAGTCTCAATCTAACGTTCTATGTGCTCGTTGATCTTCACCTTGAGAAAATCCGGTCTCTGCAGCGGTTTATCTGCGCAATCGGACTGCTTGTTCATCTCCTTCATCCTCCTTGGCAACCATGTATCAATCTCGGCCTCCCTGATATATCCAACAAGTTTCCACGATTCCCACAAATAGTTTACAACTGGTGGAAGCCTGCATGGAAGTAAGGATAAAATAATATGAATCTTATCCTAGAAAGATTAAGGTGATAGATAATCTATCGACAATGACTACAAGGATGTCCTATTTGAATTGATGATGAGACAACAATTATGATAAAAACTCGAATAGTTTAATCACGTCTCTACCAGAAAAATTTGTTCATGATTCTTGACATGAAATATAACGTTGATCATTGTGTACAGATCTATTACCGGGTAAGTGTCGGTAAATAAGCTGGAGAGAATAAGAATGTCACAACTCACAAGATGTTATGTTAGATTATGGCCATCCTGAAAGGAGATCTGATGTCATAAAGTAATGTAGTTTTATAGAACTACGTTTAGATATACAAATCAAATTGAGAATATTCTATTAAGGCATGCTACTTCCAGCTAACCACATGACAACTTTTTGGATAACATGAAAACGAAGAGAGCAAATGTTGAAGCAAGCAACCATTGACCTTTCAGAGAGTGTGTCTAAAGTTATCTTCCATTACCACAATTATGCTCTATTCTCCACCATTGACCTTTTTGGAGTATATAATGCAATATAACATATAGGGACAGTTTGACAAATGGATGTTGAATCGAGTTGTTGGCTAGTTTGACCAACAAAAAGTAAATTAGTTATTGGTTATTGATGGTTTATTATAGAAAGAGTCGGTCAGAAGCCAAAAGGAAACGTAAAAGTTACTTATAAGTTTTTTGGTTTTGGCGTATAAGCCAACTTGCTACCAAATACTTATTTGGCTATTTAACCAACCTAAGAGCCTAAAGCGAAAAACAAACCAAAAAGACAATCACCAAACACACCCATAAGTTTTGAGGATCAACAACATGATGTAAATGACTGACACCTTAACTAACCTTGGGTAGGATTTTCTGCTGAACAGAACAATTAACCTTCCTCGTCTTCAGATTGCGATGTGTACTTTGATATTGTCTCCACCTCTAATGGAGAATTGGATGCCCCTGCAATAGGGATACCATTATAAGTCCTTTCATTTTATATGACTTCAACCAAAATAAAGCTCGCAATTGTTCAAACAAAAAGACTACCCTTATGAATTCTCGCATCTAACAAGGAGCTTATTATGCCTAAGACACAATTACATTCCGTCTCACAGAGGGCACGGGGTAACTATAAGTATCTACATTACATCATACATCTAAAAAAGATCATCACATTAGCTTGATGTCAAGGTAATTTCATAAATTCCTCTCCTTGACGACCTCTATATTTCCAATTTTCAGGAAAGGTATACTCAGCAAAGCATGGGGAATAACTAGTATCACAATACCTTAGCCATTCAAATTTCAAAGATTCATGATACACCACAACTGCACCAAGGTACTAGGTTTTATCCTTCTCATTTTTCTGTTATCTAATAGTGAGTTTCCTTCATTTGGATAACAAAACGGGGTGAAATTGAAGGGACGGATTCCTTCAAATTTATATAAAACAAATATTTTCAACAACGAAAATATTTGAAAGGAAAACTCATAATTAATAAAGGGTTTACCCAACATCACATGATTCGATAAACTACTCGCATATCGCATATCAAAAAAGCAAATCGAGAATTCAAAAGGCAGATTAGTTAGCGAATTATGTTACACTTGGTTTACCTGAAAAAAACTAGTATGACATTGAACAATTCATTCAAAAATTAAGGATTAACCACAAGTTCACCAAGATTCCAAGTGTATTATTCATTTGTTCCCACTTTTCTCTAATTAATCAATGATATGCATACGGTATGTTATAAATTACAATCAAAATTTGTTCTATCTAGATATGAATCATTCCTCCATTTCTTTCTATTCAAACAAACAATCAGTAGCATTGAGGGGAAGATATATGCTCATATTTGAGGTGATAATGTATTCTATGTTTGAATATCGGCCGAATCATGCTAATACATAGCTCAGTTACAGAATAACTAAACAAGTTACGATCTCCCAAATGAAAAATGCATCACCATTCATAAATTATTTCCAATTGAATTAAAACAAAACGATATCAATTGTAATCATCAATTAGCTCTTATAAACTTCTGATAATTTCAATCAATTCCCCCAACAAATTTTGTCAATTGCAACACAATTACATAACCAAATCCAACAAACCAGAAAACACAACTACACACATGTCAAAAATCAAAACAAAAAGGAAACAAACCTTTAAAGAAATAAGCAGAAGACGGCCATCCACGATTGGAAGAAAGAAAAGACTTATCCTTAAGCATAGAATTCGTGGTGGTGGAATTATTAACCAATTTCCCAATAACATGAGCAATCCCTTGAGCTTTACTCTTAGGTGGGACCCAATAAGAAGCACCTGGAACAAGAGCAATCCAATTAGGTTGCGATTTCTTCACTATAATCTTATGAATTGCATCTTCTAAATTCTTCATCGCTATCGTCTCCAACTCTTCCGGCGCCGGATCTTCAACGGAGAAAACATGTGACACATTTGATTTGTGTCGGAAATTCATGAAACGAATAGCAGAAGCTTTCGTTGCAGAATTGGAAAGAGGGGAAAAGCGAGCTAGAGATCGAGGTGCCGCCATGGAAATAATTGAATATGGATCTTAATCAATGATTGATGATTGGAAATAGGGATGGGATTGGATTCTTGTTGTGCTGAAACAAGAAGCTAATCCCACCACCAGAGGAAGAACAAATTGAACGCGAAACCAAATAAATTAAATGAGATAATGGATCAAAGCATGATGGGATGAATATATATATTAGTATATAATATTTAAAAATTATAGATAAAGGAGAGAGAAAAAAATTGATGTGAACGTGGATGAGGTTGGGCCGTCGGAGCGGTTGCAATTGGAGAAAATTTCAAAAGAATAAGTAAATCACAAACAACTGACCATCTCAAATTGAGATTAAAAGTGGATCGGTCTAATTTTTATCTTTATTATTTTCATATGTTTTTTCTCGTTTTTTTATTCTCTGGGCATTTTTTTTAATTTTAAAGGTATTAATTTTGATCTTAAAGGGTATCAATTTCAATTTAAAATAAATTTTAAACAAATCAATTAAACTGACCAATTTCTACCTAAATATGGTTATGTTTCACAACAATGTCTACTGTTTGGGAGAAATTAATAAAAGCAATTGTGGTTATAACATAATATATTGGGGTTATAAATATATTTGCAATTATAACCTAATATAATTGGGTTATAACCGTAAAAATATTTGGAGTTAAACATAATAAATATAGTTGGGGTTATAACAAAACATATAATTGCTATATAGTTGAGATATAATACTACAAAATTGATATTATAATAATACAAGCAAATATATTATGTTATAAAACTTCAAATATATCAAGTTTTAATTCCAAATATATTGAGTTATAACCCCAAATATATTACTTCTTCTTATTCAGCCTAAATGTCCCATTTAGTTTTTTACATTTGTCGAGACAACATTTTAACCCTTAATATCTCAAAATATTCCTTAATTAAAAATTATAAAAATTTGATATTAATAATCCTTGTATTGAGACGAATCAAACAAGATCTCACATGACTATGTTTTAACTTATAGATTAAGAGTAAAATACAAATCAAGAGTGATGAGTGAATAGTGCCAAAAAACAAATGTTTCATTTAGGCTGAATAGGAGGTAGTATGTTATAGCCACAAATATATTCTGTTATAATCCAAAATATATTATGTTATAACAACAGTTTTTTTCAAATAGTAATGTTTTTAAAAGCAACAATTTTTTTTCAAAAAAACAACAGTTTAACAACTATTTTTTTCTTCTAATTAACAATTTTTTTTAAAAAAACATCCTCTCTTGAGAGACGTCTATAGCCCACCAATCAGTTTTTTTTTAATTTATAAATTGGGCCAGTCCCAAAACTTGAGACGTCTATTGTATAGACGGTCTCAAGTAAGAATTTGTGTAGACGGTCTCAAGTAAGAATTTGTGTTAAAAAAATTAAGATATAACTAAAGAAGGAAAGTGGGTTGGGCTCTTGAGATGCTCTTTGTTATATATTAGTTGGATTTACAAATTTCTGATTGCTTTTTTTAAAAAAACCTGAAATCTAAATGAACGCTCTTTGTGTTGCAACTTATAACTTTTGAGTTTGCTAATAAAGGTGACATACTATTAGGAAAAATATCACTTTTTGTAGCAAACTTAAAGAGAAAGAGGAGGTACCGGAGTAGTCTTCTGTTTATGTCATTTGCCCCCAATTAGAAATGACACAAATTAAAAATGTGTATAGTAGGTTGAAGTAAAGGGATCATTTCAAAATTAGAAAAACAATATAGAGTTTAAAGTGGTTGTGTTATGTATTGAAATAAAAAGTAAGGCAGAATTAATAGGACACACTAAATAGAAAAGCAATTAAATTTAATTTGAGAGAGACATAAAGAATTTTTGTTGGAATTATAAGTAGCTTTTTTTATGGGGTAAGGTTGAAGAAAGGTTATAGAGGAAATGAAAATTAATTATTCCTATTATCAGAAATATGTTTAGGAGTACATGATAGTGTTTTTTTTTTATTATTTTTTTGAGTAAATAGTGGTTTTAGACTTTAAGTAGTGAGACATTGAAGTTCAAGTAATAATTCAACAATGGATTTGGATAGGTTGCCTTTTGGATGACCAAGTTATGAGGTTGTCAACTAGGGATGGCAATTTAGTCCGAATTCGACCCTAGTTCGACTCGATCCGAGGAAAATAATCCGATTCGAGTCAAAGGAACAAGTCATCCGACTCCGACTCCGATTTTATGATCCGAGTCCGAGTTAGAAACGTACCGGAGTTGGACCTTATTAAAAATCCGGCACTCCGACCCTAAAGGAAATCCGACTTTGAATTTGACTTTTACACCAATATTTTGTTTCCTTTAAAACTCTAAACGTGACTAATTCAAGCTCTCTCTCATACTAATTGTAATTTTTAATTTTGAAAAACTACTTGGTATTTTTATTTAGATTAATCAATCAGAATACAACAAATCAGATCAAGAGAAATAAAATATGCGATACGCCAAATCAAAATGCGAGAAAATTTTGTTAAATTGTAGTTGTAGAACTATTTCTCTTGTTAAACTTGAATTCAAAGTACATATTTTTTTGTTAAATTGTATTTGAAAAATATATTTTGTTAATTTTGTATGCTTTAAAATCATTAGTATAATATCACAACGATGCTATTTAAGTTAAAAATAAAATCATGTGAATGTCTAGAACATCATCATAAGCATTCACCATTGATGTAGTTCTTCATTTCCCCGAGCAACAACTGAACATGATCATATTTGGGGTGACTGGATCGCTTTTACTTTAAAAAATCAAATTCTATATAATCAAATAAAATAACATATTATCAAAATGATATTTTTTATATAGAAGTATTTGTTACACACATTTGTTTTGGTGTTAATTTTATATTTATTCATTATTTATTATAACATTGTTTATGTTAAATTAAAATTTTAATTTTCAAGATCAAGTAAATGAACTAAATATCACTAAAAATTAAACTATAAATAATGTTCGGTTCTAAAAAATTCATACATTGACATGAGTACGCAAATAATATATGCCAGTCTAATTTATCAATATATTAATGTACTCCTTCCATTGAAATTCTTCTAAAGATAATATTTACTATTTTCAAATAAAAAAAGATAATATTTACTGAAACAAAAAATAATATATATATATATATATATATATATATATATATATATATATATATATATATATATATATATATATATATATATATATATATATATATATATAGGTTTAGGATCAAATAAGAAGGGTGTGAAAATAGGAAGGATAGGAAGGAATTTCATCCATTAGATCTTAGATCAATTCATCTTCACGCGTTTGAGAACAGGAAGGATAGGTGTGATGCTTTCTAATTATTATGTGATACTTTACGTATAAACATGTGTTACTTGAAAGTGTGATCTTTTAAATTAATGTGGATGCTTTCTTCATAAATATGTATTCTTGGATGCCTTTGACAAATGTTTTTCATCGTTAGATCTTAATCAATCACGGTAGTTACTCCTTCCTATCCTTCCTATTTTCACACCCTTCTTATTGGATCCTCTCATATATATATATATATATATATATATATATATATATATATATATATATATATATATATATATATATATATATATATATATATATATATATATATATATATATATATATATATATATAAAGGGGTATTTTGGACGTTACTTGTGTGAACATAAGGTATTTAGGTTTTTTTCCCTTTCTTTGAACGATTATTAAGGGTGGTGTGAGGTCCTTAAAAATAAAGTGAGTGGTTGGGGTATTTTAAATGATTATATTAATTGTAAAGGTGATACTGGTGGTATTGTAAGTAGTAAAAATGGGGGTATTTTGGACGTTACTTGTGTGAACATAAGGTATTTAGGTAAAAAAAAAGATTGACAAAAAAAGAAATGTGATGATTGATATGAATTTGCAAAATAAGAAAATGTGACCAGATTGTGTCAATTGAAGTTTGTTTAAAAGAATAGTATATCCCATTGATTATCCTTTTTTGTCGGCTAATATCCCCTTCAATAAATACTCCCTCCGTTCTCTATTGATGTTCCCATAGGGAATGTTCACCGGAATTAAGAAAAGTGAAATCTTTTAGATAGTGGAGATATTATTTTATTGAATAATAAATTTGATAGAGGAAAAATGGGGACCACAAATATTAAAAAAGTATTTAAAGAAAGTTAGTGGAAAAAATATGGGGACCACAACTAATTAAAAAATATTTTTATGAAGTTAGTGGGAAATATATAGGGACCATAAGGAATATAAAAATGTTAAAATGGAGTTAGTGGATAATACGTGGGGACCATAATCATTATTAAAAGATTAAAATGAGAATGAGTTAGGTTATTTTTGTCCAAAATTTGTGATATAAATGAAAAAATTCTTTATGAGAACAGCAATTGAAACACCCAAAATGAAAAGTGGAAACTTCTTTAAGAAACGGAGGGAGTATATCAATATATATTCTTGATGATCGACAGGACAGGGAATTTCCATTTAGGCATGATACTCATCTTAACTTTCTTATTACCAATATCCTTTATCCTAATTCATATTTTATTGTATTTTTCATAGGTAAAAGCAATGTACTAATCCAAAAACATTTAATTCTTATTTGAAAATCGAATAATACCAAAATAAAAAAGATAAAGCAAAAAGATTATTTTCCTTATATGTTTATATGTAAATAAGTATCGGTGAAATGAATAATGAACCAACATTTACTTGATCCTCGGAAAATAAACATATTTGTTGTTTTTTCTAAATAGACCATCTATTAGATATACTTGCTTAAAATAAACTCACCTATTGTTTACACTAATTTTCTTTAGGTCGTTTTACCGTAAGACGACTTCAATTGGATCGGTTCAAATTATTTAAAAAAAAAAAAAACATTTTCCGTGTAGGAATTCAGTTTTCATTGTTTATTTTTTACTAATGAGCCTTTAGGCCCTCTCTTGAGAGACCGTCTATAGTATAAACATCTCTTAAGAGTCCAGCCCATATATTTCCCTTCTAACTTACAAAACCACCAATTAGTTTTTTTTTAATTTATAAATTAGGTCAGTCCCAAAACTTGAGACATCTATTGTATAGACGGTCTCAAGTAAGAATTTGTGATGAGCCTTTTGTATGGACCTGTCTCCGTCTCACGGTGAGACGATCTCATACAAGACGGACTGATTGTTTATTAGTTATAACTATAACTATTTTCAAAGCTTAGTTGTGATCAAGTAATTAGAATTAAAAAATAGTTGAGTTTATGTTCATCAATTATACCGAATAGGTGGATTTATTAAAAAATAATCAATAATTGGGTAAATTACCATGGATCGAGCAAAATTTGATTTATTTTTGACAATTTACCCAAAAATATTTACTTGTAGTTATTTGCAAAAATGATTTATTTCCATTATATTTGATATGCAAATTAATTAAAAATATTTACTTCTATTTTTACCATAATTATATTGAACCAACCTCATATATATATAACACTTATCGATTGTTCCATAGATTATTTTCAAAAGTAATTTTTCATAAAAGAAAAAATAATTTTAGTAGAGATGGATAAAATTGCAGCATTATGGTGTATTTATTTTTTACTTACAATATTATCATTATCAATCTTTGTAGTTAGCCAAGCCTCTAGTAATGGATGGATCACTGATGCTCATGCTACATTTTATGGTGACATTAAAGGAGGAGAGACCATGTGTAAGTTATTTAGTCTTCTTAATTTAGGTTTTTACACTAATATTATATAATTAATTTATAATTATAAATGTTGTTGTGGTCTTAATTAATCGGGCTATATTTTATGGGTAATTCGATAGTGGTTGGTTTTTAACGACCATAATCATCTAATCTTAACTGAAGGGTTTTTTAGAGTGTGCGAGGTGATCAGCCGCATAAGACCCTCTCTTTCTCCCGTATACGAAAAATTTTATCAAACGGAGAAAAATGTTGATTTTATTAATAAAATAAATATCTTTACTATAAAAAGGCGCTAAATAATTAGAAGTTTGACATAGGGTCTCCAAATTTTTCAAAACGGCTCTGAATCTTGACTATTGATTATGACATTATGAAATTTGGGTTGTTTTTTTAATATAAATAAATAACATACAAATACAATTTTTTAAATTAACAAAGAATCTAAATATAATTTTTTTTGCATTAAAAAATATTATATTTCTAAGCATATGGCCACCACCATTAATCTATAATTTAATATTAAAATTATATAAATATAAATATATATTTATATTTTATTATTTTGATTCGTGGTTAAGGCCAAAGAATCCCTGCAAAAAATGCAAGGATTGCGAATAATTCTTTGTACAAATAGCGAATTAAAATCAAACTCTTGTCAAAAGATAAAATAAAAAGCCTTTAATCATTGACCAACCCATGATTCTCTATATTTTATTTATTATTTATATTATTATAGTGATTTATTTATTATACATTTATTTTGATAAGTAAAATTATTTTGATGATTAATTAAATAATTTTGTATTGGCAGATGGGGCTTGTGGGTACCACAATCTATTTGAACAAGGTTATGGTCTTGAAACAGCAGCATTAAGCACAGCATTATTTAACAATGGATTAGCATGTGGGTCATGTTATGAAATACAATGCATAAACTCCCCTAATTGCATACCTAGGGCTGGCACAATTAAGATCACAGCTACAAATTTTTGCCCTCCTAATTACACAAAAACAGTTGATATTTGGTGTAATCCCCCTCAAAAACACTTCGATTTATCGCTCAAAATGTTCCTAAAAATCGGAGTACAAAAAGCCGGTGTAATACCAGTACAATTTCGTAGAATTTCGTGTATTAAGAAAGGTGGAATCAAGTTTTTACTTCAGGGTAACCCGGGTTGGATGCTTGTACTCGTGTTCAACGTTGGAGGTGCTGGTGACGTTGTTAACATGAAAATTAAGGGTTCGAAGTCGAATAATTGGATCCAAATGAGTCGTAATTGGGGACAAAATTGGCAAGTAACTTATGGTATGGTTGGACAAGGCTTGTCATTTCAAGTAACTACTAGTGATGGTAAAATGATTCAGGTTGATAATGTTGTGCCTTCTAGTTGGCAATTTAGCCAAACATTTGAAGCCAAACAAAATTTCTAACTTTTTGTGTAACCTTTTGTTATGGTTGATCCATGGAAAAGAATTGAACTATTCTTCATTATTGCATTATTATGTATGAAGTATTGGGAAAATCATTGCTCTTGGAAACTATGTTTCACTTTTTAAATTTAAAAAGGGTTATGATATATATTATGATATGTTTTTATTTTTATTATTATTGCATGTGTTGATTAATTATGCTCTGCCCATTCTATTTTAATTGCTATAAAGAGTATTTTTTTGGTTTTGAATTAGTTGTTATTATATCATTTATTAGAAAAATTTATATTATTGAAACCTAGAATAATGTTAAAAAATTAATAAGATTGAATTTTGGTATAATTAAATGGTTAAAAATATTGTTATGTAAAGGAAATATTTGGTTCATTGTTCGATGAATTTACCTAAGCAAAAAATCATTTATTAGCATGTATCACGTTTTTCAGATTAAGTTCTAAGTTTGATTTCCATTGCTTCTTCTTTAGCCCGTATTTTTCTTTAGCCTATTTAGTACTAGGGATGACTGATGAGCCTGAGTAGAATATGGGTAGAGTCCGACTAGATCAGAATTTGAACCCTTTTTGGTACCAGAAGCAAACCCAAAACCCTAAAGTCTAAGAAATTAGGACTCTAATTTGGATCCATGGTGAATCTAGGGTATGAATATGGTTCATAACAATTTTAAAATTTCCACAATTATGTAAATTTATAAAATCATTTTTTCATGATGAAACAATGTTGACGTAATAGTTGAATTCATCAAAATTTCCAACTTTCAAGTTAAAAACGACAACAAACTTATCTAACTGTTTAACCATTTTGGAAAATAAAACACATCCTACTTAAAATAAACAATACTCAAACAATTCCCATTCCGATTTTCAAGCATCGAAATACACAATACAACCCATCCTATACTAAAAAAAAATGAATATTAACAAATTTCTTGTAGTGTTGATCTCTTTAAATTAGATTTCAACAAATGATCACCAAACAAATCCCAAATCACACTCATTTTCCCACTATAAATAAACCCTAAATCCTCATCTCCAACTCAATAGTAACAACCAAACAACATCATCAAATACAATTCAAAAAAAACCATCAATCAACAACAAGAAAAATGAAGCAATTTATGTCAATTGTAGCTTTAATTCTAGCCATTTTAATGGCGAAAACACGAGCAGAATCATTTCTATCATGGTCGATGACATTGAATGATAATGCTCATGCTAATCTCGATAAAAAATGCAGCGAAGCCCTACGCGATCCAGATTGTATGGCCTGTGCGCACGATCTACGCGAATACTCGATCACAAACACGATTAACATCAGTCCTGATTGTTGTTCTGCACTATCTAACATTTTGGCGGAATGTCCTGTCATCAAAATGCGTAATCCCTTTATTGTTAAGCTTGTTTTCTACCATTGTCCTGCTCCTGCTGCACCTCTTCCTCTTTAAATTTGACAAACCAGATCAGATCCATTCGGTTTTTGGATTTAGGATTTGTCTTAAATGATCTACAAATAACCTAAAATCGAATGCAATTCAATTTTTTTTAGGATTTAAAGTTGTTTTTGTAGGAGGGTTTTGGTTTTTTATTGATTAGAATAAGTTAGCATAGATCATGCTAGGTAGCTTTTTAATTGTTATTGGTCGATTATTTTAGGCCATATTAATATTAGGCATTTGTTCAAGTCTTCAAGATATATGTCTTAGTTGATTTTCTTTCTAATTCTCTATTTTTTTTTATTTAAGCCTTTGTTTGTGTTCTAAGGACATGCTTGTATTGGATGTAAATATTTAAGGGAGTAAAAAAAGTCAAAGTAAGAAAATGAAGTTGATAAATGAGAAATTAGTGAAATTTGATTGTTGTAGAGGTGGAAGAATTGTTGCAAAGTAATGAAAAATGAAGAGAGTTCTCAAATTTGTGAGGTAAATAATTATCCTAGGGGAGGGTGGGGGAATGTATTACCTCCATAATAGGGGAAATTATCTTCTTTTTCCTTCATTATTTTTATTTTATACTCATTTTACCTTCTTCACAACTATCTCAACTATTTCAAATGCATCTCTATTTGCTTTTATTTCACTAGTTTGACTTTTTTTACCCCTTAAATATTTACACTCAATACAAGCATGCCCTAAGGTTGAGTATTATTGTCGGAGAAAGTCTTACTAAATAATGGTTATTTATGAGGTTAATAAATCACCCTTCCTTACGTGGTAGGGTGTGATAAGGTGAGAGTTTTATTATTTTAAATTATTTTTTTTGGTTTTGTTTATTTTAATATTATTCTTTTTGTCTGTTTGATCAGGTGATTTGTAGGCAAAGTTGTTATAATCGCGATTCTACTTAGATACGTTTAGAGAGGTAGAATCAAATCGGTAGAATCGATTTGTAGAATCGTACAATTCTACAAATAAACTTAAATATATTTAAAATGTCTAGTTTCTTATCATTATTATCCAATTCAAAAGTTTAATTTAATGAATTGAAGTTTCTTTGACTTTATATTAAAAAATAAGGAATTTTTGTTAATAATAGAGTAGTTTAAACCTTCATACCGATTAAGAAATTTGTTCATTAAAAGTTTTCATAATGAAAAATTTGAAATTTATTTACATACGTAAAAGGGATTAGTAAAAAATGGTACATAAGAAAAGTTTAAAATAATTCATACTAAATTAGTAGAATCGGATCGTTAAATCGTAGATACGTGTTATGATTTTACCTCTAAAAATTTTATTCCTTGCTTGTTTTTGAATCGTAGATCAGAATTGCGATTTTAACAACAATGTTTGTAGGCGACTTACAAATAATGGTTATTGATTAGGAACTTTTGTTATTGTCATCGTCATGAGGGGTAAAGTTAAAAGAATAAATTTGAGGAGCCCATTAATTGACTCAATCTAGAGGTAAAATACAAACCCCACTCAACGAGGTTATTTATTATTGACTTTTAGGGTGTGTTTGGATTGAAGGAAATGGAGGGAAAGGAAGGGAAGGGATTTGGAGGGAGGAGGTATTCCTTGTTTGGATAACAAATTTGAAGGGAAGGGATTTGGAAGGGAGGGATTTGAAAGGAAAATTTGAACAAATTTTATTAAGAAGATAATATTTCCTAAAGAGGAAAGATTTGGAAGGAAAACATTTTTCTTCCTTTTCCCTTCCCTTCCCTTTCCTGCCCTTCTAAACAAACAATATACACTTTCCCTCCTTATCCCTCCCTTTCCTTTCCCTCCTTTCTTTCCCCTTCCCTTCCTTTCTTTTCTCTCCTAATTTGCTATCCAAACATAGTGTTAGTAAAAAAACAGTATGTACAACTTTATAAATGAAAAATGTACATGATTATATGAGTTATTTTACTTAATTTTATAATAATCTGAAATCAAAGAACTATGAATCTTTAACCCCATCGAAATTATAGACATAATTTTATGTTTACTTAATACCATATATATTAACTACCATATTCAAGCTAAAAAATTAAAGTCCAATATAATTGTAAAAAATTATACTCATATGACAGATACACTAACAATAAGTTCTTGTCAAATACTAGATACACTAGCAAAATAGTTTTACACAAAACACAAAATCTCTTAAATATGAAGATTATCATTTTTGCTACCTTTACCACTAAACTTTAATTAAAATTTTTATCATATATAATCAATTCTTAATATAAGAGTATATTATAAATCAAAAATTCTTACTTGAGACCGTGTTTTGTAAAGACGGCTCTTAAAAGTCCAGTCTAATTCTAAATATATATTATTACAACTTTAAATATAGATTAGACTGGGCTTTTGAGACTCGTCTTTACAAAATACGGTCTTTCAAGAGAGCATCTGATTATAAATAAGTAAAGGGCGTTCGCTTAAAAATACAATAAACTGTGTGTTTGAATTAGGTGTGAGTCCCTTACGGGCTTACCTACCCTATTATTATACTACCATTTTAAAGGGTTGTAAATTGTAAGTGTACCTACCCTATTATATATACTAGTCCGTCATATTTAATGTGCATCATTTTTTATTTTGGTCCGTCTCACTTAATTTGCATTATTTTTATTTTTGGACTATGGCTCACCATTTTCTTTGCATCATTTTCTATTTTGGTCCGTTTCACTTAATTTGCATTATTTTTATTTTTGGACTATGGCCCACCATTTTCATTTAATTTCATACATACATTTTAACTTTCTTTGAATTTCAACCACATAATTCATTCTCTCTCTTCATTTAATATTGCTATCTATCTTTTTTTAAATTACATTAATTTTTTTTTTGCTTCAAATTATATGGTTGGAGTATATAAAAGCAAGCTAGTAGTTATAAAATCACTCCCTACAAAGAATTTTTTTTTTTTTTAACTTATAGGTGCAAAAGATTAAATCGAAACCTAATTTAAAATTATAGCTTATAGGAATAGGAATTCAAATCTCCTACAACATATATAATTGAACTACCATCAATCTTGTTACTCCAAAAATAGGGCATTCCCTTGCTAGTTGCTACACCTTGCAAGTTGTAACTACATTGGTTCGCCAATGTCCGGTCAAACAATTTGTCGAAAACATGTAGTGTATTCCATACCATGTTTCATTTGTAGTTTACGCAATCGAAAATGCCCGGTCAAGTAGAACGCAATCAAAAAGTTACGGTTCAATTTGATCTTAGTAGTACATTAATCTACATTCTATTCAACAAAAAGAGCTAATTTTAATTTTGAAGTATGTACAAGACTAAACCTATTAAACACTTGCTACTTAGTGCCACAGTTCATGCAGTACCAGCATGAATGCTTCAAATATAAACCAACAATCCATCCGTCTTCAATCGTTGTACTAACACACAAACCTCATCTATTCATTACACACGCAGATCACTCTCGTCGAGCTATTCTGTACAACAACTACATCTAATCGGATATTACATCACATATGTACACAATTCTCCGAATATGCCCAACAGGGAGATCGGTTTTTTCCCCTTGTTACGGATTAGTTGAGAGTAATGCAAAGTTCGATTGCAAAGACATCACCGTTGAATCGAAGACCAGATGATTCCACAGGCTGAAGTGTACCATCGACCATTCCGCCAAATATGTATAACAGACGGCCTGAATTATCTGAACATGCTGCATGGAAGGATCGGGCGTTAGGTTTATAGCCATAAGATTTCAGTCTCTTCCATATTTTCGTACAGAAACGGTGCTTATAAGAGTTCACATCTAACAACCAAAAGTCGTTTTTTCTGTGCCTTCGAGAGTCTTCACCTCCATAAACTAGAAGCTTCCCTCCGAGGATAAGAGTAGCTGAATGACCAACTCTTGGAAGGTTACTTTCCCAGGGAGTATTCGATAAGTCAAATCGAACACGAACCCACTCGGGATGACCTTCTGAGGCATTGAAAACCCATACATCGTCAAGAACGTTATAACCCAATCCCCGTCCCCCGAAAAGCAGTGTCCTTGAATTGTCTATACATGTCAAGGTATGTCCCGAACGTGGGGGCGGTGACGGGTGAGTAACGATTTCATGCCAAGTTCCATGACAGAAGTTTTCGGATATTTCCAAGATCCAAAAGTCACCCAATCTAACACCATCCGGGCCGATCCCTCCATGGATAAACATTCTCCGATCCTCCATACAGCATCCAGCATGGGCCCCGCGTGGCGGTGGGGCTGCTGGACCCACATCAAGCTGCCTCCAAAACAATGTGACACCAAACGTCTCACTCGTTTTAGCAATTTTCCCTATCCAGGTATCATTTTGACGGATACCATGATCATTGATGCCTCCAAAAAGTATGAGAAAATCACCACTTACAACACAAATATGCCCGAAACGTCCACTTGGAAAGCCTGAAGTTACCTTCTGCCATTTTAATATGGTTTTCAAATCACATCCAAGATGCGCAACCCATGTATCATCGAGATGACGCCCTGAATGGAAAAAAATACTATTAGTGATCTTTAGCAGACCATTTTTAGCATACTATACGACAATTACGAGATATTACATATGAGCTTAATAATCCAATGATGCCACAGATAAGCGTAAATTCAAAACTCATCCCTTAACAGTTCTGGGATTAGAACCTAGTAGCATTCTTGAAACGGCAATCACCCCCTTAACAGTTTTGAGATTAGAACTTGGTGTCGTCGCGATTGCGGTAATTTCGAAAACACGGCATCTCACGGTGTAACGATTTGTTCGCAGACATCGCAATGTGTATTGTTAAGTGGGAAAAACTCAATTTAACACAGTAGTTCAAGTTTTCTTAAACATAAATATTAACTGAAGTTTATAATAGACCTTTTAGAACATAATAAACTTTTAAAAAAATGGCTAATATGTTAGAATAACAACTTATAATGGTTGTTACTCCATAACTTTATATCACAAGTTATGTAATAGGGTTTTCGGTCTAGTAAGCTCAAAATTCGTTATATAGCGGTTATTATGTAACAGAGGGACCTCATTTTTATTCCATGCTTTGGATTGTAACGTGCGGACGCTAGGCTTGATTTTAGGCTTGTCACTGAACAGCACTTCACTTACTCAGATGCTAGCTGGCCGCACATTCCTCGTAAGCTCAGAACTCTAGTGGACATTATTGTTTAGTTGGCGAGATGCATGTAGGCGTAGGACTCGGAGCGTATGCGGTTGGTGCTGGCCTTGATGACGCAAGGACTCCTATCAGCGCTGGGACCTTAGCTGCCGCCTGCCGGCACTAGTCTTGAGAAATCGAGGCACGCCACTGACCGTCCGCTGCTCATCGGATACACGCAGGAATTCTTCGGACAATAGTCTTCCAATCCAGCCCAATCAGTAGATTCTTAAACGCACTAGACTACTAACATCAATAGATTTCTAAAGACTCATAATTTGTCACTACTTGAAACCATTAATCACATACGTTTTAATCTGCATGGTTATTTCATTAAAACAATAAATATGTTCCATTTAAAATTCATCGTCCGAAGGATGTAGGCAAAACCTTTGGAACCTAAGACTCAACATGATTAAAATACTAAAAATAAATTATGTTTTTAGTCTGCTAGACACGATATCATAATAATAACCTATCTCTTTTAGATACAAGCCACAAATATAGCGTTCTCAATCCACATTAGTTGAACAGTAAATAAACTACATCAAACTATGACTATAACATGTGAAGTATGATAAACTGAATAAAAGTCATTCTTTACTTAACATATATGAAAAGACATTCTTTACTCAACATATATGAAAATTTTTAAATGTTTGCTATTGTACTCATTAGACGAAGACAAGCCTCCATTATTTGATACCATGATACTCTAAAAACAAATTCGATACTCAAGAGATGAAGATAGATACAAAAAAAAAATTGCATTTTATTGGTTAGAACTTGGAACTAAGAAGTATCGGACACAAGTGCACCCTAGTCTTGCAAGTTGCAACCATCCCAAAATTCCTACGCCCAATTTTTTTAGCTTACTTTTAACCTGAACATCTACAAAAGATTTGATTATCAAACAAACCAAATTAAAAGTACAAAATAGAGTTCATCTATCCTAGACGTCAGATCACTTTCTTTTTCTAATCCCAGAGAGATCTAAACGAAGTAAAATACCAAAAGGCACTTCACGCCTTAAAACTAGCCTAGATTGTAATTAGTGGCTATTGTTTACGGACATAAGTCACTTTAGTTCGGTACAGAGCAAGTGAGAAAATCCATTCATCTCACAAGCAAAATACGATAATAAAAACCAAATACTTGTAACCGTTGGATTTAATAGACATATAGGTTATGTTGTTAAGACACAGGTACATGTGTCCTATACTCACATCCAAGTATCAAAAACACTAATGCTCAACATGCTACTGTTTCTTTGTAAGCACTATGGCACAATTTCATTAAGGATGCACATTCAAGTTAGAATGCATGGTACACAAGTACCATCAAGTCCATTTCTCAGCTCATATCACATCATTTGCCCCTCTTCTCTCAATATTATATACTATTGTTTTCAACCTATTATTGCTTAAAATTGATATTTAACAATTCCATCCTCGCCTGAGAGTCACGCCGAATAAGAAGTTAAGTAGCATAGTCTACATGATAAATCACTTGCTTTTGATTCAGGGGTAAGGCCGGATAATCCCAACATGTAAAGAGAGAAGCAATTGACTCTTCTTGTAAGTGACAATCGAACTATTACAAGGGTGAAAGTAAAACCTTCGACCACTAGGTTTTGCTTCACATACCCGTGTAAAGCATACCAAAAAATTAGTCTCATCATCCTCTTTACTATGTTACTCGACTCTTCATTTTGCTTCACATACCCGTGTCCCATCCTTGATGCTTAGACATTGGTACGGCACTTAGACACCTCATTTTAGGGAACAAATTGAATATTTAGATATATACGACACTTGACATGTAAGCACCCGAGTCCAAGTAACATAGCCTCTTTCAAATACACATAACAAACTCTCAGATAAAGGTAGGAAACCAAATCCAAAAGATGTTCCACACATATTACCTTAACTCATCACTCATCAGCAACTTAAACCCCAACTTCCTACCTATGTCAAATAATTCTAAGACTATGAAAATCAAACAAGCCACACAAAATACCACAAATAAACACCAAATAGCACACTAATCATGGTTATAACTCATCAGAAACCATGATCACTTACGGTTTTGTTTCCCATCAGTCAAATAACTATAAATCATGGCACAAAATAACAACCCAATACAAAACATCCAATCAAAACAATAGTATTGCTCAAAAATATGACATGGGTATCTCAGAAAACTGACCTCCTTCACATCCTCCACCAAATAAAACCAAGCAATTTGATACAAAATTGAGAGAATGAGAAGCTCTAGGGCAAGGAACCAAACTATCAGCAACTGGGTCAGTCAATCTGAGGCATGAAACAGAGCTTAATTGTGAAACCCTCTGATAAAGCTTCATCCATGGCATGTAATTTCCACCATAATTAGCTGAAAAGTATGAATCTTTAAGAGCATCAACACAATTAGAACCCCATTCTCTTCTACAAATAGATTCCCAAAAAGCATCAGATGATGCTAAAGTGTTGAATTTCTTGCAAGTTAAAGCAAAAGAAAGGATTGAATTAATGGGTAAAAGAAAAAGGATTGAAAAAAGATGGTCTTGAACTAGATTGCAAATTGGGGTTTCATTGTTCCCAGATTGTTCCATGAGTGAAATTGGGAAAAAGGCAAAATTGGTATTTTGTAATGGGTGAATTATTGAGAGGGATTTGGATTTTTTCTGTGAAAAAAGTTGAGGTCATTTTTTTTCTTTCAGCAGCAGATGGAGGATCTTTTCTCATTCCTGGGTCTGTCTGCTCAATTCTTTGGCATTTTCTAACTCTTTGCCAAGGACCTCATTTTTGTATTTTACTGCCCATATTGCTCAATCAGCCACACTCCCTACTCCTATTCCTATAAAATTATAATCACATAAGCATCATAAATTTGTGTATTTAGACTTTTTTAATTATTTATATTATATTTATTTGAGAATTTTATATTAGCTTAATAACAGAGGTTTTCGCTTTCAACTTTGAGATGGAAGTTCGATTTTTATTCATAAAAATATTTTTTGTCTGTATGTGAAAAATCAAAATGATATTGATATTGTGGTTACGTAGTAGCTGTTTGATAACAACTATGTTGTTAATTGTTATAATCATACACATCTAGTTAATAGCAATTGGGAGCACTTAGGGAGAAAAAACATTTTGAAATTTCAGTTTCGAACGATTTGTGATCACAGAGAATCCAAGCAAATGACGATTTGATCGCTAGAATAAATTTCTTTGTGTCCCTAACAAGTTGAACAAATTTCAGCACGGTAGACTCTGATAAATGGTATTTTAGTGGAGATTGTTTGTGTAAATTCAAATTGCACTTACTTCTGTTCTTCAGTTTGTTTTTTTTTTGTTGTTTACTCTTGTTCTCTTAAGGTGTAATAAAAGTTTATTTGTAATGTTTTTGAAAGTAAAGACTAAAGAGTAATCTCTTTGAAAGATATCATAGCAAAACCTATTTTGTTGTATTTTCATTTTGAATTGCTTGCAACAACTAGCTTGCTTTTATATGAAGAATGAATATGAGCTTAATCAAATTTCTTAAAAGCCTGATTTAAAGAAAGTATTACAAGCATAGAAGATAATGTTAATACGTAAATGTGTTAATTGTATAGACTCGTTTGATCTATACATGTATCAATGATTCAACAAACTTCCATGCATTAACTTGTATTCAAACGCACTATATAACTATTTTTTTATTTTTTCCTATTATTATCCAACGTTATATCTTCTTTATAAATTTTATATATTTAAAACATAAATTTGAATTTATTAACGCTTACGAGGATTCATAAATATAGATTAAATATTTTTATCATATGTCTTGCCATGTTGAACAAATTCATATACCAAATTTATTACGTTTCCTTATTTTTAAAAATTTGTTAGCCGTTATACCCTTTCCATTATAATACTATTATTAGATAAGACAGTGTCCTAAAGATTGCATCTTTATACCCTATTTCCTTCAATCAATTAATCTTGAGAGATTTACTTGTGTTTCATAAAACCGTTGGAGCATGTAATGTTGCCAATATGTTAAAGGCATTGATATAGTAAGCCTCTTCTACATCAACAATATATTTCAACTTGATAGTATAATATTAACCTTAGTTAAATTTTAACTACATTATATTACTCCCAACGTCATACTTTAAAAAAGCTTGTGGTTTGGAAGTTGAATGTACTAATTTTGGGTTGTTTGGTATATGGCTTTTGCCCTAGCTTTTTGGTCGGTTTTTGGCTTTTGGCTTGTTGGTTGGTCAAACAGCCAAAAAAAAGTGTTTGGTAGATGGCTTTTAAAGCAGCTGAAAAGCTGGCTTTTAAGCTAAAATGAAAAAGCTGCTCCAGCTAGCTTTTTAAGTTGACTTTTGGCTTGTTGGCCCACTTTTTCTCTAATAAACATCCAACAACCAATATTCAGATTTACCAAACATCTCCACAAACAGCTAGCTTTTTAAACTAGCTTAATAGCCAACAAAAACAGCCAATATTTCCAGCTGGTCAAACAAGCCAACTAAAAAAGCCAACCACCAACAGCCAATAGCCAATTGCCAAACACCCCTTATCTTTGTTAGTGATAACAAAAAGGTTTTTTGATGGATCTTCACCGTTGGTAGCACTGCAAATATCTTCTGCAAGATTGTAACTTTACGTTAATAAGAAGTATATATGATTTAACGAGCTAATTTAATATAATCAATTATAATCTAAAACCAAAGAATTAATAACATAATTTTCTAGAATTACGGAATAACAAAATTCCCGGGTTTTTTCTAATATAAATACTACTTGAGTAATCGGCTTTTTAAAAATTCAAAATCTTATAAAGATCCAACCTTTACATTAATTTTTTGGGACCATTGCATTCTGCCATGAACAATTTATTATTCATTTTGTTACGTTAATATCATTAAGTGACTCTCACCATGAACAATTACAGGGTACCCTGTAATTGCATTTCATTTTTACGAGAAGGATTTCATGAAACCTAATCTAGTATTAACTACCATTTGAGATTTGTTTGTACTCAACTATTATTTGTCTGCTCACCTATTTTTGTATTTGAAATAGTGAAATAAGGCAAAATCATATAAAAATTACCATTCAAATCAATAAATAGTTTTGAAACATTATTGTACACAATTATCACATATTTTTATCAAAAACTACCTAGGAGAGATTTTTTTGTCAAAAATTATCTATGAAAATTAACTTTGTGTTGGAAACTAAAAATAAATTCTTTTACCCAAAACTATCTAAAAATGTGTTCTCTTTGTCAAACTAACACTACTATAATACGAAGATATTCAGATTTCTATTAGTATGGACATGTACAAATCACGTGCTTTTGATTTGCATCAAGAAACACCGTAAGAAACTAAATTTTTTGATTCAACCTATCCAATTCATTCCTCCCTTTTTAATTTTCAATAAAAAAAACTCCGTCAATAGGTAGTATTTGACAAAGAACATAAATTTTTAGGTCACTTTTAAGAAAAAAATATGCTCTAGGTAATTTCTTATAAAAAAAATCAATAAGTAACTTTTGACAACATAAATTATAGATAGTTTTTTTTTACAAAAAAGTCAACTTTTATAGATAATTTAACAATTTTATTCATATTAAACTTTATACAAGTGAAACCAAATTCATTGTCACTTGGAAAAAGCCATATAATTTGTAATTTGACTTGTTTGTACATTTAAAATTGAGATAGTAAATTAGAAAATTACATTGCATTAGAAGGGGACCATACAAGGATGAGTAGATTCTAGAGCACACATTATGGTGATAGTTTCATTGTCTATGGCATCATTATCACCATTTCTTCTTGTGTCCATTGGTTCACGCATATTGTCATTTGTCACTCCCAACTAAGCCATAAATAATGCATTATCTTAACAAAGACAACTATACATCAATATTTGAGTACCTTTGAAAAACAGCTAGTCTCCTGAGAGACTGTCTTTCTGAGAGACTGTCTTTCTGAGAGACGTCTCTCAGGCCCATTCCATTAAAATTTATTGTCTACATTTACTATATATTTTTCCTAATGGATCAACCCAATTAGAGATGGTCTCTCAAAAAGACCGTCTCTCACAAGAATTTTTGTTGAAAGTAACCTCCTTAAACCTTACCAAATACCAATCCTTCCTTTGGGAAATTAATTGTGCAATCCCTTAACCAAACCTCAAATTAACAAAGATATGTTTGTATTTATCTTGCTTATGGCATGTATTAGGTCATCTGTTTTCATTTGCAAGTTATTTTTGAGTTGAGGGCTTTGATGGTTGCTACCTACTTTTTTTTTTTATAAGTGCATGGTCAGCCGTAATCCAACTCTCCTCAAGTCTTGAGTATAACTTTTATAGTTGAGGTATATCTGCTTTTGTGGCTGTTAATTTATAGCATCATCATTATTCTACCCAGTGTATTCCGCGCATAAAAAACTATGAATAGGATTTAGGGAGAATAAAACGACGGCAACTCATACACATATAAAAAGCGCGGCCAAAAAGAGCCTCCGACTTGAGGCTGTTAATTTATAGCAATTAAACATTAGCCACTAAAAGTGCACTCCATCATGGGTTTTGGCGTTTCGCTTAGGTAGTTAAGTTGTGAAACTTATAATGGTCATAAGTTAGGAGCTATGGAGTCAAAGATGTGGATGTATAGTCCTTGTTAGCGTTAGAGTATATAATCTGGGGCCTCAATCATCAGTTTAAGCTTTCAATTGAATTAATTCCTTGACATGATATTAGGATCCAGTGTTACAAGAGTTCATGGCTCGAATTTCTCATTTAAAGTGGAATATCTAACACTACGAATGAAGAGGGTTGCGTTGCATCCACACTTCTACCTCAAACGGCTTTTATGTGAGGGAAAATATTAGAATATATAATATATCCTAAATGCTAAACCATCAGCTTAAGCTTTTGATTGAGTTGGTTCCTTGACAATTAGTAGTCCTTCTTCTCCATAAATAGATTGTGTAAGCTTCATTTTAAGCATGTTAAGTTGAAATGAAATAAATTCTTAGTAAAAAACTTTTAAGTGGACTCTTTATAACACAAACCATCATCAATGGTTCATTGTGATAGCTTAGGTGCTTTAGGAACTCTAGTTAATTGTGTGTTTTTAGTTGCTTAAAGATCCATGACATCCTAGGTGTGTCCATTATTATCCATGACATCAAGTAATGAGTATTGCTTTCATTCTATCCATTATTATCCTTTATATCATCTTTTATCCTTTTAAAGCTAAAGACTTTGTCTCACCCACTTTGCATCTATAAGAATCAAAATAAGGGTTTTAATTGAGAGCATGTATTGATGACACACCCACAAAAAGATTAGCCACAAAAATCCTAAACACAAACCCATTTCTACCTAGGCCTGTGCAATGGACCGAGTACGGGCCGGATCATGGTGGGTCGAGTTGGGTTGGGCCTTACAAAATTTAAAATGGTTTTAAACGGGTCGGGTTTATCAAACTCGGCCCGCTCAAGCCCGTTTATCTAATTAAAGGAGAGAAGTAACAGACATCAAATGTCTTTCTCAATATGATTCACTTTTTTTTAACTGAATTAAATAAATTTAGGACTACACTAACCTGTGATTTATAGTAGTAAAGTTTTAATCAAAGACATTTTTTTTATTAATCTAAAATGTAATGTTATGCTTTGTAACCAAATCTCAAGCAAAACATGAAGGCCCATCTAGGGTCCGTGTAAAGCCCGTTTTCAACCCGCTTTATTTACTATAAAGTAGGCTCCTATTGAAATCCGACCCATTTAAGATTCGGCCCATCTAAAGCCCGTAATACAAAGGGTTGGATCAGGGGCCCGATGGGCCTCTAGCCCGTTGCACAGGTCTAGTTCTACCCATAACGCATCTTTCAGTCTAAATCTCAACATGCCATATTTTCTTCTTTCTATCTTATAACCATTCACAAAATTTCATAAATTTCTTTTCAAGGTTGCCAGAAGCATGGCGAAGAAAACATTCTCATTAATATGAAGCTCAACATAGAGGCTGCTATGCAAAAACAAGTACAAGATACTTGATTTAGTGCTATTACTAGCATTACTTCGGTCTTAAAAGGATCTGAAGAGGAATAGAAAACGACAAATCATATTCATAAAGAAGAATGCAGCTAAAAAGTCCCTCTGCTCGAGACACCTGCAAGCTTAATGGAAATCATTCACTCAAAGTAGATAAAAACAGAACCTTCAAGCTTAATCATCTAAGGTGTGATGGAAAAGCGAACCTAATATCTTCCTAGATAAAAACAGAACCTACAAGCTTAATCATGCCGAGAAAGAAGAGAGTTCTACGTGCGGAGGTGTACGAAGAATCTTACATGTTGAGTCGGAAGAAGATCATAACAAAGGTTTCAAGGTATTAGAAAAACTTATTCTCATATCGTTGATGGAGATTCATGTAGAGCTTGTCGAAAAAGTAAACCTTTGTACAAGAGATTGCCAAAGTTAGCATATAAGTTTAATTGACTAAATAATGGCACAAACATGCATGTCAAAATAGAAGCTTTGATTTCATTTGTTATTGGTAATTATTGTCATGAAAAATGGTGTAAAGTTCTACCCATAAAGGTATGTTATAAGCTCCTAACAAGCGATCCATGAAGGCAAGACACCAACGTAATCACCATAACAACTAAGAGCTACTCCTGTGAGACACCGTCTCTACTCTCTCGGTAAGATGACCTCAAATATGTATTAGATGGGCTATTTAACCCAAGTATAAAGCGCATCTCTCGATGAGACTGTCTCATACAAAACTTTTGAACAACCGAATGAGGAAGAAAATTTTAATTGAATCCTTTGGCCCCAAAAGTTGAGTTGGCTATTGAAAAGAGATCAAATTTTGTGTTGAAGAAAGTTGGCAACGGTACGAACAAGACCTATAAAGTGAAAGTGATATTCGTGATCATAAGGGAGGTTATTGTTACAAAGGAAAGTTGAATGCGATTCTTATTGAAAAACTCGTACAAAGTGATGTTAAACTGCAGTAAACATCACTTTGTTTCATACGTAGATTCAATATTCCGGATCTGATGCACTGGTAAAGCCTTCGTACCGTATAGCCAAGACCAGGTTTATAATAACAGAATAAGGAATACGATCCCAAATATGATAGATATTTAAGTGATAAAAATAAATAAAAACCCATTTATAGCCCGATTCATTGAAGTTGATAGAGGCCCCGTTTAGACTCCAGCCCATTTAAAGCTCTAACAGGCCCCACGGGTCTACTTTGCTAATCAAAAACCAGCTTCAATTGAGCCCAGCCTATGTAGGCATATAGTGAAGAAAAAAAAAATCATGTTCAATTATTGTAAACAAAATGGACATTATTTTGAAGAAGAAAAGCTTAGATTTCCCTCAATTCTAACTTATTAAATGGAACTACTCTGTATGAATAAGGTACAGCGAAAAAAGCGTTACAGAACGCCTTATGTTATCTACGGGTGAAGGTTTTATGCCCGCATTTCTAGTTAAACGCAACAAGATCCTAACTCCTTCAATATACATGGTTATGGGGGTTTCGCTGCATATACTAATCTTTCAATCTCGCAGCAGTCACGTTACGTACCTTCATATCTGAATATTTCGCACCTTGCCTTTGTTTATTAAATTCTGGAGAGCAGATTTAGCTTGCTCCAGAGTCTCGACAGAATGTCCTTCTTCAAATGATATCCTCTGTATGTTGAACTGCAGCCGAGAAAGACAGTGTTAACATCAAACCATAGTGTAAAAACAAGGTCGCAATGCATCGCATCGACCGCATTGTAAAGGTTTTCAAAATAAACGAATCAATATATCCCGCGGCCCGCGCTATAAAGGTGTAAAAAAAATTGTGTTTTGGGTCGTATTATGGGATATCTTATGTATTCAACCGATATTTAAGCGTTATGATAACCGTATCACTCATGTTACCACATCACCGTTGCGTTATCGCGATCGTGACCGTTACCGTATTTTTACACTATGCATCAAACAGAATACAGTGGTCTGTACACAAACACAGGGAATTCAGCAAACAAAAACCCAAAAGAACGATAAGATTACAGATTGCCCTTGAACCAAGATTTGAGTAAGATGATATACCTGTGCCCCATGACGAACTCGAACATCAGTTCCTCTGCTGTCTAAGGAAATGAGAGCGGCATCATCTACCTCAATTTCAGTCGACAAAATCTTTTTCAAAGGCTTCGAGAAGATGGCATTGAGTTCCTGTAGATAACGTTAGTAAATTTTGTTCGCCTTTGCATAGATAACGTTAGTAAATTTTGTTCGCCTTTGCATAGATAACATAAAGAGTCCGAGTAACATAGATAACAATGAATGAAAAGCAAGACCCTTTGCATGATACCTTCAAATAATGTTCGCCTCCTTCAATAGCAATCTTGTCAGGATTCAGATTTTCGTATTCTTTGACATCAACCCAAGCAACTGTACCGAAGCCACCAATGAAATAGATATCACTGGAACATTATATCACGCGAAAAAAATCAGTTATACAATACTTCTATGAGACATAGAAATAACGAGTCACAAAGCAGTGCGCAGTACGCTAACGAGCAACAACATATAAATGAGGTCTAATCTCAAAGGCAAGAAAAACAACAATCAAAATCACAACCAAAAAAGAATTAGCCACGTAAAACAACAATATAAGATAAAACTCTTGACTTAACCAGACATAACCTGCTCAACTACAAACACGTAAAAGAAGTCAATGAGAAGGAACGCGTAAAAGAGAATGTGGGCGGGAAGCCGGGAAAGGTGGGTTTGTTCAACGGAGACATATAAGCAATTTTATACAGGTCTCGAACGTCAGAAATCTATTATTGCTAGTCGAGCCGGTTTTAATTCGCTTGTCTTAGATTACCCGTCAGCTAATGCATAGCAAATCTATTGATATTTAGTGACCAGCAGCCCATCAACAAAATACAACTCCAGCATCTAATCGATTCATCATGGTCTTCCTCCAAACCAACCATAATGAAAAGTCAAATATTCAGACTAACAACATAACTACATAGTAAAGGTACTACAGACAATGATCAAACAGAAACTCGACAAAAGTGATAGAATATTCTAGACTCTGAGTATTAATGAAAGCAGCAATTGGATATGGTCCAGCTTCAGCTTCGGATATCTAAGCAACAAAATTGTCTCATGAGATTCTTACAATCATATCAAAAGGGTGAAACGGAACCTATTTCCGTAGAACTTTGCATTGCATGTGAGAAATTCATTTCAGCGAGTAAAACTGTAGAAGCGAGGAAAAGAGGGCATTACCTTATGTTTTGCATCCTGAAGTAATAGAAGTTTCCCCACTGTTGTGAAGGCCCTTGTTGATGTTTTTTTATGTATTGTTTATGTGCCCATTCCTATTGACAGACGATGTGAACAGCCATTGATCATTATTTTCCCAAAACTCCATCCATATATTAAAGAAAAAGAAGATAGCAACACAGGAAGATTTTTTGATTATTAAAGTATGTATATTATATTATAGATAAATTTTTCAATATGGAATCGGTTATCAAATGAAAGTTAGTTGGGTTAATGGTGCAACAGAACTCATACAGCAATTATTAGACCTATTCAAGCAAGCTAAAAGCAAATCAAGGACCTGTTGATCTTCAGGAAGCGGGACGACATCACCAAAAAGTGTCACTCTTGCATTGGATAAGCCACTCCATCCCGGTATCTATGATGCCTAACCGTTAATAAAACAGATAAATAGAAAACTTGCGGTAATAGACATAAAAAAAGGTGGTGGAAAATTAGTTTTCCATGGCACAAGGCGCACAGAAGCACAAAAATGCCTTGGAGCCATGGCACGAACCACAAGGAGAAGGCAAGCACTGTTTATAGGATGTGCACATTTTTAAATCCTAAATTATCTAAATATATTCTAGATTTAATGGAAAATTTTCGATATGGAATCAGTTATCGAATGGAAGTTAAATAGAAGTATTTTCTCTTAAATATAGAAGATTAATTAATTACTTTTCACATAGGAAAAATAATCAAGTAAATTTTTAAAGTTGCATAAAATGAAAATAAAAAAGGGTTTAAACAAGTTAATCATAGTTGTAAAAAATCCATAGATATAGAAGAAGGTAGAAACTAAAAACCAGAGTACCAAAACTAGGAAGGAATAAAACCTGGGGAGAAAAGGGAAAAGAAAAACACAGAAGATACAAAATTTAAAAGATCGTTTCAGTTTTCGAAAAAACTTATAATTCAAAAAAGGAAAAGGAAAAGCAAATGATAAAAGAGAAGATTAGAAAGAGTAGAAAAGAAAGCAAAAGAAGATAGATATCAAGTTAAATTAAGATCTCATCTCTCTCAAGACCAAAGCGCACCATCTACGCCTAATCCAAAAGAACTTAAAGGCGCGCCTTTTTCACCTTTTCGTATTTTATCTGCCTGGAGCCCTGGACTAAACAAAGCAAAGATTTGTGCATCAATGCGCGTAGTACCTAGGAGCACCTGGGGCACAATTTATAAAACTAAGAATGAAAATGGATAAACCTGTACTACAAGTGTACATCGCGGATCAGCCGACAAATTTCTCGTGTGGATAGCCAATGGAGAAAAAGAGAAAATGGGATCTGCATTCACAAACAAGAGATCATGAATCATGTGACATTAGTGTAATAGATGAAGGAAACACTTATTCATATACGCCAGCAGGAAGCATGATCACTAGAAAATTAGTGGCCAACACATCATTTTGCATTAGGATTAGGATTATAATGTCTGCCGAGCTAATAATTTAAATGAAACTCGAGAGTAAAGTACACATGTAACATACGTCCTAACGAATCAGGGGCAAAATCCACCAACGAACCAAATGGATATCCTTCTCTCCGGTGATGCATACGAGACATGACTGTACACAAATGAGCAAAGCGGGCCTAAATCAAGAAACACAAAATGTTATTAGTTTGGGGATACCTGTTTTTGATTCTTGAAAATGATATAATACAGACTTACCTGTTCCATCAAATTGCGAACAGCCAATGCTGGTCTTGGTAAACCATGGGCGGACGTTGCACTTTGAACTCCACCAGAGATTGGTGTTCTGAACAGCCCTGCCCTGTTGCCTCCAGTTCCGTTTCCTGATGGGGAAGATGTAGATACATTCTTCAAAGAATCATCAAAACTGTTCTTAGGACTTGGCGTTGGATTGATATTAGCCTTCAGAATGTTAAACAAGCCATCACAACAAAGCCAAAGCAGCCATTTCTAATACTTGTCACAAGCTAAAATGTAAAACAAATGTTCTACTTCTAATATACCATTGGCCAGAAAAGAAACATAAGTACTTGGAAGAATATTTTAGAAGAAAATTTAACTTCGGAACAGAAAAACATTGATCAAGATAAAAGTACGTGAATCCAAAATGTCCAACTTTTAGAGAATATAGTGTCCTCGTTAGAAGAGATATCAGTCTCTGGCGTACCAACCTTTACTCATTGACGATAAAAAGCATTTCAAACAAAAAAATTTGAAACAAAAGAACAAATAGTGCAACTATTATCCTCGTATACACATCCAAGGCTCTAACTCTTCATTTACTTAGATTCCACCATCATCCAAGTTTGAAAGGCAATGGACAGAGAGCAGTGCTTAAATAAAAAACTGATCAAACTTTCCCCACTTTCTACATTTGGTTGCACACTATCCACTATGGGTACACTCATAGTGTTAAAACAAGGTCGCATCGCATCACATAAAAACAAACAAACAGATATTTTTCATGTTGTAAAGGTGTTGAAAAAACCGCGTTTTATAGTGTTAAAACAAGGTCGCATCGCATCGCATAAAAACAAACAAACAGATATTTTTCATGTTGTAAAGGTGTTGAAAAAACCGCGTTTTATAGTATTAAAACAAGGTCGCATCGCATCACATGAAAACAAACAAACAGATATTTTTCATGATGTAAAGGTGTTGAAAAAACCGCGTTTTGGCCGTATAAAGGGATATCTTATGATTTGACCGATATTTAGTCATTACGATCAAACATGAAAAATAACCCAACTCAAATTTTGAGCTTTGATCAAACAAAGCCAAGGTCTAGATACTACCATCAAGGTTAATTCAGACTAATGCCATGCCTTCCTATTAATTCCAAATTTCTAACCAACCTCTTGCTATGCTGAAACACATCAAAGCTCCTACACAGCTAGTTTAAGAGTAATAGAAATCCTATAATAATAACATCATGAAAAGTCAAAAACCAAATCTTGCAATTACAAAAACCCTTTTGAACCAAAACTGTACAGTCAATCAAGAATTGAAAATCAAACATCATAAAATAAAATTAATCCAAAAAGTTCACAACTTTTAACCTAAATCATGATCCCTCTTCAAAACCCTACATAAAAAGCTCTCTACTTTGAACCACAGTCATCAATTCCTTCAAAACCCTACATAAATCTCACTTTGAACTAATACAAACATTATAGCACAACAATCCAAGAGAGAAATTTATGTCAACCACATTCTAAACTTACCATGAAAAATGCTTATTAAAACAAAAAATGAAGGCATAAAACCAGGAGATTATGAATTACCTGAGCAACATCAAGAATATCTTCAAAGACTAAACCATTCCCATCATCAGATTCTGAGTTCTTATCATTTTCACCTGAAACTTCTTTAGAAACAGCCATAATCATTGATGACCCAGAAATCCCAGCCCTTTCAGAATTTCTTACCCATGAAGAAAGATTCAAACTTTTATTGATTTTCAAAGACCCAGTTCGATTATTCCATGCTTTGATCATATATTGGGGCAGGTGCGAATCTGTACATATGTTTGTTTCAGGAAATTTTGAGGAGAATACAGAGCTTGAAAGGGTTTCCATGGTAGAAACTTTATCCCAATCTAACAAACAAGATATCAAAAACTGGGGAAGGAAAAAATTAAAAATAAATCCGCTTTTAAATAGAAATTTGAACAAATTTCTTGACCTTGTACTTCTTCTACGCTAAATAATGCTTTTAAATATGAAGAACAAAGGAGGAACGAAGACTATGAACAGAAAAAGAGAATCCCAACTTGGTGGAAACTGGAAAAAGCAGTTTAGGAAAAGGGTATGTCGTTATGGATAGATCCGATTGATGAGCTTTTTATCAAAAAACTTGGTAATTAACCCAAATTATTTTGGGCTTCTATATGCAAGTGTGTTGTGCAACTAGCCCATTACCATTATCCTTCTTTTCTTGGCAAATCTTTGTGGCAGGATATGATTTTACACAAAAACTTGCGTGAGACCATTGTATACGTAAGACCTATTTTATTGAGCTTTAAATCCACGAGTCACATTTCAAATAGCCTATAGAATAGTAAATTACTAAATAGGTGCTCGCTTGAGAGACCGTCTTTTGTAAAGACGACTCTCAAAAGTCCAGCCCAAATCTATATTTAGAGTTGTAATAATATATATTTAGAATTGAACTGAGCTTTTGAGAGCCGTCTTTACAAAAGACGGTCTCAAGTAAGAATTTGTGTTTACTAAATTCATTACCCGGTTTCCCTCTGTCTCCTCTCATTTACCTGGTTTCCCTCTCTCTCCTCCCATTTATTTTACTTCTCTACTTTACAAGTCTCTGCAACTTCCCTTACCCTCTCTCCCTCCATTTTCATTAATTCTTCTCTTCCTCCATTTTCACTCTACCAAGTTTCATTAATCCTTAGAGAAGCTATTTTAATTCTTCTGATAAGTATTTTATGCTTTAAAGTTGAGATTATAAAAGTTACAAACAATGTCCCACAGCTTTAGAAAGAACTTTAATTAACCATATATAGTCATACTAAACAATGTAAAAACTTGAATTTAGGATTTTTATAATTGGACTAGAGCTTTTATGCCTTTGAGAAGGCTTTTTAACTCTTGAAGAAGTCATACTAAACATTTAATATGTTAAAAATTGAAATTTAATACTTGGATTAAGTTTTTTTTATTCCTTTGAGAAGGAATTTTAAGTCTTGAAATAGTCAAACTAAATATTTATAAACTCTTGTTAACATCTTCTTTATACTTCAATTTCTTTGATTGAAAAAAATACTATTAGAATTCAAAGCTTTACATAAGAAACTATTTACAATAAAAATCAAATAGTATGGGAATTCAAAGTAATCATACTCAACATTTATAAAGCCATGTATATAGCATACATAATAAAATTGGAATTTTAACCCTTGGAATAGGGCTTTTATGGAAGAAAAATAGCCTAAATGATGTAGTAGTGGGCTGTTGTGAGAAGTGGGCTATGAGCTTTAAAAAGTGGTCGCATGCCTAAACCCGTCTCACAGGAGATTTCCTAATGATTTTATTAGCACAAATTCTTACTTGTCACCGTCTTTATAATATACGCGTCTTAAATGGACTGGTCCATTATAACTTAGAAAAACAACTATAAAAAAAACGCGATGTGTAATCCTATTTGGAGTTAATATTATAACCTGTTAGAGTTGGTATTATTAGGAGTGTTCACCGGTCCAAACCCGGACCGAAAGACCGGAATTTCAAATATGCTAAGACCGGAAACCGAACTGGTTCCATCCGGTCCGGTCTCGATCTTACCCGGATTCCTTCCGGTCCGGATTTAGACCGGAATTAATTTTTGGTACCAAAAATACATTAAAAAATGGAAGATTTTAAAAAAATTTAGCAAATTGATTATTAAATAATTATTTTGTGTTGAAAATAAAATGTTTAAAGCCCTTTAAATAAGTATATATATATAATAATCGTAAATATTATTCCCCATCAAAATCACTTTTAGGTACATCCAGGTTTAGACCGGACCTGACCGGAAACCCGGAATGATGTATAAGTTAGACTAGGAGACCAGACCAGATGCAGCCCCTAGGTATTATAATCTATTAAAGTTGGTATCTCCAAATAGGTTATGACACAAACTTTAATAGGTTATAACACCGACTCGAAATATCAATTTTAATAGTTTATAATACCAGCTTTAATAGGTTATAATGCCAACTTCAATAGATTATAACACCAACTTCAAATAGGCTCAACCGCGCACGTCGATTTTTAGATTTTTTTCCTTTTTTAAATTATTGGGTCTATGCCTAAAGAGTCAACTTTTATAAAGACGATGTCTCGTAAGAGGTGGTGTAAAATCAAAGAAAGCTAATTTTCATAGGCATTTTTTTAATTGGACTTACTAAGATGATTATAATTGGAGGAAAAAGCTATGGTTAATATTTGACTAATTGTTAGACCCTACAAAGCTACAGATAATGCAATATTAACCACAATTTAACATGTTAACATACTTGTATTAATTACTTTAAACATGATCTCATCACATCTATATCTAATACTTCCACATAGACTTCCACAAGTTCTTTGAGAATAGAATATGATTCATTTGAATTTATAGATTTTAATCATAAATTTATAAATTAAGAATTTTAATTTTATATTCTATATTTGGGAGTGCTATAAGAATAAAAAATTGTTAATAGAGGAGGGAGAAAAATAAAATTTATGAAGTTTATCTAGATTGGAAAAAGGGATAAACAACTACTTAGTTGTTTTTAAAATTTGAGAATAACAAAATTTAAGTAGTCGTTTTAAAATTTTGAGTTAACAACTAATCATATTAACTTGTAAGAGATAAATATATTCTAAATAAAAATTAGAAGGGTCCACACATCTATTATTCTTGTAAAATAATATTTAAAAGTCAAATATTATCTAAACGTTCTCTTTCCTCCATCTATTATAGAATAAAAAATTTGCCTCTTGAAATCTTATACGACGGTACTACGATTTCTAGAAGTTACACATTTGAAACAATCATAAATTCTACTAAAGCAATAGAAGAACGTGACAAGTGTCACAATTTTAATAGTTATTTTCTCGCCTAATTCTACTTAAGTTATTTTAGGTAGTTTTTAAATTTAATTTTATTCTATTGATTTGCTTAATTAATTTAATCCATATTTGATTTTGCCTCATATGTTTTTCCATTAATGATTCTTTTCTCTTCTACAACAATTTTTAATGTTCAGTTTTTTTCTCATGTTTTTCCAAAAATTCTTATGATTTCGTGCTTAGCACGGGTATGTACCTAGTAGATGATAATTAATAAGGCCAATGGCCATAGTAAAGACATGTAAACAATTAACGTGTACCCTTATTTAACATGACCCAAGACTTAAACTCAGTGAGAGTACCATCGATAAAATAATATTTTAATAAAAAATCTTAATAAAAAAATATTGTTTTCAATTCAATTCAAAAAAATAATATTTTATAATATATTTTGACGAATTTTCATATCTTATAACCAACGAATAATAAGATCATTACTTGGAGGCAGCTTAGTTGGTTAGTGGTCGCAAACTTATGCACACAAGGTGGGAGTTTGATTTCTGCCAATTGCAAAATTTTATATCTATGCTTTTTTAAATGTCAGTGACGCCACTCATCGGAGCCTATTGGATCCGCTCCTAATGTACGTATATTTCTGATGACATTATTTAGAGTACTATTTATTATCAGATTATGCGATGATAATAATCACTTTGATTTTATTAGATACGTTACACTTACTTTTTTATATTTTTAAGTATAATTTGAATTTAAATAAGTATATATATATATATATATTCGATTTTATTAGATACGTTACACTTACTTTTTTATATTTTTAAGTATAATTTGAATTTAAACAAGTATATATATATATATATATATATATATATATATATATATATATATATATATATATATATATATATATATATATATATATATATATATATATATATATATAAAATATATTTAATATTTCATAAAATAATTTAAAAATTATACATCAAGAGAATTCTAATAAAACCTCAAATAGATATATTTTAACTTTTATGTATCCACAACAAATGAGTGAATGACATTGAATTTCTCTCCTTCCTTATATTAAAGACGAAGTATGTTACAATAGTAACTAACGTTTATATAGTAGTATGATACAAGGTTGTTTTTGACCATAGAAAAGGTAGACATTTATCTAGGGCTTAGAGTTAGATACTTCAAATTCGTAATTTATGACTAGTTCATTCAACAATTGAAATGTATATAATGCGTCTACATTTATAATGATAAATATGATATATAAGATCTGTCTTTATTATTTTTTCAAATTGTTAAGATATTTTGAGTTTAAAAGGTGTGAATTGTGATATACCCATTGAAAAATATCTATGAACAGTTGGACATAGGATCAACATGAAACGTGTGATTAGTTGAGTGATGTTAGCAGTAGACCAACGACCTTATAATTAATAAATTGGTTCCATAACCATTGGTGGATCAGTAAATGACACGCTACATATACCAAAAATTAATTAAAATCATTGATATTTTTTTAAACACAAATTCTGGTGAAAGACGATCTTTTTGAGAGACATCTCTTATTAGGTCGGCTCATAAAGTAAAATGTAGAATAAGAGTAGACATTAAGCTTTAATGGACTGGATTTGAGAGACGGTCTCTTAGGAGACTGACTGTTTTTTTAATTAAAAAGGATAGACTGCAAATTGAATACACTTGGATAAGAATTGAATATATGCATTATTGAAAAATATGACACTTGTTTCAAGTGAAACAAGATTCGAATCGGTGATTGTATGAAAGTTGTGCTAATATTAATTAATTTATTTTATCCATTTTATTATACTAATAATATTTGATTTTTTAGTAATTATAATCTTTTTGTAATATTTATGGTTGTGATCATCAGCCTAATATCTCTCATAAAGTCAAGGTCTAGTGAAGAGAGATTGTGGATATTTCATATTCATATTCCCTTGCCGGAGAGAATAGGAGTAAAGCACGCAGTCAAAAGAATTCTCAGATTATGAAAACCCTGCAAAAAGAAAATAGATAATATCAAAATAACGTAAAACCTTAAACTGCAAAACACACAAAATAAGATGGAAATGCACAATATGAATGGCAATAGCAAAACTTGTTTACGAAATCACAATTCTTATAATCTACACATTCCTCCCAAAATATTAATACTCTTTGTATCTTTTTTATTCTTCTCAATTGGAATATAAGAAACAAATCAAAAGAGCAATAGATAAAAGGAATACTCTAAAAAACATTTTCAGTATCCCACATAAGGAATGGTTCGAATGGAAAATAACGTAAAGGTCTACATGCAAATGTTTTATCCATTGAGCCACAAATGCTTTTGGTTGAAATAAATAATAATTGTTAAGTAAATAAATGACGGGAAATAACGTAAAGAAATTTCCATTTGAAGTAAATATGAATGGCAATATGAATGGTCTACATGCAGATGTTATATCCATTGAGCCACAAATGAGATCATAAAAGAGCATAAAGAAATTTAGTAAAAGAGGAAATAAGGGGAAAACTACCCTTAATACAGTCCGTTTCCTGAGAGACCATCTTTCTGAGAGACATCTCTTAGGCCCAGTCCATTAAAACTTATTTCCTACATTTACAGTACATTTTCCCTAATGGGTCAACCCAATTAGAGATGGTCTCTCAAAGAGACCGTCTCTCACAAGAATTTGTGCCCTTAATATGAAAGAATTAACTAAATTTTGCTATTTAAAAAAATGTGATAATAAAGTAAATAAATTAAGTGATATCTCAACATAAAAAAATTCTTAATAAAAAAAATTTTGAAATTTCCATTTAAAAAAATGAGATGTACAAATATAAATATTTGTAACACAAATTTTCACACGAGACAATCTCGTTGAGAGACTATTTTAATTGGTTTGACCTGATGTACATTTATTTTTAAAATGATGACTTTTTATAATCTTAAAGCTATACTTATAATCATAAAGTGATTATTTACAATTTCAAAGTGATCACTTAGAGAAATAATTACTTACTTGTACAGACTCGTCTTATTATAAGACGATCTCATATAAAACGGGTTGTATTTGTAAACGTTCCTTCAATTACCTTCTCACAATTAAAAAAATAGATAGATGAGATTCTTTGCATCAAATATCTCATCCAACATGTGGATTGGAACAATTTATTTAAAGTGGGGTTTGAAAACTAAAAAGTTTAGTAATCTTGACTTAAGGATATGAATAAAGTATGAACCATTCTTAACCATACCTTGACCCAAATTAATAAATTTTCAATTAATTAGGACCCTTCATTTTTTCCATATGCATTAAAGTAATTGGTCATTATTGAAGTGGTTACTACTAAATTAATTATCGATCAACTAAGCCATTATTTTTTAATCAAGGTAGCATGGTTTGATTGAAATTTTATGTCCCCTTAAAATTATATTTTTATTTTAATTTAAAAAAAAGTATGAATAAATTATGTCCTTTCCTTTTGTTCTTAGGGTGCAACATTCATTATTTCATGTGGCTCATAATAATGATCGTCAATCTGGGAATCTAATGCTTTACATCACGTTTGGAAGCGGCTATTGTAATACAAGTACTGCTCAGGTGTTTAGTAAAAAAATAATTTGCGAATTACGGTCTTAAATTTTAGTATTTTTACGAATTATATTAATGGTAATTTTTACGAATTACAGCCACTAAAGTATCAAAGTTTGCAAGTATCAAAGTGGTCGATGTTCTGTGTTTTTGACCTGAACCTGTAAACTTTGATACTTAGGTAGTTGTAATTCGTAGAAAATAAACACTGAGGCTATGTCTGTAGTTCGCAAAAGTGCTAAACTTTAAGGATTTAATTCACAAATTATTCATAAAAAAAAATATAGAAAACAATGAGACAAAAGTAAAACTATAAAAAACTATGTCGTTGAGATAAAAATGTAAATTAATATATGGATGATAATTAAAAAATAATATACATCATGATTAAAAAAATGAATTGCCTAATTAGTGTTGGAAAATAAAAAAAAAATCTAAAATGGTGTTCACCAAAATTTATTTCCCAAACTAGTGTTCTTTAAGAAAAAAAACTAACTTAATCTATTTGTTTTTAGTTAGGGAAGTTCCAAAGCTATTAATTCTCTCCCAAGCAAAACTAATCCATAGACTAAACTTATTTTATGAAACCAAAAGTAATTGCTGATGTTAGTCTCAAACGAATCAAATGACGACCCAAACCAGTGTTCATAAAAAAGGTCACAATAAAAAAAGATGTTCTTCAAGGATGTGTAATCTCCCAAAGCTTTATTCGACTTTTTTTTGATAAAATCTTTTAATTATACACCAATTGAAGATGTAAACATATTACATTTGAATTTTTACAAATATTATATACATATAAAAATATTTTACACTTTTGTCAAAATTTATTTTTATAGGGATTATAAGCTAATAGCTTTATAGAATAGACCGAAAAGGAGAAGAGACTTACAAATATTAGATTCAAATTGCATTTGAAAAAACAATATATATTTTAAATGAGATAAAATCTGATTCTTATTAGTGTTTTCTAAAATATAAAAAAATCATATACGACTTAGCTTGCAAAAAGAAAGGATGCAAAATACAGGTGAAATATATCTCAAGTAACAAATACTACCTCCTATTCAACCTAATTGTCCAAGTTAGTTTTCACACTTGTCGAGGCAATATTTTAACCCTTAATATCTCAAATTATTCTTAATTAAAAATTATAAAAATTTGATATTAATAATCCTTGTATTGAGACGAATCAAACAAGATCTCACATGACTATGTTTTAACTTACAGATTAAGAGTAAAATACAAATTAGAAGTGATAAGTGAATAGTGTAAAAAAAAACACATTTGAGCTTTCAATTATATTAGTGAGTTGTGAGTTGTGACGATCAAGTTAATATGTTACTTATGTCAATTACATCAACTACCCCACTTTAGGAAAAAGAAAGAGACATTTTGGATTATTTCATGTATTTATTTAATTTCTAATTTGTAAAGTCAATATACTTTAAAAATTTTCAAAATTAACTATGTTTGTAAATTAAAATTAGAATATTTTTAATTATGTTTCGACTCTTCAATTAGGTAAATATTTCATTCTCGCCTTTTTTGTATCTTAAGATTTGTGTCAAAAAAATATAAATTCACACATAAAAATATATTATATTATATTATCAATCTTATCTTTTATCATTTAATTTTTTAAATATATTACTCCCGCTGACCTCTAATGCTATTCCCATTTGAAAATATTCCACTTAAGGGAGAGAGAAATTTGATTAATATTTTTGACATATATTTAGAAAATAAAATATATCTATGTGAGATCTCGTTAGATTCGTCTCAATATATACTTTTTAATGATGTATTTTTTATAATTTTTATTATGTGTACTTAAAGATATTGAGGTTTAAAATTTGCTTTGAAAACCGTGTAAAAAATAGACGGGAAGAACAAAAAGAAACGAAATATTATTCTTTTGAGCATTCTTAGCTTTTGTCTATTAACTAATATCATAACAATAATGTGTGTTTTTTGTACTAGTCCTAGTTGTATCAAAGATGATGAGTGCTTCAATAGGATTACACATCATTTAGAAAGATTTCTCAAATGATTTCATGTCAATATAATTTCAAAAATCTATTCAAGTTTTAAAAACATTTTTTTTGGAAATAAGTTTAAAAAACTTAATGCTTCAATTATTTAATCGAAGTCTTCTGCTTCACATAAATTTTAAGTTTCCAAATACAACGTAATTTAATCACAAATTCTTACTTGTGGCCGTCTTTTGTAAACACGGCTCTCAAAAGCCCAGTTCAATTCTAAATATATGTTGTTACAACTCTAAATATAAATTTAGACTGGACTTTTAAAAGTCGTTTTTACAAAAGACGGTCAACATGTTTTTTTTGATACAAATAACCATAGCATTTAATTGTTAGATGAAATTCCTTTCAAAATTTATGTACAGAAAAGGTGAATAAAGTTGTACAACCTTTAAAAATCGGAATTAATATTGATGAAATAATTGTGACATACGTAGAATGAAATTAAAGTAAATAAAAAAAATATCACAAATTCTTGTGAGAGACGGTCTTTTTGAGAGACCACCTCTAATTGGATTGGCCCTCTAGGGAAAATGTAGAGTAAATGTAGGCAATAAGCTTTAATGGATTGGGCCTGAGAGACGTCTCTCAGAAAGACAGTTTCTCAGGAGACTGCCTGAAAAAATATATAAAAGAGGTTGATTTCTCTCATTTGAAGGTAAAGAATTCCCTCCCCTTCTCCTACGTATATTTATACCTCAAAATAAAAAAAAAAAATAATTGCAATTTTGTCAATTTTCATTACATTATAATTAATTCTTCCGCCTCTCTAATAATTTAAAATCCTTTAATCATCTATCTAATTAACTTTGTTTTTCTAGTTTAACTATTATTTGTTAAATATAATCATTAGGCTAATACTCCCTCTATCCCATTTAATTTGCAGCATTTTCTATTTTGGTCTGTCCGTCCTACTTAATTTGCATCATTTCTATTTTTATATTATGGCCCACCATTTTTTTATTCTCATCCATATATTTTAACCCTCTTTTAATTTCAACCATACAATTCATTCACCCCCTTCATTTATTACCATTATCTATTTTTTTTATGCTTCAAATTACATAGGATGGAGGGAGTATAGTACTAACCGTTTTAAATATTTTATATATATTTAGATAATTTTAAATATATTTTTTTACTTCAAAATTTGAAAAAAAAAGTCTACAATAATAGTATTGATTAATTGAGTAGCCAAATCAGCCAATATTCACAAATTTGAGGAAGTGCTGTCTAAACTCATGTAAGATAATCTCGAAAATACCATAATTCTCTATTTAGTTCATTAAGTACATTTCCAAATAAAAAAATACAGGAAAGCATTTTTAGCCTCTAAATCTAACGTGCCACAATTTTTATGAACCACATAGTTACAAATTCCTGTCCTAGTCATCATTTCTTAGTTCATACTAGTGGAATAGCACTATATAGGATTTTTATATTTTTTTTACATTTGAACTTACGATTCGGCAATTTCAGCACTCAGTGACTCAGCCCATCCTTCCTCGTGATCTTCACGTGAACACCTACGTTTAATGACACGCGATAGTTTAGCCTCCGTGGCTAAAATCAGCTTAGCTGGCACTCCAGATATCTTCTCCACCTTCTTCAGATCTTCACACGTAGACACACTATGGGCCCTACAGTTTTGACAACAAATCCAAAAAGATGCTGCTAACAATACACGAAAGGGTAAAATCGTAATTTTCCTTAAACAACCACTCATTATCTCAACCGCAATGCTCACGACATTTCCGATCTCTCTCTCTTCCATGAAACCGATTCTCCTGCACCAGTTTACAAGAATACCCTCAACTTTCAAATCTACGACTACAGTTCCTTTCTCTCTCTTCCGTACAGTCTCTCCGGCAACTTTCCTTTTCCGTGAGGACGTCGATTGGATCTCCTCAACAGCCGCTTCACCGGTGCTTGAAACGCAAGAAGAACAAGACGACGATCTATCATCATCATAATCATCATCAACATCAATAACATCACCACCGTCATCAGGACAGCAGTTACGGCAGAAGAAAGACGTCGATGGAGAGATTACAGCGCCGGAGACATGATTATCGTCGATTTTATGACAAGTAGGACAAATAATCGAGCGAAGATGACGAGCAACGAGGAAATTAGCACAGTGAACTTTGGAATCACAACTATAACAAAGAAAAGCATTATCAGAATGACAATAAAGTGAAGCTTGTAGATCACAAAGCTCACAATTTCTGTAGATTTCCTCCATTAAATCCGATTTCCGAAAGCAATTAAAATGGAATTAAAGTTTGAAAAATATTGTTAGAGAAGGGAGAAAAATGGGGAGGAATATATGGTAGAGGGGAATGGAGCAATATAGGGGGAGGTTTTGATATGGAGAGAGAGAAAGAAAGAATCTTTAAAAAAAGGACACGAGGCTGAGAGTTTTAAGGAATGAGTGGTGGGAAATTGAATGAAGAAGGAAAAATAAAAATAAAAAAAGGAGAAAGAATCGAAGTAAATTTGAATGAAGGAATTATAAAAGGAAAGGAAGAGAGGTGTGAAGTACTGGTAGTCTTTCTTTGTATCCACAAGAATAATTTTATGTTTTTTTTGTTTTTCTTTTTGAAATTATGACCACAGAAATTTGGTTTCCCTTAAAATACTCAATTGAGTTGTGAGAATTTTATCGAAAGATGGAAATTTTTGGTTTGTTGGCTACTTTTATGTGCTTTACCATTTTACGTCTCGGCTATACAATAGAAGTCTTAAGTTTTGGGCTGACCCAATTTATAAATTTTAAAAAACTGATTGGTGGTTTTGTAAGTTAAAAAAGGGATATGGGTTGAGCTCTTGAGAGACGTAAATACTATAGACGGTCTCTCAAGAGAGGGTATGTTACCATTTTACGTCCTAGCTAATACCTTGCCACTTGCCATGTAACGTAAATTTCTAACTAGTATACATCCTCTTTTCGTTTATTAATACTCCCTTCCGTTGAAGTGCCCATGTGTTACCCACATGTGAATTATCCCACATCGGAGAAAGAGAAGAGTATGCATCACTCTATATCACTCTATATACTCAAGGAGTAACTCCTACTATTACCAATTGGTTTTAGTAGGGAACCTTCTTTGGGTTTATGAGTAGTCTCTACTTTTCTCCAATCAAATTTATTATTCGATTAAATAATGTATTCACTATTAAAAATATTTTATTTTTCTAAATATTCGTGAACAATCCTTTTGAAAACTTTATTAAGAAACGGAGAGAGTATAACTTCAAAAAAATGTTCACAAAAATCAACAGAAAAAATTAAATATTTTAGATGGTGAATATATTATTTTATTAAATAACAAAATTTAGTGGAAAAAAGTGGGGATCACAATTAATAAAAAACCATGTTTATTAAGTTAAGTGGGTAATATATGGGGATCATAAGAAATATAGAAATGTTAAATGAAATTGTTGGAAAATATGTAAGAACCATAAGTATTATCAAAATGGAGTATTATCATGAGGATAAATAAGATTATTTTTGTCCACAATTAAGATATAAATAAATAAAATTTATATGAACAACAAATAAAACACCAAAAATGATAAATGAAAACTAACAGAGGGTGTATGATGCTGATAATGTGTAAAAAAGAAGATAGTTAAGATAATGTTTGGATCGTCTAGCCAATACCATATTTTCATGATATTAACTTTTATAGTTTTTAATCATGCATGATTCATCATATAAATGATCAAAATAGCGCATTAAATTACGTAAAAAGTTAGATGTCACAAGTATAATAGAACGGATAAAGTACATTTACAAGTATTAAGAAAAATATTGCTAGCTAACAAAATATCATTGTTGTTCTTAAATTGTTGGTTTTTAAGCTAATTCAAATCTGTAGTGAGGAAATAAAGAAAGGTAAAAATTTATGTTTATTTCAAAAAAAAGGACATAAATTTAAGAATGCAAGTATTAAGAAAGCATCTTGTCTCTTGAGAGACTGTGCTCTTTGAGACATATTTCAAGTCCAGTCTATCAAAGATTAATACATACTTATCGTATTGTTAATGTCGACTTACATTATCCTTAATGCTTACTTATCGTATTTTTAATGCATACTTTCAGTACTATCTTAAATGTCTACTTACATCATTCTTAATGCCTACTTACAGTGATTTACAAAATATACTCCCTCCGAATCTTTTTAGTTGTCCCATTTCCTTATTTGGCAAATTCATATTAATTGTCTCATTTCTTTTTTTGTCTATCTTTTTTTTACTTAAATACCCCCACTTTTACTATTCCCAATACCCAACTACCACCTTTACAATTAATTAATCAATTAAAATACCCAATTGCCACCTTTTTAATAGACCCCACACCATCCTTAATAACCGTGAAAACCCAAATGGGACATCTAAAATGATTCGGAGAGAGTATAATAAAAACCCAATTAGGGACTGATCTCTAAAAGAGACCATCTTTCACAAGAAAGTGTACAAGTAAATAATCATCCAAGTGTGTGATGATAGTGCATGCATGAAGATGTATAGCTAACTTTGGGGGGAGAAATTCAACCACCCAAAGATATTGAAGTTTGTAGTGTGGAATTTGTGATGGAATATGACCATATAAAATGTATCATTGAATTAATGATCACCATAACTACAAGTTCACTATTAAAGTAAGAAAGGCCTAGCCATAGAAAAAATCTCTAAAATATGTACTTCTAGCTAGTCTCCTAATATGTGATGTTGAATAATGACTTAATATATCATCCCCAAGACTAAAATGTAGCCGTACATGGGCATGTCATGGTCATTGAATTGCCAACGCGTCAACTATTTTGGACACACATAAACAACCCAAAAGTTTCTAAATTCCAACAATGATATATAACAGTGTCGCTAAAGTTTTATATTTATTACGTGTATTTAAATTTTATGATTAGATATATCAAAGCACGTAAAATTTTAGATTTTATATTGCATTCGTTACCATTGGAAGTATATGACTATATGAGTATAATTTAATGACAGTAGTCTGAAGGGTAAATATAAAGGTAAAAAGTTTATCGTCGTATGCTAAACAGAATGGATGGATAATGAGTTTGAGCGCTTATCGACCACATATCCACCCACTAATCTACTATGTACATAGTAATCATAATATTATATTTTATAGCCTCAAATAACCAAGTGAAGCTTGACCTTTAAAAGCTTGCCGCATAACACATTATTTTTTATTTAATTTTAAATGATAATTCTAAATTATTATTAGAAGGTCAATATATTCAGATAAATTTACCAATATTCATAATTATTTATTTAATTTCTTTAGAACGACATCTATTTTAATATATTTCATCACAAAAATTTGTGAAACTTGTAGAGAGAAGTCAAATGGTGATGGTTATTTCGATTATAGGTGGGATAGAGATGATTTTTTTAACTATAAGATGGATACACAAAATCAAGAGATGTGAATTTTAGTGTAAATTTCATCCACCTTTAGTGATATTCTTATTTTCAACTACTATCCATTAATTTTATACCCATATAGAAGTATCTCCTAGTAAAAAAAAAAGCTAAAGTTATTCTTATAAAAAAAATTCTTTAGTGAGAGAACTTCAAAATAAAGAGTATATTTAATTATTCGCAAAAGTGATAAACTTTAAGACTGTAATTCGCAAATTATTCTTTTTTTATCTAATTTTAATTGATAATTCCGAATTATTATTAGAAGGTCAATATATTCAGATAAATTTACCAATATTCATAATTATTTATTTAATTTATTTAGAACGACATCTATTTTGATATATTTCATCCCAAAAAATTGTGAAACTTGTAGAGAGAAGTCAAATGGCGATGGTTATTTTGATTATAGGTGGGATAGAGATGATTTTTTTACTATAAGATGGATAAAAAATCAAAAAATGTGAATTTTAGTGTAAATGTCATCTACCTTTAGTGATATTCTTATGTTCAACTACTATCTATTAATTTTATACCCATATAAAAGTATCTCCTAGTAAAAAAAAAATGTGATGCAAAAAACTTGAGTGGTAGGAAAAAAAATCAAACTAGAAACATATCTTCATTGATTCTTATAAAAAAATTTCTTTAGTAAGAGAACGAGTGTATTTAATTTGTCTTTTAAAATTGTATCAATTAGACTATTTAGTTTATAAATAAAGAAAAATTTGAATAAAATAAGCATCTATCATCTATTTATAACTATTACTAAAACAAAACACTGCTGATGTTATCATTTTTTAAAATTACTTAGGTGTCACATTTTCAATAAAAATTTTCCCTCTAAAATACAATGATGTGTCATAGTATTATTATTAATGTTTATAGCTTTGACTTTTTTATTTTCTAATTATGACTAATATTATCAATATTGATTGATTTTTTACTTTTTAGGTCATACTACCTCCTATGCAGTCTAAATGTCTCATTTTCTTTTTTGGCACTATTCACTCATTACTCTTAATTTGTATTTTACTCTTAATCTATAAGTTAAAACATAGTCATGTGGGATCTTATTTGATTCATCTCAATACAAGGAATATTAATATCAAATTTTTATAATTTTTAATTAAGAATAATTTGAGATATTAATGGTTAAAATGTTTCCTCGACTAAATGGGACATTTAGGCTGAATAGGAGAAAGTATTATTTAATATAGAAGAAAATCATATATTTTATTTTATTTTCTTTCAATTATTTATAAAATCTTTATAATGTTATTTATTAAATGAGTATAGGATATTTTGAGATGGTTAAAACATAAATTCATCAATTTTTAATTTTTTATTTAAATAAATATATCAAAAAAATTTAATAAAATCCTGCATCGCACGGACATTATCTAGTTTATTCTAAAAATATTCCCAAACTAAGTATGGTTAAAACATATTTTTCAAAATAAGCACCTCGAGCTCATTCCTAAAGTATGGAGTTTGTTTGTTGTTAATATATATAATTACTAAAACTGAGTCAAAAAAGGTTGTCAATCAATCACCTCCTCTAATTAACAGGGGCGATTACGTTGGCTTTTTTAACTGTTGACTTTTACATGTATAATGGTTTGCTGTTACTAACAACGAGCGATACCTATCGTAGGTTTGGAGATTTACGTGCTTATTTTATGAATTAAGTTTCCATCATATCTATTTACATTTTTTATGCATTTTTACTTATTTTATTCAAAATTTATTAATAAAGCACATCTTATAATTAGTTTGTCTCATAAAATAATTATGATTAATAGGTTCCTTGCATTTTGGTAGAACATTGCTTTTACATGGTCTCCATACTCAACAAGATAGTGACCGACTCAAAACATAATTAGTATCAAAGTTAATTGGGCCATTATTGGGCCCCCACAAGTAAACCTAAAAAAATGACATCATGACGTGGCAATATGATAGCGGACCGTTATGGACATCCAATGACATTTCAGTTGAAAAAGCTACCCAGGGAATAACCACACATTACTGAGAAATTTCTAATTTGAGAAAAGACCGTTTTAGTTAGACTTTAGAGGATGGAATATTATTTTATGTCTTTAAAATATCAACCACCATTTCTATGACACGTGCTGACTGCTCAGCTTGTTCTATGCCTCAACTTGGTGCTAGAAAAAACTTTCATACTCGCTACATTTTTCATTTTGGGAAATTTTATATTATTTATTATATTTTCTTTTTTACTAAAAACCAATCATTTAAAGTTATACCTACTTCTATTTTTATCTTACTCTATATCTAATTGGTCCTATTTTTCTTTTTCATTTTTCAATAAATAATATTAAAAAATTTCAAAAAAGCAACTTTCCATCTACCACTCATCATTGCACAGTAACTTCTTAATCTTTGTGTCGATGCAATGGTAGCAAGTAAATCAGAATGGAGGAAGTATGTGACTATTTTTAGTGGAATATTTATCTATTCGTTTTTAAATGTTATTCCTATTTACTTGTATAGTTTTTAAAGTAAATTTTGAGTGTTAATATATCTAAATATGGATCATAAAATATTTGTAAAAAATATACTATAATTAAAAAGTATACATTTAGACGAATCTAACGAGATCTCACATGGATATATTTTTAATATTTATATCATCATCGTCATCCTACCTAGTGTATCCCGCTCATAGAAACCATGGACAGGGTCTGGAGAGGGAATTAAGGGCGGCGGCAACTCATACCCTTAAAGGAGAGCATTGCCAAAAGGAATCCCCCGGCTCAAGATAGATGAAGATATGTTCCTGCCACGTGAGAGAAAAATAAAATGCATATGGATAAATAAAAGTTAAAAACAATTGTGAAGCTTAAAAACGTTAACGCTAAACATAGAGAAGAAACGAGAAAAGCAAGAGAACAAGAACACCAAAACGCATTGTAAGGGGAAGGTCAGGAGTCTAAAACCTGTATGTGGCGCCTCCAACTACCCCTATCCCTAGTCAAGTCCACGGAGAGGTTTAACTCTTGTAAGTCAACTTTTATTTGCTCATCCCAGGTTCTCCTTGGTCTTCCTCTACTCTTCTTACCCTCTACTATAATGCTTTTGACCCTCCTCACCGGGGCGTCAAAAGTTTTTCTCCTCACGTGTCCAAACCACCTCGGTGGCTGCTCGCCATTTGAGCCAACCCGCCTGGATGCGATGACTTACATCTCCGTCGATCTCCCCATCCCTCTGAATGATCGATCCCAAATACTTGTACTTGGTCGTACTTATAACAACTTCTTCCCCAATGAACACCTCTGGCTCACCTACCAGTGTCGTCCCACAAAAGTCACAACGCAAGTACTCAGTCTTCGTACGACTAATGCGCAACCCTTTACCTTTCAAGGCTTCCCTCTATTCACTAGTGGAAAAAAGCCTATTGGCTGCGGTTTTAAGGCCACCAAAGGCTGAGGTTTTGGACCCCAGCACTTGTGGTAGCAGCTGATATCTTGAAAGAAAGGTTGCGGTCAAAAAATGCAGCAAAAAAAAGAGTTAAAGGCTGCGGTTTTTGGGCAAAACCGCAGCCAATAGTGCATTTTTGATTCCTTTAACTCTTTTTTTATTTTTATTTTTTGTTTTTTTTGTTTTAATAATAGAAGAAGTTGTAAGGCTTTTGTTTCAATTCATAATTCACAGAAGAAGAAGAATAAAATGAACCATAAAAGTAATAAGAAGAAGAAGAAGAATGAACCATAAAATGAACCATGTAACTTTCAATTCATAATTCACATCATTATTGGACTTTCAATTCATAAGTTGTAAGGCTTCCATTCCTATTGAGTTTTAACATAATAAAATGAACCATAAAAGCAATAAGAAGAAGAAGACTGCCTTAAGAATTGCACATGTCTAACTTTGTTATCCGAACAATCTCCATCCATATTTACAGAAGCAGCAGTATCAATGTCTTTCTGATTACTTGCTCCTTCCCCATAATTATATCTTGTGGAGCTTGTGGAGCTTTGATCACAGTATCAATCTCTATCCGAACAATCTCCATCCACATTCACAGAAGCAGCAATATCAATCTCCATCCACATTCACAGAAGCAGCAGAACAATCTTAAGCACAACACTGATAGCATCTTGTGGAGCTTTGCACATATACAAGAGCTTTGATCTTCAATGTTGTTGCCTTTTCACATATACAGGAGCTTTTAGTCTATGCTTTGCTTTGTACCTATGACATATGCCCTTATTTTTATTAATCAATAATAATCTATTGACACTAATTTATATTAATGTGTTTAATATAAATTGCACTCTAAATTACTGGCTATATTATATATGAACAAACAAATAAAAAATTACAACCTAAAATTAGTACTCTACAATCCACACACAACAGTAATAGAAAACCTCGTAATTAACAATTTGATTTACTTAAAGACAAAACATGGGGTTTTATGATGATGATGCTAAACCATCAAATTGAGATGAGTAGAATCAAGACTCATGTAAATAAAAAGAAATCAAGTCCCATTAAACCCCTTACCTTACCCTCCACTATCCTGAACCCCCAAAAATCATTAGAGAAATTGAATGTATTTGCAAAAATTTTCAATGTCACAAAGGATAGATGATGAATACATACAACACACTACAAATCTTAATCTCTGCTTATCTACATGGACCACCATATTCACAGGAACGAAAATAATTCTGGGGCATACTGCCTGAAACTGAAAGTACTTAGTATTTGAGTAATTCCCTAAAACATATCACAATACGAAATATAATGTCATAATAAATCATTGTCATCTAAACAAACACTTGGTAGGCATTACCTTTAGTGGCTCCCAACACAGCAAATTCCATTACAGATAAACACTTAAATACCAAAAACAACTTCCACAAACAAAATAATCAAATAAATGAAACCCAGTTTTCCATATGAAAAACTGAATATTAAAGGCATAGGTAAAATTCCCAAAAACAAAAACCCAAAAGAAAAATAATTGGAAGCAACAAAGAACTACAATCATGGAAATTTGCTTGTTGATAAAGTATCTGACATTTCTAACCCAAATTGATGAAGAATTTCGCTTTTGAAAAAACACTAACATTTCTAATTGAAATACGAAAACATTACGAAAAAATGGAGGAAGCAGCGAAAATGTTGATGAATAAAGATACAGAAAAAATGTTGATGAATAATACGAAAAATGTTGATGAATAATACGAAAAAAATACGAAAAAATACAGAAAAAAATACGAAAAAATGCAAACAATTACCTCAATTAGGTTTTTAGGAAGAAGGAGGAAGCAGCGAAAATGTTGATGAATAAGGGAGAGCGAATATATGAAGGAGAAGCAACGGGTTTTTAGGTTTTTAGGAAGAAGGAGGAAGCAGCGAAAATATGAAGGAGAATTAGGTTTTTAGGAAGGAGAAGGAGGATAATGGAGGAAGCAGCGGGTTTTTAAAATTAGAAAATTGAGTTATAGGCTGCGGGCAACCAAAAAACCGCAGCCATTGTCAAATTTTTTTTTTAACTAGCTATTGACTGCGGTTTTAAGCAAAAACCGCAGCCTTTATAATTTTTTTTTTTGAAGAAAATTTTCTATCAATTATGTGCTGCGTATTAATAAAACCGCAGCAAATGTAATTTTTTCCACTAGTGATTCATCCAATTTATTACTAACCTCCTCTTTAGTTTCTGCTACTAGCACGATATCATCCGCGAAAAGCATTCACCACGGTGCCGTCTCCCAGATAGATTTCGAAATCTCATCCATGATGACCGCAAAAATAAAAGGGCTTAGGGCCGATCCCTGATGAAGTCCTACTTTAACCGGAAAAGACTCTGTTAACCCCACCGGTGTTTGGATGTTAGTCGATACTTTATCATACATATCCCGTATAGCCTCGACGTACACTGAAGAAATACCTTTAGCCTTAAGGCTATCCCATATGACGCACCGCGGTATGCTATCATATGCTTTCTCCAAGTCAATGAACACCATATGCCCATCCTTCCTCCGCTCCCCATATTTATTATTTATATATGTCTTTAAAATCTTAATCAAATTTCTCTCTACAAAATAGAATATTCTAAACGGGAAGAACATTTGGAAACGGAGGGAGTAACAACTAAGTTAGGGAATTTATAACATTGCATTAGGTAATATAAAGAGATGGGTTAAAAAATAATTCTCTAACATTTCTAAGTCTTACATTATTTATGGATTAGATTGCATTATTATAATTATTAGTATATGAGCTTCTTATTTTGAGATCGTCTTACCGAGATACCGTCTCTCACAAGAGTTGCTCAAACTAAATAGTAAAATTATTCAAATATTAGCTTTTATAAGTCGTCGTCATCATCATCATCATCAATATCTCGCTCGAGAATAGGGTCTGAGTGAGGGAAGGTGACGAACAATCCATACCCGTACTACTCCCTTGAGAGGGAATACTAGAGGAAAGCGATCATTTAGCTTTTATAAGTGATTATAATAATAACACCCAAGCTTGTGGATTCAACTTCAATCGTCTTTTTCGTTGTAAAAGTCTCTTTTTCGAGGGTTTTTATATTTTTCGAACCAAGAGAATCTTTGACTATGTCCTCCTTTACGGGTATAAGTTGCTAAAATGAAAAATAAATATATCTAAAATGATTTAAAATACTCTATAAATAAAATAATTTGATTAATTGAAATAAATTGATTAATCTTGTAAGAGATAATTTTTAATGAGACGACTTCAAGATAAAAATCTATCATCATCATCATCTTACCCAGTATATCCTACCCATAGAAAACTATGGACATAGTTTGAGGAGAAAAGGACAACGCCAACTTATAATAATACTTATAAAAAAATCGTGATCAAAAGGAATTCCTCATATAATTGGACATTTAACTCGAATCCCCCCACATAATCATTTGTTCAAATTGAAAGAGATGGATGAAAATACTACTTCAATACTTACAGGCTTTGTGGCTAAAATTAGAGGTGGGTTTATGGGCTGACAAGAACAAAATTGGTCGACACCATTCGACATCCACCGTTGCCATTCCTAAGGACGATGACAAGTGGACAACTTGCAGGGTCGTTCCTAGATATTTTATGGTCCTGAGTAAAATAACACATTGGAGTCATTTTTCTTTGCAATTTATAACTTATATGCACCTTTTACAACCATTAATTTTGCTTTTTTGACATAGGGCCCTGGGCGACGGCCCCTCTTGCCCACCCTTAAGACCGGCCCTGACAACACTTCAATATGCCGAGGTTTGGGTTCAACCCTTTAAAAATCAGATTTTGCATGGTAGGACCATGAAAAAAAATGCAAACTAAGCATTGAGAAATTTGTATCTCTAAAATACGTATTTTTATTTTAAAGTTGAGGTTAGTATTTATTCGCTTTTACTAACATAGATTTAAATTTGACTTTAGATTCAAATGTAATAATAATGCTTATTTCAGGAAAACTTTTTGGATTTTATTTTGGAATTTTTTTAAAATTAATTTATTCAATTAGTCGGACCATGGAACCCTATACTAACATAGATGGCTAGATGAGGCATGCTAAAAAACAACAAGTCTTATGTGCCACCTTCTCACATGTGCGACTAGCCCAACTTAAATATCTTAATATATTTTTACAATTTTTTTAAAATAGTTTTTTAAACCTTGAAATTGACAACGTCAAAATGAAATAGTAGTCAATTTAAGTTTAGAAATAAACTTGGCTATTATTATAGTTCGTCACCTTTTTCATTTTATCGTCACCCCAATATATTGAATTTCCATAATTGCCCCTGCATAATTTTCGAACTCAGACTCAGAAACTCTTATATCTCTCTAAAAATCTCTTAAAAAAACTATCTAAACTAAAACAAGCTAAAAGTATTAATCGAAGATCAATGGCGAACCAAAACGAGCATGAATACGATTCGGTAAGTTAAATTAATCGATTCGAAATTGTGCGATTATACCATGGTGCAAAAACACAGTTTGTGCGATTTTGCCTAGGTATTTTTAAAATTTTTTTGAATTTAATTAATTATTGTTTTGTTATTATTTAATTTATTAAATATTAATATTTAAATATATTTTATTTAAAATATTTGTTATATTATTATTAAATTAATAATATATAATTGTTATATAATTTATTAAATAATATAATTACTTAATTATGTAATTACTTAATTATGTTTATGTTTATGTTTTATTGTTATTATAATAATTAATTTATTAAATGTTAATATTATTATGTAATTACTTAATTTATTAAATATTAATATTATTATGTAATTACTTAATTATGTTTATGTTTATGTTTTATTTATTTAGTTTTTATGTACTTAAGTTATTTATTTATTTCTTTTTAATTACATAATTAGTTGTTAAAAAATAATTTTATATTTGCAAGACTTTGAAAACTTAGGAGATAACGTAGATTACTCTGATAGATTTGTTAAGGATAGGGAATTTGATTCCGTGGATGAATTACATAGTTGGGCTGATGAGATAGCATTAGCAATTGATTTTCAATTTACAAGTGCTTCATATAAACGTAAAAAAGGACGTTCAATAGTTAGTTTGTACTTAAGGTGTCACATATATGGTAATATTAGGGGTGATTTGCACAACCTAGATAATGCTGCTAGACCTGGTTTTAGAAGTAGTGCTTGTGGTTGTAAATTTATGATTATAGGATGTAGTCGTAATCCAGGTGAAAGACCTTGGACAGTAAGAGTGTGTCCCGGTGAAAAAGGAAGACATAACCACTAGTTATTTGTATATAGATATAAAAGTATTATGGAGTGAGTTTGAAGTCCAAAGACATTTTTGTCATTTTAATTAATTAATTTTAAATAGGGGTGACGATAAAATAAAAAGGGTGGCGAAATAATTCAGATAAACTTTGAGCATTTGATGAAGGGAACTTAAGGATTGGAGTAGGTACGGACATTATTATGCTTTATAATAGAAATCTCAATATTTAGAATAGTTAATTAAAAAATAAAGTTAAGCCTTAGAAAAAGAATATTAAAGTTTGGAGTCAATGGGTCATTTTTTATTTTGTTTTTTTATGGGCTAAACAAAAAGTAGTACAAATGTGCCAGTATCACAATAAAACGATCTCATAGAAGAATTACTTTTTTAAAAGTTGTAATTTTTCTATTAGTATTTTGGTGGAAACAGGCCTTAAACGACACTATACTATTAGGCCGTGACAATTCGTCATATAATCTCACCGTGGCCCATTCGTGTGGTCACGGGATACTCGTGGGGTCGGACCTACAAACCCACGGCTCAACAATGTTGACTTGCACATACACTTAGTGAGGTTCATTGTTTCCCAAAACCATATGGTAGTAGGAAGATTAGCTCACCCATTGTATATGAAGTCAACAATCCACTATTTTACCGATGTAGAATCTTGTCTTACTTGTGAAGTATTTCCAACATATACTAGGGTATGCCTTGTGAATTGTTCATTAGTTCTACATGCAGATTTATCGACTGTACTTGAAAGTGTAAGACACTAAAATGCAGGAACCTGAAAGTGTAAGAGTGATTGTATTGACACTGAATATTTATGTTATAAGTAGAAGTCAAATAAAAAAATGTTACTATAGTAGAAAATTAAGATAATATTATCATTGTCAAATGTAAGAAATAGTTGTAAAGTAATGATAAAGAAAAGACGGAAAATTAAATCCCTTCATCTTGAGGATTTTTTCGATCTATCTACTTATATATGACTGAAGTTGAATCCTACTTAATCTAATCTGTTTGGCATTAATATAACAAATCATCGGGGCTAAATCCCATTTGTTCTTTAAAAATCAAAATCTAAATTCAAATTTATTTGTTCTCAAACAATTAAACCAAAACCTATAATTAAAGTGTAATTTAAAGCCATTTAATAAGATCTAGAATTTATTTATGATCAACCGTATCCTTAACTAGTCTCGTACTACAAGTCTAGAAGCATAGAAATTTCCGCCACACAAAGGTGTAATAGTGGGGTCCGCTCTCAAGATTTTTCAATTGGTCTTTTAATATTAGCTCCGTTATATTATACTTTTTACATTTTATTTTTTATACATTTGTTATTTTATTTATTATATTTTGAATTATACAAATCTAAATATTATAAAAATTTAATATTATGAAAGTATGCGATCAGACGATTCAAACAAGATATCACTTGACTATATTGCTATTACTTACACATTAGTCGCAATGTCTAAAATAAGCTTGAACGATAAATATTGCACAAAATCGAAATGTAGCGAGTATTTCAAAAGGGATCAAGTATTTTGTCATTGTCAAACTTGATGAATATGGTCCCACCAAACTAGCTTTTATTTGAAAGTCTACAGTCTTTTTTGCTGAGCTTATAAAGTCTATATTGAAGAGTGAGCGTAAAGGCAAAGCCTTGAAATTCCAACAAAATTAATAATATCTGGAGTATGAAGTACTACTACTTCGTCGGTTATGATTTACTTGCTATTATTGCATGGTCACAAAAATTAAGAAGTTACTGTGCAATGATGAGTAGTAGGTGGAAAATTAATTTTTTGGAATTTTTAATATTATTTGTTGAAAAATGAAAAAGAAAATAGGAATAATTAGATATAAAGTAGGATAAAAATAGGAGTAGGTATAACTTTAAATAATTGGTTTTTTTACTAAAAAAGAAAATGTAACAAATAATATGAAATTTCCCAAAATGAAAAACGTAGCGAATATTATAAAACGGAGGAAGTATATCACAATTTTAAATCTAATCCACGCTTTGTATTAAAGTCAAATATTTAAAATAATGTATTTACTATAAAGAGAATATGTGTTATATTCATAATTCTAGTCAGTAAGGCTCGGGAAACTTAGAAAATTTATTAAATCTTACTAGAAGTTTAAATCAGGTGGTTGAAGTACAAACTACAAAATATATTATTCCACATGCTTTATCATATAATATTTGCTCTACCCTTGAAAGATAGAAGTATAAATTGTTATTCTCCAAGTTTCTTAAAGAAATTCTTATTAATTGTTATTCTCCAAGATAGAAGTATCAATTTAACCATAAATAAATAATAGTCAAAGATAATTTAATGGTAGAGATATTGGTCAAGATTAAATGCAATTTATTAATTTACTTAATTTACTCAATTTAGTTTAATAAATATAGCAATTAATTAATTTGATTATTTTATGTGAGAACTAATCTGTTAGCTTTGACTGTGATTGGTTCATTTAGGCATATCTAAAATTGTGACATTTGATACAAAAATAATTAAAATACCATAATTGAAGAAAAAAATCTGTTAGCTTTTAACCAATAGAAAAATTACAAATGGCACATCTTCTCTAACATTGACATTTGTCATTTCCCAAGAATTTTATTAGAATGTATATTAATTTGATTATTTCATGTGAGAACTAATCTGTTAGCTTTGACTGTGATTGGTTCATTTAGGCATATCTAAAATTGTGACATTTGATACAAAAATAATTAAAATACCATAATTGAAGAAAAAAATCTGTTAGCTTTTAACCAATAGAAAAATTACAAATGGCACATCTTCTCTAACATTGACATTTGTCATTTCCCAAGAATTTTATTAGAATGTATATGTATGATATGATATGATTTTTTATTAGTTGTGGTCTCCATACTTTTTCACTAACTTTCTTTTAATACTTTTTTTACTTTTATGGTCCATACTTTTCATCTATCAAGTTTATTATTCAATAAAATAATATATTCATTATCTAACAATTCTTTTTAAAATTTTTCTTTTGCGAACATTCCTATCTTTTTTTTTGCCAAATAATCAAAAGTTATAATAAGCCAATCAAACTACTCCCTCCGTTTTACAATGTTTTTTTCGCTTTGAATTTTTCACCATAAGGACAGAGAAATTTAATTAAAGTTTTTAAGACATAATTAGAAGATAAAATATATTCACGTGATATCTAATTAAATTCGTATCAATGTATATATATTTTTATTATGTATTTTTATAATTTTTTATGCATATTTAGAGACATTCAAATTAAAAATTTGCTTTAAACTGTGAAAAATAAACAAGAAGAAAAAAGAAATGAGGAATTATCATTTCCCAACCACAAGTCCACAAACTATCGACTTTGTCGTTGCGATGAATATGGGGCATGTATGACTGGATATGTATATTGACTTGGACCACGCAAGTCAATATGGATAGAGAAGTAGAATGAAATATAAAATTGGAAAAATTACCGAAAATAATTCCGTCTATTTATAATTTTTTTATAATAATCTCATTTATTGATTAATCATGAATGATCTTAACTTTAAGGGGTATTTTCCTAGAGTAAATCCGCTGACCAGATGACTTGTTATGACAAGTTTTATTTTTTTTTAAAAAAAGATAAATTAAAATAAAATGTTGAAAAAAATATTAAAAAATTATTCAAAAAAAATTTATGATTTTTTTATTATTTAGAATTTTTATGTAAATTTTCAAAAAAAAATTTCTTATTTAAAATTAATTTTCAGTTTATTTTTTGGTGAATTAACATAATATAACAGGTCATCGGGTTACCTAAGTTTACTCTAGGCAAATACTCCTTACAGTTGGAATTATTCAGGGTTAATCAATAGATGGGGTTATTGTAGGAAAATCATAAAAATATTATTCTAGGTAATTTTTTCTACAAATTTTACTCTTTCCATTATAATTTTTCATCATATTATGTTTAAAGCTCTTATAATTTTTTTCCAAGCGTAACAGACAAATCAAAACAAAAGAAGATAATAATATATAGTTAATTGGGACAAGAAAATTGAGGGTTGAATTTTATCTCTATTGAAATAAATCTCATCGTTTTATACAAAATTTTGAGATTAAATCTCAATTAGAATTATATATATCATATTCTAGAGCCTTAATTTTCGGCTTAAATTTTTTGTTCAGTTAGTTCCTTCACATGGTATCAGAAGCTAGCGTGACAAAAGATCACGCATTCGAATCTCAACAACTTCTCATTTAAAGTGAAATATTTAGTGTTAAATATAAAAAGGGTTTGTGTTGCCTCCACACACCTAGCTCAAAGAGCTGATCCTCAACCATCAATTTAACTTTTTGATCAAATTGATTATTTGACACTCATATAACCTACTCTTCCTTTCAGCCTACACTATAATCCAAAAAAATTCACATACTAATAAAAACCGCGATGGGTATAGGGAAAAAGCCCCACGCCTTACACTAACGGTCCATTTCACCTTCTCAGCCCCTTGTATTAGTCAAGGAAGGTTCCAAACAAGAAAGACTTATTTCAATTTTTCATGCTGTTCCAACATTGGAAAAATGTGCAGCATTTTTTTCTTTTCATGCTTACGTTAGCGCTTTTTTTTTTTTTTTGCTAAAAAGAATGACGTCCAAAATTTATTTTTTCTTAAAAGTATTGAATTTAGTATTGTATTTATACTCCTTAACTCATCATAAACCACACTAACACTTTACAAAAGTCAGTATTAAAGCTATGATCACAATGATAATCCTCAATTAACTATGTTTGCTAATCTGTTTCAGTCATTTTACGTTATTTTTAATAAGACTTTTTTCATTTTAAGTGATGCAAAATAAATAAGACGGACAATCGAAAAGGAACTACTAACTTTCTGCATTTTCTGAATGTGACCTGCTGTTTGAATCCAGATAAAAGGGGCACTTAAGTCATTCAAAGTAACCATCTTTTTGGATTTTTGGGTTTGATTCTTGCTTTCTTTTACTCATTCAAAGATCATACTACTTGGGATTTTAAGGATACCCACATTTTTGAAAAGTTTGAAGAGGAAAAGAAGAAAATCAATGGCTGAATCAAAAACAGTTCACTCTCCAATGGTGACATATGTTTCAATGTTATCACTTCTTACTCTTTGCCCTCCTTTTGTCATTCTATTGTAAGCAAACCCTTTTCCTCTTTTAACTTCATTTTGATATTTTGATGTTTTCTCTTTGATTTTTACTATTTTTATTTAATGGGTTTGATTAATTAAAATTGAGAATTTTTAGAATTTTGGTGTTTAGAGTTATTTTTGGGTTTAGATCTACAATTATGCTTTATTTGATGAATTATGGTTTGATTATATAATTTTTTCTGATTTGGGTCTAGGGATTTGAAAAGACATTGTGATTGAGTTGGATTACATGGGTTTAGTTTTACTAAAACTTTTATTATTGTTTATAGTAGTATTGTTATTAAAAGTGAGGAATTAGTATAATTTACAAAGATTTAGTTCTAATAGTACATGTTTGTGTTCTTTTTAAATTTGTTTAATAAGGTTGAGGAATTTGTCAATGTTGGACAATAGGAAACTTCAATATTATATGATAAAATTAAATTATTGGTGTCTTGTTTGTATCTATGTCTGTTGTTGGCTTTCTTTCAGGTGATTTTTGATTCTGATTCAGTTGGAACTGGAAGTTATTGCTTCTGATCTTTGATATGAATTTTTATATTTTTCTATAATAAATGGCCTACATGCAGAAAAAAATCTTATCTTTTGTATTAAAAAATTGGATTTCTTCAAGATGAACTATGTGGCAACAAAGAAGTTGCATTATTGACATTAACTTTTGATGACGTCCACGATTTAGTACTTGTATGTATAGCGGGTTTGAACCTTTCTAGACCGTGATCATAGTTTTTATAAGCGGGATGTACAGGTTAGATGGTGGGTTGATGATATGTAGCAAGTTTGAGTAGCCGGCCTCAATATTTTGGAATTAAGGGTTTGACATTGTTGATATATAGCATGTTTGTATGTGAGTTAGGGAGTCTAAGCTTGTAGTATTCTAGCTTTGTGACTTACTAAGGTCTTGTATTTTTTTTTGACACTAATGGCATGATGGCAACCCAAATGTATCCATTTCAACCGGCATTTCATTGTTATTTAAGTGAGTTTTCGAACCTATTGTTTCCCATGCCCACATCTTCTATGGGACTAAATCTGCACTTTTGTCCAATTTGCTGCGCTGAAATTTTCTTTGGAGAATATCCTTTTACGGACATCTGGACCATAGTGCAAAAACAAAGCCGCATCGGCCACGTTGTAAAGTTTTAAAAAATGAATCGATATTCTCCGTGTTGGAAAGGTGTAAATAAATCGTGTTTTTGGCCGTATCATGGGATATGTCATGCTTTTGACCGATATTTAGGCGTTAGATGATCGCATGACTCCTGTAACCGTATCATCGTTTCGTTACCACAACCACTACCGTTACTCTATTTTTGCACTAAGTTCGGAATCTAAGATTTGGTGGATAGAATACATAGTACAGAGGAAAGATGTCTTTTAACATTGAAGCATACATCTGTTTTGTTAGATCTTTATATTTTATGAACATTGTTAGTCAGATGTAGTACTCTATCGACCTTTGATGTGATTGTTTTACCTAAAAGATCTTTTCTTACAAATTTGCTTAATATACAGACTGGCTTGATTAGAATTTACAGATCCTGTTTTTCAAGGAAGTCTTTCCCTAAAAATTGTTTAGGTTTCAATTCATTATTGACTTGACCTTTGGAAACAATGTTTAATCTGGATGGTGTAAGTATTAAGTAACATGTTCCATATTAGTGCCAAAAACATGTAGAATAATATCTGCATGAGACGGTACTGACTCACGCTTTCAACAGAGTGTTGGTAATTGGTATATTTTTAATCTGGCCTCTTAATTGATTATTTCGTTTGATCGGATGCGCTGAGATTGTAGATCTAGAAATCCAGACTCCTCAGTCATTGAGAATGTGTTTTAGTTTATCCAATTTTGTTTAACCTAGGAACTAGAAATTCTCTTCTGACACCTCAACAAGGTTATTAAACCTTCTCCACACTCTGTTCCTGTGATCCAGTAACTGGTGCTACAAGCATTCTCTGCTTTTGTGACTTCTATACAGTTTGATGCATGGTGCATATACTCGATGTCTTGCTGCATTCAATTGTAGACATATGAGACCTTTAATGCGACAATGTTGGCTGATTCATATCTCTTTTTGTAATTCAAACTGATTGAGCAACCTTTTGGCGGAATGAATTTTGCAACAAAAACAAGGGTAAACATACAAGTTGTTAATTCGTTTCCTTTTAAAATCCACTTAGCAATTAGCATGACCATTTTTGAGGGCTAAATGACTTGTGGTCTACGGTTGCCGTAAACCCGTAAGGGTTGCGAAACCACTTTTGTGGTTATCGCGGCCTTTATTACTTCCGCTTTAACCTCAACAACCTTGACAATGTGATCGTGATGCGGTAATACGACCAATATTTTGCACTGTGCTGCATAAGACAAATTTTATCTGCATTCAAGCTTCCTTTATGACTGACCTACATTTACAATTGCTCCATCGTGTGCACTGATAATTTTCCCATAAAGACGATATTACCTATCATTCGTCTCAATGAACTGTTTCATTGAAAAAGCTTGCTTCATTTATGTATTTCAAGATCAATGCTTTTTATGTGTTTTGAGTAAGCATTGAAGAGTGTATATAGCATTTATCATACAGTGATCCCTTTGTGCCCTTTTTTCTTTTTATTTTAGTGGGTCCTGTTTTTTTCTTTTGTATTTTTAGATCAATGCTTTTTTCTTTTGATCAAGTCCTGTTTTTCTTGCATCTATATGATGGTTAGACGGTCTATCATTCAGCTTAGAAAGTTAGTACTTAAAGGAGTTCCGTTGAAGTTTCATTTAAGTGTTACGTTTTCCCCTAATGCAGATGGTACACTATGGTACATGCTGATGGTTCGATATTTCAAACATGGCGATTCTTGAGGGAGACTGGGTTACAAGGTTTCATCAACTTATGGCCTAGACCTTCATTCATTGCATGTAAAATTATCTTTTGTTATGGAGTATTTGAGGCTGTACTTCAATTACTGCTACCCGGGAAAAGGGTAGAAGGCCCTATATCTCCCACCGGGAATCGTCCTGTCTATAAGGTGTACTATCGATGTTCCATTGACATACATCAATCTTGTTTACCGATTGATTTTACGAGAATGCTACTACCTGAATGACTATTGGACTAATCATGATTTGCCTTTGACTGCAGGCAAATGGTATGCAAGCATATTTTATCACCTTGATCACCTATCTCGGGCTTTGGTGGTAAGTAAACTTCTAATCTTCCTTTTTCAGTGGCTCAAGTTGATTTTTCGTGCAACTTTTAATGAACCTCATGTTGACTTTTGTTTAAATCCTTTTTATGACAATTTGTGCATAACAACCCCTCTTGTATGAGACCGTCTCATCGTGAGACGAGTCCCATACAAAAGGTCAATTATGCTAAAATTTTCTATTATTGGGTGTTTTAGCCCAAGTATGGGACACCATCCAACTGTTAACTTTCGCTTTCTGCTCTCAGGTTTAATATCTTCAATCCGGCGACAGTGTATGATCATTTGGGGGAGATATATTCAACTCTAATATTTGGAAGCTTCATCTTTTGCATCTTCTTGTACATAAAAGTGAGATGCTCTAAAAAAAGCTTATTAACATATCCTTGTTTCCTGTTTCTGTAAGATCTTCATGACAAAGTGCGTTTTACTTGTAGGGACATGTCGCGCCATCTTCATCTGATGCTGGTTCTTGTGGAAACTTCATTATTGATTTTTATTGGGTGAGCATATGTGAAACTGAACTATAATGACGTATTGAGGTTCTTTTTCTTTTGCTCCCATCTCCTTATATTGTACTACGATTTTGCTACACTTGATAAAATACCTTACTCTACTCTACTTTTTGTTGCTTGAGTGTCTCTAATCCATGTGTGTTGAACATATTGTGGTCATATTTTATGTTGGGAAGATAGTATTGAAAGTTTATCATGTTTACGAAGATGAATTTCTCACTGATATTGTGCGTGCTTGCTGTGTTTTCTAGGGTATGGAGCTATATCCACGAATCGGTAAGAACTTTGACATAAAGGTTTTCACAAACTGCAGATTTGGGATGATGTCTTGGGCAGTTCTTGCCTTGACATATTGTATTAAGCAGGTAATATCTCTGAGTTGTTACGTTCAATTTCAAGTTCTTTAAAACATCTAAGCATCACTAATTTATTATTTTGTCCATTCCCGCTGGGGCCAAAGATTTATGGTTATTTGGTTATGGATCATAAGGGACTATAGTAAAAATGAGTCATTAAAACATGTGTACTTTTGTTATTAATGTGAAGTCTGAGATTATGTTTTGCCATCAAGGTCAATCGAAAACAATCTCTTATTATCATGAAGGTAAGGTTGTACATCTGACCACAAACCCTTCCTAGGTCGAAACCTAGATTAGAGACACTTATGGCTCGTTTGGTTGTTATTACTTGGTATCAAATGGTGGTCACGAGAATATGATTTGTATTGAAAATTTTCATGAAATGTAGAGCGTCACTCCCATGATGATGAAACTTTAATCATAAAAAGTTTATTTGCTCACAATTTTCTATTACCACCTAATACTACCTCTCAGATAGTAATGTGTGAGAATGAATTTTCTGAAAAATATAAGATAATTGCAATAGAACAAGCATGACTATTAACTTGACAAGAGATTTTCCATCCAAAACTACACGCCACAACGATTTGATACGGACATACGGTCAACCAAACGGGCAGTTAATGACGCTGGGGTAATGCAATGGAGTGTTGTATCACTAATTCACTATCTTATGGAGCTAAAATGTGGATTGTAATGGTCATTTTGTTTTGTTAACTATCTATTTTTCTGAAACTGAAAAGTTACTTTTCCTCTTCGGGATCTTACTTTCAACAGTATGAGCTATATGGAAAAGTTGCTGATTCCATGCTAGTAAATACAATTCTAATGCTTGTGTATGTCACAAAATTCTTCTGGTGGGAAGCTGGGTATTGGAATACCATGGACATTGCCCATGATCGAGGTTTGTTGTTATTGTTGACTCATTGTATTGTACCTTTCGTTTTTGTGATGCTTAACCTGTCTTTGCTGCAAATATTACTCCGGCAGCTGGATTCTACATTTGTTGGGGATGCTTGGTATGGGTTCCATCAATCTATACTTCTCCCGGCATGTATCTCGTCAACCACCCCGTGAATCTTGGAATTCAGGTAACTCCCTCATCGAGAAATAGAAGTATTTTAGATTCAGTGTAAACCAGTAATATATCTGTTCCTAAACATCTTTCTTACATCCGCACCAGCTATCGGTTTATACTCTAGTGGCGGGTATTTCTTGCATCTTTATCAATTACGATTGCGATAGGCAAAGACAGGAATTTCGCAGAACTAATGGCAAATGCTTGGTTTGGGGGAAAGCTCCATCAAAGGTGCGTCTAGCCTTGCTATAACCATTTTTTTCTCTTTAAATTTTCCTTTCTACAAAAATTCTTCATCTCCATGTTATCTTTGATGCTCGAACGATTAAATGCGTTTGCAGATTCTTGCGTCCTATTCTACAACATCAGGAGAAACCAAGACTAGCCTTCTCTTAACCTCTGGATGGTGGGTTTTCTTTATCAATTTCTTAGTTTGTACTGCCTTTATCTAAGAACACCTCATGTATAGTATTTTAGGATGTCCTTAAAAATAGGGACATATACTTAAAAATTAGATTGCTTGAGGGATTCCAAATACACTCCACTTAAATGGAGTGAAACAGAGAAAATGGTTTTGTCTAGCACTCTTCTTGAAGGGGGTATGGGTATGGATTGTCCAGTACCTTCCCTCACCCAAAGTCACAGACCCTGTTTTCGAGCGAGATATTAGGTTGATGATGATGATGAGATGACCATTGCTCTGTAAAGCCATTTTGCGAAGCCATGGTAATCATATTATCATGATTGTACGAGCGTTTAAGCAATATGACAATTTGGTATTGAAAAGCTATTCTTTCGCTTTGCATAAATGCATCATCTAAAGCTCATCGTATATATATTTCCAAATCACAGGTGGGGTTTATCTCGACATTTCCATTACGTTCCAGAGATATTGGCGGCTTTCTTCTGGACTCTTCCTGCACTTTTTAGTCATGTAAGCAATAGTTTCAATTAACTTGTTGTTTGATAAGATCTGTGCTTGTTTATGTTAAACTTTAGTTGTTTGTTGTTCTCCCAAGTCACAACTGAAGTGTATTTTTGTTCTTGCTTTCTACAGTTTCTTCCTTACTTCTACGTCATCTTCCTTACCGTCCTTCTTGTGGATCGCGCTAAAAGGGATGATGATAGATGCCGATCCAAGTAAGACCAGTTCAACTATGTGCCTACTTTATACTCAGTTAGTTATATTTTATTTACACTACTTTCAAATAAGAGGAAACGGAGGGAAAGCAAGGGAAGATAAGAGAAATAGAGGGATAACCAATTGGAGAAGAGAGGAAAATGGGCGGAAGAGAATTGAAAAGAGGTGCTCTTTTCCATTTTCGACAAAATAAATCTTTCCAACGTAAAAAGATTCGGAAGGAAAACACTTCAAATCCCCCTTTTCTCCCTTCCCCTCCCCTCCCCTTCCATTCTCCTACCCGTACCCCTCCCTTCCTTTCCTCTCCCCATATCAAAGGAGTTTGTGGCCACTAAAACCCTCGGTTGCAATTAGAGGTAGTCAAAACAAACCCGATGAGCCGAAGTTTACCCGACCTTGTAATTGAACCTAATTTGACCCGATTTGAAATTTGATTTACAATTATATAAAAAAAATATGGACACAACCCGATTTCAAACCGATTCGAAACACCTAACTCAAAATCGACCTGATAATCTGAATGAACACCTCTAGCTGAGATCTATAAAGATGTTTCAAATTTATGAAAATGTAGTTATGAAATTAATTTGAAGGTCGTAAATGTTTGCAGGTACGGCAAGTACTGGAAACTTTACTGTGAGAAGGTTCCCTATAGGATTATACCTGGAATGTATTGAGTATATAATCCAAGTCATTTATGTAGTTTACTATGATGGAGGCTAATTAAGCAATGTATTGTTGTATTTCTTCTCTTATTAGTTTTAAACTCTGTTAGTCATTTGTATAAATATGTTGTATATGACGTTTATCCTTAATATCATGGCTGGTTTAGTGAACTGAAAGGTGTATAAATGACTGTTAATTTTATTTATCGAGTTTTATGTATTTTTAGTTTATGTGAATTTGTAAATGATGTTTGGAATTAAGGATCAGTAAAACAATCAACAATCGGGTCATGATGAAATAAAATCAAAAAAGATGAAAGAAATCAAATAAGAGAGCAAGCTAGGGTTTAGCACTTCACTATCATAATCAACCATTGACCATCAAACAAATTTGTTTCATATATGCACTATTTTGATCCTTAATATTTTTAGTACATATATAATTATTAATTTATTCTAAAATATATTAGTCAAAATATATAAAATAAATTTGAATGATTAGTGTCAATAATGATAATATAGCAAATATTTCAGAACTGAATGTGTATCTATCTATAACTATAACCAAAACAAAATACCGATGATGTCATCACTCTTTATAATTGCTTACATGTCACTCCCTCAATAAAAATTTTCTAATGATGATGTCATTGTATTTATTACTAATGTTTATATTTTTGAGTTTTTTATTTTCTAATTATGACTCTAATATTATCAATATTGATTAATCATTTACTTTTTAGGTTACATGATTTAACTATCATTATCATCGTACCCAGTGTACCCCGCTCATAAAAGTCTCACATCCGGTAAACAACTAATGCAAACGGTAAATTGCACATAGTATTAATCATACATTATAATAAAAAGCTTGGAAAATTCCAAGTGTCAAGTTTTAAAAGAACTTACCAAAATTCATTTACTGACTAAAGACCAATGACATGACAATTGATCTTGAACATCATACATCATACATTATAATAAAAAGCTTGGAAAATTCCAAGTGTCAAGTTTTAAGAGAACTTACCAAAATTCACTTATTGACTAAAGACTAATAACATGACAATTGATCTTGAACAATATATCTACTATTAAAGTATCTTTTGACTAACATTTATTTATAGTTAATTTGAGTTAATTAAAAAATATGATATACTACTTAATATATTGTTGATAATTTTCAAAATTACAAAGTTAATTCATACATATAACCGTCAAAATGAAGTGTTTCTACGGATTAATATCTAGATTTTTTTAATATTATATGTTTATATGTGTTGATGTAAAAAAAATCGTGCATTGCACGGGGTTTTAGACTAGTTTGTTATAAAAGTCTCACATCCTCCATCGATATAACCCTCGGATGTTTTCATTTTTAAACCCAACTGAAGATCCTTGTCTATGACTCTGTCTGTGCTAGTACTACACACTTGCAATATTCTTAAGGTTGGTATTTTCCTTCCCAATTTCTACTTGCAGATTTCCGATTGCTACTCTATTTTATCAATTTTAATTCCTTGTTTGAACTCAATGATACAATTCTTACAATTTGAATGTTTGATTAGCTAAAAATTGCAACCCTAATCAACAAAAAGCACGATAAGGTTTGCCCCATTCTGAATAATGATAATTTTGCTTTGTTTTGGATTTACTGTTGGTTTGGATATGCGAGTTTTCTTCTAATTGAATCCAATTCTGACCAATATAATCCTTCTTTTTCCGTCATAGAAAACTTATTTGTGGTTTTCTTTCCTTTAGTTTTATTAACGCATGATGTAAATGCTTGTTGAGATTTGAATATTATGAATTAGTTACTCCTAGTTACTAGTGGTTAGTGATTAAAATCTTACTTGATGTTTTAATTGCACATTTTAATTTATGCTTTATAATACTTTTTAGGAATCTCATTGGCACTGCTTAAGTATCAGTATGCAGAATAGCTTTGCCTGAATTTTGAAGAATACGTATAATCCTTGGTTTGCAATTTTGATTTAGGTAATTTATCTGTAGAGTTTAGTCGAAGTAAAACTTTGGTTATTGAGCCGGTGAAATTTGATGCCTTTTGTATTTGTTATGCTTCATTTTCTGATTAGGATTTCCAATTTTCTGTTGTTATGAATCAAAGAATAGAGGGAAGAAGATAGAGTAAAAATGATACTGAGCTCTTTGTTATTAGTCTTCCCAGGCACTATAGTTAAATCTAGCCCGAGCTCTGTAAGCCATAGTGCAAAATACTGCCCGCATCATTGTAGTGCGTTCGTGTCTGAAAGTGCATTTTTGCACTATGCTAGTGCAGTAAGCTTGGACTTGGTTGACTAGAAAGTGTTCGTAATTTATAGTTTTTAAAATTTATTTGTATAATTGGCATTTTGCGAACATATATTCCGTCAAATACCTAAATAGTTTCATCATACCTAGTATATACTACTCATAGAACTAGAAGGGGAAGAAAGGAAGACGGCTGACCTTACCCTTATCAAGGAGATGAGATGAGGAGATTGCAACAAGAGAGACCCTCGGTTGGAGAAAGCAACAAAAGACCAAGAAGACGCTATAGGAAAAACTTATGAAGTTTCTCTGTTATCTAATTTCTGCCTTATGGTTCTCACTCAAACTTGCAGCTCTTTTTCTGATACATCTTGAAGTGTACATGTCAAGAAATTATTCTCTTATGTTATGTGAAATTAGGAGTCTAATGAATGTGATCCTAAGTGAATGAAATATAATTAGTGTTTGAATAACTTATAGTTTCATGCAAGATATTGCTTTGTGGCATTTTGTGTTTGTGAAATGTTTTCTTAGATATCGGCATATGAAGTGTTTCCACATTACGTCTTTCCTTAAAATGAATGTTTCCAGCAAAATTATTACTGAATTTATTTCAAAATGTGAATGCCGGAATTTTGTATATGATATCTGGGTTTTATATTTATAGATAAGATGTCAGCATATGACAATGTGGTTGGTGGTAAGCTGAAACTAAAAGGAAAAGCATTGGATGTGAAGACCGGCGGCATAAAGAAGACAAAGAAACAAAAGAAATCGTTTGAAGAAGTTTCAGAAATAAAAGATGAGAAGATAGATGGTTAGTTAATACATACTAGTTCTACTGCAAAACGCTTATGTTTCTGATTTTCAAATTATGCTGTTCATGTCTGTATCATAAAATATCATTGTCATTACAGTTTCTTCCGTCAGGAGCTGCATGATTTCTTTTCTGTCACATTTGATTATATGGGTTCATGTGCTGTATTTAGCCTCATACTTTTTGCAAAAATGTCATATTTATGGTGCTATGAGATGTAATTGAGTATAACTTTTAGGCCTCTCCTGAGCTCCTTGCAAAATTACTTGGTTGAAATTGACTTAGGGTGTATGACTCATCTTTTTGTTTGTTTGCTTTCATAGTTAAACTTAAAAAATTCGTATTTAGCATTGACTTTCTCATCATTAACCTTGTCTGATCTCTTTTACATTTATAAATAAGAGTTGAGGGTTACTTAAATTTGCAAAAAATTGTGTCCACCACAGAGAACTTAGTTAAGGGCTACTATGTAGAATTTCCCAAAAGAAACCTGGAAAACAATTTGGGATACCCATGTTAAGTCTTAAAACATTTAGGGTCAGAGGAAGTGTCCTTTCCTTTTTCTGTTGTGTATATCCACATTTGACAAGGTATCAGCTTGTTGCAGTGCAACTGCATGATTTTTGGAGCTCAGTTGCATCTATTGATCCTTCTTAGTTAGAAATATCTTTTTTATGGAGTACAAGGTAAACAAGAGTGACACTTTTAGAGTGTCTTCAGTCCTGTGCTTGAAGAGACAGCAGTTAGCTCGTCACAATTGCAATAAACCTCTTAAGCTGAGTAATGCGTACTCCATTTGACAATCGATCTGCTTGTTGGATTTCCCCTCTTCCCTTGAATATTGACGTATGACTCAATTCTATGTTTTTGTGCAATCAAAATAATCTATTCCTTGATTTTACTTTCATATTTTGGCTTTCGTTTAGGTGGAAATGCAGAATTATCAATTGATATCAATGAAGACGACAACAATGAATCAAGTAAAGCTAACGGGAAAGGTAAGGCCCCAAACTTTGCCGATCATCTAACGCCAGCTGAAAAACGATATATTGAGCAGAGAGAGCAGCTTGATGTCCACAAGTATTCGAAAATGTCCAAGAATTCTCACCGTGACCGTTTAGATGACTTCAATCAGTATCTAGCCAACTTGAGTGAGCATTATGACATTCCTAAAGTTGGCCCTGGCTAATTTTTTCAGCACGTTCAATGCGGTCGAATTTTTATGTGTTTATTTCAAGCTTTTACTCACAAATCACAATCCTTGTAGCTAGAGCTTGCTGCACTGTACACTAACCTTGTCTGAATTTTCACTCAGTTTCAACAACAGGTTTCTGATTTCGTATTATATGTCATCCACACATATTATAGATTTTGAACTTTGATTTTGGGGTGTGTGATAATTGATTGAAGTGATTAGTTTGACTAGTTGATAAACAATTGGTTTGACCAACTGACTTTGAACTCGATGATGCGTCTAGCAGCTTATTTATTAAATAAGTTGTTTCGATTACCAAACACTAGCTCTAGATAGCTTGACAACCCAATCCTTTATATGTACAAAATAAGTTATATTGTACAATAAGTTATTTTGCCAAATACCCATTTTGACTTGTTTCATCGAAACTTTATCCCCTTCATATGCGGAAGGGGACCAATAAATGGATAGATGATGCTGATAATAGCTGTGTAATTCTTGGGATTTCCTAAAGTTTATGATTAACAACAATGGATAGTGGGGTCATCTCTGTTGATTCTTATTGATGCCTCTCTTCAAGTTATGTATACTATAACCTAAAAAAATACTTCTAATTAAAAATAATGATTTGGAGAGCTTGGTAATGATGGTGGGTGGAAAGGAATTACTTCTATGACAAAAGAGAAGGGGGAAATAATAATTATGGAGGCTGGAAACGAGGAACGTTATGGAGGTGACAATCTGTTGGTTGTCGGAAGCTAAGTTCAGATTTTTGGGATGGAAGGCACAATAAATATGCATTATATAATATTAGAGGAAAAATTCCAATTTTTTTATAAAATATAAATGGCACATTAGCATCAACATCAAAAAGAATAGTTATTGACATGCCATTGTGTTTAACACCACAATTCAAAGTGGGTTAGCTACACTTATAGGGCTAGTCCCACTTAAATATAACTAAAAGGGTGAAAGATGAGTTAATATTAGGTAAAAATGTGAGTGATGAGAGAAATGTGATTATGAGTTAACACAAAATATGAGTGATAACTGATAAGTGTATAGATGAGAGATAAGTGTTTCACAAAAAATATTAATATTTAATTTATGATGTAAATATTGTATAGAGTAGTACGCAATATAATATTAACTAATTTTGCATGTATAGTTTGACACTACATAATAAATACTCTTATGTCTTTTTGAGACTGCTTCTAAGTTCCAATGAGATTTACACACAAATTAAGAAAATGATAGAAAGTGAATATTTTATTCGGATGTATAGAGAGGTTATGTCCTCTAGTGAAATACATAAAAAAAAAATATAAAAGAAATAAATTGTAGGTATAGAGTATGAATATACCTAATCTTAAAGAGAGTCTAAAGTTAAGACCAACTAATAATGTGTACCATTATAACAAGTCTTAAACGGAGGTTTTTGAAACCCAAAACCCTCTTCAAGACTCATGGAGACATTTTTACAAATCAAATGTCATGGAGACATTTTTATAAATCAAATGTCAACCATATTATCACACTAGTACATTCGTAAAAAAATAATGTTTTTAAAAAGGAAAATTTGATTTGAAAGGTTTGAACTTTGCCTCATTTGCTTCTAAAGGTTTAAACTTTCGTTTATCCTAGAAAGGTTCGAACTTAGGGGGCATCTTTATCTAAAGGTTCAGATGACCCGTAACCGGATGAAAAGGTAAACTTGTTACTTCTTCATCTTCATCTTCATCTTCTTCAGCTTCATCTTCATCATCATCATCATCATCATCATCTTCAATTAGTACTACTATCTTCTTCATCTTCATCATCATCATCTTCTTCAATTAGTACTACCATAATCAACCCAAAATCAATCCAAAAAAACCCATAATCAACCCAAAATCACCCCAAAAAAACCCATAATCAACCCAAAAAACCCAGAAATTAGTACTGCTATCTATTTTGGATGTGAGTATTCCTTTTCCTGTTGCATTGTACACATGGGTATCTAAAGCTTAGCACTTTTCCATCTGGGTTTAATTTTTTTTCCTCAATTTTCTTCAGAAATTTGAAATATTTTGTGAGTAATTAGGTCTTTTTTGAGAATCTGAATTGGGTTTGTATTAAAATTATGTTTGAATATGCTAATAGCTACTGTTTTCTATAGTTTGATCTCAATTTTTTTTTCTGTAGTGATTTAGGTTTTCAAATGCAATAATTGTGGTGACCAAATTAAACATGAGTACTTGTTTTTTTTGTCATTTAGTTATAATTTGAGTTGTATTTTTCCTGAAATGTTTTAGATTGATTGAAATTGGGTAAATTTTATAGAATTTCAGAAACATAAAGATTAAAGCTTTGAACTTTTTCAAGATTTGCTGCCCAATTCCACCTTTAGTTTCTGGCCTCTGGGTATCCATTTTATTTAGGAAAATTTTTCTGGTGAAATGGGGTTTCTTACCATTAAGTTTTTCAATTGGGGATTTTTGGTGATGTGAGCTTAGTGATGTGAACTTGTTTTTTTGGGTTGAAAGTCATTGATGAAGAATAAGGAAGAAACCATTGATGAAGAGTAAGGAAGAAACCATTGATGAAGAGTAAGGAAAAGATGAAGGTAACCTATTGTTCCAGGTTACCAAAACCTGGTACACCTTTAGATGAAAATGCCCCCTAAGTTCGAATCTTTTTAGGATAAACGAAAGTTCAAACCTTTAAAAGCAAATGAGGCAAAGTTCAAACCTTTCAAATCAAATTTTTTCTTTTAAAAAACATTTCTAGAGTATGAATAGAATCTAAGTATAACTAATTAGAAAAGTCTTGTATAACTCTGAATAAATGATTAGTGAAAATATGACGTGGTAGAGTCTGAAGATTGAGGTTTGAGTTTGAGAATATTCATACCCAAATATCATAGGTGAAATTTTGTCCAATAGAATATCACTCCCTTCATTCCATATAGTTCGAAGCAAAGAGAAAATTGTTGTTTTTAAGAAAAAAGTAGATAATGGTAATAAATGAAGTGAGAGAATGAATTGTCTAGTTGAAATTAAAAGAGAATTAAAATATATGGATGAGATTAAAAGAAAGTGGTGGGTCATACTCCAAAAATAAGAATAATGCAAATTAAGTGGGACAAACCAAAATAGAAAATACTGCAAATTAAATGAGACGGAAGGAATAGTACAAATCATATCAAACAGACTAAAATAGTATATGGAGCAAAATCAAAATTGCGGAATGCCCCTATCAATTTTGGAAGGGCATAGCAAAGGAATACATTTATAGTGTGGAAACTATTTAAGGGGCAATTCAATTCATTTTCATCTAAGCTCATCCATAAACAAGTTTAGAGTGAAGGGGTCCATGCCTCCAATGGGGAACAAATACAAGATGCTAGTGACATAAAAAGATAAGATTTTCAATTAACTACTCTACTCTATCCACATCCAAACACAAATTTCCTCCATTTTTGTACCTAAGCAATAAGCATGGCTTCTTTTCTAGGTCACCCTTCATTGCACTCATTCCACAACTGTCCTAAACTCCATTTCTCACAAAACCCAAAACCCTTAAGATTCACAATCACTTATGCATCACTTCCAGCAAGAGACAGAATCATTGATTTTGGGAAATACAAGGGAAGAATGCTAGGGACTCTACCTTCAACTTACCTGAAATGGGTATCAAACAATCTAAGAGCAAGAGATTTTGAGGAATGGGCTAACCTTGCTGATCAAGTCCTCCAAGACCCAATTTACAACGACCGAGTAGAGTGGGAGTATGCTCAAAAACTCCTGAACGGCGACGTATTGAATACTAACTCAAAATCTGAAGGTATTGTTACTGATTTGCTTGAAATTAGTGAGAGATTTGGATGGGATAATGAGGATAAGATTGGGTGGAAAAAGATTGATTTCGAAATGCTTGGAACATCTAGAGGAGGAAGGATTCCGAGACTGAAAGTTAAAAAAGATGATAAATTAATAAAATCGAAGATCGACGAAGATAGAAATGTTGAATTAAGGGAGAAAAGAGATGCGAGAAGAGATCGGCTGCAATCGAAGAGATCGATTGATAGTGAAAAAAAGAAAATTAGGGTTAAGAATGTGGTTGAGGTTGAGAGTAAAGATGAAAGGAATAAGAATTTGAAGAGTAAAGAGAAATTTGAATTGAATACAGATGTTTATAATCCATTTCCTGGAAGAGAAATGCTATTACGAAAGGTTATCAATCGGAGAGGAATCAAATTAGATATCTAAGAATTGCTACCAGAAACCCTAATTAGGAAATGCCCAATTTTATGATTCATCAAGGTTTTCAATCGACATATCCATGATTATTCCACCATTGTTACTACTGTTTAAGCATAAATTTTACTCTTAATTAATAATTCTACTCACTATATTTGGTAAAAAATAATTCATATGAAGTATATCAATTAAACGGTACTTCCTCTGTTCTGAATTACTTGCTACCATTGCATGGGCACGAAGATTAAGAAGTTACTGTGCAATGATGAGTAATAGCTGGAAAGTTGCTTTTTTGAAATTTTTTAATATTATTTATTGAAAAATGAAAAAGAAAAATAGGAGTAATTAGATATAGAGTAGGATAAAAATAAGAGTAGGTATAGCGATTGGTTTTTTACTAAAAAGGAAATATAGCAAGTAATATGAAATTTCTCCAAAATGGAAAATGTAGCGAGTATTATGGAACGAAGGAAGTACTTCATATTGGTATATTTTGGGGGGTTTGGCAATTGTCCATTTGCTTTTGGCGGTGTTTTTTCACTAGGTTTGTTTGATAAGCTAGAAATGTTAGTTGTTTTTGTTGACTTTTAAGCTATTTGAAAAAACTACATGTTTGGTATATACTTTTTCCGTTCCATTTTAGTTGCACCATTGAGTTTAGCACGTTTTTTAAGGGTCGTCAAATCAGTATGATAAAAGTAGGAATGATGTATGATTGATGGTGATACGTGGGGTAGAAATAAAAAAATTTATTATAAGTAGATAGTGGTTGTGACTTGTGGGTATATTAAATAATTAATGAGATGATGTGTGATTGATGGTGATAGTGGGGTAGGAATAAAGTAAGGATAAAATAAATAGATTATTTTTGCCAAAAGTAGTAATGTTGCAAGTAATATGAAACTTCCAAAAATGGTAAGTGTTGCAAGTAAAATGGAACAAAGGTAATATGAGTATTAGTTGTTGGTTGTTTATTAAAGAAAAGTAGGTTACCAAGTCAAAAGCCAACCAAAAAAGCTATTTGGAGCAACCTTTTAACTTTGGCTTAAAAGTCAGCTATTCAACTGCGTTAAACGCTATTTAGCAAAAAAAAATTTTGATTGTTTGACCAACAAAAAAGCCAAAAAAGCTCAGCGAAAAGCAAACACCTCCTTAATTTGGAAAAATTGACATTAATAATTCAAATTTTTGCTCATCCGTTATGAATAATCCTACATTTAGATTATTTTTTAATAATCCAACATTTGTCTTGACTATTAAGTACGCCAGGAATAATCCAACCTTTGTTTTAATTTACTGGCAACATACTCTATTATTATCTATGATTAGTAATTTGGGTTGTGAGCATATATGACAAATGTTAGATTATTAGAAAATTATCAAAAATATACTTTCTCCGTTCCATAATACTTGCTACTAATAGTGATATTTTTCATCATAATAGGTAGCAAGTATTATGGAACGGAAGAAGTATCTCCTACAAGGCGACTAAAAAGTATTTTGCTTTCAAGCGGTGACGTTGTGTCATCCCACAAAACGTCGGTTTAAAACAAAACCCAAAGCTTACACTTAGAAATCTGGTGCTGGTTACCTTTCACTAACCCAAAAACATTACTCGGACGTAATAGAAATTGCCGATTGGGGATAAAGTTGGATGAGCAAAGCTACCTTTTTTTGTTGCGGTTGACGTCTTCTTCTTTTATTTTCCCTCCTTCTCTTTATATTTGTAGAATAACACCAGAATTCCTATCCAATTTCATATACAACAACTTGTAGCAATCTGCAATTTAACCATCAATTTCTTATCTCTTTCTCCTTTCACCCATTAGGTAAAAGTGCTCCAACTTGTGTTTTTTCTGTTCCAATTTTGTTTATTATATGTTGGAAACTTAGTTTTTGTGTTTTTTTCAGTTGATTTTAATGGGTTTTTGAAGAATTTCTGCATTTGTTTGTATTCATTGTTGGGTGATTTTTGATGGCTGTTATTATCAAATAATTTAATCAATAAAATAGTGTTTTTTTTGGTTGATTCCTACTGTGTATTTAATGGGAGTGAAGTGACGAGAGGAGTAATTAAAGGTATATGTAATCACAGTATAATTGAAAGCAGAATTTACTTATGATGATGAATAATATGTTCAATGAACTATAGCTTAATTTGTGGAGCAAAATAAATAATATCTTGCCCAAATTAGTGTCTTGAAATGAATATCTTATGGAGTTTTGTTACTGTTGTTTTTACAATGTTCTTGCTGAATTCTTGTGTTGGATAACCAAGAGTTAGTATGCTAACCTTGTTGGGCTGAACTTATCGTCGATGCCAAATTTATTATCAGGAAAACACATGGGGCACACTTCAAGTTAAAGTGCCCATTATTACTCACGTGTGACTCTTCCTATAGAAGGGGATATATCACATAATACACTCGTAGAATAACTTCTACTACTACTAATTGATTTTAGTAGTGAATCTCTTTTAGTTTTTTAAGTGTGCACACCATCTATAATTTACCGAGGTGAGACATACCATTTGGTAAGATAAGATGAAGTTCCTCTGGACCTCTTGTTTGGTTTTTAGCAGTACTAGTGGGAATCTTGAAATCTTAGAATCAGATGCTCATAGAGAATCTATAACTCTTCTGTGTGGTAGAGATATGCTACAAGATTTAATCTTTATAAAAGAATTTAAAACTTGAGTAGCCAGGTAGTTTTCTTGGCAGTACCCTTTAATTTTGACACTTCGATTGCTATTTAATGATGGTAGTGAATATGAATTTAGTATATGCCATTCAGATGGTGATGAAACTCATCTTTAAGTGTATTTTTTCATTTTTATAATTTTCATTATCACCTTATGTAATGACAGTTGTTAATGGATGAGAAATGAATTACTTAAAAAAAGAAATAATTACACTCGTACGAGAATGATCATAAACCCTTTCAAGTAGTTTTTCTAGCTAATTTAGTTAAATTTTCATCACCATTTCTATCAATTAACACCAGTAACTACTTACTAGATGGCCCATAAGTGTTTTTTTATATAAATAACAAAAATATTGACTCTTTATTTATAGTTTTGGTTGCAACATCCTGTCCATTGTAAAGCAATGAGTTTTCTTTGATGTAGTTCCTCTTCATTCTTTCGCCTTGTTATTTCAACTTACATGTGTTCTGTTCTCCTTGCATTGCATCGGCCTTTTAATAGAAAAATTATCAGCTGTACTGAGGATAGCTAATGACTAATGCCACTGAAACTGCAATCTCATACAACAATCCACTTGGGAAGCTTCCCGATCATTTGCTAGTTGAGATATTTATTCGAGTACCTGTGACTGACTGGACGAACATATCATGCGTGAAGAAACAATGGGCACATTTGTTTGAAGGAGAGTATATGTGGCAAGCTGCTCTTGCTAAGACGTATCCTTATGCGAGTCTTGCTAAAAAGTGGCCAGGACCAATCCCTCAAGGTCTGAGTAAAAGGTACCCCTTAACTATGGAATTAGTTTTCATGCATCTTCGTGCACGTAATGTATGTTGGTGACATGAGCGTTTAAACGCAGAATTGCTGCTTTCTTATCTTAGAAAGTCTAACCTATAACTGGTGAACTTGTAATGTGTTGCATTTTCCGAATCATTAACTGGAGGGTGCTTCGTCACTGCTGTAGCTCAAACAGAGACCTTGGAAACAAGAATTAGCTTTGCTCCCGAGTCTTTTCAGAGTGAAATGAACAAACTTGTTGGGTAATGGCCATAATGAGCAATTTCCCTTTCCATTAATAAATTGTATCATACTTTTAGCAACTATTGAGGATAAGATGGAAGAGAACAATATGGCTTGGGCATGTGCAATGGCGGAGTATTGGAGAACCGGTAAGGAAAATAAAAAGTTAAAACTTGTGAGATATACAATTAGGACGAGGAAGACCGAAGGTGATCTGGAGTGTAGGAGTGGGTCGGATGGTAGAAACCGGATGAATGGAGAATCCATGTGTACGATAATTGGAACCTATGTTACTCGAACTCTTCATTTTTCTTCACGTACTCGTGTGACCGTGTCCGATCCTTGATGCGGGACATTGGTATGACACTTAGACACTTCATTTTAGGCATAAAATTGAATATTCAGACGTATCCGACACCCGGACATGTACCAGACTACCAGTATCCAGTATCCGACATCAGTATACGAGTCCAAGTAATATAGATTGAAACTGATATATTGTTTCATGTTGCCAATTTCAATCTTTTGGGATTAAAGCTATAGCATGTTGTTGTTCTTGACTTGTTATCATATTTCTATCATATTAGCAAAGTTGTTAAAATCGCGATTCTACTTAGAATCGTTTTGAGAGGTAGAATCGAATCGTAGAATCGTACGATTCTACAAATAAACTTAAATATAAAAAAATATCTAGTTTCTTATCATTATTGTCAAATTTAAAAGTTTAAATAAATGAATTAAAGTTTCTTTGACTTTATTTTTAAGAACATAATGAAAACTTTTTAATAATTAGTTTAAAATCTTCATACCGATTAAGAAATTTGTTCTTTAAAAGTTTTCATGATGGAAAATTTGAAATTTATGTGTACATGTGAAAGAGATTAGTAAAAGATGGTACATAATAAAAATTAAAAATAATTCATATTGAATTAGTAGAATCGGATCGTTAAATCGTAGAATCGTAGAATCGTGTTATGATTCTACCTCTAAAAATTTTATTCCGACTAGAATCGTAAGATTCTATAACTTTAAGATTCTATCTGCGATTCAAATCGCTCGCTTGTTTTTGGATCGTAAAATCGTAGAATCGTAGATCAGAATCGCGATTTTAACAACCATGATATTAGTATGTTGCAACTTGCAAGTATCGAAATAATGGCAGATTTTAGTTTTTAATGATTCAAGTTTTGCATACAGGAGATTTACAGCTTTGTATATCAGTACACACATCTTTTCCCTAGAAGATGAGATGGATGAGATAGTGGGTCATACATATCTCTTTCTGAAAGAACAACTTGAAATTTCAATCATGCCAGCCCCTTCTACAATACTACATGGGACAATTATAGGTGCACATCAAAACATTATTTTTTGTCCTACTTCCCTGTCATTTTCACTCATTTGTATTGTCAATATTGTCCACTTTATAGATACATGGTGTTGGTAGATTCATGGTGCTACGCGTTATATGCTCGAAAATATTATTGAATAAGACTTATGTATATGTGCTAACCCGCATGGAAATGTGTCGATGTATCACCTGCTGACACTTATTTCCGCAGATCAGTTCATAGCATGTGGGAAATCAAGAGAACGGGCTCATGAACTTGCTTCTTTGATCTGGCTCGCTGTTATCGACAATCTAGAGGAAAACGAGAGAACATTTCATTTATTGAAGCGCTTGGCTTTAGAGGGAAATGTAAGAATTTAACATGATTTGAGCGACCGATTTGAGTTGATATGATTAGATGAAATTTTTTGAATATCTTTCGAGTCATTGTTTTCACATATTTTGCTTGCCAAGTTGTAGCTATTGAGCGATGAATGCCATTGTTTATGCATTCTATATTGCAGGTATTTCTTCCATTCCCGTATTCAAGATCAAACAAAGTGTCGTGGAGGATATTCGAAAAGCTTTTCACAGATTTTCGTGATTGCTTGAGTCATGTCAACTACTATGACCTCTTGGCGAGTGCTAAGTCCAGATTTCAGCCGATACCATCTACTTGGTTAGGTTACTAATCCCTGTTTAATGATACAAAATCACTCTTCCGCCAAGGCTCAGACGTGCACGCTCCCATGCTTTAGTATGTGTGGGGAAGGTTTGTGAAGGTGCACCTGTATGCTCGGGTTCAAGATAGCCTTCCTTCTTCCTAGTCTCTGTTTAGAACTTAGAAGTGTATAATATATATGTAGATGTGATTGCAACTACTGCATTCTGCGCCATCAAGTGGCTTTACAATAGGAAGTGTTGTGTTGTATGTATTGGGAATAAATTTTATTTTTTGCCATCTCAGTTTGCTAGTCTAAATCCTTCACATTCCTTTTCATTTAGTTGTTCATTTTACAAATGAATTGCTGCTGAAATTTTGTAAAATTCATATGTTGATGCTTCTGGAGATTTTGAATCCTGAATCTGTCTCTGAACAAGAATAGGGAGTATTAGTGACCAAAGTAGACCTAAAAAGCTAAAACCAATTTAATGATTGCCACTTTCTTTTGTGAGTATAATTCAAGAAAGAGAATAGATAATACACTTACAAGTTTAAACTGTAGAGTTCTTCATGGGCGGGCTTGGGCGGGTAGCAAACCGGATAGTATCTTAAAATTTTACCCGCGGGCTCAAATATTCAAAAGTCCATCCGTATTTGCGGGCATATTTTTTTTGTAGCTACCCGCCCATTTTTAAAGCAGGCGGGACTTGCGGGTAGACGGGTATTTTTTATATAAAGATTAAAAATATAAATCACATTATAAAGTTAAGTTTTAATAACAAATTAAAATACAATACATTGTCTATAATACTGTAACTCTATATAAAGTCTCAAAATACTCAAATCACATGAATATTGAATATAGACGATGGAGTCGGCTACTTGTATGAACTTTGATTGGACAATTGTTTGAGTGCTTTGAGGGTTAAAAATATTGAATGTAGAAGGTAGAAATAGAAACATTAAAGTCTAAAAGAAGCAAACCCTAGGGCTAGTACAAGAGTAATAAACTCAAGCTGGATCATCATCATCATCATTCGCATCCTACCCAGTGTATCCCGCTCATAGAAACTGTGGATAAGATCTGAGGAGGGAAGGACGACGACAACTCATACCCATAAAAGAGAGCGCGACCAAAGGAGACCCCCGGCTTGAAAGAGACAAAGAGAAGTATCTCCATAGGAAAGATAAATTAAATGCATACAGATATAATAAATAAGTAAAAACAGTTAGAAAAATAAAGATGATAATACTAATAATAAAAGAAACAAGAAAAGCAAGAAAGACAAGAATACTAATCTAAGAGGAAATCAATAGTCTAGAACATGGATATGGCGCCTCCAACTACCCCTATCCTTAGTCAGCTCCGTAGAAAGGTTTAACTCATGCAAGTTAACTTTTATTTGCTCATCCCAAGTTCTCCCAGGTATTTCTCGACTCACCCTCTACAATAATGTTTTTTACCTCCTCACAGGGGCGTCGAAAGTCTTTATCTACACATGTCCAAATCACCTCAAACTGAACATGGGTATCAATTACTAAAGTTGGGTATGAGTCATGTAGTAGTACCAGTTTAATAATTAATAGAATTAATTATTTAATAAATAATATATTAAACTAAGCGAATGGGTGGATATACCTGCAGGTATTGTTTCTGTCGCTATCCGCCCATTTATCTTGGCGGGCGGGTATTACCAAAAATAAACATTGTCCATGTCCGCCGGTTTTTAAGCCTGATGGATCGAGCCTAGCGGGTAGCCCACCCATAAACAAGTCTAGTCTAAAATAAAGTACAAATGTTTTGAAAATAAATGGTCTTTTAAGAGTGAAAAAATTGAATATTGGGATAGATGTTGGAGCATGTAGCTAATAGAGACAAGCAATAGGCTATCATCACCAAGCTTTGATAGTACGATACGACTAAGTCGAAAGCCATTTTATGTTGACATTTTCGATACTTTTCCTTTTTTCTTTTCCTTCTAAATGCCAATCTTGCAATTTCGTGACGTGTAAGACTTTATGAATATTTTCGTATTACTTTAATAATTCTTCCCTTTTATTCTTCTAATATATTACTTCCTCGTTCTGAAATGTTCGCTAGTCGCTACATTTAATTTATAGTACTATTTATTGTTCGAGTTTATTTTATATATAACGACTAATGTGTAAGAAGAAATATAGTCAAGTGGGATCTTGTTTGAATCGTCTAATTGCATACTTTCATAATATTTAATTTTTATAATTTTTAGCTAAGTGTAGTTTAAGATATTAATAATCGAAATTGTGCATTGGATTGCGTGAAAAATGATTTTTCATAATTTCATCCATTTATTTAGCTTTCTTTGAATTTTTCACATGCACATCACTTCTTATTTATTACTTTCTATGTTTTTATTTGTTCTTACCATACATTTTGTCCATATCCCATTACTAACTTAAATGTCGAATAATTTTAATCGTGAATTTTTTAAATTCTAAAAAGTTCATATTTAAAAAATATATTGAGACGAATCCATCAAGATCTCACATAAATATGTATTTCCATATAAATCGATATGTAATCATAGTCAAAGTTAACACTAAAATTCGTAAATTACATCTGAGAAGAACATAAAAACGGGAGAGTAACAAATATCTATATTTTTCTTAAAAACACCCAATTTCAAAGATTCGGATAGTATATTCAAAACACAAAAATTAAAAAGTGGAATAAGGTGAAATAAAATGATAAAAATCATTTAACAACAAAAAAAATATAAAAATCACAAATTCTTGTGAGACGGTCTTTATAAAAGACTATCTCTATTTAAACTGGCCCAAAAATATGTATAGTAAAAGTAGATATTAAACTTTAATGAATTAGGCCTGAAAAACATAAAAGACGGTCTATCAGGAAACTAGCCGTATAAAAATAATAGCGGTAGAATGATACTATTAGTCTATTACTATTTCAATTATTTTTGTTAGCACTAATAATATGTAATTTTTTATTGCACCAACCAGCAAAAGTGTTAATATTAATCTACTTCTTCAAATTATTCTCTTGAATGACATTTGGATATTGATCAGAATTCATTCTTCATTCATTCATTTCCATGTTCTTCTCTTTCTTCAATTGCAAATAAAGAGAAAGAGTTCATATTTCTAATTCTGATCATAAACCCAATTCCCAATCTTCATATAAGTCCCCAGAAAGTTGGGATTTTGACTGCTCTTTCAAAAAGACTTTAACTTTCTCTGTATCTGTCCCTTTTTGGTGGTGTGGTAAGTTTCTTTTGTTCTTTTGTCAACTTCTTTTGGTTTTTCTGCTGGTTTTTTCTAGAAGGAAAATGGGTTGACAAAATACCCTGCTAATTATAGTTATTTAATCATTATGGGCTTTTCTGTTCTGGGTTTTTAAGTATTTATTAATCATATTATCAAGCATTAGTTGGATTATTGTGATTGTATGTACTATACTTAACTCTTGCTTTTTGATTATGAAGAACAAATTATTTTTCTTTTTTTTTTGGGGGGGGAGGGGTGGATTGTTCTTGGGTAATGTTTTTTTTGTTGAGGGATTAGTCTTACAACCTGAAACTTCTGTTTGAAATTTGACAATGCCTGAAACTAATGATTCAATTAGGTGAACCTAGGAATATGTCAATAATCTGTCGACATCATTACACCTGATATATCTCGCTCATATAAGCTATGGTCAGGCTTTGTTGAGGGTTAGATGATGACAAACCATACCCTTGTCAAAGGGTATAAGGAGGTTGCACCCAGAGAAACCCTCGACTCGAGAAAATGTCAATAGTATGTGGAGCACATAATTGATTGACACTATAAATCTCCCATTGGTAGTTGTAAATTTATTTGGAGTAATGTTTGCTACCAAGGTCTAAGAGATCCAAATAGTTATTCCACTTCTCAATCATTTCTTTTATGAATTCTTATGAATCCCTTACTTCCCATTTTCAAAAAAAAATAGTTTGATAATGGGTTTCTATGATTTTTGTTTATTTGTTCTAACACTTTTATGATTGAAATATTGACATAAATTACTCATTTTATTCTTTTCTTTGGATGGGGGAATACTAGTGATGAATTGGCTAAGTTCTTTGTCAAAAGTTGGTACATTCTTTAGGAGTATTTACAATGTAGACAATTATTTTAAGTGGGATGAGGTAACTATTAATCCAATAGGATTGATTGTTTGAAGAAGGGGGTGGATGACCAAGTTATTAGGGCAGCTCATAATAATGTGGTAGATTTAAGTTTGGGAGTGTTTCTTGGATTCTCATTGAGCTCTCCGTGACAGGTTTCTGCTAATTTACCCGTCTAACGAACATTTTAATCATTTTAGTCATAGTTTGATTCATATCTTTAAATAGTATGTAATCTCTATGATTTGATTGAACACGTTTATAATAGGAATATTGGATTGCTGAAATTGGAGTTTCTGTTGGGAAGCTTGGGAAGCTGCGCTAAGTCTAGTTGGGATGACGACTGAGAGTCCTATCAGGATGTTGGAGAACGATGACTCAAAAAAGTGGCCACCCACGATAGATTCCGCATTATTCTCTTCGCCTTTCAACAATGTTGCTGGTCATGAAGCCGTAAGCAAAGTACTAAAAGAGAGTATTCTCCTTGAAGGAAAAACACGCATGGTACCTAATAGAAGTGGTAGTGCTCCACCAACTGTTGAGGGTTCCCTTGCTGCCTTTCGGGCTTTCATGTATCAGAGACACTCAACTATAGCTAGCACTGAGGAGATATTAGACTCTGAGTCGGAAGAACAAATGCGAACTGATCCAGCTTACATTGCATATTACTATGCTAATGTTAATTTGAATCCAAGGCTTCCTCCTCCTCTAATTTCACGAGATAATCGTCACTTGGTGCGTCTTATGGGATCTTTTGGTGGTAAAACGAATTCGGGTACTGAAGCTTTGTTGGCTACTCATAAGGAGGAGCCTGAAGAACCCTTGTCTCCTAGCAGACCTTCTGATGATCAGAATGGAAGTTTTGTGCATGCCACAAAGATGACATCTTTAGTTGACCAATACGAAAGTAGTGTCAATTTGATGGAGGTTCGTAACTCATTTACTTGGAAATTCTTGTTTAGATCCATTTAACCAAAAATAAGTTATTACTCTTGCATCCCCTCTTCTGCATCTTATCCATCAATAATTGTAAAGAAATTATTTATGTTCGATATTGTTAGTATATAACATATCCCGAGCCCTCAACCATCAGCTTAAGCTTTTGGTTGAGTTGGTTGCTTGACATGGTATCAGAAGCCTACGTGACGGAAGTTCAAGGGTTCGAATCTCATCCACCCCTCATTTTTTCGAAGTGGAATATTTCGCGCCAGGTATAAGGAGAGCATGTGCTGCAGCCTGCATCCACACTTCTTGCCCAAAGGGCTTTCATGTGAGGGGCGTGTTAGAGTATATATCATATTCTGGGCCTCAACCATCAGCTTAAGCTTTTGGTTGAGTTGATTCCTTGACAGATATTAGTTCCTTGTATAATGGTTTCGAAGAGCTGCTTTGATTCCGATCTTAGTCAGCTGGTTTATCATCTGTTCATGCTTGGCTCACGGGTACCCTCTTTTTGTTGTTACGGAGACATTCAGGATTTATCTTCGGCATCTAATACAGCGGTCAAAGGAGAAAATGATCATGACAGTGGCACAGTTTCAACAGCTGATCATAGACTTAAAATGCAGGACTTATCATCTACATCTAGTACTTCTGGTAACCGTACCATGAATTCCTCAACCAATTTATCTGTGTCAACTGCTTCTTACAGCAGAACTGTTGACTTAGAGGATAATGAATCGGTTCAGAGTAATAATGGGTCAGATATCTCCGTAGTAGAGTCAAGAATGAAATCATTGGATGTGTCAGGGGAAATAATGATAGTGAATGATCGAAAAAAACGTGACAATGTACACTTGCCTGATGAGAATCTTCTTCCTCACCCTTCACAAGATACTACATACCCACCTTCTGGATTTCAAGGTTATGCTATTCCCCGAGGAACTAGTGCCGTCCAAAAGTTTATTCCAGTGCATCAGTCGTTCATTCCTAACACAGGGCTGGTACCGATACCTCCATTATATGCATCAACGGCCGTCTACATGAGTTCAGGAAATCATTTTTACCCAAGCGTTCCGCAGCCTGGCTTCTCTAGTCCACGATTAGCGTTGGCCGGGTACGGTGTGAATTCCATGTTTCATCCTCCGTTTGGCGGTGGATACCTTCAGGGCAATGCATTTTCACCGCCAGTTGACGCCTATTCCAAGGTGGCTTTTTTCAAGCAACCTATGGAGGCTTTATCCGGTGAGATGAACCCATATACAAGTCAACCTCTACGGCCTCCTTTTGGTGGCCCGCTTCAAGGTCAATGCTTTCAACCACCCTTTGACAATGCTCACACAAGTACCCTTCAGTTCCAACGGAATGCACGTACATCACGAGAAGACGCTGATGCAGCTTCTTTAACAACTGATAAAGACCTTAATCTTTCTGCAATGGAAAAGCCGAGCTTATCCTCTCCAGAAAGTAGCACCCACATTGGTGTTCCCTACTATGGCTATCCTCCTAGTTTAGGGGAGTCACGATTTCCAGCTCCTTCTACTGCATTACTAGGATCGTCTTTTACTAAAAATATTCATCAAGGGCTAGGAAATGACGCCAACGCTTCACTAAATTCACCAAAAACTGCATCTACATTTTTCGGATGGAAAGGACAAAGAGAATCAGAGAGTTCTGATAATCCTAAAAGGCAAACCTTTCTTGAATTACTTAAATCCTGCAGTTCGAGGAACCTCGGATTATCAGATATTTCAGGCCAGATTGTCGAATTCAGGTTGTTTTTTGAACCACTTTTCTTCCACATGGTAGCCTAAGATATGAATGTCATTGATAAAACTAGCTGTTCACTTGTAGTATTGATCAACATGGTAGCCGATTTATTCAGCAAAAACTAGAGAACTGTGGGAGTGATGAGAAGGATTCGGTTTTCAATGAGGTTCTTCCACATGCTTCAAAACTGATGATTGATGTATTCGGAAATTATGTTGTTCAAAAGGTGCTTTTTTCTGTACATATTTGTTTTGAAAAAAGCATGTCCTTTCCTATATCGATTATGGTTAGATTTCACGAACTTCTGAAGTGTGTTTCTTCTGTTATTGCAGTTCTTTGAGCACGGCACTGCTGAACAGAGGAGAAAGCTTGCACAGGAACTTACGGGACAAGTTTTGACCCTAAGTTTGCAAATGTATGGTTGTCGTGTGATCCAAAAGGTATATTATCTCTACTTATTTTCATATATGTTACTCGTACTCTTCATTTTGCTTCACGTACTCGTGTTCGATCCTTGATCCTCTGGCATTGATATGGCACTTAGACACTTCGTTTTAGGTGTAGAATTGAATATATAGACGTACTCGACACTTGGATACGTACCAGTATCCAACATCAGTACTCGAGTCCAAGTAGTGTTTACTCATGAAGCATCCAAATGAGAAAAATCTAAAAAAGGAAACTAAAACACATTTCTTGTAGTTTAGTCTCGAGTATACTTGGATCTTCGGAGCCTGTTTAATTTGATATATGGTTTTAGTTGCATTCTTTCTTTACCTTCTAGTTTAGAAGTTTAAGTTGATAAGGTGCAAAAGATAGAATGAAAAGAAACACAACATAGAAAATGGCTATGCTATATAGTTATATGGGACATATAGGATTTAGACAGAGAGGAAAGTAAGATTTAAGCTTCGTTGAAGTCGCTTTATAGACTTAAGTTTCAAGCATTTTCAATTATGTCTATAAGTTCGATAAAGGTCTATGATGTTCACATACGTTTAGATGATGGCTACCCAAGTTCAATTCACGTATAGATTATAAATTCTAATAAATCTAAGATTCATTAGTTCAGATATGTGTAGGTAAGAATAGTACGTTTGAACAAGGACTAATAAAGCCTTTTGAGGTGAAATAAGCCTGTGTTATGTCATTAAAACCCTAACGGTCCCTATGGTTATTGATACTAAATGATGGTAATAGGAATGATTTGTAGCACTAATTTTCTTGAAATGTACCATTTTATTCCCCTGGTAATGAAAAGCTGATAATAGAAGTTATTTTGTTCATAATTCTCATTACTAACTAATATCACCCCTTCAATTGCTAATGCATTGGAATAAATTTTGTGAAGAAAGTGAGATAATTGAAGGACAACAAGCATGACCATAAACGTTCTAAGAGATTTTCACACCAAAATTACACTAAATTTTCATTAGCATTCTCACCGTTTGATACCGACTACCAAACTGACCATAAGCAGACAAAGTCTCTCTGTCGGAGTCTCAGAGAGTATTCATCTGATAGTAGTTAGTAACTCTAGGAAAAAATGATAGGTATGCACATTTACATGCAGGAATCCATTGGATGTGTATTATGTATTGACCAATAACGATCATGGATTGCATGCATTGCACTAAAAACTACACGTCCTAAGTGTATTATTTACGAAGTTCTACTATCTTTCATGTTGATTTGAAAGCACAGTGGAAGGACATTTTAGCATTACGATTTCATTTATGGCTGTAGGCACTTGAGGTAATCGAGCTCGATCAGAAGGTGAAGCTTGTAATGGAGCTTGATGGACATGTTATGAGATGTGTGCATGACCAAAATGGAAACCATGTCATACAAAAATGTATTGAATCTGTCCCAACCGAGAAAATTAAATTTATTGTTTCTTCATTTACGGGGCAAGTTGCTACACTTTCTTGTCACCCCTATGGTTGCCGTGTCATTCAGGTATCTTCCAAATTTTTCTTTATGGATTGATTATATCATGATCCTTGTTTCACAATTCTATCTCCTTTATCTGAATACTTCTTTTATTCTTTTTGTAGAGAGTTCTAGAGCATTGTTCAGATGAGCAAATAAGTCAGTCTATAGTTAATGAAATCCTCGAATCTACTTCCACTTTAGCTAAAGACCCGTATGGAAATTATGTTACTCAGGTATTAACACTTATCACTATTAGTAAAATGTTTATGTTTCTCGAAATTTGCGTTTTGGATCCTCTGTATCATTATTATTGTCATATTGGACTACCACAAATATAAAATTCAGCGCCCTTCTTCCTATAGAACAAGAAGAAGAAACATGTAGAAGAGTATAGTAAATGTGGTAAGTCTAAAATGGAAACCAGTGGCGAGACTTGGTGAAATATTGAGAGAGGGTAGGTGGGGTGGAATTTAGACCATAAGCTTGGGTTGAAAAATAATGGGGTAAAGGTTTTGAATCTTTTAGTTATAAAATCAAAACTTCACCATTGTGATTTTGTGACAACCCGTATTATATGATTAGTAAAGGTGTCGTTATATAAATAGAAGTATTATAATAGGAAAAGAAGTTTGGGGGATGTTGTTGGAAAAATAACCCACATCTAATCTCACATTGAAAAATTAGAGAGGTTGACTAACATATAACCTTGATGGGCTTCTCCTCCCATTAACAATTGATTTGAGGATGGAGCCTCATCGGGTTTGTGTACAGTCAACTCTCTTCTTATGCGGGTCTTGTTGTGCGGGTCTTGTTGTGCATAAACCCAATAACAAATTTATTATTTGCCCTATCCCGCCCTAATTTTCCGCCACTGGATGTTATGCTATTTATTCACAAGGAAATGGTTGCTATCCTTGATGTTCCAAATTTGTTGCAAGTTTTGTTACTTTTCTTGGATGTGCTTCCATGTCGTCGTAAGTTATAGGACTCAACTTCATGCTATATCAGATTCTTCATTTTTCTTCAATTCCTGAAAGTATATTGTATAGTTTTAATCAACATTATCTCCTTGCAGCATATTTTGGAGACAGGAATGCCCCATCACAGAAGCCGAATAATCCGCAAGCTGACTGGTCAATTCGTACAGTTGAGTCAGCACAAATTTGCATCCAATGTTGTTGAAAAATGTATAAAATATGGTGATGATCTAGAACGAGATGTTATAATTGAGGAAATCATAGCACAGTCTGGCAACAATGAATCACTTTTGGTAAGTTAGTCTTGAATCAAGAGAAACCTATATATATTTGTGAAAACTGAAAATGTATTTGTTGGAAAAGTAACCCACATGTGACCACATATCGTAGAATTAGAGAGAAACTGACTAAATATACTCCTAATACCAATTGGTTTTAGGATGGAACCTCATCAGGTTTGTGTACAATCGACTCTCCTCATGTGTGGGTCTTATAGCGTACAAGTCCAATAACAAATTTATCATATAATTTCTCAAATTGTCCATCATGTGCTTTCGTCTAATTGTATAATGTCGATTTTCTGCATTAGTACATCGTTATGGATCCTAGTCCTTACCTATTTTGTTTTCTTTCAACTTTGTTATTCAGATGATGATGAAGGATCAATTTGCAAATTATGTAGTCCAGAAAATTTTCGAGATCGGCTCTGATACGCACAAGCACATATTGCGGAATTATATACGTTTACATCTTCCTGCTTTGAAAAAAGTCGCGTATGCAAAGCACATTGTTTCTCGCTATGAGCAATTAGAAGGTGAAGTTCCTCTATCCCTACTCGTTAGTTCTTTTCCTAAGTAACTATACTTTGCAATTTGCATAAACTCTATACGTAGAACGTAATTTGATTACAATAAAGTCCGTTACTATTTTTCTTATCTTATGTTATTTTCCAACACAGAACAGGAGCAGAAACAGTGTGCAAAGACGGCTGATAGCATTCTGACCACCTCTGAATGAGATTATCATATGCTAACGTTACCTGACGATACTCGTGACAACCTTTGATTATCGCTCCTGGTTTGAAGATATTACATGGAGTTTGATGATTTTCGTAAGTATGATACCGAAGTACCATGTTGTTTGATTAATGTGCAGTTAAGTTGTAATTCCATCTTTCGTTTGCTGTTTGTCTATTCCAACTGTTGGTATATCCTTTAAACTTATACTACCTCCATTCCATTATACTTGCTACTGATAGTGACATTTTCCTATACAATATAGGGGTGCGAGTATTTCAAAATGGAGGATGTATCATCATAAGAATAATTCTTTCCAGTAACGGCTTGTAACCTATATATTTCCAACATTTAATATCAGCTCATTTATGCTATATGTACTTTTATTTGTAAGCACACTGTCCTTCGTATATTAATCGAATCAGTTTCCATTGAAACATCAGACGAGAAATCGATATCGTGTCTCAAGTTGAAGGGAAAAAGGTGTATCTACTTGTCGAAGGAAACGGAAAGCTAATGAGCTTACTGCCTAGTAGTCGGTAGTTAGTGATTATAGGACGACTAACCTAGAGAGTTTTGCGTGTGCCACCATATAATGCCATTCGCTGAGAACTCTGTCGTCTGCCCGTAGAAGTGTTTAGTTTGGCGGAAAACATTTCATGAACGTCAATTTCACTTTTATTTGTTCAAATATGTAGTACACTTGCATTATCTATTTACAAATCCACATACTATTTAGAATGAAACATCGACGTAAGAAGTATCTTCGGAGAAAGAACGAAGCAAATACCAAATACGAACTTCTAATATCCCGTGATAATCTCTACATAAATAAACCACGAAAGGAACAACAGGCGCCATCACGATTTCTATCAAACGTCTTATAATGATCCACACCCACTTTGTATCTTTCGGGTTCATCAGCGAAAGCATCTGAACATCGACTGAACCAGCTAAAAACCCGACAGACATCCACAGAATACCTATAGATATGTGAAACCCTCCAATAAAGAGTGTAATATCTGTTAGGCTTTCCACATTCATGCCCAAAATGAGAGTTAAAGCTGATGTTATTGAGAAAATAAAGGCAAAACCATTGCAAAGGAGAAACAGTCTGAATGCTGGAGTTTGTATCAATGATGGAATACCAATGTTTTCTTTGTAACCTCCGGGAGGAGTAAATGCCGCGGCAAAGCTTACAGTGATGATCAGAGTCGCTACGACTAGTAAGGTGTTCGCTCGCTCCCTGTTCGTAAACCTTATGTTCATGTTATTGTCCTTTACTTGTTTGAGATCTTTTTCTCCTATGTAAATGTCATCCTCTTGGTTATGTCTTCTGGGTCTCAAACTCCAGCTTTTCCCTTGAACTCTTTTTAGCATCAAATTCATAGCATTGATCTGCAATAATTTGGCTTTTGGTTAGCATTGATGGGTGTTTTCTTGGTCGATCAAACAACATTAAAAAAGTATTTGGTAAATGATTTTATATTAGTTGAAAAGGGAACTATCAACCAAACAAAAAGCAACTTATAGTTGTTTTTTTGCTTTTTGACCCTCTTTTCTCTGGTAAATAGCGAACAAATCATTTTTACCAAACATCTTCATTAACAACTAGATTAAACAACTAACTTATCAACTTAAACTTCTTGCTAGTCGAATCAGCCAATACTTTCAGCTAACAACCATTCGTCAAATAGACTCATAGTCAAATGAGATCTTGTCTAATTTGTCACACTCTCAACACATTCATAATACTATCTTCTTATAATTTTAATCATGCACAACTAAAAATATTTAGAATCAAAATGTTACATTGAATGATAAAAAAATGGTGCTAGAGTATGTTCAAGGGCCTCAACCATCCGCCTAAATTATTGGTTAAGTTGATTTCCTAATATAGTATCAAAGTCAGCATGACAAGAGGTCACATGTTCAAATCTCAACTACCCCGTGTTTAAAGTGGAATATTCAAGGCCATGTATGAAGAGTACATGCGCTGCATCTATACTTCTGTATTATATCTTGAGGAGTGAGGTCTCAATCATCAGCTTAAACTTTTGATTGAGTTGATTCTTTTACCTCAATCATCAGCTTAAACTTTTGATTGAGTTGATTCTTTGACAAAAGTAGCGACTAATTTCAACCAGAGGGAGTAATTGACAACTAATTTTCAAACCCTAAAACTTCTTTAAGGAACACATACCTGTTTCCTGGAGGTCACTTTCTGAGCAGCATACTGCAGATAATCATCAAAAACATCTCTAGGCGTCAACAACTCGTTGTTCGTCGAGTTACCACGAATCTGTTTTGCCTTTGTTAATCGATTCACAGTTTTGTAATGTACACCTTTGACAGCCAAATGCAGGGGAGTATCACCATTATCGTCACCAGTATCGAGTAGCTCCTCGTATTCTTCAATATTTAGTAAAAACTCGACGACATTTGTTCTTCCTGACTCTGCTGCTACGTGCAGAATACTCTGACGTTTATTATTCAGCAAACGTAGTTTGGGGTGTAGAATTTTGATTACCTCGACTTTCCCTCCTCTGGCTGCCTGGTGAATCGGAAATGATCCATCCTGATCGCGAGTAAATTCTAGTTCTGGAAATCGTTTGAGAAATACGCGAACTCCTTGTACGTATCCAATGTATGCAGCGTACGAAAGGGGGTTACGCCCTTTACTGTCTAATGTGTTGATTAGGCTTGGAGCTTTCAAAATTATGCTCTTCAAGATGGCTGCAAAGATTCAATTGTGTTTAGAACTTTTTTAGTGTTCACTGCTAACAACGTGATGAGAGATTGCCGGGGTTTGAGTTTTCGCGTGACGGGACGTTGTCACGTTATATAGTATATAACATCGTTGTTAATTATACGAATTTTGCATTGCATTTACCCCAGTTGAGGCGGGTGTGTGTGATTTTGGTGGGTAATGAGTGTATATTGGTATGAAAAGTTCTACACGCCAAGAGTAGTAGATAGGTGGTGGGTATGAGGTCTTACCCACCCCAAATCCACCCATCTCACTCAGAGGCGGACCCACTAAGAGACAAGGGGGTACAGTTGTACCCCCAGTTTGAAAAAAAAAATCAGAAAAAAAAAATAAAAAAATAAAAAAATAAAAAAAAATTAAGAAACCCTATTCTCCAGTCTCCTCTCCAAACTCGCCTCTCCCTTCTCACTCTCGCCCACCCAGACGCAGGCCCGGCCCTCGCTATAAAGGGGCCCATTTTTCCGGTGAATATGAAAAAGCCATCTTCAAGAAGCCATTTTCAATAAGGAGTTAAGGACGGAGATGGTAATGGAGGTTGAAGAAAGTAGTATGATTTCTTTTTTAAGAATTTTAATTTGTATTATATTGACAAATATGCCCTTATAAAATTTTTGAAATTGCACATAAATACAAGAGTATAAACTGACAAAAGTTGGAGTAGGTTATAGGTACTAGTAGTGATGTGACTAGTCTAGAATTTGTATTTTTTTTTTGAGATAATTTGTAGTATGTTTTTCTAAGTGACTAGTATTTCTTGCATATTTTCTATGGTGCATTTTATGTGATAATCATTTTAAATGAAAAAAATTTAAAACTTAAGCTTTTTTTAAAAAACTGAATATTAGGCCAACTCCATTTTAAAAATAAAATATTAGGCCAACTCATATTAAGTCGTCTCACTCTCACACTAAGACGGTCTTAGTAAAGAATTTATCATAAAATAGCATCACTATTAATCAATTATTTGAATTTTTAATTATTTTTATTTTATCTGTGATCAAAAAATATTTAATTGAAATTTTATTTAATTTGTCTCAATTATCAACTTTTATTTTGTGATTATTAGTGACTAAATTTTATTAAGTTAATAAATCATAATAATGTAGTCAATAAATTGAAACAAATTTTATTAAACAAATAAATCATAATAATGTAGTCAATAAATCATAACAATTACATTTTTGTTGGTGTCATAATGGAAAGTTACACTGTAATTGTACACTATAAATATTTAATGTTTTTCCCATTGAATTCACTTTTAATGATCTCAATTTTGTTGTATTTAATCCTCAAAAAAAAAATTTTGTTGTATTTAATTTATTTATTACAATTTATAAATGTATTTAAAATAATTAGGATTGTAAGACTTTAACTATTGATTCTATTATGTGTTGTAATTTTTTTTAAATTTATCCGATTACATGAATGATATGACGTTCGTGTTTTGTACCCCCAGTTTGAAATTCCTGGGTCCGCCACTGATCTCACTCATAGTCGCTTATTCTGTATCTACAATTTATATTAAAAACTATGTATATAATGTAGACTTTAAGTAAATGTGAGGTGGGTATAATTGTATTAGGTGGGTATAACCATGATGGACATACTCAGTTGCCCATAGTGGGTGGGAATGAGTTTAAATGCATACCTAGGTTGGCAGGCATGAGTATGAAAATTTTAGCGCCATGTGTGTCGGGTAGGTGGTGTCTATAAAAATTTTAGGTGGGTAAGGGTATAAGAGAGGGCATATCGCATCTATCCGTCTAATTTATTATCCCTACAGATATATAGTACAAGCTAGAACTAGGGATGGTCATGGGGCGGGTCTGGAGCGGGTCCAACCAGACCCGGACTCGGACCCTTTTAATTTTTTGAGATTCAGACCCGAATCCGAACCCTAAGGGTCCAAAATTTTCAGACCCGGACCCAGACTCTCCGAATCTGATGGGTCTAGGGTCCTTAATGGGTCCTTCGTGGGTCTACAAAAAGTCTCTTTGATTTGTCAAATTTGAAACACTTGTAAGTCATTATATTTTTCATATATTTGTAAGAGAATTATTATCGTATTTTACAAATATTTAATATTAATTTAACATCTAAACTCGCATAGCGTCACCCATATACGCCTAAATTCTATTATAAACACTATGAAATAAGGGTAATTGGATAATCACTTAGCAAGTAGCATATATATTATTTATATATATTATGATTATATGAAAAGAAAATAAGTGTTGGGGGCAAAATTCATACGTAGAAGACAAATAAAAATGAACAATTTAATATTTATAAGGGTCCGAGGGGCGGGTCTAGGGTCCGGATATTGGACTCGGACCCCGACCCGCCAATTATTTTTTAGATCCAGATCCGACCCGGATCCGATAGGTCTCAAAAAATAAGACCCAGATCCTTAAAAAAGGGGCGGGTCTGGAGCGGGTCCAACAGGATCCTAGATCCGTGACCATCCCTAGCTAGAACTGACCTGTTGTCCTAGTAAAAATTGCCATATGTACAACTGATTTTGCACCCAACAAGCTGCTTTGAGTAACAATTTTTCCTTCGAGCCCAGTAATCATATCATGGACAATATCACTTGCACCCCAAATTTTGATAGCCAAAAACAAGGGACAGATATGGTCCTCATTCAAATAATATGCTGTTTCTGGACATTGTTTATACAAGTAATTTGCTATCTTTTGCTGATTATTTGACACAGCTATATGTAATGCTGTGTTTCCTTTAGCATTCATGCTTTTGCATACATCCGTCGAAATATTAGGCCGTTCAAGAAGAGCTTTGAGAGACCCTAAAACGCCTGCCTTAGCAGCCGAATGAATGGGAAGGTCACCGTTGTTGTTAGCTTGATACATAAGCGATGTGCTACAATCGTTCCTAAGCAGTTCCATAACCGAAAAGGGTTGGTTCATACTAGCTGCGATGTGAAGAATAGTGCACCCGTTTTCTTTGCATTCTAGATCGGATAAATCAAAGCCTTTATCCGAAACAATTTGGGAAATTCGAACAATCTCCCCACGACTCAAAAGTCGATACAAATTACCATCAATAGGAAAAGATCTAAGGCCTCTTGCAGCTCTTTCTAACGTCAAAACTAGTCTTCTAATAACTTTTTCGTCATGATCAATCGCATTTAATTTCATAGCCAAATCCAAAGGAGTATTACCATCATCGTCTTTTTGGTAGATTAAAGACGAAACATCAAAATAGTTAAGCAGATGTGTAACGAGCTTAAAATGAAAAGTAATCACAGTGAGATGAAGAATATTTTGGCTTTTCGAATCGAGTAGGAAACTAGAGGTACTCAACAGATCGATGACACTAATATGGCCGCCTAACGCCGCCTGGTGAATTGGAAAGGATTTATCTTTATTGCTGATATACGCACAGTGTGGAACTGTAGTCAGTAAAATTTGAACTTGCTCATGATAACCCATATATGCTGCGTAAGATAGGCATGTCCGGCCTTGTTTGTCTAGTGATTTGATTAGCTTCTTATCATCAAATTTAAGCAAGTACTCCAACATTTCTGCAATGTTTAATTTGCTTTATATCAAATTTGAGATTATTAATCAACAACAAATAATATGAGGTGACTCTCAACTTGGATATGTTTACAAATAATCTATAGTTGCATCTATTTGTATTGAATATTTAATGTTTAATAAGCAAAGGACAAGTCAACAACACCTGACTTAAACTGATGACTGAGGTCCTAAGATATATTATATATATTCTAAAATGTCCACTTATACGAGAATTTTTTGGGTTAAAAGTGTGGATGCAAACCCTCCACTTACCTAGTGCGAAATATCCCACTTCAATTTAAAGGGTGGTTGAAATGCAAACCCGTAACCTTTTTGTCTTTTTGGCTTCTGATACAGTCATGTCAAGAAACGAATTCAACTAAAAGCTTTTAAGCTAATGGTTAAGGCTATATTCTAACAATAAACGCATGCACATTTCCCATGAGTGAAAATTTTTTTGTGGGTTTTTGTAGCCCATTAGTGAGTAAAGGTAAAAAACATTGCAAATGTTTCTAAAAAAATCTCAATGAGAGAAAAATTTCTACAATCTAAAGTAAATAGAATCTTGACACTTGTCCTAATAACATTTTTTTATTTTTGTAAATAGATTTTTTTTATTTTATACATTTATCAAAAAATATATACAAATTTATCAATGGTCATGAAATTTTATGCTTTATAATTAGACACCCATTTTGCTATATATTAACATACTTAAAAAAATTACTTTTAAAAAAATTCTATATAAATTAGTGTTTAGAAAGTGGTGAGAAATTTTTTTGTTTTCTCATTGATGAGATAACTTTTTATGTTAAAATTTCCGCACAAAAGTATGATGTGGATGAGAAAGAAAGTGTTGAGAGAGAATGACGAGGAAATTTTTTTCCCTATCATTGATAGTGCTCTTATAATTATATATACAATATTATTTAGAGCCTCAACCGCCAGTTTAAACTTTTATTTAAATTAAGATTCATTAATAGTTACGTGGTATCAAAAGTCCAGATTTGAATCTAAAATGGTGTTGTGATAGAGTATATATAAATTAATAACGACATGGTTAATTAATTAGTTGGTTACCTTTGTTATTAGCAGAAACAGCAAGATGCAATAAGGATTTGCCTTTCTTTAAACAAGCAACAACATCATCTTTAAAGGGTGTAAGCTCATCAAGCATGAAATGAACAAGCTCAAAAAACTCCTTCTTAACACCAACATACAATGGACAAATCCCATCTTTGTTCATAGCATACGATGAACGAGGGTACAACTTAACTATGTCCCTTACAATCATTTTCACATCGACATATTCATATTCATATTCATATTCATACATTTCCAATGCTATATGAAGTGGAGTATTCCTTTTCCTATTATTATTCCACGACAAGACTTTGTTAACTATTCGTTGATCAGTACTTCCCTGAAGCCAGTTGACCATGGCTTTAACTATGGTTAGTTTACCAGCTTTAAGAGCCAAGTGTATTGGTAGATCTCCTAGCCAATTAGGTTGAACCATTAGTTGTGGCCATTGGTTTAGTATGTCGTTCATAACATCTACTTGTCCCAAAATAGAAACAATATGAAGAGCATTATTCTTATTGTTTTCTATTTTTGTTATGGTTTCTTTAAACCCATTAGAATTTCCATTGGCTAGTAAGTGCATGGTAAAGCTTTGCATCTAACTCATCACAATTTTTCATGACTTGCTAGTTGCCTACCTACTTCTACTTTCTTTGTTTAATGTGAGTTATGTATCCAAATTACCCCTTTTATGGTATATATATATATACATATATAATACTATTTATGTCCTTTGACTTTGTATGATATGGCTCAATAAACTCAAAGGAATAGAAGAAGTAATAGGTAATGTTATTGGATGTTTGATTTTTGGTTGGTTTTTAATTTTTGAATTGTTGGTTGGTCTAACAGTTAAAAAAGTGTTTGGTATATGACTTTTAAGCTAAAATAAAAAAGCAACTCCAATTAGCTTTTTTTGTTGGTTTTTGACTTTTTGACCTAGTTTTTCTCTAATAAACAGCCAACGGTCAATACTTAAAATTACCAAACATCTCCAAAAACAACTGATTTTTTCAAGTAGATAAAAAGCCAACAAAAAAGCAAACATTTTCAGCTGGTCAAGCAAGCAAACTAAAAAAGTTAAGCCAACAGCCAATTGCCAAACATCCCCAATAATCTTATGCTTCCCCGTTATGAAATACTTGTGATGATGCTACATTACGATTATTTTTGAACAAGCTCATACTCCTCATTCTCTATTCCACTTAGTCACACTTCCTAACTCACACTCTTTAACTTTAATTTGGTACACACTATTTTCGTGTGCGCTAAGTTTATACAAAGACCTACTCGTTTTATATTACGTCTAATGGGTAAGGATTAAGGAAAAATACGGTCAAGTGAGATTTTGTTTGAATCGTTTAATCACATAGTTTTATAATATTAACTTTTATAATTTTTACCAATTATGCATAATTCAACCTATAAAAAGTTAAATATAGCAAATATGATAAAATATATAATAAAAGTGAGGTTGTGGTTTTGACCACAAATTATAGTTTTATAATAAAATTTATATATTGATAATGTAGAATTAATAAAGCCAATTTGGTATAGTTGGTGGACCTAATTTAGAGAATTGATGTTATTTTGAAAACTAATGGATTGCTATTTAATTTCAAACAATCGTCCAAAAGGATGATCTAGCTGACTTAAAAAATAATATAAATTTTTAAAGGAGACGATTTTATGGTGACCCGTGTATATTTATAGTCTTAAAGTAATGTTATAGAACAATAGATTAATTATATGGATCCGTCTTATAGTGAAATGATCTCATTCAAAATGAGATGCTATAATATTCTGCTTTTGGTTTTATATTTTTCTATAAATAAAAGTTAAACTTTGTTTTCAATTTAAGGTCTTTTAGGGTTTTTAATAAGGTGAATGGATTTTAAGTTTTTATATTATTATTATTAGGAAAAATTATTTAAAATAATCCAATCTATTCATGATTTTCCTAAAATAATCTCACCTATTTATTAACTATGAATAATTCCAACTTTAGAGGGTATATTTTTCTGGAGTTAACCCAGTAATAGGATGACTTGCTATTGCAAATTTTATTTTTTCAAAAAAAAAGGATAAATTAAAATAAAATATCGAAATAAATGTTCAAAAAAAATTTATGATTTTTTTTATTATTTAGAATTTTTTATGTAAATTTAATAAATTTTTCTCTAATTTTAAATTAATTTTTAGTTTACTATTTTGGTGAATTACCTACCATAGCAGGTCATCGAGTTACCCAAGTTTACTCATGGCAAATACCCCTAAAATTAAGATTATTCATGGTTAAATCAATAGGTGGAATTATTGTAAGAAAATCATGAAAATGTTGAATTATTCTAAGTAATTTTTCCTTGTTATTATTGAATGTTTTTATCATCCGATAAAGAAATTTATGTCAGAATGTTAAAATTTTGAAATAAATAATTATAATCAGATACTTTTTTTCAAATTTTTAGTTTATTTATAAGATTATAATATCATCTGATCTGATTCTATAGATTTGACCTTACCTCTGGTCACTTAGCTTTCAAGTAGGATGAATGATACACTTATACTTCCTCCGTTTTATAATACTTGCTACTGAGTGACATGTTATATGGGAAAATTTTACTATCAGGACTCAGGAGCAAGTATTATGAAACGGAGGAAATATTTTACATGTATTTTCTCATTTATTCTTTGTTTTGGGGACCTTTTATGGCTATAATATATGTTTTCCACTAGATATTACTTCTGTTTTGAAATTTTGGTCTTTACTAGATGCTTGTTGTGCTGCAAAGAGAAAAAACTAAGCTTAATAAAGTCATCAAAAAAGGCAAAAATATTTTTGGATGGATAAATTAAGAAATACGAAAAATTAGGCAAGTCTGCTACATGATCAGGTATGAAAAACTTGATGGGTATTCGTATCAAGCAAAAAATTTGATACTCGATCAATTTTTGCTCCTAACATTTGATATATTAGATATCAAACAATGTGTTACAACCTCTAATATTATATCATCAAGATCGAAAGTGTGGAGTTTTGTATGAAACAAATTACGCAATTAAATGAAATCGATGTTTGTAAGAATTAACAATGCAATAAAATGACACAAAGATTTAACAAGGTTCACCCAATTAAAGCTACGTCCTCCGATGTGTAGTGACTCTTATATTATCAAAGAAGGAGTTCAAAGAACTCTCAAGTATAGAGTATTACAATTAGAGAAGAGCTTAAGGCTAGTGTTTGGCTTGGGTATTATGTGGATGTGTTTGGATGATCACTCTTGCTCACTATTTATAATGCTAGATACACTAAGAGTTACACATAATGCAATATAGGCAGTAAATTGCATAATAAACAGCATTAAGAGAATTAATTAGCTGGTATTCAATGAGTTGTAACTTCCTCAATCATTTGATCCGTCGAAAACAACATCCTATGCTGTCGGAGGGTCCGCTCGACCAGGTCGAGCGAGCAGGTGGGTCGAGCGGAGAAACAAAAGCTACTGGATACATCCTGACTTGTAGCTCGACCAAACAGAAGAGTTTGCTCGGGTCGAACGACCACCAGATCCCTCCTGGACAGTTTCTGCTCGACTTGTATAGTATAGCATCTTGCATCAAACCTTTACACTTCTTCATTAAGTCCCATTAATTCATGTTTTAACCATCCCATTCAACACCATATTAAGTTACCAACTTAAATCACCAATTAACAACCTTATAAGATTTCATCCTAAGAGTTAACTCATGAATGCACCTTTTAATCTGTGCACTCAAATCACACTTGATCACAACAATAGTCAAAATAATAGATAATATCAATTAATTAAATTAATCACCATACTCTAATATTATCTATCAGTCATTTACCAGACACTCGGTATCACTTTATTAAATTAGTGAGCAACTAATTTGGCTTGTTTAAAGAAGTCAGTATTTGAAAAGGTAAATTAAAGGTAAAGCGCAAGACTTTTTAGCAGATATGCACAGGCTCACATCACAAATATTGGACTTTTACTTGTACACGCTTTACTCTTCATTTTACGCGTTGGTTACATCACAAAGTCACTAGGTAAGTAGGCATCTATCAAAAACTTCCAAATATAGGACTCATTGTCTCTACTTTTACAATTATATAAAAGTCAACCAAGAATAGAATTCAAAGTCAATTCAATCATGTTAATTTTTTAATATTGCTACAAAGATAAATTTTAAAAAATAAAAAGAATAAAGTGAAAAAAGAAATGTAATAATTTATTGAAAAGTGAAAGACATATATAAATGTGATAAAAAAATAAATCAAGAACTAGGAATTTAAAAGAAACTAGGTGTTGCTCCTTTATCTGCGAAAATGCGTGAAAATAGGTTAAGATGATTTGGACATGTGCAAAGAAAGACAATCGACTCTCCCGTTAGAATGGTAGAAAGCATCATAGTGGAGGGTAAGAGAAGTTGAGGAAGACCTAAGAAAACGTGGGTAGAGCAAATTAAGCACGATTTGAGTGAGATGCGCCTCTCCGCGGACTTGATTAGGGATAGTAATAGTTGGAGACGTCAGATCCATGTTATGGAACGCTAATAGGCTCTTTTTGCCCTACTCATCTTTTTTAGTCTATCTTTTATTCTTTTTAGTTTTGTCTCTTTTTTCTTTAGTTTTTCTTTTGTCTTTAGATAACATTGTCAGTCGTCACTCATTTCCTCTAATGTAGGGCTCTTATCTTTGGGGTTAAATTAGACCACTTTCTTCTAGTCCTCCCTTAAAAGGAGTATGGGTATGGATTGTTTGCAGGGGCGAAGCCACACCAGGGGCCGGCGGAGGCCCGGCCCCCCTTGCCGAAAATGTGATCCTTTGTAATTTTGGTTTCGGCCCCCCTTACTAATATATTATGGAGTATAATTTAAAGAGTGTATAATTGTAATATAAATTACTATAGGTCAATGGTTGAGGTAACATATTTGTAATTTAAGGTAAATGATCAAACCCAAATTTGAACTATTATTTTTTAGTAGACTAATAAATTTAATTTACACAAATTCTCATATGAGACGGTCTCACAGTGAGACCATTTTAATTGCATTGGCCCAATGTAAATTTAATTTTAAAGTGATGAATTTTTAATCTTAAAGTTACACTTATAATTAACCTTAAAGTGATCACTTAGACAAATAGGCTTACTTGTATAGATTAGTGTCATGGTGAGACGGTCTCATATAAGATGGCAGATTTAATTTATACTATAAAAGTCATTACTATCTATCTTTCATAATTCACATTCATCCTTTTTAGTGTGTGTCGTTATATTTTTGTTATCTTAATTTTAATAGTATTTTTTTGGAGAGTAAAAAGACAAATATATGAAGTCACAAATTTCAAAAGGGTAATTATAGGAAAACATCAACTCTATTTGTCAAATATAATTTTTGCTATGATTCAAGTTAATTCAGTCTATATGATTCAAATTTACATAGTTTAACTAGTTTTTATATAATAAATAACTTGCTAGTATATCGACAATTCGGCCCCCCGTAATTGTAAATCCTGGCTTCGCCCCTGATTGTTTGTCACCTCACCTCACCCAGACCCTGTCTTTGAGCGGAATATTGGGTATGATGATAGAATAAAATAGGGTTATACAGTGAACTTTTTTTATAGTTGTTTTTTAGTAATAATAGGCCGGCCCATTTGAGATGCGTCTTTTATAAAGATTGCCTCAAGTAAGAATATTTGAATTTGAAATCATAATTAATACATTTAAGATCAAAATTGATGCATTAAAAAAGGTATATCTGATCATTTATAATTTATTACTTGAAGGTCAGAATTGATCACTTTAAGATTATAATTGATCTCTTTAGAATTATAATGGACTCGTTTAAGATTCTAAGCTTTAATTGATCACTATACAAGTTATGACTTATAATTTAACATTATAAGCTTTAAATTGATTAGTTTAAGGTTGTAATTAATTATTTTTTAAACCTGTTAGTTATCAAGCTAAAGTAATCCGCTCTAATGCTATAATTGATCACTTAATATATAATTGATCACTCTAAGGTCTGAATTGTTTATTTTAAGGTCTGAATTAATTACTTCAAAAAGGTTATAACTAATTTAATTAACGCTATATACTTTAAGTTGAAATTGATCACTTTAACATCATAATTGATTATTTTTAGGTAAAATTAATAATGGGTTAGCCTATATATTAATGCGATAAGTCGGTAACTCCTATGGGATCGACTAAAATAAAAAATATGGTCAAATTTGTAACAAGAAAGGAGTACAGAGTCAACAACGAATAGTTCTTTTTTAACAAAATGAATTTAGTTTGCTTAAATTGTTAAGACTTAAAAGAGAATCATTCAAACGAGTTTGAATTGTACGAATCACATTAAAAAAATAGTTGGATGACAATACAAAAGAGATTAAAGGAATCAAGAAGACAATTAATAAAAGGAAATCAATAAAATAAAATATACTAATAAAGAAATGACTTAGACACGTCCACGTGTCATTTTTATTAAATTTTTTCCCCATTTTTTCTATTGTTGACATGAAATATTTTGATGATTGACTTGATATTTAAGGAAATACTTAAATAATTAAAAAATATAGTATTTTTTGGATTGAATATAAATATATTTCCTTATATAAAACTATAAATTTTTTTATCCTAAAACTTAAATAAAATTAAAGTTTTCTTCATTAAAAGGTGACTCAATCTTAAAAGACAAAAATAAAATACTAGAAGTACATAATAATAATCTACAAATTAGATTAAAATATAATATATTGATGGAAAATCTAAATCTTTCGGTGATGAGATCATAGTAAAAAACAATTTCTTTAATAAACAAAGTATTCTATTGCATGCTAAAATTATAGTAATTAAAATTTATTTTAATAAAAACTATTGACATATATTTATTTATTTATTTGGGTGATTTCATTTATATAATATAGTTTATAGATAATCAATTTGATAAAATTTTAATGATTGATGGTAATTTTTTTGTCTATTTCTTCACTTTGTCAATTATCTTATTATAACAAATACAAAAATTTAATGATTAAGTTTGAGTTGTATAAATGAATTAATTTTATGAATTAATATCAATAGGATCAAATATGTAAATATTTATTACATTTTCGTGTTTTACACGAAAATCTATCTCGTATGGTAACTTTCAAGAAACCAAATCAAATTGATGGTTAAAAGTCTCTCTCTCTTCTCTCTATCTATCTATCTATCTATCTATCTATCTATCTATCTATCTATCTATCTATCTATCTATATATATATATATATATATATATATATATATATATATATATATATATATATATATATATATATATATATATATATATATATATATATATATATATATATATATATATATATATATATATATATATATATTTCATACACAAAAGCCCATAAGAAAATTTAAACGCGTGACATCTTGTGGAATATACTAAATAACATTGAAGACTCTACTCTAACTGATAATTGAGCAAATAAGAAAATAATATTTAATTCAAAAATATAATTTAAAGTGACACGTGGCGAATAATTAGAATTTCTCAACTATCATTTCACATCTACCACGTATCAAAGTAATTTCTCAATTAGTATATACTATGATATGATGAATTGATGATGATGATTATTCAAATCATAATATTGAATGTATAATATATTATAAAGTCTCAATAAAAAATAGAAAATGACAATTACAACTCTATGATATTTTATTGTTGAGCACAAACAATCCCAATAAGGACTTTAGCCTACTACACCTTAGATAGAGCAAGAACAACCCCAAAAAAAAGCTTTTATTTTGTTTTTTTATTGTTTCTGCAAAACTAATAACATTATTACTTCGTTGTTAGTAACAACAAATAAATTTATGATAACTTTTTTCTTATTTATTGTTAATAATAGCGAAAAAAATTATGCAAACTTGGACTCCATTATATCCTTTTGAGGCTCCCCCTTCTTCTATGCAAATGAAGAGTGTGGTTTGGGAACCCTTCCTAGAAGGTGTATCTCTCTGGGCTCTGGCTATCTGATGCAGTTATTAGAAGTGATGGCACCTTGAACCTATGTCTTGTAAATATTTTTGACATGATATATGTTAACTTCTCTCCCTTCTTCCAAACAAAAATAATTGCGGATAAACCCGACTTTAAACTTGGATATACATTTAGGGGGTGTTTGGTAGGAGGAATTTGAAGGGAGGGAATGGGACTTTATTCCAAATTAAAGTTGAAGTCTTTGTTTGTATGAAGGGAATGAAAATGGAGAATGGGATTAAAAATGAGAAAGTCCCCAAGATAAATGTCTTGGAGGCGGGTGGTATTTGAGGTTGAGACTTTATTTCTCATCTTACTTCTAACTTTCCCAAACAAACTCTCTCCACATATAAAGTCTATCTAACATAACAAACAAAAGATGAGACTTTTTATCTTCAAAGTCTATCTTCAAAGTCTCATATAAGTCTCATAAAGACTCGTTCCCACTGCAAACACCCCCTTGTTTCGAAAATTAAAATTTCTCAAAACTTATTTTAGAGTGCTGGAAATTTCAACAGAGATTTGACGAACCCGACCGGCAAGTCATCAGACGGCAATCAGGAAACTTCTGTAATTATTGTTCAGGAGTAAGGAATCCATTTTCTTCTTGCTTGGGAGAGGGGAAATCCATTTTTCTCATTTTAATATAAAACCAAACCCTAATTTTATTTACAACATTCTTTGTATGTTTCCAAATTCTTTCTTTTAAACCCTAACTCAAATTCAGTTCAAATTTCCTCATCAACATGGCGGGTATAATCAAATCCAGCTTCTCATTCATGGTGGGAACAGTTTTTGGTGTTTATGTTGCCCAGAATTACAACGTCCCTAACATTAGGAAGCTTGCTGATACCGGTATGGCTATGTTCAAGCACCTTGAAGAAACTTACCGCAAGCCTAAAAAACCTGGTGATGATCAGTGATCAGTTTGTATTTAAGGTTTTTTTTTTGGAATCTATACGAATTTAATTCTTCATATTATTACTGCAAAATTGTTATAGAATTTTGGGGCTTTTACTATTTTATAATTAGTAAGAATATAGAGGTCTAATTTATGTACTGGATCAATTTCGGCTATTAATTTTGATGGATTGTTCTCTTTGTACAATTTGCTCAAAATTTTTCCTGTTTCTGATATTTCTGTTCGATCAGCCCTGAATTTGCTGCTGTGCTTGATGGTGTATTCATTTCTCTAAATTGATCCCTATTTGCTAGTAAAAGAATTGCAATGAGTTTTTACTTGAATTCGCTGTTGTCCTGCTTCTCTCTTGCTCCCCCATACTTAATGCAGAAATTTGTTGTGGCTATCTATATCTTCCTTTAACTGATGCATTGATTTGCTGTTTGTGAAATCAGATTGTTGATTGTATCTGATTCTTTATAGAACATTTACTTTGACGAATGTTTGACAATATGATGTCTTGCTTTATGTTAGTTGATTGTAGTTCCATAGTGGATCTATTGACTTCTTTTGTTAAACACAAATGGAATGAATGTAAGTTCATTAGGATTAGTAAGACTCTTTTCTTAACTAAATTTGTTCATAACATTTGCGGAGGAATATAATTTGATGGAGTACCAACCCCATTGGGGTACTGGAGTCGGGAGTCTCATATGCGTAAATAGTTGAACAGACATTTAAACAGACCAGCTTAAGATAGGGAGCAGAAGTACTGCCGTACTGGATAGTTGCGCTTACGCACTATGGGCCCAGGGGGATGCAGGATTCAGCCTGTAGGGGTAATTAAATGTTCCTAGCAATTGAAGGGAGAGTTGCTGGCTGTTGCTACACTTACACCCAACTAATACAGATATAGAATGAGATAGATCTGGAAAGAACGAACAAGTGCACATCGTTTTGGGGTGATCCTATGATAACACAGTTCTAATTGTTGCAATTGTATTTTGCACGTTCTAAGACTGAAGAATCTAGGTTCATTACTTATAGTAAGACCCTTTTTTCAAATGCTTGGATAACATTAGTAGAGGAATGTAATTGTAGGCATCAAATCAAAAGAAGCCGAACATAGAGCAATTTATGTGCTAGGTGGCTCACATTTTGCCGTACCAACCCCAGGGGAACTTTGAATACAGGCCAACATTGTTGTGTGACTGAGCTTTTGGGTATTTGGATCCTAAGCCGAGAGGAAAACACCAGATCATATGCAAAATGGGTTGGGTAGCATTGTGCTCTACTCTTTTGTTTCTACTTCAAGCAAACATAAGTGAAAAGTAGAACGTAATGTTTCTTCACGAGATGGTCTCTAGGAGATGCTTTAGTAAGCTAGGATGGCATATTTGAGCACTGCTATCGCAAACATTCATATTTTAGCTACATCTTCTTTAGCTTATGATTTGCTTTGCTGTTGGTTCTTCTGGTAGAAAATGTACATACTGGCACTTTATTTAAGAGAAACTTGAAAGATAAAACATAAACATGGATGGGGCTTCGGCTAATGAAGGGGAGATTGTAGAAACTGATCTACTAAGAGAATTGTAAGATTTTTCTAGACATATCTTCAACCTCCCAACCTTCCCCGTGTATGCTGCCTTCAACCTCCTTCTACAATGGGGAGAAAATGTAACTACCATATTTAAGCATGGGAGCAGTGAGAAAAAGGTTCATAACCTTCGCAGTTACTAGTAGCTTGCTTGTATGACAATTGACAACCTGAAAAAACAATCACCTATAAGTGTTCATTTAGCCGGCAATAACTTCAGAGATTTTCTTTGAGTTCATGGCTTCTATTCCGCCATAATTTCAGGCATGGGGAAGCTTTTACTGTCATTTTGTGTAGCTTCAAAAATACTTGAGACTTGGTAACCGGAAACAAAGCAAGACTAAGGCTGTTAAACAGATACGATACTCAGTGGTTTGGCTACATATTCAAATGGAACAAAAGAGAACCATCCATCGATAAGCTCATGTTGAAGCCGATTTTCCAACGACTGAAAAGGAAACGACGATTATATTGTCATAGTGTAGTTTGGTGAATGAGTGGTTTCGGATGAACTTCGTAACATTTGATTTTCCAAGGGGTTGGAAGGGGTGGGGCTGGGGGATGAGAGTCTGAGATAGGGGAAAAGAGGGCGGGGTTAGGGGTTGGGACAGGGGGAGGTTGGGAGGGAATTTTTATAATTGAATCTTTTTTTCAAAAAAAAATATTTAAAAAATTTGATCATAAAACAAAAAAGGAACTTATAGCCTATAGGTACTCAAAGCTAATGGGTTGTGATTTTTTTAATAGAATTTGCTACGATTTTTATTTTTTATAAAGTTAAAATCTTGTTATCATATGCAAAAAAATAGTGTACTAGTATAAAAACTTGTACAATGCATGGATATTTAAATATTGACATGTAAAAAAAACATTAGCTTAGTATTTTATATAAATTTTTACAATAAAAATTCAAAAGTAATTTAACATACAATAAATTTTTAAAAAAGTATACCTAAAAATAATAAAGATACATAATGTTGTAATATACCACTTTCGAAAAGTTTACTAAAACAACTTGTTATAGGGACTTAATTGCCACGAATGATCTTTTAATATGGTAATAATTATCTTTATTTAATTTTATGTAGATTTTAAATTCTAATTGTAAAGTTAATGCCACATAAGCACAAGACCTAATAATACTTTGTCATTTGGCAAGAATGCTATAAACATGACATTTGACTTATAGCAATTCTTTTATAAAATTGTATGATGATTGTCAAATTTCGTTACTAGTATTACATAGAATTTTCTTTTTTGACTAATAGTTGTTTAGAGATGCGATAATACGTGTTACTATATAAGGACAAAGTAAAATTTGGTAGTTTGGGGCGTTTTTCTTTTTTTTTTTTTTCAACAAATATAAAGTAGAAGTAATTTTACATTATTATATTTTAGGTCACTTAATTTAAGGAGTCATACACAATTAAATACTTTGTATATGTTCATAACCACCCTCGCTCCTCTAACGAATCCTCAATCTAACGTTTTTTAATGTTGTATATAGAAACTTTATAAAATAATTTGGAAAGTAATCTGAAGTTCCTAGAGAAATAAAAAATTCCAATACACTTTTGATTTACTCAAACTCTCCCTTTTTTGCTTGTTAGTTGGTCAAACAATCAAAAAAGGTGCTTGATAAATTACGTTTAGAGCAGCTGAAAAGCTGGCTTTTAAGCCAAAATGAAAAGGTTGTTTTAGCTAGTTTTTTTGGTTGGATTTTGGCTTATTGGTCTACTATATCTCTAATAAACAGCTAACGACCAATACTCAAATTTATTAATTTACTAAACATATTTACAAACAATTGGCTTTTCAGCTAGCTTAAAAGCCAACAAAAGCAGCCAACATTTCCGGCTGATCAAACAAGCCAACTAAAAAAGTCAACCACCAACAGTCAATTGTCAAACTCCCTAAAACAATTCAATTCTAATCAACAATATTCACAAACTGTTGTGAGAGTCGGTCTCTCCGAGAAACGCATTTGGATATGTGGGTTAAATAGCCCAATTAAAACAAATTAACGAGAAAATACAAATGTGGGCTTCTTGTTTTGAAGTCGTTTCTTTTAGAAATGGTCTCCCACAAAAGTAAGTTGACATCTCAAAATACTAAAGAAATTATATGCATTGCATTAGTTTCTATATTAGAAATTAAGATGATATAAATCAAATTGTAAATGTCGCTTAAAAAAAATAACTTATGCAATCTGCTCTTGTCCCATTTTACTATGCGAGCTATTTTTTTTTGAGAAAGCGTCTCTAAGTGACACGATATCAAAACAAAGAGTTTATATGTTAGTAATTCATATGTTAGTAATTCAATTAGTTCGGCTCTTAAACACATAAATAGAGAACTTTTCGTGGTAAGACCGTCTCACACAAGAATTTGTGATAATAATAATAATAATAATAATAATAATAATAATTTTTATAAAAATAATAATAATTTATAAAAGTAAAACTTTATTTGTACACAAGTTCAAAATAAAACACCTTTCAAAAAAAGTTCAAAATATAAAAGAGGACGACTTTGAAAAATAAAAAGTATTCTTTCAAAAAAAAAAAACCAGAAAGACTAGAAAAACAATCCCAAGAGTCAAGACAAGAGCAAATAAGCAATGGAAGAAGATGGGCATGAAAAGCAGCAATGGCAAGGACAAGGAGGGAAAGCAATAGTAATGTTGATAAGTGGAACGTTGATTTACTACCATTGTACTTTCCGTAACTCTACTTTTCTCTCCCTTCTCTCCGATGTCTTCCTTGTCATCCTTTGCTCTCTCGCCATTCTCGGCCTCCTCTTCCGTCACTTCAATATTTCGTAAGTATTCTCTCGCTTTCCTTTCTTTGTTTTTGGGCTTATTTTCAATTAATTTCTTGGTTTTTCTATTTCTTTCTAGGGTTCAATTATGTTCTCAATTGGGTTTTGATTAAATCTGGATATACATTTCTGAATTATAGGTCATCACCCAATTTCATAATTTTCAAATTTGTGTTCTATAATTTTCAAATTTTGAGTTCTACGGTGCAATTACTTTCTCAATTGGGTTTAAATTAAATTGGGTATACTTTTCTGAATTAAGGATGATTACTTCAATCTTGAAATTTTGAAATTTTGAGTCTTGTAATATGTGCTTCCCGTGCTATGATTTTGAAAATTTGAGTGCTATAATATGTGCTTCCGTGCTATAATTTTGAAAAATTGAACTCTAGGGTTCAACTATTTTCTCAATTGGGTTTAAACCAAATCTGGGTATACTTTTCTGAATCATGGGTGATCACTTCAATTTTGAATTTTTGAGTTATATAATTTGTGTACCTTACTATATATAGGATTGATTATGAAATGCAGGGTTCCCGTGGATCCATTAGAATGGCAGATTTCCCAAGACACTGCAAATGGGGTTTTCGCGTGTTTGGCGAATACAGTTGGGGCCGCTGAGTCTGTTCTTCGTGTTGCTGCGGCGGGTCATGATAAGAAGCTCTTTGTTAGGGTATGAGTATTATTCTTACATCAATAAACATTTATTTTCACTTATATATTGATGAGTGTTCTATGAACGTTTTTTGCTCCTTCTGTTTATGTCATTGTGAGAATATAGGAGAAAATTAAGAATGAAGTGTGGAAAACCTTTGGATAGAAGTTACATTGTTAGAGGTGTTTCATTGTCTCTCCTTGGAATTTCTATTTTCTAGAAATTTCTTGTTAGATTGACATTAGGAATTTAATTCCAGTTGGAGTTTTTTTTTATGTTTTAAACAAACAAGCTCTTAGTATTTTGTCTTAAAGCCTCATAGGCAACGTGATTGTGTTTTTGAAATGAATTTCTGGCTGCCATTTTTGTTCTTGAAAGGGACAAGTAGAAAATTCCTCACGCTGAAACTGTCTCATTTTTGTTGCTTTGTATTCATATAATGTGTTAGGATCCCTCAGTAATATGTGCTTTCCCGTTTTATTCATCTTTCAGGTGGTTGTCAGTCTCTACCTTTTATCAGTTCTTGGAAGGCTAGTTTCTGGGGTAACAGTTGCTTATGCTGGTACCTTCTTTTACCTTTCCTTTGGTATTATGTTCTTTAGTTGGTCATGATGTGCTAAGTTAGTGGTGGTTCTTTGTTGCAACTTTAAAATTGCATGTGCATTAGTCGTTTGAAGCTGAATATCATCATCATACCCAATGTATCATGCTTGTTGAAGCTATAGTTAGGGTTTGGGAAGGAGAGAAGACAGCAGGCCATATTCTTAAGATAGGAGGTTGCAACCAATGAGACTCTTGGCTCGAGAAGCAAATGTTCATTTATACTACATTATAATTTTGTGAAGTATCATTTTCTATGTGTCTCGAGACCATTGCAAGATAGTTGTGCTTTTCAACTTCGCTAGAACCACGAAAAGGAAGCACACAAAAGTGTGTCGTTGGATACAATCACGAAAAGGCCTAAAACCATCCCATTGTTTTATTCATGCGGTGATACTCTTGACAAAATATACTTCAAGTCCCAACTCTATTATACATACTAAGCAAATTACTAGACCACAGGGTTTTTTGAAGGGTCTTTAGTCATGGTTTGGGGCTTTTTGATATTCCATGGTGATTGGTTAGACCTATAGCCATTGTTTGGGCCTTTTCATGTTTGCGTTCAACCCTATTGCTAAAATGATTTGTTTAGTTGGTAGTCTTTCTCGGTAATGAGAATGGAGACATTGTTAAGTGGTCTTTCATCACACATCTCTTATTCCCATAATAAGTTTCTCCTTTGAGGATCTGCGCTTACATTGAACCTTTTTGCTTCATACGGTTACGTTGAAGATGTAATGTTTTCCAATCTATTCTAGTACTTGTATGTTGAAATATGCGTAATTCCCTTGTCATTTTAAAATAAATTAACTAGAATTTACTTTCGGGTTCTTGTTTGGTATGGAAATGGATCTCTGTACTTGGCGTAACTCATTTCGCTTTGTTGTTTCTTTTTATATGCACCTCGTGTTTCAATTGCTTATATAACCTTGGCATTATCTAACCATGATTTCAGTATCCGAAATATGTTGTGCTTTGCATTCATGGCTAATGGAGTTGTTTATCCAGGTTTGTGTTTAATTTGTCTCTACATGTTTGTCGAGAGCTCACTGCCTCTCAGCAGTCGACTTTCTCAATATCTGTCGAGAAGAGAGAACGCTGGAGAGATCCAGGATTAGTATACAGCAAACTTATCCTCGGCTATATACCTGTACATGAAGAAAATCAAATTATATTAATCAGTTATTCAGGTGTACAAATTCCAGTTATCGTCGGACATAATCACAATTTTGATTCATTAATAGATACAAAGCAAGAACTCTAGATATTTGATCATCTCATTGCTTAATGTTAGCAGAAGTTTGCAATGTTGCTTCTTCAATTTCATTGTCTTTGTTCTTACAGCTAGAAAGTGAAAACGACATAGCCTCCTTCAATCGCAATAATCCATTAGTGGCCGGTTGGTAACAGGTACTAAATGGCGGAAATGATAATGAAATGATAGTGTAATTTTGATAAGAATATCTCTTTATATATTTATTGACTATACTTATTCTCCTTAATAAGCTCATTTTCTTCACAAAAGTCATTCCATACATTACCACTTAAACATGTGGTATTAGGTGATAATAAAAAGTAATAATAAAAAATTGTGAACAAAAAACTTTTTATGATTAAACTTTCATTACCATTGTAATAACATCTTACATATAACAAAAATTTACACTATAAATCATTTCTATTACCATACAGGATCAAACATAAACTTGTCTTTTTACTTGACTAAACTTTCAAACTGATATTGACGAAACAAAACTCTAATCAATCCGAATATCATCTTTAATAGTGCACCTACAACCTAAAGTCGATTGGAATGTGCTTCACGAAACCATTCATAGGCATAGCTAGCATCATGAGCAATCAACATAAGCAAGCAAATTTTTGATGAAATAAAATTGTATTCTCAATCTACTAGGATTCATACATCTACTTTTGCTAATAATTTAATTTTTTTATTTAAAATTGAGCTAGAAAATTCCTACATGCAAATAAAAAATTAAACCTTCTCAAACCCCGCCACAAGGTTGAAAGGAAAAGCTTTCAACCACTAAGTTAACCATGATTCTCATCTTACCTCTTCTCTAATGTTGCACAGCCAATCATAGTGACTGTATTTGGAAGTGCACTAGCAAAAATCTGGTATAAACCAGCCAGCATAGTGTACGTTAAATGTCGTCCCGTCATAAAAAAGGGGACGAAAGATTTCATGTCGTTTAAAAATGGCGTTTTTCAACAAGAAGAATATCTTTCCAGGCTTCATAAAACATCCAAGTAATGCCCGAGTTTGGCATCACTTTCATAGCGCTGGCGCCCCAACCTCTATACAGCCCCATTATGCCTTCTTCCCGAACTACTTCTGCAAGCGCCGCAGCCATGTTTGGCGGGCATTTTCCTTGCAATGCTCCTACCATCAATCTTTTCCTAGCTACCTCAAGCGGGAAGCTAATCGTGCTTGCGGTAAGACCTAGGAAGAATAAACAGACAGAATGATTATATGGGGGTGCTAATCATGCTTTCGGATCAAGAAAAATGCAACATTCAAATAATTTTTGATCAACGAAAAGATGGGTAGAATCTAAGAAGTAATAAGCCACAATTCCGTCTGTATTAGGCATGAACGCTCTCTCAAACAAGGACAAATTCATAAGCAACTCGAGAGGAACTTTAATCAACTTTACTTGTATAAGAAATAAAAGGACTTAATGATTCACCTGAAATAGCTCCAATCAAAAGCATTTCTACTCGGTTCAGTTTTTTCTTCTTATGTGCACCACAGTAAGATGTCTTCAATTTGTCGTACATAAAATAATAGCATGTACTGTATGGGAGCATCCCGACAAGAGTTGGCGCAATGCCAGAATACAAGGCACGAACACCACCATCTTTGTAAATTTTACCAAGTGCAACTGTTAAATTCGGGTAATCCTGAGGTCTCACAGTCAATCGATCCTGCCACGAAAAAGTCAAACACCAATGTTTTTCAAATCGCTCGCACACATGATGAAAATCGTATAAGTACATGGTACAGTTTCAGTTTGAGTACCTTAACTACTTCAAGAGGATGACAGGCAAGTGTGCCAGCGATTCCAGCTGCAGCACCTGCAACACCGACTGGGGACAACCACGAGAGAGGAAGGCTTAAAGAAAAGTCGCCAAATTGCATTTTAGGATCTCCATGACGATGCCATTTTTCTTGGCTTAATGTCATGGTTCGCTTGACCCACTCAAATGTTCCAAGTTCAATTGCCTGAGTAGGGATTATTCGCAGCATATTAATAGTATTTCCGGTCCAGAGACCTTGCCAACCCTGCTGATTAATGACCTCTAGGAAACTTCCGGGTATACTTTTGGAGCCAACGCCAACAACCATTCTTGTCCTGAAAGAAATTAAGCGTAGAAAGAGGAAGTAAAGTACGGACAAATTAGGTTCACGGTTCACCATTAATTTGAAACAATATGAAAGTCTTTATCAGTCAAAAACATGGATGACTTAGATGACAACAACACATTAAACAGTCAAAAAGCTCCCCCGACATTTACTAACAACAATCAACTACTATCGGAAATTGGAATGAGGTATACGCTTGTAAGCAGCACTAAATCAGCCCTGTAGCAGGAAAAATAAATCTCTATTGAAGACTTCAACAGCTTTGATAGAGCAGCCATAGCCAATTCTAGTCATTTCCAACTACATGACTACATTCACATAATTTATTAAGGATTGCAACTAGGGGTCTTCATTCGGGTCATTGGGTTGATTTCGGGTGAAGTGTTTTGGGTTGGTTTAAAATTAGGTCTTGTGTCCATATTGGTTTTTACATAATTGTAAATCCATTTTTATGTTGGGTCAAATTGGATTCGGTTCTAAAGTTGGGTGAATATTGGGTCATCCAATCTGTTTTGAACACTTCTAGTTGCAACACATAACTAAAGACATAAAAGCTCATCGAATCCATAAACATTGCCAATACAAGCAGGCACCATTCCAACATGTAGGAGCAGCTGTTCTACATCTAATTTTCGATCCCACGAACTTAGCAACAAAAGGAAAGATAGCCTTCGAATTAAGAATTAACAATTTTGAAACCGAATCTATATAGTTGATTGGACCATAGCGTAAAAATGCAGTAAACGGTCGCAATCGCGATAACGAAACAGTAATGCGGTAACGAAAGTGATACGGTTATCGTAACGCCTAAATATAGGTCGAAACCATAAGATATCTCTTGATACAGCCTTAAACGCGGTTTTTCCACACCTTTACAACGCGGGGAATATCCGTTCGATTATTTCGAAAAGCTTTAAAATGCGGTTGATGCGATGCGATCAGCCTTATTTTTACACCATGTATTGGACACCAATGCAGATTATCCATAAGATAGTATACAAACCTGATAGTTTCAAGAGGCGCCAAAACAGCCTTGGCCATTGCCCCTGCCAGAGCACCACTGAGAAACTCACCAACTTCTCTTTTTCTAAGAAACTCCTGAGCAAAATCAAAGAAATATTTCTATCAGGTATTTTACACATCGAATTGAATAGATAGGGTCAGTATATCTTTGAAAGCTCAGACGGGGAGGAAAAGTGGCACCAAACCAGTGTCACATGAATCGTGAATCGTAAAAAGCAAATTATAGTCCTTTTTGCCATAAGTTTGCGCCATTTAGAACGAAACACGAATTCAAAAACCGAATTAGACGAATCATGTTACACTGTACCAATTGCATACTTTGATCCAACAAAAACCACTAGCTAAACAAAATAATAAAGACAGATACAGAGTCATCGAATTTGAAACTCTGCCCATTCTAAAACAGCAGATTAGATCATAAATCCTCTTTCAGTCCGTTTAAGATCGCATTGCCCCATTTGAAAAAAGACAAGAACAATTCTCTGTAGCTAGTTCAAACACTCGATGACCAAGTTTGGAAAGCAATTCTCAAATTCTCAACTTTTACAATTTTTACCGGCGTGAGATTGGCTCAAATACAAATTTGAATTATTTTTATTTGTCAGATACTAAATTTAAGCCAATTATAGATTTCCAAATATAATCAAGATACCCAAACATAGCAAAAACAAATTCAAATCAAAACACATTTGGTCAGTTTGGCATGCATAACAAACCAAACACCCCCAAAAAAAGAGCATGCTTGAACAAATGAGACATAAAAACCAAGCAAAAGGCAAGAAATTTACCTTGAACGGTATGCTGATATCAGGAAGTTGTATTTTAAGATCCAAGTTCTGTTCTTTATTAATCCCCTTTTTTTCAGGGAGCATAACCACTCCATATACATCTCCAAAAACCAACTGCTTATTACTCTGCAAATTTAATTCCAAACCCATTTTTCAGACTCAAAACTCAAATCAACAAAAACCCAATTCAAAAAATTCAAAATAAAATATAAAAAGCGCCCAGAAAATTAGAATAAAATTAAAAAAAATCAAAATTTCATAAAAAACGTGAAGGAAATAGATAGATAAATTGTAGGGCATACCTGAGAGGGAGATTTTTGGATCATTTGAGAAAGATTAAGATAGTTGGTAAGATATTTCTTTGGTTAATCCAATCCGGTGCAACTCTTGAAAAACAAGAGCAATGCCAAAAAGACTCAGACTTTTCCCACAAAAAAAAACAATAATTTTTTAGGGTTTACTTTTGGGATTTAGTTATCATTGAATGTTCAAAAATCCGGAAAAGTTGGCGGTTGTTTAAGGATTTTGGGAGTGTTTTTTATGGGACGGGCAGGAATGCATCGAGCATTTGAGGAAAAATTGATATTAATAATCAGATTTTTTGTTTGAGGAAAAATTGATATTAATAATCAGACTTTTTGTTCATTCGTCGTAAATAATTTAATTTTTTGATTATTTTCTAATAATTCAACATTTGCCCTTAGGTCACTGTGAATAATTCAATCTTTATTTTAGTTTGCTAGCAACATACCCTATTATTACCCATTATTAGTAATACAGTATGTTGTGGACAAATTTATAACAAAGGTTGGATTATTCGAACATAATCAAAAGATGGGATTATTCATAGCAGATGAGTGAAAAATTGGATTATTAATGTCAATTTTTCCTTTATTTTATTTCAAAAAAAAACTTTATATTTACTACTAACGTTTTTACATTTTGTTTTTTGGGCATTATTCATCCTTTAAGCTTATTTACATATTGCGGCTAATATGTAGCTACTAATATAGACTATAGCTAAGAACGGTGCCTATGAATATAGTCAGGTGGGATCTTGTTTGAATCATTTAATTGCATACTTTCATAATATAAACTTTTTATAATTTTTGAATGTATATAATTGGACATATAAAAGAACAAAATAGCACATTAGATTGCATAAAAAAGTTAAATGCAGCATGTATTATGAAACGGAGCAAGTACTACGAAACGGAGCAAGTAGCCAAGTACTACAGCAACTCAATTTGCTCCTTAGCGCGGCGCCATGGGTTTAGCATCATTTTTCTCTTTTTTTGGCTTTCACTTATTTTTTATTCTCACTTTTTTTCTTAATTTGATTTTTTTTATTCACTTTGTTCTTTTCACTGTTGTGTTAATGAGATACTTTTACACTTTTGTTTAGGAGTCATTTTGCCACCACTAGAATGTTGTTTTGATTCTCTTGATCTTCAAAAGAATGTCTATACGCATAGAATCATTTATAAAGAGTCATTTAATAATATACATTAATTATTACAAGAGTCATTCTTTTATAGGCGGGTCCATTTTATTTTTAAAAATTTTGAATTTGTTTTAATTTTTATTATTTCTTTGATTTGTTTATGTTTTCGAACTTGATCAACATAGATAAATATAATGCTATTCGTCACTCTATAAAAGCATTTGTTCCAAGTGTCAAAACCATAAACATTTGTGTTATTTGTCATTTCATATAAGCATTTGTTCCAGTTGTTACATCATAATATGTATGTATTTTTATTTTCAAATTAAATTGAGACTTTTCTAATACTCATCTATTTAATCAAACAACAATATTCCAACAACTACTTAATGGATAACCCTATGTATTCTTGCATTTTCTTATTAAATTTTATTATTATAATTAAACTACTCTTCTCCTTCACTTACTCTTTGCGTATCATATTAGCATTTAGTTTTCACATAATAATATTAGAACTACCATTTAAAGTACTTCTCCCACTCCTTCCCATTAATTTTGATTCTTTTTCTCTTTACAATACATATTATTATATTGTTGGTTATAATTAATATATAACTTTCAAATTATCATTAGGCAATTAATAAAATTTTTTTAATAGTAAGTATTAATATAAAAATTTTTAACATAAATCGTGCATAGCACGAGTATAATACTAGTATGATGTATTTGAAGATTGGTTTAGTCCCTTAAGACAATTGGAAACTCAATATAGATTGAAGACGTTCTTGTTTTGAGCTTTTCTTTTGTGTTACTTCTTCTACGGATGTATCATACAATGTATATGAAAAGGTCATCTTCATCTTCTTTACTTCTTCATCTTCATCATCTTCTTTACTTCATCATCTTCATCTTCTTCTACCATTTCATTATCTTCTTTCACCATTTCATCATCTTCATCTTCTTCCACCATTTCATCATCTTCTTCCACCACTTCATCATCTTCATCTTCTTTACTTTCTCTCTCCTTTTTAATGATGAACAACAAATATGTCTTGTAATAATTTAGCTACTGTAAATAATAGTTACTTTGCTCTTGGTTATTTCTTGATTGTCAATTGCAATAAAAGAAATCTTAATATTTTAGAGAATCTTTTCTCTCTCTAACCTCTTTCTCTTTTTGGTAAGTAATATGTGCATCAATGGAGGTTTACTAAGCCTAAACTTCAAGCATTAACACACATAAAATCAGAAATTTTACACATAAATCATAAATTTTATGAGTAAAATTAGAAATTTTACACATATAAATCAGAAATTTTCACATAAAATCAAAAATTTTACATAAAGGCTATATTTAAAAATTTTACACATAAATCAGAAATTTGAAGGTTTTAGGAGAGATGGCGGGAGTTTATGAGAGAGAAGTGGAGTTGAGGGCAAAATGAAGTTAAAGAAGGAAGAAGTCATTAATGGAGAGCTTGAGTAAGAAGTTGATGAAGATGCCATTGATGGAGCTTGAAGAAGAAGGTGATGAAGAAGATGGTAACCTGCTGTTCTAGGTTACTAAAACCGGTTGAACCTTTAAACGCAGATGACCAACCTTTATAAGATAAAACGAAAGTTCGAACCTTTAGAAACAAATCAGACAAAGTTCAAACCTTTAGAATCAAAATTTTCAAAATATTAAGGAAAATTCTACATGATAACATAAACTATAGGGAAAGACGAGTGGTAACTAATCTTAGTTTTTTTTTTCCACAGAATAGTACTCAACTCTTGAACAATTAACTACCGTACCATTATTAGCAAAAAACGTTTAATTTTTCGTTAACTATGTAAATTACCATCTTACCCTTGTTCTATTTTATTGAAACCGAGTACCTCCTTTCTCTTACATTCAACATGTTCTTCCTCCTCCATTATTGTTCTTCTTCCTCTTCAACCTTAAACCATTAACCTTGCTTTCTTTTAAATTTGTTTCAATTTCTCTCTTAATTGGTTTGTTGGGAAATTTGGAATTTTAAAGTTTTTGTCAATCTCTAAGTTAATTGCTGATTTCTTGGTTGATTTTGGTATTATTTTATTGGGTTTTTGAGAAATCATACAAAAGAATAATCCTTGTTGAGAAAATATGAATTTTGTACCGGTTGATTTTGATTTCATGAATAATGTCTTCAAGCTTAACCCTTAAATGCTTTTAAACTTTTCAAAGAACTCACCTTTTGAAGAGTTTTTTCAAAACTCTTATTATATTGATCCTCAATTCCTTCTACCTGATCATAATGAGGGTAATATCAGTTTAGAAGAACCAAATTTAATTAATCTGGATACCCTTTCACTTGAGCAAAATGAGAGTAATATTAGTTCAAAAATTCTTTATTTTCCTAATGATTGCCTCAAGTTTATCAGTGAAATTCTCTTAGAAGAACAAGATCAAATAAATGGTTTAAAGTTGAAAAGGAAGAAAACAATAATGGAGGAAGAACATGTTAAATGGAAGAGGATGGAGGAAATAAGTTTTAATGACTATTAAACGTTTTTTGGGTAATATAGTTATTATTAGAGTTAGTTTTGAACCAATTAGGTGCTATTTTGTAGAAAAAAAATAAGATTGGCTACCACTCGCGTTTTCATATACTTGGTGCTTACCATGTAGAAATTCCCAAAAATTAATGAACAACTTTTATTGTAAAAAAATAAACATGTCGAGGGCCGGTAAAATAAATTGGTATTTATTTATGATAAGATATTGTATTATCACTCATAATGTTATGTACAAATTTTTTTAAATTAATTATAGAGCGTAATTATTTGTTTATATATACAATAATTATTGTAACATTAATAATGTTTTTATTAAACTTAGCAAGCTTCATTAAGTGTTTAAGCATCCATCTAAATACAATTTTGTGTACACAAATTCTTGTGAGAGACCATCTCAATTGGGTTGGCCTATAAAGGAAAATACAGAGTGAGGGTATGTATTAAGCTTTAATGGGCTGAACCTGAGAGATGTCTCTCAAAGAGACGATCTCTCAAGAGACCGACTGTTTTGTGTATTACATTGTTTCGATGTTTATTGTAATTATAATATATTATTTTCAAAATTTAATAATCAAACATTGCTCATATGTTACAAATACATGTCTATCATATGAGGGAAAATGGAGGGAAAGGAAGGGGAGGGATTTGGAGGGAGGAGATATCCCTTGTTTGGATAACAAAATGGGAGGGAAGAGATTTAGAGGGGAGGGATTTGGAAGAAAAATTTGGATAAATTTTGTTAAGAAGACAATCTCTTCTAAAGAGGAAAGATTTGGAAGGAAAATATTTTCCTTCCATTTCCCTTCTCTTCTAAACAAACAATATACACTTTTCCTCCCTTTCCTTTCCCTTCCTTTCTTTCTTCTTCCCTTCCTTTCTTTTCTCTCCTAATTTGCTATCCAAACATAGTGTAAGGGTGGAAGGTAAAAGTTTATTATTTATTGTTGTTGCCCTTGTTGGTCCTTTAAAGTTTAAAATGTATTCAAGTTGAAAGTGTTAATTGTTTTGTTGTTTTTATGTTAGATATATAAACAATTTTTTATGGAGTTGTTTCGATGAAATTGTTGTTGATTGTATATTAAAGGAAAAATAGACAACACAAAAGCTACCAAAAAATCTAACCAAATCATCTTTTCGTTATGTCTTAAAAGTCGCTTTAACTATTCAAAATCGTCTTGTGTACTGAAACCGTCTCACCATGAAACAAATTTATATACTTAGCCAATTTTTTCTAACTGATCATTTCAAAATTATAACTAATTACTTTAACATACTAAATATACATGAACCAATCTTATGAAAAAGATCTTATTATAATAAGACCGTTTGATTTAAGAATTTATGTTAACTATTTTGAATTTTTGACCAACGAACAAGTTAAAAATTGACACAATTTACCAAACACCTCGGGTATGGCACTCGGTGACTCGGGTATGGGTCAGTCCGTCAGTTTTGCCTGGGCTCCGACTTCTGTATCGTTTTCCGAATGTTTGCAAACAATTGTCCGAAGAGTCCCAATTCCGCGCGCTTCATTTCTCTTTTGATATTCCTCCTTCCCCTAAATTTCCGGCGTTAAAATTCACTCTCACCTACAATCACCGGCATCTAAACCTAGAAAACCTCCATTTACAAGCTACAACTATTATCATCGTCTTTTAATTTCATTTTATTCATAGTAACAAACAAAGCTCACATCAATGGCGAATACAAGAAACGAACTTCTCAATCAATGGCGAGCAATCGAAGAAGAAAATGAAGATATTGACGATTGTTGTAGTGATAGCGACGATAATACGGTTTCTTCAAAGATTAATCTTATTCAACAAGCTAAAGAGAATTGGTGCCTTTTCTCTTCTTATTCTATGTTTTTTGTCTTCTACTAGTTAATTGTCGAACTCTTACTGTAATGCTGTGATTACTCGTTCGTTATTGTTGCTTGTTAGTCGATTCTCTGTATCAATGCCTTAAGTGAAATTTCTATGTAAATTTTTAATATTAATTTTAGTTTTGATTTGATTTCTAGTCAAATTATTTACTGGATTTAAAGTAGTTTCATAACGTTTTATGGAATAGAAATGGATGCGATTGTAATTTTGTAATACTTCTCCGCGTAAAAGTGAGCTATGTGAAGAGTTTGGGATGAAGTATTCATATACTTGCCATTTTCGGAAATACATGGAGGTTGTGGCATCGGTTGTGAATTTGTAATTATGGCTCCACTTAAAATTGAGTTGAGTTTAGAGTTTGAGATGAATTTAGCTTTCGAATGCTATTTAATGAAATTACGATGAATATTCAATTACGAGGGCTCAAGAAGCAATTATGTGAAAGAGTAGAATGTATTGAGGTTTTATGGTTACAATTGTTGTGTTATTAATGTGATTGTAGGTTTAGAAAACTTGATGTGAATCACACTTACAAATAATTGTAGAGTACTTGTGCTTTTGAGTGGGATATTATTTCCGAATGGTTGTTTTGAGGCATCCAATTTGTTATGATGATGCAACAAGGAATAATAAAACCAGTAATGTGCGAGCTATTCTACATGTAAAGGGGAGAACAAATTGGTTTTGAGGAGATGGTACAAAGAACAAACTATTAGCATCGTTGCGCAAACCTTTTGATGGATGCAACAGGAAATGATAAAGCGATGCTCAAATTTGTGGGGTTGACCAGTATTGTGCTAGCTATTCTACATGTAAAGGGGAGAACAAAACGGTTTTGAGGAGATGGTACAAAATGTTAGCATGGTGGGGCTAACCTCTTGATAAATATTCATTGCTTCGCATTGATTTTGAATATTTGAGAGAAAAAAAAAGTGAGACGTAATTGTTCTTCTTAATGTTGACCATTTTTGTTTGATTGGCTCCTTTATATTGTTTTTCTTTGTTATATATGCTAAAAAGTTATTCGTTTTGAAGTATTGGCGTGAACATGGTGATGGAAAATGAGGCCTTATTAGCTAAAAGTTGCTAGTTCTTGGGATAGGATAGGATTTCAGTTTGGTGCTATACGCTTAAAAATATATATGTAAATGTGAATGGCCAAATAATAAGAATTCAAAATGTGAAAGGCCAAGCTAATAAGTATTTGAATATGTGAAAGGGAAATTAATTTATGTAAATATATTTTCATATAAATGCGCATTTTTGTAAAGGAATATCACATTCAACTATTGTTTTGTACTTGATGTTCAATATTCCTTTACTTAGGGTGCAGGGTGGGGGCACAAGCATAGTGTAAAAATGCGGTGACGGAACGGTGATGCGGTAATGGGATTGATGCAATTATCATAACGTCTAAATATTAGTCGAAACCATAAGATATCCCTTGATACTAACCGAAACACTGTTTCTTACACCTTTACAATTCGGGAAATATTTGTTTGTTTTTTTGAAAACCTTTACAACATGACCAACGCAATGTGATACGGCCTTGTCTTAACATTATGGGCACAAGTCCCTGCATGCCCTTGTTTCCTCATCTTATATTGTTTGTGTTTTGATTCAGGTTTACAGATGCATACAATTTTCTGATTTGTTTGCCTGAGGAGCATCATGTTTGGTGTGGATTTTGGGATATAATGGGCCCTTTTCTAGAGACATTTTTCAATTTTTTCAAGGTTGAGGGGGATGAGTCTCTTCTTAAGAATATATGGGCGAGGGTATCTCGAGAAATGAGGAGATGTACAGAGTGTATCTCTCGGCATCACCAAGCTCAAGAAATGTACAATTGTGAATATGAATCAAGTTTCATTTCTCCCTTACTTAGTATATTGCAGTACCTTGATGAAGAAAGAGTATTTGAACACCTTAAAGAGGCTAATGCAAGGCTTGCATTTGGAGGATATGACGTTACTCGTGATAACACTGAGATTGTTTGTCTAATGTTTGAGGTATGATGCTTCAGTTTGCTTGGACTTATTATGATACTGTAAGAGGCTGATGCAAGGCTTGCGTTCTATGTTCTAATGATGTGTGTACTCTCTAGTTCTTTTACTCTAGTTTAATCCATCTTATAAACCATCATTTTTTTAATTTTCTATAATGTGTATTCTTTGTTTGGGCAACATATTTGTCAAATTTCTTTTAGTAGATCTCTCTTCATGAAAATGCTTACTATCATGCCCTATTACTTTAATGTCTCTCCCATGCTTTTGTATATGTGCTGAATGACTGTTATCTGATGCACAAATATATTTAAGTTTCTTTTTCTTACTTTTTCAAAATCGTACTTGGTTAGATTTGAGGATCTGTGTTGTTCATGGCGCAAGTTGTATACAATTATGTTTCTCTATATTAGTCTTTCTTCATTTTCTGGGAAATTGTGTTCTATTTCTGGATTAATTTCAAAATGTACAGTTTTCAAAGTTGATACAATATAATCGGAGTAACCTTATGTTGGTTTAAAAGGATTTTTTGTCAACCTATGGAAGTTCATCTTGTTTTCTGTGATAACTGATGATACCACATTGTTTTTTCATATGCAGGTCTTAACCTTTCCTGTATTATTGGAAGATGACGCCATTGCTTATGAATTTCAAAAATTGATTGAGGCGGTTGATGATGTTCACGAATTAGCATTAGCTAAGCAACAACACTTTCCGGTATTCTCAATTTTATTTTAAATATATTTCGTTGTATGCATATCTTTCAGAATCACATTGTATTGTGATGCTGTTGACATCCTTCTTCTGAATCTGACTGTCATTAGGGTGTATATGCATTACTTTTTCTCAAAAGTAGAAAGTCAAGATCCATTGGCCATCGGTTGGCTGGTAACTTGGGGAAATTAAGGTATTTAATCTTGCCACTTGAAATTATTTATGTCTTTAAAGACATGCATTGGATATTCCATGTGGATCCTTGTACTGACAAGTAACAAGCAATCTTACAACCTTGCTCTAATATCTATGCATTATCACATTTAAAGTTGAAACTGGCGCCAAGTGCTGCAGTTTATGCGTTATCACAATTTACTAATACATCTATGCCCGTGTAACATGATGCATGGGGCATTTGCTGCAAGTAAGAGAAGTAAATACCTTGATTTGTCTTTATTGTATTAGATGTGTTTACGTGAGGAGTGTACTTTGATGTATATTTTATGGAATTTTGAGATTATAATGAAACAGGTCCAAGGATTTTGGATAAAAATTAAATCCCTCTTTAGTTTCTTTATGGAACTTTTATTTGAATAATTGATCTTATTACTCATGCAGTGTCTCCAATATTTCTGTAGATTGACTTACGAGTACCTTGGTCTTTTATGTTTTCTTTTTAGCTTCCTCTTGGGAAATCTTATGGAAATGAAGATAACTAATAAAAATTGCATTAGCTTTTGATCCTGGAAATTTATTGGCGTTTGAGGATCTGGTTTGTATTTGTTTGTGGTAAAACATTACTTTTAAAGTAAGTTATATGATTATGGGGCCTTAATTCTTATAGGGTTGAAATTTTGATGATTGTTTTTGTGTTTTGACTCATTTCACATTCGGGCTTTTGCTTTACGAAGTAGTAGCTGTCATCTGTTGAGGGCTAGCATCTGCGACATGAAATGTTGGTAGATGAAGTTTCGTATATGATGTTTGCATTATGTATCGAGTCTATTCTTTTGGCTAAATATCATTCCTGTATATTCTTTTGATAGTTCTGCAGCAGAGTTGGAACCACTTCAGCCTTTGCTTAAGAGAGGCATTGGTGTCTTGGCTGGTGATGTGGTGCAGCCAAGTTCCGAAATTTTGAGGCCTAGGGTGCAAACGGATCGTTTAACTATTTGGCTGGGACTCAAAGCATTGTATGTATCCACTTGGCTTTTATTATTGTTAATGATGTTTAAGGATGCTATAAATTTGATTCTGGAGCTTTGCTCTTTTTTTTTGTCATACTTTGCTTATTCAGCTAATCATGGTTTATGTCAATTTCTTTAAGGCTTGCTTTTTTGGAACCTCCAGCGCTAGAAGACGGGATTTTGGAACCATATCCCGTTTTTCTCAATTTTGTGCTGGACCATATTAGTGACGATTCTGCCGAGTTTTCTCATGCAGTCAATTGCATGAGGTTGCTCTTTGAGATTCTGGGTATGATTTTGCTGTTTAATTATTTTCTCTCAGTTTTACTTTATTTGGTTATGGACTAATAACTTTGTGACTTTTCCTGAATATTTTGGCAGGCTGTAAATTATGGTTAAGAACTTCATTGCCTCCAAGTGTGATGCGTGACTCGTTATTGAGTCAGTGTTTTCATACTCGAAATGAAAAAACTCATAAGGAAATATTTGATCTTTTCCAACCTCTTTTACAGGCATGCGATTGATTATTTTCACATTCTCCTTCGCTTTCAAAATATATTTTTCATTTTCCTTTAGCTGGCTTACTTAAGGGTTTTATTTTGCAGTCTCTAGAATCTTTGCACGATGGAGAATTTGAAAAGCAACGTAGACATATTATATACTTTCTCTTGCATCAAGTAACAAGGAGTAGTAACTTCAGCATTCTAATGAGGAAAAAGGCTTGCCAGGTTCTTTTACTTTTCTTGGTGTTCCCTATCATTTATCATGCTTGGTATAGGTTGGATATGTGAATCTTTAGTTTCTGTGTGATCGAATGAGTTTTTTTGTTGCATGCTTGGCAGATTGCTCTTCTTCTTGTTCATCGAGGTTACAAGATGAATCCACCTAGCCCCCCTTACGAGTGCGTACACATGTGGTAGGCTACTTATCCTTTGCTTTGTCCAGGCAGTTAAATGTTGGCTGTGCATAATTTTTTGTGCACCGATTTTCACTTTGTCTTTTGGTTTTATATGTATATGCTACTGTTAATCTGACAATAAGCTGATACAAATAACTGAAGATGGTCAGATTTGATCTTTCCTCTGGGTGTACACTGATTATAGAACTTGATCAGTAGTTATTTTGGTCCTATATCTTTGCAGGGGGCCTTCTCTTGTGTCTTCTTTGAAAGACACAACACTCCATAGTTCCTTGCGGCAACCTGCCATTGATCTTATACAAACGATTATTGTGTCTGATGCTACTGCATTGCTGTCTTCCTTATTGCATTGCCAGACCCCAACAGTTGGTCATAGCATTTCGTTTGAACTGAATGAAGAAACTGATGATATTAATTCATCTGCCGTGCTGGTCGAAGAGAAACATGTTTGTTGCTGGAACGATTTCACTTTTCAGAGTAATATTGTTTGTCAAGAGTTTACTGAATGGATGTGTGTTCCCATGTTGTGGTTTGATGTTTTGGTAGAAATTGAATGTTCTATTCTACCAATATCAATTGCCAATGCTGTCCTGTGGGCTTTATCTCGTTTTTCCATGGTCGAGCCTGAAAATCCCTCTGAGCTGTCACTTCCTGTTAAAACATGGCTTTCATCTTGTGCTGCTGAAGTTACATCCTTTGTTGGTTGGAAGTCCCCTACTGGCTCTGATGATAGTGGAGATGGAAAGACATCAAAAAATTCAGTGAGGGTGTCAACAATGTGTATTCCTTTGATAAGGACCTTACGGAGGTTGGTGTTTGCAGTTTTTAAAATCTGTACATCGTGTGGACTGTTTTTGATGAATTCGGAATTCTCTTTGACTGAGTTATATTTGTGGATGACAAATGTATTAATGTGATGCTGGTAGGTTTGCTGCACACTTCATAATTCAAGTGGAGCAAGGTGATCTTCAAAAGCAGTGGACTTGGGAGCCACCAATGGGTGACAGTCTGATTCTTTTGCTTTCAGACCCCAATGATGTACTTCTTGAAACTTCCATCAATGAATTAATTGCTTGTTTTAAGGAAATTTGTAGAGAACTGCTCATTATGAAACTCCATGAATATGACTCAATACACCCACTCACCCACACATTCATATATGTATTGTTATATGCAGTTTCGGAGATTTGGTGTTAAAGTTTTGAGACCTTTCTCTGTCAACTCATTGCCTCTAATAAGACTGCTGATATTGTACTCAATGAATCATTTTTGCATATATGAAAAGATTATATTCTAAAATGGCAGTATAGCATTGAATGCCTTTTTCAAATACTCCTGTACTTTAAGATAATAAGTTGTCTTATGCATCTATGTCATTGTCAATACAATTATGTCAATTTTTATACCAATGTAAACTTGGTTGAAGTTTCACTGTGCCCCTTTTCATATAATATACAAGTCAAAAGGGGATAAATTATGATTTGGGGAATTTTTTTATCACAATAGTAGTTTTCCTTTATTTTATGTTAGATTTCATCCCTAACACAGCCGATCCTTCTTACATCAGGTGCATCGACAATTTCTTCAGAAAAGAAGGCCAACTTGAACTGGCCAAGCCTTTAAAATAAGAAAATAAGAAACAAAAAAACTAATACATGAGTTCAGTGCTTAAAACAGTGTCACCTTTTTCATGTTTTGTTTTGGTAGTATGTGGAATAGCCACATGAATGCTATTTGCCACCAACAACTGCTCAGTTAGCCTAAAATGTACCAATATACCAATTACGAATACTGATCCGGCGGTTTAGCAAGTTGCACGTTTTGTATCATATTGCGGGAAAATTGACAAATTAGGTGATACTGGCCCAAAATGCAATATTTGAACATTGATTGTCTGCAAAGTTTGTCTATTTATGTTAGCTGGACAAATTTTTGGCTGTGGGTTTTGTATGTATGTTAAATATCTGGGCTCTAACACTTTTGACATTGCTGTTTCATGTAGAATGTTCGACAATCTGGTAGGCATATTTTGGAGGAAGTCTCAGGTACTCGGGGTCTTACTTCTGGTTTACAGTTTCTCTGCTGTTCTCGATCTTCGTTGACTGCAATTCGTTCAGGCTTGAAGCATGCTTTGATTCTGGTAAAAATGATTTTGCTTGGTTAAATATAAATCTTTCTTGATCAACATTCAGATCCTTTTTTTAATGTTTATTGCATGTTATATGTGTAAGGGAACACACCTGTGAATTACATAGCTCCCGCAGTTCAGAAGGGTTTGCATCCTTCTAAAGTTCCTTAAATTCGCATTCTCTTTTTTGAATTATTTCAGGTACAGTTGGATTCTGTTCTTGTCAATTTCCAAAGTTTGCATCATTTCTTCTTTGTCCTGAGCAAAATTTTTAAAGAAGGGTTTTCACCTCCCACTTATTCAGTGGGAAATTCATCTGATGAACCAAATCTTAAATTTGCATCCCAAGGTGGATTCTTGCGCCAGGCATCCCCCGAATCTCTCAATGTGATTGATAACAAAGAGTTTTCCAAAGTTACAAAAGAATTATGGAAGAGCTTCAGTTCTGAGCTTGCTGAATGTGCTTGGCTTCCTGTGAAGAAGTGTATGCATAAAGGAAAGGCTTTTATGGATTACAAAATCTCACTGGTAATTCCAGCAACAAAATCCCATTTTCTTCTCTTGTTTCTAAACATTAGTTTTTTTTCCGTCTTAATTGAACCTATTACCCTTTCCCTTCTCATGTGTGATCATGTTTGTTTGTCCTTTTTTGTACAAGGTGATGCTGAATTTACATAGATCTTCTCACTATTAACTGTTGACAGCATAGAATATTTACTGGATATTGTAGTAGGTTGCTCTTCATCAATCCTTTTGGTAGTACATTCACATATTTTGCTCGCTAACTAGAAATGTTGGTTGCAGACCTTTTTGTTTAAAAGAAAGAGGAAGAGACTAGCTCTGATCATGATCAATATAAACATGAATTTGACTGATTTTTACAGACCTTCAAGTTTTTCCATGTATACCTAAGATTGAACTGAACTGTACCCGACTTGGTTGGACTTTATCCAGAGGCTATGTGTCACAAGTTTACCTAAGATTGAGCGCTTGCCCACATGTACTGATCAATGTAAAACATTAATTTTCCCGATCTCTGTTTTCTACTGCAACCATGTGGAGCCTTTCAGACGAAGAATGTTCTTTACAGTACTAATAAACTAAAATCCAGGTTTCTGTGGTAAAATATATATGGGGCTATATACCTGGCTGATGATTCATAATCAAATACTACGCTCTTCCATTTCTTTCCCTTTCTACTTGTTCTTGGTATAGTTTTGGATGGAGGTGGAGGAGAGCTCTGCAGTTTATGATTTCCTCAATAATGCTGGGGATTCTATATCATCAGAGGACTTGGGGGAAGTTTTTTTGGGTTTTCTTTGGGGGTGGGGTTTGAAGCAAATATACTCAGTTTTGGACTAGGACTCTCATAATAGGGGTATGTTGGAACTTGGAAGTTAACAGCTAGATATGTTCAGTGGTACTTGAAAATGTCACGTAAAACAGATAATTGGAGACTTAGCTATCAATTCCTTCCTTTTTCTGTATCCTTGATTTCTTATTTTAAAAGATTTTCTGAAGTTGTACAGTAAACTTGTGGGAACAAAAGTAAAATGTGTATGAGTTGTACCCGTGTGTGCATTTGTGTGTTATGTCAACAACAATGTTAAAGCTTTAATTTCAACATACGGAATCACCTACATGAACCAAACCAAATTAATATGAAAGATCGCTGTACCAAAGATTTTACTTTTGATAAAGGGTAGTTGTTGAAAAGTGTACCTATAAAACATTCTAATATTTAAACAGAATAAAAATATCATATGGTCAAGAATATATCTTCATGTTGGATTTTTAATTATTTTTATCCTTACTTTTACATGGATGATAAATGCAATTGCAGAGTAACACCTTGTTTGATGGTAAGACTTGTAACTTTTAGCTTTAACTTAGTATATCAGCTTATAGCATTTAGCTTATTAAATAAGTTTTTCAAAAATAGGTGTAGGATTAACTTTTAAAATTAGCAGCAAACTCAATTGTTTGGTGAAATTATCTTATCTGTTGAAAGAAAATATGGAATATAATTGACACAAAAAGTCATAGTAGTTTTTAACTTTTTATTATGTTTACATTTACATGAGGGTGTATGCGTTTTCGTGGAGGTTAAGCTTTTAAAATGCTTTTGTAATTGCTGCTATTATGCAAATTCTCAAAGTTGACATAAAAGTGTTATTCTTCTTCTTCTTCTTCTTCTTCTTCTTCTTATTATTATTATTATTATTATTATTATTATTATTGTTATTATTATTATTATTAGTATTATAATATTATTATTATCATTATTATTATTATTATTATTATTATTATTATTATTTAATTTTTTTATATTATAAGGTAATTCATTTCATAAAGAAAAACATTACAAGAAGTTGGTAGGGAGCCGAGCAACAAGCTGGGCACCCACACCCTTTTGAATACAAAAAGCTAGCCTATGAAAGATATAGGGCTTAGATTTGGTACAAGTGGAGTTACTTGAAGTAAATGATGAAATCCTTGATAGCAAGTCAAGCGCGTCTTCACCTAATTCTCCGAAAGTGGAGAAAGCGAACACCGATAAAAAAATAAATCAGTCAAAAAGCTTAATAATGTTAAAAAAGCTAAAAGTTACTCTAAAGAGCTGATCAACTGAATTTTGATGGTGATGCTGAGTAAATTCTGATTTTAGAATTCTGTTCTTGTCAAAATTGTGTAACGATAAGCAGTTTACATCTCTGTTTACTTTTCTTGAATCTGAAAAGTAAGTTTTATCTACTGCTTGCTATTTCAAATTCTAAAAAGAAAGTATAAAGAAGCATTAATTGCTTGTTACCACATTTGTTACTGTGGCATAAATGTAAATAATGTAATGTTATGATCCAGAGGTCTGGCCCAGAGCATGGGCCCTTGTGTAAATGCGAAGATGCTGTTTCATGAATGGCTTTATAGACTTACGGACTGGCCACACAACATAGTAATTGAGAATTTGAAAACTATTTAACAAAACATGTTTTTATTGATTAGGATCCTAAGCACCAAATATACCTAGTAGATTTTCCGTTGAATGATGATTTCAGACTTCCTGTTCAAAATAAAATCTTAGCTGTTGCTGGTGTCATGTAAGGTACATGGTTGTCTGATATGACTATGTGAATGATATCACCTTAATTATTTAATGCAGATGTCGTGTGTTCGTCTGCTAGAAATTTTGCCCATTATCTTCGGAGAAATCAGCCAATCACCTGATGGGTTTCTTGGTAAATTTCGGAAGATGGATGGCTTGTCTGACTTTGCCTGGCTCCATGATCTGGCAGATTGGGGAAAATCTTCTCTGGATGTGGTGTTGCGATACTGGAAGCAGTCTATGAGTTCCTTACTTTCTTTGTTGAAGAGTTCATGCAATGAAAAATCTGGGTCAATTGTCACAGCTATTGAAAAGTTGATTGCATCTGGTTAGAAATTTTTTTCTTTTGGCCTCTTGCTTAAAAACTGGGTGTCATGTAGGTGATTACTGCTTACTTTGGCTTTCCTTGCTGGCTTATGTCTATTGCTTTGCTGTGCAGATGCAGTTCCTACGGATTCATTGACAGAGCAAGTATCACGCCTTTCTATTTCATTGTCAGATAAAGGTTCATGTATGGACAAATCCAATCAGAAGTTGAAATCACCACCGGACGGACTGTCAGTAGGGAATAAGAGTTCATTTTTAGATGCCGAGTCTTCTGTGCAAAAGTCTGCTGTGGCAACTATGAGCGAAAAAAATAGTGACACTGTAATAATTTTGTCAGATGAGGAGACAGATACTTCAAAATCTTCTGTATTAGTTCAAGATGATACAAAGCCAGTCAAGGATGATGTTGTGGTTCGTACTGCTGATAAGGCAGTATCACAAGTTGACATTGGAAATAAGACATTTGAATCTGACACTGCAGGGATTTTGTCAGAAGCTTTTGAGAAAAGAGTTTCTCCAAAGGATGCTATTGTCACTCCAATGTCTCAGAAGCCTGCTGTGACAAAACATGTCTCGAAATCCTCATCTCTTACCAAAATAAAGGACAAAGAGATTATAGAAAAGGACATTAACTTTAAAAGTGTTACAAATGAATGCATCTCACCCCTTGATAAAGCTAGAGTTTCCTCTTCTGAAGTTGCCAAACCCAAACATCCGATAAAAGCTCAGAAAAAGACAGTTGCTGTTTTAAATGACCCCACTTCAAAGGAAATAGTGCGTGACATTGAAGATCCATTAGAACTTGCATTGAAGTCTGCTGGGCGCAATCATTCTCTTCTGAAAAAGCAGGGACCCTCTCTTCCTAAACGGCGAGTCATTCAACTTGCAGATCCTGTTGATAGTAGATCTGCATACTTGCGTAAGCTGGAGGCAGCAGCCAAAAGATTCAAGCCTCTAAATATGGATGAATGGTTTAGACCTATACTGGAAATGGATTATTTTGCATCTGTTGGATTAGCTACTGGTTATGAAGAAGAGAGTAAGACTCATCTTGTTTTAAAGGAGGTTCCAGTGAGTTTTCAATCACATCAACAGTATATAGATATTTTTCGTCCCCTAGTCTTGGAAGAGTTTAAAGCACAAATACGTAATTCTTTCCAAGAGGTGTCTTCATTAGAAGATATGCCCTGTGGAGGTGTATCTGTGGTTTCAATAGAAAGAATTGATGACTTCCACCTTGTTCGATGTGTCCATGATGAGCATGGTTCTGCAGTATATAGCGGCTGTGTTGAGAATGACTTGGTTTTGCTCACTAAACAGCCTTTAAAGAATTTTCCTCATAAAGTTCACCTAGTTGGAAAGGTATGCATTGATGATCAATGTGCTCTACTTTTCATGGAAAGAATTTTTTTGCTTGCTTTAGTCAGGGTGGTTTTTGCTATGCTATCATAACCAGGAAAGAATCTAATGAATCTTTGTTCTTTACTTCAATTAGCTGGTGTTGTCTTGCAGTAGATAATTGTTCAAGTTGTCGCAGTAGTGAATTTGTGTAACCTTTTTGTGGGTGAAAAAATGCAATGGCTGCCTTGAATTTCTTATTTACCGTTAGCAAGAACGTTGGCTGAACGTTGGCTAGTGCTTGGATTCTTTGTTAAGTTGAAAGGGGATGTTTACAGAGCTGGATAAAATAAGTACATAGCTGAAGACAAACTATCCTTAAAATACTTGGAAAGAAGTGATGCTCCTGGAAAGACTATTACGTAAACTCTATATTGCTTACTAATCTCATTACTGATCCTTTATCCCAGACATTAAATCCACTATGTGGTCTTCCCGTTCACATTTTCTCGATTAACGCGAATTATGATCCTCTTATGAAGAAATTGACCACTTTTCAGTCAGTGGGTATTTGGATACTCACCAAAGTTTGCAGCATGGCTCATTCTGATGCTTTTCTCACACTTAAAGTTAATGCCTTTTTTTTGTACATTTACTAACAGGGATAATTTTGCAATGTTCTAACTCATTACATTCTGCATGGAGCAAGAACATTGTTTATTATATAAAGGCTTTGTCATGTTTGAAATTGTCTACAACCGGAAGGGTGCTGCTTTTGTCTTCTGGGTTGCAGTTTTATCTTGTTCAGCCTTGCAAGTTGCAATACTCCCGTTGTCCTGCTAAATTTGCTCCAAAACCATTTCTTAATGTGAAAGTTTACTATTTCACCAAGGCAGAATACACTGAAGGGGACTCTACACTGTTGTAATCTCTGACCAACAGGAAGTGATTTCGGAAATTGTAATTCTATATATTAGTTTGCATTTTTCAAATAATGTTCATAAATAGCTTTTAACAATTAAATTTAAAAACGGACCATGAAAACACATTTTTTTTTGTTTTTCAGGAATTCTAAATTACTGAATGGGATGCTGGTTTTAGTTTTATCAAATTCCTTTTTCTACTTTGTTATATTCTTTCGGTGTATATCTCAGGTGGAGAGACGTGAGAAAGACAACAAAAAAAGGCAAAACATGCTTCTCATTAGATTTTATCTTCAAAGTGGATCGTCACGCGTAAATATTGCGAGAAAGCAACTTCTTGAGAGAAGCAAATGGTATCTGAGTCGTATTATGAGTATAACTCCTCAGCTTCGAGAATTTCAAGCACTTTCGTCAGTGGAGTTTATCCCTGCCCTTCCCGTTATCTTAAGACCGGCCGATCATGCACACCCTTCTGGCCAGTTGAAAAAGGTTGATTTGTCCAAGTTGTCTCAACTAATGCAGCAAGTGCTTAAGTCTACCTTTAACGAGAGTCAGATTCAAGCAATCAGTGCTGTTGTAAAAGACCCTGATTCCAGAAATGATTTTGACCTTTCTCTTGTTCAGGGTCCTCCAGGTTCATGGCTGTCTCACTCCTATCTAAAATACGTTAGCTATGTATCAAGCTATTACTTATAATCTGATGGTACATTTAAACAGGTACTGGGAAGACACGCACCATTGTAGCTCTTATCAGCGCGCTGTTAGCAGTTTCATCATGGTCAAATGCTATGGATAAGCAATCTGGTGGTAGTTTGCAAGTCAAATCAACTCCAGTCACCAATTTCAGGAAAAGCATAAGTGAGTCTGTTGCTATTGCAAGAGCATGGCAGGATGCTGCCTTAGCTAGACAACTGAATGATAATGCTGAGAAGGATACAAAAATGCCTAAGGCCTCAGCTAGAAAGAGGGTGCTTGTTTGTGCTCAATCAAATGCGGCTGTTGATGAATTAGTCTCAAGGTTAGCAGGTGAAGGTCTATATGGCATTGATGGAAACATGTACAAACCGTACCTTGTACGTGTTGGCAATTCAAAAACAGTGCATCCAAATTCATTACCCTTTTTTATTGACACACTAGTGGAACATCGTCTTGCTGAAGAAAAGATGGTTGTAGGAGATGGAAAGGATAATTTGAGTGATGAGACTTCGACAATGATACGTGAGAGTTTAGAAAAGATACTTGATCGTATTAAGTTTTATGAATCTAAACGTGCCAATCTGAAAGATGAAGGTACAGAAGAAAATGATGCTTCTTTGGTTAATCATCCTGAAGTTGACAATGGAAAGAAGTTATCTAGTTCAGAGCTGGAGGCTAGATTGAGAAGCCTTTATCGTCAAAAGAAAGAAATCTATACACGACTTGCAGCTATACAGGCAAGGGAAAAGAAGGTTAGCGAAGAAACTAGAGCATTAAGGATTAAGTTAAGGAGGTCAATATTAAAGGAGGCTGAAATAGTGGTTACAACATTGAGTGGATGCGGTGGAGATCTATATTCAGCATGCTTTGAGTTTATGTCCAATTCTAAAAAGGCTAACCTTATTGAGCAGAATTTGTTTGATGCTGTGGTTATTGATGAAGCAGCTCAGGTCTATTTTGCTTCTTTTAGTGTGCTTGTGTTGAAATCTTGTTCTCTCAAGTTACCCTCTTCCTTTCTAATGCCTCCTTAGTTTGCTTTCATTTCTGTAGGCTTTGGAACCAGCAACTCTGATACCTCTTCAGCTCTTAAAATCAAGTGGCACCAAATGCATCATGGTGAGTGATAAAGATTCGTCAGCTTGTATTTTCTGGAGAAGATTATTCTATTGTTGAAGTTTGCGTTTCATTGTTTTTGAAGGTTGGTGACCCGAAGCAACTTCCTGCGACAGTGCTTTCAAATGTTGCTAGTAGATATATGTATGAATGCAGCATGTTTGAGCGTCTACAGAGAGCTGGTTATCCAGTCATTATGCTTACTGAACAAGTAACGTGTATTCTTGTTTGCTGAGTTTGTATTTGATATTTTTCGGTGCTTTCATTTCTTGATAGTGGTACTTTCTCTTGTTAGAAAAAAAATTTTGATTGTCTCCTTTAATGTCCTAATTGTCCCTTCAAAATGTTAGATTCTGAGGTGGCTAATTAGCAGTGTTTGCCTTTTATATGCAGTATCGTATGCATCCTGAGATCTGTCACTTTCCTTCACTGCATTTTTATGATGGCAAGTTGCTTAATGGTATTCCAACATCAAGTAAAACAGCACCTTTCCATAAGATTTCAGGGCTTGGACCTTATGTCTTCTATGATGTTAGTGATGGTCAGGAGTGCTATGGTAAAAATTCTGGGTCCTCCTCGCTTTATAATGAGGGTGAGGCAGATGCTGCTATTGAGTTAGTGAAAAATCTTCAGAAAAGGTATCCATAGAGCTTTTTCTTTGGGATGCCTATCAAATTACATTGGTGACCTAGTTTTTATGCTGTCTTTATAGGTATCCATCTGAGTTTGTTGGAGAAAGAATTGGAATAATTACGCCCTACAAGAGCCAACTTTCCCTTTTGCGCTCAAGATTTTCCAATGCATTTGGGTCTTCTGTTTCTTCTGAGATAGAATTTAATACGGTGGATGGTTTCCAAGGTCGTGAAGTTGACATTCTCATTCTTTCAACAGTTAGATCTTCGGATTCATATCCTATAACATCCAAAATGAGCTCTAGCAGTATAGGGTTTGTTGCCGATATAAGACGAATGAATGTAGCTCTTACAAGGGCAAGGCTTTCTCTGTGGATTTTAGGCAATGCAAGGACTTTGCAGAAAAACAGTGATTGGGCTGCTCTTCTGGGGGATGCCAGGGAGCGGAATTTGATTATTTCTGTGAAGAGACCTTACAAGTCTATATGTGAGAACATATTGGGAAAAACTTCAGACACTAAATATACTGGAGATTTCTGTGGAGTGCTGAGTGAAGTTAACCCGTATCCCATGCAAATTGAAAGTAATCATGACAATTGTAGAAGGAATAGTAAGTATAAGGAAATGAAACATGGACGTAGGAAATCTCCTGTAACTGAAGATTTGGAGATTTCCAAAAGAATAGTTGATATTTGTGGGAAACGTAAGAAGCAGACAACGCAACTGCAAAATTTGGAGGATAGATGTAAGAGTGGGAAAAAAATTAAGGAACGTGGTGTAGACAAAACTAAGCAAGAAGCTAGTGGGCTTGGTGAAGTTTCAAATCCACTGGGATCAAGTGAGGATGTTCGTTTAAGAGGAAAAACTGTAAAAGAAACAAGGAACGCACACCAGCTTGAACATGAAAATAGTGGCCTTAAGAAAATGTCTGATACATTGGGCTCCCAAGGATTTAAAAGTTCCTTACGGCATCCTAAGAGTCAGGAAGATAAAGTTGCCCTAGGATCATATATTAACTGCAAGGTACAAAGTAAAGACATGGATGGAAGAGGCCAATCTTCGAATGAGATTGAGAGGCCAAAAGACGTGATTTCCAAAAGAAAACAACAGCGAGAGGCTGTGGATGCCCTTCTTTCCTCATCCCTTTTACCTTCAAAGAAATCTGAAACTTCTACCAGAGGCATGGCTCAAAAAAGAGCTGTTTCTTCATCATCTAAAAGTGGTGCTTTTAGACCCACCAAACAGCAAAGAGGTACTGTTTTCTGAAGATGTTATAATGGGAGTATCAATCTAACAAATGTTTTAACTCAAAAAAATTTCCATATGAACTATCAAATCTCTTCTTTACTATTACTACCAGATACTTTATGAAGAGATATAATTTTACACTAAAAGCTGAACTTGTTTGTTTTATATTATGCATAATATCTCTGACTTTGCTTCTTAACATGTAGTGCCTATCTGTTGTTCTTTGAGACATTCATTCTTACTTCAGAATTACACTTGTAAGTTGTAAATGAAGTGTGATGAGATTTGGAGCAGTCATCTATCAGTGATTAGATGGCTTAATGTATAGTTGCAAGCGCACACTTAATAGTTTAATGCCTCTAGATAAGCTGTTTACATGTTTTGTCCAGTTCCTCTTTCAATGAACATGAGTTTTTACTGCTACCAAAATGGTTTGAAGAAAACAAAACTGATGAAATATTTGAAGCACATTAGGATATTCCTGATTCTCAAATTAATTTTCATGGTTCTTAGATGTCATCAAATGATGCATCAGCTGTGGATTGGTGCTGAACTGCTCATATTGTTTGTTTTGACTGTTTCATTTGTAGGTCTACAAGCTGAAACACACGAGCAAAAGAAAGACAGGATTGTGGACTCCCATAGCTCTAGAAAAAAGAAATGATTTCATATTGCTTGTTCAATTTCTTTATTATCCGAGAAAGGCTGCCATTGCTGTGAATATACAAGTATGATTTGTTTCTCTTCTCTTGTTCTCGGTGCTGTTCTTCGATGGTAAATTATGTCTGTTTGGTTTATGTGTGTTTCCTTGAAGCTGCTTACTGAATTCTATTCATTCACGCTTCTTGCTTCTGGTGTCCTAGCCATGGACATTAAATGTTGCGTTGCAGGTTTATCACTTAGAGTGTCGAATAAAACTACGTGGTAATGCTACTGCTGCTAAATTTGGGGGGTGAAGCTTTCTGGTTCTGCATGTCAAATGTCAAGTTCCATGATTTTGTACCTTCTCGCAATCAAATAACTATTTATGGAGAATGTATGTTCTCAGAAGGTACTTTGCTTATCCTCCATAAAATACATTTTTATCTATACTTATGATCAACTAATAGATTTGTGAATCACGTGCAACCTTTGTGTACAAATTCACGAACTTGCCTAAAAGTGTGTCATTGGCTACTTTTTAAATGGTTCATTTTTCAGTATACTCTTCCTCATTGCTCTGTTTGTTATCTTTTCTTTAATAGATAACACTTACAATCTTATACATTTTTGGTTGCTGAATTTTCTGCTTATGACAATCATTTTTTTTTGTTCGTAATGTTTTTATGTCATGAAGTTTAGGTCATTGAGCTGAAGATGTAAACAATGGCACCCTCCGCCTATGTCCTAGCAGGGAACCATACCTTTCACAGTTTACAGGATGAATGATGCAGTCTTCTTGCATGAGCATCTTGCTGGGTGTGTATTTTTGGCGATCAAAGCTGGATATGTTTCAGGTATTCAACTTTTTTTTTGTTCCTCATAGTACCCCTCTGTCCCATGAGGTTTAGGACAAGTACATTTTTTTTGTTGCAAACCAAGGAAAGGGAGAATAAAAAGTAAGATGTTCCTTGTGGGAAATTGGGAGAAATTTATAGATGAGGTGTGAAGATAACTTAAATGTGTGAATGAGAACAAGAGAGAGTATGGGTTGCAAACCATACAGTTGCCTCAGTTGCTCTGCATGGCGGATTTACGATGACTCATTGAGTTTGTCCCTCTTATCAAGAAAAATGTAAAGCTCCTTGGATGCTTACGTTTGTGTTGCAGTTAAAGATCCCAATATCCTTGTGATATAGCTGTTAATATCTTTTTGATTCCTTATTATGATTTTTGGTTAAATAGTTATAGGTAAATGATATGATGCTGCTTTTCTTGTAGAATTCGGAAAATTTATTTTTTAAAATTTCACCTTTGGGTGGTTCTCTTATTAAAATCTCAACTTTCAATTATTTTATGAAAATTCGATCTTTGCCTTCGATTTTCTTCTAAAGGGCTAGCCGATTTTATTAACCTATTTTACTAGGTTTTTTTCCCACAAAAATGACGTGTCAAATTACAATTCGTTGTTTTATTTACATTAAAAAAAGTTAAAAAAAAGAAAATATGAAAACCCTAAGTAAACCTCCTCCCCCACCATCACCTCACGTGAAACCCCCTACTTTGTAACCACCTTCCTGCGATCCCAGCCTCCCTGAATCCCCCTCTCCTCGCAACCTTCCCTTCCTTGAAACCATAAACCCATGACCCACCCCCCTTCCTAACATTTTCCTACCAAATCGACACCGACGGCGGCCAACCATTTCCCTTAAACCCTAAACCTAACCCCTCTTCATTCCCATTGACCATCCAATCGTAGTTTTCCCAGGGGACTGTCCCTTTATTCACTCTCAACAACAATTCTTCATCCAAATCCACCAACATCGAACCACCCATCTCCATCAATGTTGAACCATGAAATGCATGAAAATGGAGATGCACAAGTATAGTGGTTCATGAAGGAAGGTACCCGTTTATCGGAAAATGGGTCTTTAAGTGAACGGTGCTTTGACACTCGAAAGGGGTTTTCAGGCAAGGAGCGGTTGCATTGGGGTTCTTACTAGGAAGGGATGGTGGTTGTAGTTGGTAAGCCGACAAAGATTTTCAAGGAAGGACTATTTAGAGTTTTTTTTCTAATTTCAAAACCATACAAGGGCCATTCCTAGCACGACACATGTAAGGGTCATCTAGCCCTTTAAGGGAAAATCGAGGGCAAAGGTTAGATTTTAAAAAAATAATTGAAATGTGAGTTTTTTAGAACAGAACCATTGAAATGTGGGATTTTTAAAAGTGATGTTCCTAGTTATTTTAGATGGTAAGATTAGTTAGCCTGGATTAGACCTCAATTCTTGTGATTTCTTATCTAGTTTTTGCGAGTGGTATGAGAGGGGGCTGCAAAAGAAAATGCGCCCCAATAGCTTTGTTAATGGATGGACTTGAAATTGGGATTTTGTCGTTGGCAAGGTGACCACCAAAACTTCAAGCAGCCGCACCAGACGAACTTGGTGTTTTAGTCATAGTGTTTTATCAATCGATCTTGTAAGTGAGAATGAATAGGAAACAACAATAATGCTTCATATTTCTCATTAGTTCTAAATAATTCTGTAACAAAAATGTGTTGTAAGAGATGAGTGTTATGTTAGTTGGTTAGTTATTTTCAGATTTTCTGTTAAATGATATACCACTTTTAGCATTCGTATTTAGTGTTACTTTCTTGTCCTTGTGATCTTCCATGATAAAACTTAATTTTTAGCTCTGTAATTAATGCAGCTTTGTCATGGATAGGCATGGACTTAAAGTAATTATCACATGATAATATATTCTTATGATTTTATTTTTTAGTTTTGCAAGTTGTAAAATGGCTCAGAAACTGCATTCTGGGTCGATTGTATATTTGTAAAATTAGTTGTAGATCTGTTTTAATGTCACCATCTGCAATCAGTTAACTTGATTCACCGACTGTTGGCCAGTTGTGAAAATCTGTGACTTTGTGTTTTAGCGAATAGAGATTTTGTGTATCTACATTTTAGACCCATTGTTGATAGATGACTTATTGATTTAAATCATTATAAAATTATTAATCTATTATTTTACTAATTGCAGGAAGTGATTTCTGATTGGTTTATCAATGATTGCAAATGGTTGGCAGAGCCAGTGAAGGGTAGCTTTCGGAGGCTCAACAAAACTTATGATTGAGTATTTACACCTTTTTAATTGTGCTTGGTTGTTATTCAGATGGGCCATAAAGGTTCTCTTTTCTTCTCTCTCTCTGATTTTTTATTTGGCACCATCCTTTTTGGTCAAGTTACTAATCATAGGATTTCCATGTTAAGTATCTCATATTGCTGGCAAAATTCCATGATTAGTGTGCTCTACATTAGTCGTGGACCTTTAAAAATAGCCTGTAATCCAATACGTGTACCTTTTCATTAAATCCAAAAGCAAATTATACATTTTTGGGTATTTAAAACCAAACAATGTACTTAATTTTTGGGTACTATAATAAAAAAAAATTCTTTTGCTAATACCAAATTTTGGATAGTTGGTCCCAGTTGGTCTCAACTTCAAATTGTCGCAAAAATTGTAAATTCTTGTGATAAGGGTAGCTACGAGGAATCTGTCACCAACCTACCTACACTGAGTTTAGATTAGGTTCTTGGACCATCCATTGTAAAATGTAGATTGAATGCCAAAGGTTTAGTGTACCATATACATACGGAAGTTTAATGCGCAAGTGGTTTCAAATTTTAGTTTTGACTTTTGGTTATCAAATGACTTTTAGCTTATTTCTTGACGCGTTTTCTCACGTCTTGTTAAAGAGTTAGAAAGCTGTATTAAATCAAAGTTAAATCGTAGATTGGAGTTTTGCTTTGTTTGTTGGGTTCTTTTTTGGCTTATCTTAGCTCATGCATCTTCGCGTCCGATTTAAACGTACTTCCATGGTGATTCGGATCAAGTTGATCATCTATTTAAATGATTGTTTCACATGAGTAGACTCGGACCTAGATTTCCCTCTATTCTTAGCACCGACACCATGTTTTATTAAGCTATTTTGTTAACTTTCACGAGCATAGAAACATTGATTTTTCTATTGATTACTCGGTATTGTAATTTGTATTAGGGATGATTTAATAGCAAATCAAAGTTGAGTCATAACTACGTAAATAAAATAAGAGATTGTTGTTAATATATATATATATATATATATATATATATATATATATATATATATATATATATATATTTTTTGCTTTCTTACATATTTATCTATTGTTTCTAATTAAAATTTTTTGTATAATTTTTAAACTACCTATGACTCAAAGTTAAACTTCTTTTGTAACTATGTTTAATTTGAAAATTTGAAATAGATAAGTGAATTCATTAAAAAAAGCATGTAATAAGATATTTTTAAATTTATTTTCATTTATAAAGACTCCCTAAAGCTAGCTTCAGATTAGTTCGCACTTACTAACAACGGTCTATTAACATCAAAATTTAACAAAAGTAAAAAAGTTAACAAAAGTCAACTCAATTGGCCACTGTTAGAAAGAGCGGCCAATTACGTAGCTGATTTTTGTTGACTCATCTATAGTAATGGTCCGCTGTTTGACAATGTTTGACTAGGGATTCCTTTTATTCGCAGTTACTAACTGCGAACAGACCCCTTGACTTTTTTTTGACCTTTGCTCTCTCTATTCGCAGTTAGTGAGTGCGAACTAATTCAAATCTAGTTTTAGAGAGTCAAACGCTTATAAATGAAAATAAGCTTAAAAGTATCTTATTCCATGCTTTTTATAATAATTTATCTTACTCATTCATTTCAAATTTTGGTTTAATTTTTGGTCTTCGCGGGTTGTGAAACCAATATAAATTATTTTCTTTTAATATTACCTTACAAACTCTATTCATAATCCCGTTTCGAAAAAGTGGTTTTAAATAGAATTTTAAATACATAAAGTTGTTATAAGTTTACTGATCAGGTTAAATGTAATTACATATTTCTTGTCATTATGCAAATTAGTTGATCCATTATAATGTTCACAAAGGTGTAAATCAAGATTTAATTTAAAATTATATATATGGATCATCTCTCAACATTTACTAATCATGCTAATAGAACTCTGCACCTTGAGAAAATAGTTAAGTTAACCATTTTAATTGATTATACAACATCCATTTTGCCTTAAAAAAAAAATCTTTTTCATTGATTTTTTTGAGGTAACTACTGTATGGTAAATTATAGATTTATGATGGTACAATCATAGAAAATATGTCATCATCATCCTATCCAGTGTATCCCGTTCATAGAAAAACTATGGACAAGTGGGGAGGGAAGGACGACGGCAATTCATACCCATAAAGGAGAGTGCGACCAAAGGGAGTCTCCCGGCTCGAGAAAAAATAAGAGAAACCCCTGCGTTGTGGGAGATAAAAACGCAATAGATAAAATAAAAACGTAAAAAAAAAAAAAAAAAAAAAACTAAAAGAGAACTATACTATCAATAAAGCTATTAGAAACGGGAGAAAAACAAGAGAAGACAAACCCCAATAGAAACGGGAGAAAAACAAGAGAAGACAAACCCCAATTGGTACCCTAATAAATCAGTCTCATATACTACCAATAAAGCTATTAGAAACGGGAGAAAAGAGGTTGTTTCTTGGTGAGATGACCTTAAAACAAGGAATTCAATCTCATATGCTAATAATTACTCTTTTTGTCCTTCTGAGTTTGCAGCTTAAAATTCAAATATGTGTGACCTTTGTAAGCCTAAATGTGCAAATTCAAAGAGACAGAGGAAATAATTTAGTTGGGCTATTTAACTCATACTTCATATTAGAAACGTTTTACATTGAGACTCACACAAGAATTTGTGATATTTGTTTAAGTGGTAGTAATGTGGTTGTTTTTCAATTAGGAGTATGATATTGATGTATTCATTGTTAGTAGTAGACTAGTGGTAGTAGAAAAGCATCTCCATCCACAAATGACAAAACCCATAGTTTGGAGTTTAGACATTGAATAAAGCAAAGGATGTTTATACCATAGAATTACTAAAAAAAAGTTTGTATTATTGCAGTTAGGATGGTGTTGGTAAATTAAATGGTAGAGCAAGATTTGGTAGGATTTTGATTATAGTCTTGTAGATTTATTTCAAGTGAGAGTGAGGAAGTCCCATACCATTCCCTTTTAAGTACATTGCATTTGTGCTGCTCTCTGGATCATTTCTGAACCAATGATTAAAACCTGCTGCACCTTGTGTCTTAGTACTTATTTGCTAGCTAGCTACTCTACTTTTTAGAATAAATGTTCTCTGTTTTTGTTTTCTCCAAATCCAATAATACTTGCACTTGTTATGTTCTCACTTTTTAGCCCACCTCCGCCGCATCATATACTATGAAATTTCACTTTTTCTTTTATTAATTTTCTTTTTCTAGTAAACATCTTAAGTTTGATTCAGCTAGTATCCTGAGAGACCGTTTTTTTGAGAGACGTCTTTCAGGCCCATTCCATCAAAGCTTACTTTGTACTCTTCACATTTTTTTATGGGCCAACCAAATAATAGATGGTCTTTCAAAAAGACCGTCTCTCACAAGAATGTGTGAATTTAATTATATGGAGGTTATGTTGAAAATACTTCATGTGAGACAAGATTCCACATCGATTAAATAGTGGGTTGTTGATTTGCATATATAGTGGGTGAGCTAATCCTCTTACTACCATATGTTTTGGGAAACAATGAACCTCACTGAGTGTATGTACAAGTTAATGCTCTTGAAACCTGGGTTTGTGGGCCCGAACGCACGGGTGTCTCGTGTCCACACGAGTGGGCCACTGTGAGATCATGTGACGAATTGTCACGGCCTAATAGTTTGATCCAAAAGCTTTGAGTTTTCTCTCTTTCCCTTTTAAAGATTCAAACTTTACTTTATTTTTTTTAAGATTTTAATATTTAATTAAATTTGCTTTTAGATAGGGGTGAGCATAATCGGATATCCGATCCGAAACATGCAGTCGGATCGGATATCCGAAAACCGATATATATGATATCCGATGCTTATGAGAAAAAGTTAAAAATTTCCAGTTGGATATTCGAAATATCCGATATCCGAAATTTTTTCGGATATCCGATATCCAATATCCGACAATTCAAAAAAATGTCGGATATTCGGATATTCGAATCTACAAACATTGATATCCGAATTTGTATCCGATATCCGAATTTTCGAATCAGATATTTGATCCGAATTGTAACTTCGAATTGGATATCCTAAAAATCGAATCGAATATCAGATCGAATCATCGGATAATCGGATCATCAGATAGTTTTGCTCAGCCCTACTTTTAGAGATATTACAATTTTTAGTTATAGTTAGTTTTCTACCATGAAATCCCAAAAGATTGAGATTAATTACATGTGAATTTATATCACTTAATTTTCAAATAGAATTGCATATAAATTAATTATAATACTGCCAGTTATTATTGTGTGAAAGTGCTTTAGTTAGTAGTACAATTCAGAACATTACTATTTCTAATGAAAAATTAAAGTATCTTAAGGTAGATTGACTGGAAAATAGGAGTAATGATAATGTATACAACAATCAGCATGACCATTAATAGTATATTCTATACTACAGACAATGATAAAGCCATGACATTCTAGAAAGTTTGCTTCCGAAAAAACAAAAATAACATAAATAATGGTAGTATACATGTGGTGTTAACAAATAATTATGAATATTACCAAGTTAGTAGGATTTGTTTGATTCATCTCGATGTAAAATTTTACTAATATTATTTTTATTTTTTTAATTAAACACAATTAAAGATATACTTTCTCTGAATTTTATTGGTTGCTACAGTTTCTCTAGCAACTATTGTTCATCAGCTGATTTAGTTTCATATACTTTTCTTTATGTATAATGCAAAACATAGTCAAGTAAGACTTGTTTAATTCGTCTTAGTGTGTTTCATAATATTAAGTTTTTAGATTTTCTTATCATATGAATTTAAAGATATTAAAAATTAAAGTCGTGCATCGGATAGCGTGAAAAAAAACAGAAGTGTAGCAACTATTAAAAAACAAAGGAAGTATAGAATTAAAGTAATGCATTGATAAGTGTGTAAAATCAATGCGATTTAATCATAATAAGAAATAGTTTTTCTAAATAAAAAAATAAAATTAATAATTGTAGCTAGTTATAATAAAAATACAGAAGGATTTTGTTAAAAAAAAAAGAAGAAAGAGTGAAGGATTTGAGATCGTCAACCATGTGAGAAGACGCAAGTTGATAGACAGAGCAATGGTGTTTACGGAGGAGCTTATTACGATCGTTTTACGGATCAAATTCAGTGTCTATTTTTGTGGGTTGAATATTTCCAATGCAAACTTAGAGCTGGCTCCAAACATTGAACATGTCTCTTTTTAATTCAATCACCCACATAATTCATCATATTATTTGCTTCATGTTGCAAACATTCAACATGTCTATTAATTAACACTTCATCATATTGTATTTTAATATTTAACTTTTCACTTTATCTTGAGGATCTGTATCGAATCCTTGAAACTTGAACACGTATTCAAATTGAACATGAATATAAGAGTTTGTGTTATGTAATGTTGCATCCAACAACTGTGAATAATATGCATTATTAGTATAATATTGTTTGTTTTAAAATGTTTTTACTTCTTTTTTAATTTGTACCATATAACTTAATGAACTCATATATATTTACTTTATATTGTGCTTTATTTTAAACAAATTCAAAAACAAAGATGGAAGAAAAATCATATATATCTTCTTGTTTTGTTTCTTTTTTTAACCTTAAACACAACAAAACAACGGAGAAATGATTTATATTTATTGTCAACGTAGATAATTTTTTTGACTCTAATTTTTTCAAAACTTAAAATCATAAATAGCTTTTTCATTAAAAAGATCAATCAAAAAGTGATCATTACTATTTCAAAAAAAAATAATGTCCTAAATTTTTTTCAAAAATATATGCATCTCTTAAAAATTGGTATTTGTAAGATATTTGGGACACATATTTCTTGAGTAATCTTGGTAACTAAAAATAGGAAATAAGAGTAAAGATTATGTTTGTTTGAGAAAAAGAAGAAAGTGTAGGTGCACATGGTTGTGTTTGTAAGTGTTGCACAAAATAGTGCATAATCTCCGCCGATATGCTTCACATTTCACAATAGTGAGGTCTTAATTAAGAGTATACTCCTAATCTTATTTGGGGATCTGTTCATCTTCAACTAAACTTCTTCCCCTAAGTCTTTGCTTCTTATGCTAATCATATAGGATGCCCTTTTTCCCTTTCCCACTATATTTTTTAATTAACTCACAAACCAACTTAACTAACTAACACATAGTTTATGAATCCATTAATCCCCCATCATAGTTTGACCTTTGACTAATATTAACTACTTTCTAAACAAGCTTGTAATTTATTGTCAAGTTGGAAGATTTCTCTTTTTTCCCATTGGCCCTTTTATTATTTTGCAATTAGGCTCAAGAATCTCTTATAGATGTAAAAAGTAGAGAATGATGTATTTATTCTGTGGATGATGAAAATTGAATCCTTTTTATAAAGAAGGAATTGTCTTTTAGATTCATGATTTTCCTTTAGCCTTTGATTTAGTAGAATTTATTAGATCACTAGCTAGTAACGGTGGAATCCTTTGTATTGGGATGGACTCGACTGAACTTGAATATTTATTAGTAGGGGTGTCTATATTAGTTATGAATTGGGTTTTTAGTGTCATGTTTCAAGTTTGAGTTTTGAAATTTCATATGCCTATAATAATGTGTTTATTTAATTTCATGTTCAAGTCATTTTCTGATTTGGTCAATATTAACCGAGTTAGACAGCCTTTAAAGTATAATACCTAAAATTAAAGTTTGAAAACTCTTACCTTTATTTTCATTTGAATTTTTTTTCTAAATTACTCCCTTTCATTTCTGATTTTGCAACACTTTTTGGCTAATCAAAAACTCTTATAAAATAAAATTAAGTCTTATATTTTATTTGAAGCAACTACGTACCGTTTATATATATCTGTTTTTGACATTAAATATTTCACAAAAACTTGCGTAAGACCGTCTTAGAATAAGACCACAATTGGGTTGGCCCATTCTCAGGCGCGTGCACTACACGCGCTCCAGATTTTTTTTTTTTTGGTTTTTTTCATTTTCTGGGCATTTTTCAATTTGCACCTGAAAGGTATCAATTTTGACCTTAAAGATATCAATTTCAACGTAAAATAGTACTTAAACATATCAATGAAAGTAAAAATTTCAATAACATACAATTCATTATTTATTACTTCAATTATCACCAAACATGCATCAATTATGACTTTATCTTGTTTTTGTTATAATGTTAGCTATATCAATTATAAACAAAATAAATTAACTACATAACAACATACAATTCATTACTTATCACTCTCAATTATTACCAAACATGCATCAATTATGACTTTATCTTGTTTTTGGTATGATGTTAACTATATCAATTATAAACAAAATAAATGAACTACACAACATACAATTCAATACTTATCACTGTCAATTATATTAGGTAGAAATTGATCACTTTAACGTTAAAATTGATCACTTATAGGTTCAAATTGAAATTTTTACTTTAATTGATATATTTAAGTACCACTTTACGTTGAAATTGATATCTTTAAGGTTAAAATTGATACCTCTAAGAGTAAAATTGAAAAATGCTCAGAAAAATGGAAAAAATTGATGGACTCCTTATTGGGCCACGTCTTATTCTAAGACGGTCTTACCAAAGATGTCCTGCAAATATTTTGTTTTCTAACTAGGGTTGAAACATAATATTTTGGCCCACTTGGTTTATGATAATGATTTAGACATTAGTATCTTTTTAGTGATACGGGAAACTCTTACAATAACTCAAATTTGTTAATTTGGTTACAATCTTCAATTTAAAAATTCATATAAAAAAACATTTGGGTAAGTCACATGATTGTTATCTTTTTTGCCTCTCCCTATTTCAACCATTAACACTATTTACTACATCAAATCATGTTATAGATTACAAAAAGAAGAAATTAATATAAAATTAAGCTATATAATGAATGATTAATTAAGTTTAATAGGACGGATTTGTACTACAAAAAATGGATTAATAAGTTAATAATAATAGTACTTGCATAATAGAGGTACGTAATGCTACCAAATCACATTATCACATGCCAACAATAATGAATAATAGTAACCCACTTAACATTTTTGTAATAAAGTCTAAGGAGTGGGTCTATGATTTATGTGTTTCATTTTATTTTATTTTTTATTTATTTATTTATTTATTTATTTATTTATTTTATTCATTTATCATTATTATTATTGTTAATACTTAATATTATTATCTCACGGCAGCACAGTAAGGGCTTCTCACATGGATTCCTTTGTATTTCTATTTTCCTCCACGTTCTTCAAAGCAATTCCCAAAATTCTATGTCTACATATATACCTTATACTATTTCCGTTTTTAAATATTTGTAACTGATTATAACATATTATATAGAAAAATATCACTATCGATAGCACATACTTTATAACCGAACAGAGAAAAGTAAACAATAGTATGTTCTTGTGTATGTACATATATGTGTACTATTACTTAATTACTAGCATGATGAGAGGTTAGTGCAAAACATATTGAGTTGGATTATCATTTTCGTGTGTGTCAAGTGTTAATAGATCAATTTTGGGCAGTGTTGATTATGTATTATATAATACATAGTAAAACATATTTAGAGGTTTCAATAACTAAAATTTTAAGCATAATAAGAACGATCAATTCATGACAAATATTATCATAATGATGTCAAGTACTAGTCTTTCTAGTTGACATTATATTATATTTTTATTACCGTCTACACTATTTAATATGACAACCAGAAAGCTAGTTTTGTGTATTATTTGGTTAGTGAATACATAACTCTTGATGTCATATAATGAAAATATACTTATACAAATGATTAGTGTAAACTTGAGTTCAATTCTTACTTAATATTTTTTTATCTCTATGTTTATTAATTCTGTAATCTAAAAAAGCTAGCTAGAACCATATTCCACATGTATACTTCAAATTTTGGATTGAGAATTGGGTCAATAAAGAATGTGGCCTTATTGAAGATTACCAAGGAGCTAGTTTTATATTACATGAATAACAACAACCAGTGTCCTGAGAGATCGTCTTTCTGAGAGGCGTCTCTCAGGCCCAGTCCATCAAAACTTACTTTCTACTCTTACATTATATTTTTTTATGGGCCAACCCAATAAGAGATGGTCTCTCACAAGAATTTGTGATATTTTAATTAGATCTTATCGAAATAACTAAATAAGTAACAATATTTGCTTATTAATGTAGTGTAAGAGAAATATATAAGAAAGAAAAACTTTTTTTAATACTCTTATAACATTTTGAATGGAAAACCAAAAGATACAGAAGGAATAAATATTACAAATTAAATATTAGAATTAATCAAAACAAATATATGTGAATATTATGTGATTATGAAAAATTAAACATTGTCTGATCAATTTGTTAAGTTTAAAGGAGTCATCCGATCTTACTGCATAAGATTTGATCAGATAATTAAAAAGGTGTAATTAACTCACATTATACCAACTTTGTTTCTGTCTTTTACGCGAGAATTAACCAATGATCTTATTTGAGAAACAGCTGCTCTCTTGAGAGATTGTCTTTTTGAAAGACGTATTTCAAATCCAACTCATTAAAATTTAATGTATACCTACCGTATTCTTAATCCCTACTTACATTATCCTTAATGCTTATTTATCATATCCTTAAAAATGCTTACTTTCAATATTTAAATGTCTACTTACATAACTCTTAATGTCTACTTATAATAATTTAAAAAATATCGGCTCAATTAGAGATGTGTCTCAAAGAGACCGTCCCTCACAAGAATTTCTCACCATGAGATATGCCTCATATTTGGATTTAATAACCCAATAATAGAAACTTTAAGCTTATAGGCTTCTTGTTTCAAGGTCGTCTCATCGTGAAACGATCTCTCACAAGAATAGCTCGAAAACTTAAGAAAATTGGTTTAGTCTAAGTGAAACAAGAGTTGATTCTGAATTCTAAATAATCTTTAATCTGATTTAATTTTGTTCTTTATTTAAGATTATGCACATTTTATTGGCGTGGAAAATTGACAAAGCTATAAATAAACTACTTATAGAATTTTTCATTTCTTTTTTGTTTAAATAAAAAATAAAAGCGTACATTCAGATTGTAAGCTGACATGTTCAATATTCCCAAATTAACATTATTAATAATTGATATGTTTAATATAATAGAGGTGTATGTCAATGGACTATCTACGAATTAATAATGCTATTTTTATTTCTCAAAAATTTTTAAAAGGGGTATTAGGTAGGAAAAATTACCAGGAATAATACAACATTTTGCTTATTTCCCTACAATAATACCAACTTTTGATTAACCATGAATAATACCAACTTATGGGGGTGTTTCCTACAATATACCTAATATGTTAAAAATCAAACTATGGGTGATTATATGACAAAAAAATTTAGTAAATTAGTTAATAAACTTAAGTTGGTATTATTCTAGAAAAAAAGCCCCCAAAGTTGGTATTATTCATGGTTAATCAAAAGTTCGTATTATTGTAGGAAAATTAACAAAAGATTGTATTATTTACGGTAATTTTTCCATATTAGGCTACATGTAAACATGAGTATTATATTTTCTTATACTTCTTTTGTTTTATAGAAAATCCTACAACTATAAAATTAATCAACTCATAAAATTGATATTTTTAAGGAGTGGAGTAAAAAAAATGTATACTTTGCATGTAAATAAAATATGTGAATAACATGAAAAAGTAAATTAAATTTCTGAATTACATAAACATGCCTACTGAACAAATCAAGCCAATGTTATTAAATAATTAATTTGTCAATATTCACAAGTGAATATATTTATGAGATTTTACCATAATTTGAATTATAATGGGCTTATTGGTACCTAATGCTTGTTTTCTTGTAGTTTCTAATTAAAGTGGGTTCATTTGTTGACCCCCTTGTCTAAATGAGAAAATTTGAAAAAACAAAGATAATTTGCAAACTTATGTAAATATATGAGACTCGTGCCAAACTTTATTCCAAAATAAGCGTCTTTGGCTCCAAAGCTAGGCTTGGTGTAAAGACGCTGTTGTTAACAGCGAGATATTATAAATGATACAGAAAACGAATTATCGCTGTTACTAACAGCGTTTTAATGCCTTTTATATTTCCCATTATCTCGCTGTTACTAACAGCGTTTTAATGCCTCTCATATTTCCCATTAACTCGCTGTTATTAACAACAGTTTCTGTGTTTCCTCTTTTGCTTGTACTCGCTGTTAGTAACAGCGTGTTAATGTTTGACTTATTTTGATGCTTTAAACTAGCCGTTGTAAAATGTAATAATAGCCGTTATGCCCCATAAAATAGCCGTTGTTATTATGTTCTATAAATAACTCCATTATTTCTCTATTTCATTTCATTAAAAGTCCATCATTCTTGTTCATGCTAATAGGTTTTGAAGGTAATATATATAATTTTTATGTTAGTATTATTTTCAATTTATATGTATGATTAATGTTTTTGAATAATTAACTATGATAATTTATCATGTGTTATGTAGATGTTGCAAGAGCATTCCATTGATGAGCTTTGTGATTTTGGTTATGAAGTTGAGATTAAGACAAATTGGAGCGACAATGATCCTGGTCGTGAATATGTTGCTTGTCCATTCTACTTGGATGAAGAAATCGGTTACACGTACTTTAGGTGGATTGCTCCAGAGGGTACGAAATGGCAGAGAAACGTAATAATACGGCTTAAAAAAGAAAAACAAGAGCTTAAAGATGAGATATCCAATCTCAAGAGACAAATAGATGATATGGCACATAGGAAACAAGAGACTCTTACTATTATGAGGAAGTTTAAGAAGCAAGCGTAGTTACCGATAGTTTATTTTATTGAACAAACTATGTATTTTGATATGAAATGGTTGAATATGAATGAAATTGTGTTGAATTTTCGAGTAGTGAACATCACGTGTTGAATGAAAGTGTAGAAAGGGTAAGATTCATCATATCATCATTTCATTAATAATAAACGCTAAACTAATGCTACAATAAACATATATACATTTACATATGTACATCTACATATATATTACAAACTACACACTAAAGTTTCAATGTCCAATACGTTCAAATGTTTACTAAATAAACAGTATCCTAATGCTAATCCTGCCTTCTACGATAGTAAGAGGCGGTCGCATGACGCTCGGTGTTAGTAACAACGATTACTTAAAATTCCAATAACCTCATATCTCGCTGTTAGTAACAACGTGTTTACACCGAGACTAGCTTTGGAGCCAATGACGCTTATTTGTGGATTAAAGTTTACTTAAGTCTTATATTTTGACTTAAGTTTAGTAAAAGTCTCACTTTTTTCAATTTTCTCTAAATGATTAATTCTTTTATAGGTTAATTAGCTAAAATACCCATTAAGTAGCCAATCTCCTGAGAGACCGTCTCTTTGAGAGACGCCTCTTAAGCCCAGTTCATTAGAGGTTAATTCCTACTCTTACTTTATATTTTTCTTTATAGGCCGACCCAATTAAAGATGGTCTGTCAAAAATACCGTCTCTCACAGGAATTTGTGTTAAGTCAAACTAATAACTCTAATCTCCAATTAAATAATTTGTAACTTTGGGCATTAGTGGAGAATTTATTTATTTATTTATTTTTTTTTTGGAAATCATTAGTGGAGAAATTAAAAGCACCTTAATTGTCTATTATTACTCCAAAGAACCAAATATTCTATATTAAAGTTGTTCATGACATCCTACCATATATAACATCCTCCATTCCAAATTAGTTGTAATATTAAAAAATGATACTACTTATTCATCATTCTTAATTTGTGATTAGTTTTTAATTTGTAGGTTAAAATATAATCAAGTGAGATCTTATTTGATTCGCCTCATTACAAAGATTATAATTAATATCAAATTTTTTATAATTTTTTCGTATTATACATAATTAGAGATATTAAGAATTAAACTAATGCATTAAACTGCATAAAAAAAGCAAATGTTACAATAGTAAATTGGAACAGAGAAAGTATTAGATCTATTATACTAGTAGTGTTTATAAACTAACCTTTGACCATCTTGAAAGGGGAAATTTGTATTATAGACCTAAGAAGCAATACAATTCGTAAAATATATGTCTTTTTGAGTTCTTAACATATAACTCAGATAATGCAAATTTAAAGGATAAATAAAGTATTGAACTGTTATATATAGACTTTTGGGCAATATATACTTTCTCATTTCATAATATATGCTTGTTACAATATTAATCTTTTTATGTGTTTGATAATATTTATTAAATTACAATATACTCTCTCTGATTCATATGTTCTAAAAAAATTTATGAATTTAAGAGTTAAATTTTGACTATGATTTCTCATTGATAGATAGGAAAAAACATACATATATATTCATGTGGGATCTTGACAGATTCGTTTTAATATATATTTTTTAAATATTAATTTTTTTGAATTTTTAAAGACTCGCATAAAATTATTTGACATTTATATTTACATTGAGATCTGCATAAAAAGTAAATGAAAAGAACAAATGAAACAGTAAAAGTATACATAAAGTAATTTATAAATTAGCTCACACACTTTGTGGCTAGCCCACATAAAGTATTTATTCCTGTACACTTAGCCTAAATTGATCCTTTGGAAAGGCCATTAAATTAGCTCAAGGAGATCATCAAGTTGTCACTGGCCATAATCGGACAACAAAATGTCTACACAGTAAGTAGTACTTCCCGTTCTGAAATACTTGTTATATTTCTGTTATTGATATTTGACATTATTTATCATTCAAGCTTATTTTATATATTGCAGCTAATGCATGTGTAAGAAAAAATATAGTCAAGTGGGATTTTGTTTGAATCGTTAATCGTATACTTTCATAATATTAATTTTTTATAATTTTTAAATGTGTATTTCAACATATAAATGATTAAAATAACGCATTAGATTGCGTAAAAAGTCAAATGTAGCAAGTATTATAGAAAGGAGGAAGTAATAACTAAATATATAGTATTATAATTATATTATTGATGTCTAATTGAATTTGCACTCTATAATTTTAAAAAATTTCACATGCATAATTTTAAATTTGTGTTTAAAAAATAGAGATGCAATTTAAAGTTAAAGAAATACTTTTTTTTAATTGGGCCATTTTTGCGGACTCAATTTTCATCGTGAATAATATCCACAATATTATATATTAAAAAAAACTAATTGGTGGTTTTTGAAGTTAAGGGAGATATGGGTTGGGCTCTTAAGAAACGTCTATACTATAGACAATCTCTCAAGAGAGTATTTAAACTTTAAAAGTAGTAATAGTATGGTTGTAAAATCAAGATAGCGCGCGAGACTAAACTAATCTTATTTTATTTAGGAAAAATTAATATTAATAATTCAATCTTTTACTCATTCGTCGTGAATAGGCCCACCTTAGATTATTTTTTAATAATCTAACTTTTGTCCTTAATTTGCTATCAACGTATCCTAGCTATTAGTATGTTAATAGCAAACTAAGGGCAATAATTAAATTATTTTAAAATAATCTAGAGGTGGGATTATTAACAACGAATGGGTAAAAAGTTGAATTATCAACACAATTTTTCCTTTAATTTATTTAACTATATTGGTGTAAAAGATATACTCCCTCCTATTCTACCCATTAGTCCCATTGATTTTTTTCACTATTCACTTATAAGTCTTAATTTGTATTTTATTCCTAATCTATGAGTTAAAACTTAAAACATAGTCATGTGTGATCTTGTTTGATTCGTCTCGATACAAAGATAATAATATCTACTTTTATAATTTTTAATTAAAAACAATTAGAGATATTAAAAGTTAAAATATTATCTCCATAAGTGTGAAAAACTAAATGAGACTAATGGTTGAAAAGGAGGTAGTATAAAATGACGAGACATAAAATAGGGTAAGTATCCATGCCTTATCAATTTGGTGCATAAAAATAAATGAGACTGAATCAACATAAAATTATCCCAAAAAAAGGCAATTATAGAACACAAATTCTTGTGACCATCTCTAATTGGGTTGGCCTATTAAAAAAAATACAAAGTAAATGTAGGCAATAAATTTTAATGAATTGGACATGAGAGATGTCTGTCAGAAAGACGGTCTCTCAGGAGACTGACTGATTATGCAAATAGATAGAAGAAAATATAGGAAGCAAAGGAAACCAACTGTCAAGTTTATGAAAAATCTGGAAGTCATACATCGAAATTCTAAATTAAACACCCCTGGATCATTTTTCGACTCTCGTAGAGGCAGTTGCAACAACAACTAATTAAACTAAATTAAACTTCCACTCTTCCAACAATAAAATATATACTACTTATACAACTATAGCGGAATCCAAATTAATAATATCATAAATTCTTATATGAGACGAATAGACATACAAATATATTTTGTACGTACTTCATAATGACTCAATTTGACTATTATTTTAACAATATTAGGTAATTTAATATTAACATGATTATAGAAATATAATAGTCTACATATCCCTATATACTACTACATCTCAAGATCGGTTTTGAAATAATTGTTACATTTAGCCGATATGTGATTATAGTGACTGATTTGATCAGTTGACTTTATTAATTGGTTTGACCAGCTGATTTTGAACCCGCTGTTATATAAGTTGTTTCAACCAGTAAATTTACCAAACACTAATATTAGCTGGTTTGACAATTCATCCCTCTATTTATATCAAAATAAGTAAAAGTTGCTCAATAAGCTAATTTGCCAAACACCACCAATATACTCCCTCCTATTCATAGAGAATGAGACATTTTCTTATTGGGTCAATTCGCTGAAAATGTCTCATTTTTATTTTTGTCATTCTTTTTTATTCTTTTACCCTTACTACAATAACACAACACATAAATATCAATACCTTTATGGAAAAAAAGAGTTTTTCACTCACTTTTAGGTGGTCTCCTACCTCTCATTGGTTTTAGTGCAAAATCCAGATGTCTTATCCTCTATGAATAGGAGAAAGTATTATTTTTTGTAAATTTTTTTTATAAAAATAGGCAATAGCAGTAGGTAGATTAAAAAATGGAAAACATAATAAAAAATTGAACCCCCTAATCCCTTCCATCCCCTTTAAATCCCCCACTTCCCCGAACATGTTCCTTCACCATCATCAGCACCAATCACCCCAATTTCACTTTTATAACTTCCATTAAATTTCCACCCAAAAAAAACCCAAAAAAATGGATTCAAAAAAATCCAACAAAATCAGAGACATAGTAAGGCTTCAACAAATCTTAAAAAAATGGAGGAAAACAGCAAATGCATCAAAAAACAACAATGGAAGCAGCAGTAGCAGTAATAATAGTAGTAATAAAGGCATAAAATTCCTTAAAAAAACATTATCATTTTCAGATAACTCTGTTTCTTCAGTAACAGAGTATGTTCCGAAAGGTTATTTAGCGGTTTGTGTTGGGAAAGAATTAAAAAGATATGTAATCCCAACTGAGTATTTGGGTCATCAAGCATTTGGGATTCTTTTAAGGGAAGCTGAAGAAGAATTTGGGTTTCATCAAGAAGGTGTTCTTAAGATCCCTTGTGACGTCGTCGTTTTTGAAAGGATCTTAAAAATGGTGGAACAGAAAAGGGATGAATTCTATTTTCATGAAATGGGTCATTTTGAATTTCATGGCTCGGATTTTGATGTTATGAGTTCTTCTTTAAGTGCTTCTTGTTCTCCTGATTGTGATCATCTTCTTCAACCTTCTCTTCCTCAGTTGTGCAGATGATTTTTTTATTTATTTTTTTATTTTTTTGCATTTTTTATTTTTCTTTTTTGGGTCTGCCCTTCCCCTCTTCTGGCTTTTTTGGAGGAAAAATATGTATGATGGTTGGATTTGGGAAGAAAAATTAATGGAGAAGTATGATGGGGAATGAGGTAGATTTTTTTTTTTTTTTGTTTCTTTTTATTTTTAGGAACAACAAATGTTGAATTTGTAATGGTTGATTAGTTTTTAATAGATCAGTCATTCATGTATTAATCAATTGCATTCTCAATTTATCATTTGCTTTAAATTGGATTCTCATAATTTAATCTTAGAGACAACATTTTTTCTATTGTTAATAGGGATAAAGTTGTCGAAAATAATTCAACATTTTACTTATTTGGGGTGAATAATTCTACTTTTAGATTATTATCTAATAATTTAACCTTTTGTAATGTATTTGCTCCCAACATGTCCGGTGATCAGAAATATTGCAGCTCGACCCTTGAATCACCACATTCCCACCTTCCCATCTCAAACTAGCTATATTGGGAGTAATCAAAATAGAGTAAAACGTTAGATTATTTTCGACAATTTTTTCAAAAAATAATGAACACCATAACCTACGCAAACACAACAAATAAGTTGCTTACTTGCTCTGTTTTGTATAGTAAGTAAAACTATCTAATTAGCTCGTTGAAATGATCATATTTCAAAGAGAGTCAAATTGCGGATGGGTAAAATGTCCTCACAAGATTTAAAATCATAAAAGCGGGTCATCAGCAATGAAAAAGCGCAATTAAAAGATTTGGATAATTTATCTTGTATTACATCGCTTCTATTACAAGTTAAAAAAGTAAAGTAATCAAAAGTTAGTTTTTAATCTCTAATTAATGATATCCAAATCCAATCAAAAAATATGGTTAGTGAGTATGGTAATGAACTAATTATATTGTAATTTTGTTAAGATATACTTCCTCCGTTGTACAATACTTGCTACATTTCACTTTTTTACTCAATTCAATGTACAATTTTAATCATTAATATCTTAAACTACACTTAGCTAAAAATTATAAAAATTAAATATTATAAAAGTATGCAATTAGACGATTCAAACAAGATCCCACTTGCCTATATTTCTTCTTACACATTAATCATTATATATAAAATAGGCAACAATGAATAATACTCATAAGTCAAAAAAAAAAAAAGTAATAAAAGACAATAATCCCATGATAGTCGGGTAGCAATATTCTTTCTTTCACTAAAGAAGACAAAGTTGATTGTATGACAATAACTAATATTTAACCTCTAAAAAATAAAATACAGCTAGAAGCCTAAAAGTACAGTAGGTACTATCTTTTAGAACATCCCAAAAAAGTTAGAAACAGTTAAACTTTTTAGATGTGTAAGGGACAATTTTTATAATTAGTCTCCATAATTTAAGCTAACCTCATAAATGTTAATTATTCTAAAGCCTACCTTGACTTTAAGTACAATTAATAAAGTATTAACTGATTGATTTCCAAGCAATATGCTTATTTTAATTTTAATTAACTTCATCATCAAATGATTCCAAACTTGGAACTGTTATTTCTTCTATATCCATTTTATGTTGCTTGTTCTATCAATTATGTTACCATATGATGATTATAATAGGATTATCATTTTCATTATATCCAGTGTATTCCGCTCATAGAAAAGCTATGATTAGGGTTTGGAGAGGGAAGAACGACGACAGCTCATACTCATAGAGGAGAGTGCAGCCAAAGATCGGAGAGTGGGGAGGATTATAATAGAAGTTGTCAAAAATTTTCCAGAATAATCGAATTGGAGTATGACTCAATTCGTTTTAACAAAAACCCACGATGAAAATCAAAATCAGATTGTGAAAATATTACATGCACGGCACGTACACAAGAAATGAAATTAAACATGACTTGACTTCAGATATATAAATCCGCCCATATTAATTATAATATCCAAAATAATTATAACTTTAATTTCTATAACCAACCTTAACTTAAATTTTCTAGAGTAATTAAAGAGCAAAAATTTGCATATTAATTGAAAAATTTTATATTATCATTATTTTAAAAATTATTTGAAATCCAAAATCACAATAATTTTTACTCGCATTATATATATCATTAAATTAATTTAAAACTAGTTGTTTTTATGATTAGTAAGGACAAAGCTATATATGTTAGCGCTTAAGCGTACACATCTCACAAACATTTATGACAATTTTTAAATTTTTGTATGAAGTTTTATAAATTGTTGATCAAAAACTTAAGCTTGTAAGAGCATTAAATACATACATTTCACAAACAAGTTAATTAATTTGAGCTTTAATAATATAAAAACACGTTAAACAATATTATCGAAATTTATTATTTCTACTTTAATACATTATAATAATTAATTTCTTAAAAAATATTGATATTTGTTGATGATAATTAGTGGAGAGGTGCAAATGCTAACAACAAAAGTCAAAACCCAAAAAAAAAAAAAAATACTAAACCATACATCATACATGTAGAGAGTGCATGCACGATAGAAATGAACCAAGCTAGCTAGGTGTGCATAAAATAATGCAGGCTCATAAGTCTAACATGAACCAATAAAAACATGTATTTTTCTTATAAAATATAAATATTAATAAAAAAATTAGGATAATTAATTTCCTATTAATTGGTCTAGAATGTAAACTTTGCACATGATCATCTATTCATCTGTATATTAAGGAGTTATTATTATTATTATTATTATTATTTTTATTATTATTATTGATTATGCAAGGCAGGCTGTTGTAAATACTAGAGATAGTGCAGGCTGCAGAGCAAGTGGTATTACTCTCCTTTCTTCCACTTAATTTATCCTATTTTATATTTTTATTTTATTTTGTCTTAATGAATTTACATTATTTTCATTTTTTGGATATAATTTTATCATTTTTATATTTTATGTTAGTTTATTATTTTTAAATTATTATTTTGACTCAGGGGCGGAGTAAAGATTTTAGATACCCTATTTATTTTTTGTAATGTCTTTTAAAATGGGACTCTTTATTATATTAAAACATAAAATTTTTTCCACTTCAAGAAAATATCAAGACAAAATGTTTTGTAACATTATACTTCAAATATAAAAAAGTTTTACGATTAAATCATTTCAAAGGTCTTGCTGGGGAGCAAGTATAAATATAGCACCATTAGATTTGAGGCCCCCCGAAATAGGCGATCGGCTAACCTGGGATGCCCCAGGAACCAACATTGTTTCAATTATATACTATATTAAATTTTTTAATCTATATGTCGAAAATAAATGAGACTATTTGACGAACAACTGTTATAGATGACCCAAGATTCAAGAAAATACATTTTCCTAAGCTTTTCGGAGAATAATGAATATAATTAATTTAAAATAAAAATACATAGAGTAATACTCTTTCTGTTATGGATTTGTATAAGAATACATCAACATCAGCAGCTCACATGCAATTCCTACGTTAACTAGCATTGCCCTTTTCAACCGAAATTTTTTGGGCCCACAAGGAAACTGGGCTCATGTGGACCCGCTGAAGATGCATGTAAGACTTGCTACTCCGTTCTTTTTGATGCTCTACTCTAGAGTATAGAGGTACTTTTAAGAAACACAAAAACTTGGGTGAGACACGAGACGGGTCTTATTGGGCCAGCCCAATTACATATATTTTTCTACTAATTTTACAAATTAAAATGTCAATTTTAAGAGTTAAAAACCAATTTGAAGACTTAAAAGAACAATTGCAAGGATTTACAATTAACGTTTTAAATCATGGAATTTGACAATTTCAAGACTTAAAAGTTCTATTTCAATACTTAAAAAACCAATTTTAAGACTTAAAAAACCAATTGCTAGACTTGAAATTCTTATTTCAACTTTCAAGTAGAATGACTCAAATATTAGTGTTGATATTAAAACTTTGAAATAGACCTTTTACGTCTTAAAATTGAATTTTTAAGTTTAGAAATTGCCCTTTTAAGTCGTAAATTAGTATGTCAGAATATTCTAAAAAAACTTATTGGGCCTGGGCTAGTTGCACGGATAAGGCGGTCGAGACTTTCTGTTTAAGAAAATGTAGATATTTAATATTTTCTCTGTTCTAATTTACTTACAACGTTTGCTTTTTCACGTAGTCTTATGCACTAATTCAATCTTTAATATCTCTGACTATGTATTATGAAAAATTATAAAAATTAATATTGATAACTTTGCAATGAGACGAATCAAACAAGATCTCATTTGACTATGTTTTAACTTTTAGATTACCGACAATATAAAAGTCAATTTTCTTGATGAATAGTACCGGAGGAAGTATATACTTTTCATAGTAATTTATTTGTTCATTTATATTTATTTATCTTTTTATTACGAATAGTAGTAAAATATTGTTACTTACTTTTTTCAAAAATTTTGGACACTGTACTAATTATGTTCATAAAGATGAGAATATAATTCATTTGCCTAATGTGTAACTATTTTTTGTGCATTTATAAATGCATATTCAGAGTAATTATTTAGCTTTTTTATAAGAAATTCGTTCTTTTTACCTACTTTAAGTACTACCATCATCGTACTATATTATTTTTAATATAGTAATTTTATAAATAGTAAGTTGGTGTTACGTTCCTATATAGATATAAGTATAGTTTTATCTCATGTTTTGACCACATTTTATGTCCTTTCACCTTAAAATTTTTAGATCTGCCACTATTTCAAGTCCAAATGATGGCGATTATGTTTTACACGACATGGCTTTTTTTGTCATCTTTTGATCGCCAATGTTATTTTGCCTACAAATAAGCGACTTAATGTTTAATCGCGAGCTCATATTATTTTTGTAGTGTTAGACTATGGTTAGTTCAATTGAACTCCGTCGAAGTTAAATCGTTGTCCTCGGTAACAATTTTAAGCTCTTAATAACTCGATCTTGTTTTGACCATTAAAATAAAAATTTAATATCACTATTATTGTTAACAATCTCAATTTAATTAAACCACCCTCTTTGACAGCAATTTTCATCTTCCTTTAATATTCGGTGTTTAGCCCTCTAAAATCGTTATTCTGAATAGAGATTTTAAACGTGTAATAGCTTTTTCAAATCTTAATTTGAGTATATCTTTTATAAGAAAGACTTATTTATTTTCCTCAAATTTTAGTCGTTTAAAGAGAATTTCAGCCCATCGATATCAACACTCTAATCTCAAACACAAATTCTTACTTGAGACCGTCTTTTGTGTAAATTGGGCTATTTAGCCCATATATGAATCTCAAATTGATATATGTAGGGCTGTCAAACAGGTCAGGTTGGGTCGTATTCAGCTTCGGGTCATATATAAACAGGTCAGAAAACTCTTGACCCAAACCCAACCCATTTAGTTAATTGGGTCGAAAATCACAACCTTGACCCAACCTGCAATAGATCAGGTTGACCTGATTTCGACCCACTTTACCCGTTTATTATTTTTTGTTTTTGTTTTAAGGTTTTTTAACGTTGATTAAATCTAATTTTTTAGGCTTTAATTTTAATTTGTTTTTTTGTTGTTTATTTTGTGTTTACTATGAAATATAAGAAAATATTAAATGAACTAAGTTTAGCTTATATTTATTGATTTAAAGTTTGACCTGAACCTAACCCATTAAATAAACAGATCAGGTCGGGTCGACCCATTTAATTAATTGGGTCAAAAGTCTCAACCCAAACCCACTTATTTCGGGTTAGATTTAGGTCGGGTTAGCAGGTCGGTTCAACTTTTGCCAGCTCTAGATATATGAATAGGCAAACTATCTCAAACCTAATTAATATTCAAATATTAAACAAATAAAGAAAATTCAATTAGACTATTATTTTCCTTCCTATTTGATTATTGTTGATGACTACAATGCACGGATGTAAAATTATTTTAGCTGATCTCAAATATTTTCTAATATTTTAATGCATTTTTAAAAAGAGAAAAAAAACAAGTTTTTACGAAAACAAATTAAATTTTATCTATAATTTCTAGATTCCTTAATTATTGCATTTTAAAAGTTAAAGAATAATTAAGCTAAAACTATAAATAATAGTATAATCATTAATTAATTATAATGGTACCTAAAATCATATTTAATCAAGGCTTAATGAGTCGATGATCTCTAGGCGCAACCTTCTTCGATAAAGTTATACTCCGTCGTCTATCTACTCTAGACTCTGATTATAATTTCTTCGAGGATATAATGTGTAGTGAACATGGAAACGATGAGTTAATTAAGATACAAAATACAATAATAATTTAAAGAAATTTTTTATTTACACATAAACAATTTAAAAAAGATAAGTCAATGAGATTTTGTTTTAATATATATACTAACAACTATAATATGTCGAAATACATTTTTTTTGTAGTCTTGAGTAGTGATGTCCACGGTCCGGGTTGGGTCGGTTCCGTTCCGGTTCCGGTTCCATCTGGAACCTGACCCGAACATTTCTGGCTCCGGGCGGTTCCAAACGGTTCCTTGGCGGTTCCAACTCCCCGGTCGGGTGGGTCGGATCATCGGTTCCATTCTTTTTTTTTTCTTTAATTTTAATATAAAAATAGTAAATACTGGTTTCAACCGGTTCGGGACCGGTTCGGTTCTGGATAACCGGCTCCGTGGCCATCACTAGTCTTGAGAAAGCACCATATAACTCAAAAATTCGTACTTGTTAAGGAGTTGTAGACTAATTTTTTTGTTCCAACAATCTAGGCAACTGAATCCATTTTCTAATATCATGAAATTCATATACTGCATACTACGTGCAACAATAAAGTAACTATATAAACTAACACACACACACAGAAACAGCAGCAGCCCTCCATCTTGGGAAGTTGGAACACTGAAACTGAGTGAGTAGCATTGCATATGTGTAACAATAAGAAATCAGAACAGAACATGTGTAACAACTTTAAGGAAGCTTTGTATAACTATTACATCAATTTTTGTCTTTCCCAAACACCACTAGATTAACTCCCATACTTCCTGGGTTACGTTAACGTTGTATTTTTTATACTTTATTTTACTTTAACTGTACTTGCTTTTTCCCAATGTTGCTCTTATAGATTCTTGCTGTTACGAATTAACTTGAAGTTCCCATCTTCATATCCATATCATTATCACAAATTCTTGTGAGAGACGGTCTCTCTGAGAGACCATCTCTAATTGGGTTGACCCATTAGGGAAAATATAGAGTAAATGTAGGCAATAAGCTTTAATGGATTGGGCTTGAGAGACGTCTCTCAAAAAGACGATCTCTCATGAGACTGACTGATTCATTATCTCTCATAGCGTAAATAATACTCATTTTGTTTCTTTCAATTTGCATCACTTTTCTTTTTGGCGTGTTTCACTGTCTTTTTATAATCTTATTCACAAATTTATTATCTCTTTTCATTTTAACCAATCGTTTATATTATCTATTAGTTTTTTTGTCTTATTCTCCGATTCAATTTCCTTTCTGCTAAATTTCATCCAAAAAATATTATTGAGTTTATTCTCTGAGGGGCAGAGGGAGTATATCTGTGTACACAATATCTCATGACTTTCTATCATGTTAGTTCATACTATGTTAGAAACTTACAACTAAAAAATAAAATTTATAACTAAAGCTTTAACATATATGTTATATACTCGATTACAGAGGCGAATTTAGAAAAAATTTATTATCTGAGTCAATATTATATGACCTTTCATTGGCATGATTTAGCTGAAAACGCCTTTTTCAAAACTCATAGAAAGCCATGGGTTCAAACATTGATCATCAGTTTAACATACTACTTTATTTGTCATGACCTGGGTCATGGCCCATGCCAGCCCGAATCTAGATACGCACCTGCTTGATCAATATGTGATTTATCCTCTTTAGTTTATGATAGAATTTAGAAAATGGGCCTGAACAACCCAAACAGGAAGGAGAAAAAGTAGCCCACTCATACCCAAAGAAGGTTCACTACTAAAACCAATTGGTAATAGTAGGAGTTACTCCTTGAGTATATAAAGTGATGCATACTTTTCTCTTTCTCCGATGCGAGACAACTCTTACAATATATAACCTTTCTTTCGGCCAAGGAAAAAGCTCGAGTTTAATAAAAAAAAAATGGTGTCATGTGTGCGTGCCCACAGGTTTCAGCATGATTAGATAGGCTAAAACAAGTGGTGGTTAAAATTGTGAGCCAATAGAATAGTTGAGTGACAGTTAAAAAAAAAAGAACCGACTTTGAACGCATTGAAATTTGCAAATTTGGTGACGTTATTTTGTAATTGCATCATCAACCATAATTTAAGTTAAAAAATGGTGCAGTGCTGCTATATAAAAATAAGAGTACGTTGATATTCGTCACACTAATATAAAATGGTGTTGTTTCGGATTCAGATTGAATTACGTATGTTTTGACTTTTGGGGTTTTTTTCACCTCCACCGTTGACTTGGACTTGGTTTCATATCTTGCAACGTTATTCGAAGTCGAATTTGCGGACTTCCGACAAAGTTAGATTATTATGATATTTTTTAAAAAAATATTTGTTTGCAGACCTCCGACAGAGTCAGATTATTATGATATTTTTTAAAAAAATATTTGTTTACAGTATGTAAATTTACAACAACTTAGACTTGTCAACTTTTAACATTTTATTGACCCAATATCATTACATTGCTTCATTCTATGATTGAATTTAGAGTACACTTGTTAATGATGCTAAAAAGGTTATTTCTAATTGACCATTTATAATCTGCAATTTCAAATAAATAAGATATATGAGTTATTTTATTATAATTCAAAATCAAAAAACTATAAATCTTTAGCCTGCGAATTATGAAATATAACTTGTCAATATTATATCAACCCAAATTTAGATAAAATATTAGTTGATCATAACCCAAAAATTATTAATCAATGATAAAAAATGACTTGACTTCATGAAAAATGTATCAAACCTTACTAGAGTTTATTCCCTATCAACCCAAATTTCATATTTGCTTAATCTTTGGAGTTCGATCACAGAAACCTCAATAATCATATTCATATACGTTATGTTAATTAGATTAAACTACAATATAAAAACGACAAAGTTAACGTATTTATTAATTTATTTAATTTTCTATTGTGAATTGTGAGGAGGTAATAAACCCCAAGAATCCTAGTTCAAAGTCAGGGCCAGCCCTAAATATTGGGGCCCTGGACGAAATAGCACATTGAGGCTCTTTCCCTTTGCAATTTATAACTTATATGGACTTTTTAGAACCGTTAATTTTTATTTTTTTGACATGAGGCCCTGGACGACGGCCCATCTTGCCCACCCGTAGGGTCGGCCTTGTTCAAAGTTGGGAGTTGATGAATGTTAAATCCAATGTTATTAAAATCGCGATCCGAATCGTAAAATTGTGCGATTTTACGATTCCACCTGAGCCTTACGAGTTGGATCAGAAGTGAAATCGGAATAAAGTACAATCGCCCATAAAATCGGGTAAAATCCCTACACGTATCATGCATGCAGGTTGGGAATCAACATTATTCTAACTTTACTCCTTTGTACTATATCTATTTGATTTCATGTATACTATTTAAATAGATCTGTCAATTTTTAATCCCATCGAACATCGAACAACATTGTGTTATAACTCTATTAGAACCTTTTAATCCGTTAGTTCGACCCCAAATCGAAAACAATCGATCCAAACACAATCTAACCCAAAGATAATCTAACCCAAAATGATCTAATTTGAAACCGAGGGACTTTTGATGAGTAAATTCTCAACCATTGGCCATGACTAAATATAGGTACGGTCCTCTCTATGTTTCAGCTAGGAGTGTTCAATGTGCATTATAAGGGCATGGGCCGAACTTAAATAAATATGGGCTAGGTTGAATAAAGGCCCTTTAAACTTAATATGGCTTTAAGCGGGTTTGTACTTTGAAAGCCCAGCCCAGCCCAATCTATCCCATTTTTATAACAAAAAAATATTTGAATCTCCATTTATCAATTTATAATAATTAAATTGAAAAAATGTAAATAATCCCCATTAGCATTGTCAACTATAGTAATTAAATTATCCACCAATTATGCTATTTGCAAAGGCCTATTTTCGACCTTTATTAAGCCCTTTATAGTCTGTTTCATTTTAAACATAGTAGAGCCCATTTTCGACCCGACCCTTATAACACTTCTAAAAACAGGCCAAATAAGAGCTCAAAATGAATGCCCTACCGGTTGAACATTCCGACCATGGTGAAGTGAGGGACAACTAAATTTGGGCCGGTTGATTTTTGTCCCTCATTTTAATCCCAAGTTGAAGAGAGCCTAAAAATAGCAAAAAGGGACAATGATGGAGCATGGTTAATGAAGAGCCATTGCAAGAAAATCACCATTTTCGGATATCCTCGCAGATTCACATTTTGTCTCTTAACACATATAAATCTTTCTATTTGATGCCATAACTTGAAATGAATCTATTCATTGTCTCTCCAATCGTCATGACATTGTAATTCGGGACGTTCCCTCCCCCCAAAAAAACCGATGAAGTCGAGTACCTAATGAGAAGCCCTTTTTAATCTTCATCTATACCAACATCAAATTCCCCTATAAAAAGTTTTTTTTACCCTGCCATATTTCTTCATTTGCCAATTTAGCACGAGGCAAAGGCGATGAACGATTTACGGGCAAGAAGCATTCGGCGTCTAATATTATTGAGAGCTCATTATCACCAAAATTCGGTACTAGCATACAAAAGGATTGATAGTCCAGACTTGAGCTTTAGTGAGTCGCTTCCTATACATGAGCCATCCCATAGAAGAAGGCACAACTCACATTCAGAAAAGATACCGAGAGGATACTTACCCGTATATGTAGGGCCAGATGAGAAAAGGTTCATCATCCCGATGGCTTATCTGTCTATGCCGGATTTTGGGGACTTGATGGAAACAGTAGCTGAAGAATTTGGATTTGAGCACCAGGGTGCGTTGAAGATCCCCTGTGATGAGGATGATTTTCAAGAGATCCTGTACAAGTGCTTAGCAAATCATAAAGCCACATCCAAAAGCAGAAGTATAAAAGATGTGAGGTTAGATTATACGGCCCCTTAACTATAATTCCATAATCCAGATCATATTGTAAAATCATTCATACCCAGTATATCTCGCTCATAGAAGCTATGATCAGGGTTTTGTGACCAGAGAGAGTATATCACGCTCATAGAAACTATGATCAGGGTATTGGGACCGGGGAGGGTTGGATGACCTCAGACCACAACCTTATCAAAAGAAATAAAAAGATCGTGGCTAGTGAGACCCTCGGCTTGAGAATGACCTATATTACTATTCTGTATATAGATTGAGAATTTATACTACATACATTTCAAATTTGTCGGAGCATACTATTTGACGAATTTTTACTTATCTTAACCAGATATCAGGTTTGATTTACAAAGCTCAAGGGGCTCGAATGCTGATTGGGGCCGATATTATGGGGGTAAATGTGAAGGTCATTGCATGATGAAGAATATATGTAATTGATCGATATGTTATACTGTAAGAGACATAGCAGCCACTTGAATCCTCCATCGATTCTTTTGATTTGTATAAGATATAGGAGCATCTTTCATTTCATTTTCTTCTCGGTATACAATATAACATTAATCTGAAACAAAGAATTAAAGATTCAAAAGATAGCTCAAGATCACAACAAATTGGAAGTATGTTCATCAACCAAAGAGAATGATATTTGTGTAGATCATATACTTACATCTAGAATTAGTTTCTTGAGTAACGATCCACAAATGCCTTCGCCTTTTCAGGAGCAAAGAAACGTGCCTGCACATGACACACAATTAGGTACTATTACAACAGTTAATCACTTAATCCCCTTTTTAGTACCATTAAGGGAAATAGGGGTTCTCAATAGTCTTGTGATGTCAACACACGTAAGGGTTTTCGTGATTGATCGAAAAAATTATGTCCTACTCCTACTAGCAATTCCACATCCTTAGAAAAAAAAAGTGATCTCCTTGAAGCATGAAGCTAGGGAGCTCACTAGAATTCAGATACTACTCCGTCTAGTTCTCGGTGAATTCCATATTAATAAATATAAGAAAAATTGTCGAAAATAATATAATATTTCACTCATCCGCAGCGAATAATCCCATCTTTAAATTATTATCTAAAAATACAACTTTTGCTATGTATTTACTCCAGTATACCCGGTGATCTGAACCATCAAACCACCACAACCCCACCCCTTGAACCACCACAGCCCCACCCCTCTCCTCCCACACCGGGTATGTTGAGAGCAAATACATATAAAGATGGGCAACTACAAAGAGAGAAGATATTGTCTAAAAAAGTACTCCGTTTGTAATTCATTTCAATAATGGATGATAAGATCATTACAAAAAGATGCAGAGCTTACATGCAAGTACGTCTATCATGAACACGAGGCACCAATAAAGAAACAAAAAAATCACTTAAGTTGTACCGAAACTGTCTACATGGTAGCATTTAACACCTAGGATGAAAGAACCTAACAAGAGAGCTTGAATAACTTACTTGTATAAACATCCGTTCTGCGTCTCCAGCATTGCCATTTTCTTTCAACAATATCCCCTGCAGTGACAGCATAGTGAAAACGTTTGATTACTACCCAAAACAATAGAGTAAAAAGGTGTAAAGTTTTGTAGATTTTGAGGAACTATAGCATGAAAGCTTTGGGTATTTCGAAATATGACCGATGTTAATAAACTACACATGTAGTAACGCTAGAAGTATAGTGCAAAAAACATTTTCCAAATCACCGCATAGTAAAGATCATTGACTTACAGCAACCGCAATACAAGCCGACACAACTGTTAAAACATCCGCATAGACTATGAAAGTCGTTTACCAACCATTGTCGTACCCCAGACTAGGGTTTTGATTTTTGGACTATATTGGTCTCAAAATAATATTAGGAAAAGATTCCATATACTAGTAGATTAATTGATCCATGGGAGGAAGTCTTGAAAGTATTTGAATACTATGATCTTGCAGAGGCAGACGGGCAGAGACAAAACTAAAATGAAATGTTCATATTGCCAATGCAAAATATTAGTTTGAAAGTATATTCAAGCAAAGTTGAAGATGAAGTATATTCAAGTACTATTTCATAGCTTTCACAGAGAATGACAAAGACTGGAAATACACGTCAGCTTGAATCTTTTACTTGTTCATTGGCCAATCAGCCTACGATAACTAATTAACTATGACTAAATTTCTTAATCTATAAAATTAATAACTCATGAGAGGAGCAAAAACAGCACCCATAAATTTGAAGATGAACTATAATCAAGTAAAGTCATTTATAGATGTCAGGTGAACATGTATGAAAGATATGAGAGTGTCACCTTAGCTAAGTAACCCCGAAAGTCACTTGGGTGGCTAGAAATCAATTGATCATAAACAGATACGGCATCGCTGATGTGACCCCAATCCGAATAGGCTTTTCCAAGCAGCAATTCAACCTGAACAATAGTCGCTATAATAAATTCTTTGGATTCAATTTTATAAGCAGTTCTAGATCTAGAACCAAGTTATCATGCCTAAGAATGTACAAACATATGATTATTCTAAAAATCACTGTCCATGAGGAATTAAGTATTCAGACTAACTTGAATCGGATCCACGTCTTGCTTGTCATTTTCCTCACTGCTGCTTTCGGACCCGCTAGTGCTCTCTAACTTTACGTTACTGAGGCGATTACGGGCATCCAGAAGGACCTCTACAGCCTATATCCAAAAAATAGAAATAAAAGCAAGACATCATATAGGTATATAGACAAGAGCGAGCATGTGAACAAAATCAAAATCAAAATGTCAAGATGACATAAAATATAATAAACCTAACAAAAACAACGATACATTGAAGGATCAGCAGGTAGATAAAAACACGTAAGACTGTAATCAATAAATTATAAAGATTTGATCCAAGAATTCATGTGAATTTGTTCAATACTTTATGCAGTCGACTAGATGGAATTAGAGCAGCTTATGCATTTTAGCAGAAAGAATAAAGTACTTGTCGACCTAACATTTACTTGATTTAATTCATATCATTTTATATTATCTTTTAATATGCTTAGGCAACTGGAAACACCAGAAAGCAAACATACTGTATATCTATGTGATGTACAAAACAGAAAGTAAGAAAGAACAACTCATCCATGCTTAAACCAAACAACTCACCTCGTCTGGCTTGTTGGCAGCTAGTAAGGCATTTGTAAGTCCACGCAAAACTTCAATATCTATGGCTTTGGTCACCTTCAAAGAAACAAAAGACAGTTACACACAAGAAATTCATGAACAATGAGGTGGTGAAACATGATTTAACGCAAGAAATTTATATGATGTTCTGCAGCAGTATTTGTTATACCTTTTCCTTCCGAAAGCTTTCTCATTTATACCTCTGAAGTTTAATGGATTTGATGTCTTGAAAAGTGACTGAACATAAAGGAACCTCACCCTCACCCCCCAAAAATTTAAACTAATACATCAAAACATATTTTTCAAGGATGAAGGAAAATACTCCAAACGGGCTAGTATGATGAGAAAACAAAAATGCTAGCCACTTCGCCGGTTCGTCCCAAAAGAAATTTGAGCCTTGGAAGTTCGAAGAGAAATTGAGAAACTAAATACATTTCACGAAAAGGGTAAATAGAATGGTATACAAGAAAAAATGTAGACAGTATTGAGATGGATCGCAAATGGAGGGAAAAAAGATGATTATAGAGGTTCACTTTGAACGAAAAGTGATATTTCTTTCGTGATATCCAAAAAGTGAAGAGCTAAAGTAGTTATGTTTTATTTTTGTTCCAGATAAAAGAAATATCTAAATATTTGTCCAGATTGCAACTACTGTAGGAAAAAAAAAAAAAAAAACTATGCGTACCTTCGCTGAGTTTCTGTATGCCGCAGCACTTCCTTCATAATCTTTCAGTTCGTACTTTACTTCTGCCAGCAGGCGATAGACATCTGGATCACTTGGCTTCTCCTGAGGAATCACATAACAGATTTCAAATTATCTAAATTATTTGAATTGCTTTTATAAACACTTCATGTTGATGATAAACCTTTGTTAAGTCTTCAAGATAAGAAGCAGCCCGGGCATATTCTCCAAGTTCTGCTAATGTTACTGCAGCTCCCTGCATGATGACACGATGGATTACAACAGCGGTTGCTAGAAGTTAATTTAGGCTACAACAATATTCCATTAACCCAATTCCATTAGGGTTCTTACCTGGGGTCCTACTTAGGCAAGGTTTTGGACACAACCTTAACCCTGTAGTAACAGAGGTTTTTTGGATAAACACTTGAAAAGAACAAAGTTCATTTAGGCTGAACGATAAAAGTCAAAAAACTAAATTTTCTGAAGATAAGTAGTTTCATCTGGATGTAAAAATCCAAATATTTTTTAATAAAATAACTATGAGGTGCTCGCCTTAAGAAATCGCCTTGCAAAACCTAATTAAGGTGTTGAACCCTTGAACTGACCAAGGCACTAACATTAGGCACGCCTAAGCGGGCTTTCAAAATTAAAATGTCAATTGTGAAGCGTTTTCAAGACAGAGGAAGTCTTAATTCCAGAAAAAAAAAGATCAAAGGAAGAGATGAGAAAAGCTTTCAGTAAATTGAAAAATATGTCTAGTAAGATAAGCAGCGTAACCATAGAAGAACATTCTTCCAGGTATTCTTCAGATGTCTTCTCTCTGAAAGTACCAAAAAATGTTCTCCTTTCAGAACGAGGTGAACAAGTTACACCGTTTTCTGAACATCATAAAATTTAAGTTGAGCAATATAGTTCCAAAGCCAATGGACTACAATCATCATTACCTTGTTAACGGTTACAAGATATAGAAACACCGAACCAAGTCAATCAACTCTTTTCCAAAATGCAAAGATTCAATAACATTTTATTATCCCCATGCCATCAATCGGCTTCTGCCTAGGTAAAGGTTGGGGGTGGATGTATGCAACCGTTCCCTTGAAATAACAAAGAGGTTGCTTTCAATTGACCATGTTAGAAATATCATCTGAAACTTGCATAAAAGAATGCACAAGATTTGATGATCCAAAGAAATTGATCGCGTAAAAAATACTTGACCTAAATCTACTTATTTGGGGTCACATTATTATGCCATGCGAAGGTTAAATTTTAAATTATAATGCCATTAGGATTTAGAATACTAAATATATCATTGGTGCAACTTGTTCAAATAGAAATCAGGCAGATATATGCAACTTAAAAAAGGTAATTGGAAATTTGCGGAAGAAATTACTCACTTCTAGAGCAATTGGATCTTTAGGTGTGGAGCTCAGAGTTGTCTCATATTGCTGAAGCCTAGTCTGTTGAATATGAAAACAAACCCTTGACAAGAGTCAAAGAAAATTAACAAATCCCACCATTCCAAAAACATATAAAGAAGAATTTGGTTAAACAATCATGAAATTATAATTTTTTTTTGGATAATCAACAGAAGGATACAGTGACAAAATAAAAAAACCACAGGTTGTACGCACTTAAGAAAGCCCATAAATTTCATCCCTGAATAACACATCATATCCCAACCAAGACTCCATGCTCCTCCTAGAAATATAACAGATTGGTTCGACATTGTGTGGTATACAAACTTTCATACTTTCATACTAATTATTCAATTCATAGCCTTACAACTTTTTTCACAAACTCATACCAGGCTTAACATGCTTTAGTCAATATCAGTGGTTTACCTGTAAAACAGCTATCTCTTCTTTGGACCTTTTCTGGCTGACTGTTCCATTGTCTTCAGTGGAATTCATGCTGCGAAAACAAGGGACAAGTCAAAAGAATCTCCAATGAGAAGCAAAAATAAGCTCCATCATTTTGACAGGGAGAGCTTTAATGAACACTAAAAGAAGAAAATCTCTTATAAGAAGCAAATACCACTAACCAAGCGTGAAAAGTCAAAGAAAATAAGATCCCATGTTTCCGAGTCACTCAACATAAATGGCAAGGAGTACAAGAAATAGAGAGAATATTGAAAATTGAACAAGCAATCAAAGAAAATAATCCACCAATTCTGATGGGTGCATGGAAAGAGGGTAAACATGATGTATTTCATGAGTCTTTATGGGTGTGACCAATTTTGCACGTAAAATGGCTCGTGACTTGTAATGCATGTCTAATAACTAATATGAGTGAGTGGAACGAAGATCTACGAGACCATGCGCAGCAAGGGTGGTCATACAAGCAAGCTCATGCGTGAAGAAGTCATGCACAAGGCTACTTGGTCTAAGATAAGACAGACTATGGCCTACACATTTAGTTGCTGCATTCATAAGCGCTGGAGTCGGTAAGCAGCAGGAAAGCCAGACTCTGTGTCAAGTTTTAGATATTTAGAGTATTATGATGTGTCATTCATTAGATGATACAAGGAGTTGTGTTGCTTCAAAAGGTTGTGTTTTCAACAGGTTTTGTTGATTCATGGCATTGGTTCAACTCTATAAATAGAGATTGAATCATTCATTTGAAGTTTCCCCCTACATACACATTTTCTGATTTTCTATCTACAACTTATGTTTAAAGTTTCTTGCAAACTGTAATCATATTCCAGAATATAATATACTTAATCACTTTTCTTTCATAATACTATAATATATGTGCTTATATTATATGTGTAAACCACTGTATCTCATTAGCGTATTTACTACATTATTGCTCAAGCACTATATGGGTGAATTAACGATAATAGGAAAGTAAGATATTGTGCCTCGGTTTAAGTATCATGATTCCGAAGACTTTGTATACCAATTCTTCAAGTGTTATATTATATCGTAATAGTTTATTATTCGTGCTAATAAGTTGAAAGTTTATTTGTTGTGAGTTTGTTGTAAACTTGTAATTTCACTTTCTAGAATTTGCATTCTTTCAAGTGTATTTCCCATATAACACAAGTCATCACCCACGTGGCCATGTTTTACCCAATAGCTGGAGGAGTTCATGTTAAATTAGAACTTCAACGTTATCACAATAATAATTGCATGGTATACTACCGTTTCAGGAGTTCTTTAAAGTTATATTTGTATCATAGCTTCATGTACTTAGAGTTAGATCTAGGTAGGAGTAAGACATTAAATAAAGCTTATGTTTATACTAAGAGTGTTATTGAAGGTAGAAATATGATTCGCTTAAATTGTTGGGTCATTAGACCATCGAGTTGAAACTTTTGAGTCGTTTACTTTGAGAGCATGAAAATCATGTTAAAACCACTACCAGCTCCAAAATCACTTCTTTGACTGTATAGGAAATAGAATGAGTACATGTGCACACACACAAGGCCCACAGTCCAGAATAGTATAAGCAAAACTGGTAAGGATATAGGATTAATGATCAGCATATAGACCTACTCCTGTTCAGTGAAAGATGTTATAGCCTACAAGTATATTTGTGATTGTAACAGAGAGATGACCAATTAGAAGCATCTAGAGTCGAGACTCGAGACTCAAGAGAAAGCTATAATCTGTACTCAGAAGATATTACTACGCCAAGTCTCCTTAAGACATAAAGAAGATGCCGTCTATCTAAAAGAAATACATGAAGATGCTAGAGTACCTTTCAGATGGTAGAAAGTCTCCTAAAGCAAAAACAAGGCCAAAGACCACAACAGCAATTCCAACTCCGATCTACCATATTTTCAAACTTCATTCAGAAAAACTATTGTGAATGACGATAACTCCACCAATTCTCTAACAAATTCATAAGACAGCTTTCCAACTCAAACCTTTGTCCCAAGACCAATTGTGTTCTTCTCTGGCTCACTTGGTGCATCATAGTCGATCGCACCAAACTCTTTCTCTGTCTCTGCATTTTTCTTTTCGAGCGCTGACCTGATAGAAAACATTAGAACAAAGATTTCAATATGAAAATTCTTCAAAGAGAAGCGAAGAAAAACAGAAATGAGAAATGGGAAATAAAAGAATCATTTAACAGTTGAACTGGAGCTATTATTTGATTCATTAATGTTAAAGTGAAACAACATTTCATTACCCCAATTCATACAGTGAGCTATGTAACTATCAGGTAACACTGTTTTGCACCAGATAGAACAATAATGACTCGACTTTAGAAGTGCATATGGAACTAATGTACCCCAAAGAACAAACACTATTTAAGACCCATTAAAATTATGATTCCATATAAAAAAATACACATTTATCAGATTAATCACTGATTACGAACTCAAACAAAACCTGTCCAAACAGTAAAGCTCCTAAAAAGGTCGTACATGTGAAGACTGAAGTCATAACCATTCAATATGATTTGTGAAGCTAAAGTCAAAATGCTTCCAACAACAACCATAAGAGTAAATGAAATGTGAGATACTAAGAGATTCCACCTTTTGATAGCTTGAAGCTTCTCGTCAAACTGAGGATCAGAAGAAATTTGGTTATACTTTTTGTCGGGCCTTGAACTCAACCCAGGTGCTTCTACAAAAGTTGTAGCCCACGACTTAAAAAAGACAATGAAGAAAAAAGTAACACAGAGAAAGTTCAAATAAAATACTCAAATTATATTTAATATATACAGCTGTCACCGTAGGGCAATCAAACAAATAAAGGAATTAATCAAGACAATTTTAAGACTAGCACAAAGAAGACAATGCACGAGTCAAATAATGACTAAAACAAACATATTACATCTCTAAAAATATAACACTTTCTGATTTTGGAACCACTTACGACTAGGAGTAGAGCTAGATTTTGCACTTGCTGGCTTGCTGCATCATAAAACATGAAAAGGATCAGAAAAGATGCAAATAAGGCCTTTTATAGAGTTTGATACAAAATTTGACTGAAAATATTTATCTTGGATGACATGGGGATTGGTTAAGATAACAGTATGACAAAAGATGAAAATAACATCGACAAAACCATCCTTGATCATATAAAACTGATCTTGGAAAAAGAAAGCATTACCTCGTCTCTCTGTTTCTACAAAATTCATTCTAGCTCTTATAATTATGTCCAACCTTTGAAAGCCACAAATACAAGACGCTGGAAAAGATTTATGGGAATCTCGAGTGACATAAGAAATTCACTCGCTAGAGGGGTCTAGAGTCCTAACTCTAAACTCGAATAAACACCTATACCCAATTTTTGACAAGTCGGTCCAAGAAATTAAAAAAATAATAATACATGATAAAATGTAGAGCATCCAAAATCTCATTGACTGGTGTTAAACAGTGTCAAAACAAGATCATATCAAACAGGTCGAGACCTAAAGATTTTCAAATACGTGAATTAATACTACAACCGTGTTTTAGATTGATTTAAGAGGTGTTTTCATGGTCTTGGTCGATATCTAGCGGTACAACAAATGCATCACCCCATTACTACATCACCATGATTGTTATCGTGATCGCAACAAAAACCTCATCTTTACACTAAGATAACAACTGAAATGTTCACTCTTATGGTAAAATGTGATTTTCCTAATCTTACGACACATCAACAAATAAGAAAATTGAGTAGCGAAGTAGTCGAAAACTCATACTTACGGTATCTAAACACAAAAGATGTTAGACTAAGACTACAACACTATTGCCCTTGGAATCACCAAAAACGAGTTTCCACCGGGAGAAAAGGCAAGCCTAGAATTTTCACCTTAATTGAATTCCCAACAATACTCTACCTGTTGGTAGAAACTAAAATTACCAATATAATTATTGGTGGAAAAGATAATCATGGAGTGCCATTAGAAATGAATGGCATACATTCTAATAAGCTAAAAAGAAAGGATGGTTATAATTGTTTTGCAAATAGTATAAATAATATCTATAGTTTGCATTGTAATAGAATTTTAAAAAGAGAGAAAATCCCAGTAAAGAAAATAACTCAGAGAAAAGAGAGGTTGTGTTTTTTGTAGTTTGGTATAAATAGTCATTTTGTTTATATTATTATTTCTCCCTCAAATTTGATTCAATAGAAAATTTGCATTATTTTCTTAACAACTGGTATCAGAGCCAGGTTGACAATTAGTTCACATTACGATTAAAAAAAAAACGATCGTAAAAGAAAAGGTCAAATTTGAGTGGGAGAAATGGCGGCGGACAAAGGAGAAGTTAAACTTGAAAAATTCGATGGTAAAGATTTCGGATTTTGGAAAATGCAGATTGAAGATTATTTATACCAGAAAAAACTCTATCAACCTCTGGAAGAGAAAAGCGAGAGGCATGCAAGAAGCGAATGGAAGCTTTTAGATAGACAAGCTCTTGAGTTATTCGATTACGTTATCACGCAATGTAGCGTTAACATTGCAAAGGAAACCATATGCAGGTCTCGTGAAAGCTCTTTCTAATATGTATGAGAAGCCATCGACCTCATAAAGTTCATTTGATGAGGCGTTATTTAGTTGAGGATGTCGAAGGTGGATCGGTAGCTCGGCACCTTAATGAACTCTCAATCCCAATTGAGTTCATTTGAAATCACTTTTGATGATGAAGTATTAGCATTAATACTTTTATCTTCCCCGCGATAGTTGGAATGCTACGCGATTTGTGAGTAGCTCATCGGAAGTAACAAGTTGAAGTTTGATGATGTTAGTGATCCGGTTCTTAGTGAGGAGATTGAAGAGAATCGGGTGAATCTTCATCCCTTCGATTGCATCAGAGTTAAGAGGAAGAAATTTAATCAGAAGGAATGAACGCCGAAGATCAAACTATCGAGGACAATCCAGAGATAGGAGGTCAAAATCTAGGAATCCAAATAATTTCCAAAACTCAAAGACTATTGAGTGTTGGAATTGTGGAAAGATTGGGCACTATAAAAATCAGTGCAAGGGAGCACCAAAAGGCAAAGAAGTGAAGCGAGGCAAATGTCACTTCTACGGAGAAGGTGATGATGCGTTAATATGCTCATTGGAGCAAAGAAGAGTCTTGGGTGTTGACTCGGCATCGTTCCATGCTACTTCTAATAAAAACTTTTTTGAGAAGTATGTCAATCGAAACCTTGGACAGGTATACCTTGGTGATGACCAACCTTGTGATATTGTTGGTCAAGGTAATGTTAAGATTAAGTTAAATGGGTCAGCTTGGGAGCTGAAGGATGTCAAACATGTTCCCGACCTAAGGAAAAACTTGATCTCATTGAGGGCTTGGCTCGTGAAGGTTACACTATAATCTTTCAAGGTGATAATTGGAAGATTTCAAAGGGATCAATGACAGTTGCTCATGGTAAAAAGAATGGTACTCTCTATTTGACAGCTGGAGCGTGTTATTCGATTGCAGTTGCTACAGAGAATGAAAACTCCAAGTTATGGCACCAAAGACTTGGTCACATGAGTGAGAAAGGAATGAAGATCATGCATTCAATTGGGAAACTCCCTAGTCTAAAATCTGTAAATTTAGACATGTGTGAAGAATGCATACTTGGAAAGCAGAAAAGGGTAAGCTTTCAGACATATGGAAGAACTCCAATGAAAGAAAAATTAGAGCTTGTTTCATTCTGATGTGTGGGGACCAACAACCACCCGACTTTTATTGATGATCACTCTAGGAAAGTATGGGTTTACTTTCTAAAATACAAGTCCGAAGTGTTTGAAGCTTTCAGGATATGGAAAGCTAGGGTTGAAAATGAAACAGGTCTGAAGATCAAAAGGCTCAGGTCCGACAATGGTGGAGAATATGAAGACACCAAATTCAAGAGGTTTTGCTACGAGCATGGTATCAAGATGGAAAGAACTGTGCAGTGACCTCGCATAATGGCAATGCGGATGAACCAACGTTGATGAGAAAGAGCGGAGTATTTGTATACAGTCTACCAAAACAATTCGGCGTATCACAACAGCTTACTTGATCAATCGAGGACCATCAACCCCATTAGAATACAAATTACCAGAGGAGGTATGGAGCGGCAAAGAGATCAAATTGTCGCACTTAAAGGTATTTGGTTGTGTAGCTTATGTGCACATTAGAGATCAAGGCAAAAATAAGCTTGATCCTAAATCAAAAGTTTGCACTTTCATCGGTTACGGCGAAGATGAGTTCGGATACCGCATTTGGGAATGATGAAAGCAAAAGATTATTCGCTCAAGAGATGTAATTTTCAATGAGAGATCATGTACGAGATAGACACAAAATTGAGCAAGAGTACACTATCATAAGTACTGAACAAGAAAAAACGATGCAAGAGTACACTATCATAAGTACTCCGAAAAAATGACATACAACAACCTTCTAGTCCAAATCCTACAATAAGAAGGAGTACTCGACCACATGTGCCCAATAGAAAATATATGAATTATTTGTTATTAACTGATGACGGGGAACCAGAAGATTATTATGAAGCATCCCAGACCAGAGATGCTAGCAAGTGGGAGCTTGCAATGAAAGATGAAATGCAATCCCTAATTTCAAACCAGACATGGGAACTAACTGAGTTACCCATAGGTAAGAAGGCCCTTCATAACAAATGGATATATCGAGTAAAAAAGGAGCACGATGATTCCAAGAGGTATAAGACTCGACTAGTTAAAGGTTTTCAACAGAAAGAAGGAGTTGATTATAATGAGATATTTGCTCCTGTTGTGAAACTCAATAGCGTTAGAACAGTGTTGAGTATTGTTGCAATTGAAGATCTTTATCTCGAGCAGTTAGATGTGAAGACTGCATTTCTTCATGGAGATCTTGATGAAGAAATATACATGCATCAACCAGAAGGTTTTATAGAAAGTGGAAAAGAAAAGATGGTATGCAAACTTAAGAAAAGTTTGTACGGGCTAAAACAAGCCCCAAGACAGTGGTACAAAAAGTTTGATAACTTCATGCACAAGGAAGATTTCCAGAAATGCAACACTGACCACTGCTGCTATTTCAAGAGATATCAGTCCAGCTACATCATCCTATTACTTTATGTTGATGATATGTTAATAGCAGGTTCTGATATGAATGATATTATTAAACTAAAGCATCAATTGTCAAGGGAATTTGACATGAAGGACTTAGGTCCAGCAAAGAAGATTTTAGGAATGCAAATCACAAGAGATAAGCAGAGAGACACTTTGCAGTTATCACAATCCGAGTATATCAAACGTGTTCTCCAGAGATTTAATATGGGTGATGCTAAGCCTATTAGTACACCGTTGGCGAGTCATTTTCTTCTATCAAAGGATCAGTCCCCTCAGACAGATGAAGATAAAGAATATATGGCCAAGGTTCCTTATGCCTCGGCTATTGGAAGTTTGATGTATGCAATGGTTTGCACAAGACCAGATATTGGACATGCAGTGGGAGTTGTAAGCAGATATATGTCCAATCCAGGAAAAGTCCATTGGGAAGCTGTTAAATGGATTTTTAGGTATCTACGAGGTACCATTAATAAGTGTTTGTACTTTGGCAAAAGTGAATTGAAAGTACAAGGTTACGTTGATGCAGACTTTGGCGGTGAAGTCGATAATAGAAAGAGCACAACAGGTTATGTATTTACAGTTGGAAATACAGCCGTAAGTTGGATGTCCCAACTACAGAAGATTGTTGCTTTGTCAACTACAGAAGCTGAGTATGTGGCAGTGACTGAAGCTAGTAAAGAGATGATATGGCTTCAAGGTTTGTTAGATGAGCTGGGGTTCAAACAAGAGAATAATGTTTTGTATAGCGATAGTCAAAGTGCTATATATTTAGCAAAGAATTCGGCGTTTCACTCAAGAACAAAGCACATTGGTATTCGTTATCACATTATTAGGTCTCTTTTAGAAGATGAAGTGTTAACTCTAAGAAAGATTCTTGGCAGTAAGAATCCAGCAGACATGTTAACGAAAACAGTAACAATAGACAAATTGAAATTGTGTTCAACATCAATTGGTCTTAAAATGACAGAAGACTAGTTGAGGTTCTACTCCTTGGTGTGAAGACAGATTAAAATCAGTCTTCAAGTGGGAGATTGTTGGTAGAAACTAAAATTACCAATATAATTATTGGTGGAAAAGATAATCATGGAGTGCCATTAGAAATGAATGGCATACATTCTAATAAGCTAAAAAGAAAGGATGGTTATAATTGTTTTGCAAATAGTATAAATAGTATCTATAGTTTGCATTGTAATAGAATTTTAAAAAGAGAGAAAATCCCAGTAAAGAAAATAACTCAGAGAAAAGAGAGGTTGTGTTTTTTGTAGTTTGGTATAAATAGTCATTTTGTTTATATTATTATTTCTCCCTCAAATTTGATTCAATAGAAAATTTGCATTATTTTCTTAACAACTACCATCCATCAAAAAAACACCAAATTTATACCAGTGTGGTTTATTTGTTTCACTACATTTGCTTCTCTAAGAGGTTGCTAGTTTGCACATAAATTCAATAGGAATTATAAAGTCCCATGAAGTTCACCATAAGTGACTTCATTCTATTGTTATCACTTATAGTGCTATAAGAAATTTCACCATAAGTAACTAGAAAGAGAATCACCTTTTCTGTGAAATTGCGCCCTTTTGTTGCTTTGAAGTACTCAATTTTTTTGCCTGAAAAGGATGAACATTCAACTCTTTGTTAAACAAGGAAAATATTACAAACATGATAACAATCCATAAATTCAATCCAAGTAATTTAATGTTGAAGAACTTCCTAAAAACCCAAAAAATTATAAATTAACTGAGCAATAAACAATACTAATGGAACAATTTTCATACACTATTATCATCTTGTGATCCAAACCCACGAGGAGTATCAGAACATTGAACTCTAAATGAAGAAAAATTGTAGCCTTTGAGGATGAAAATGCGCGAATAATTCAAAGGAGTTGCTGCAATCCACATTATTATCGCAAATTCTGGAACTGCTTTGAATTTCGATATTTCTGGGTATTAATTAAATAGTGTAAATTTAATGTTAGAAAGAAATTCCCAGAAAAGAGAAGCTCATTAGGAAGGAAAGAATGGGGAAACGAGGAACTAGAATAAAGTTTTTGCTCAATTATAAAGCCATTAAGGTTTACTATGAAGCTTTGTTTTCCCACTACAGACTTCAGAGTGTAAAGGAAGAGAAGATGGAGAGGATAAAGAAGAAAGCTGCTTGCACAATTGCAGGGAATTTGTTACTACACGCGCCGTGTCCCGCGTACCGGCTAAATAGTAAATACATCCTTAATGAATTTCACAAATTCTTCCTATAGACTCTCTATAGCATAGACGGGTAAATATGAGTCAGCCTATTTGTTAAATGAGTAAACTGAATAATTATGTCAGCCATTGGACTGGATTATTCAGAGAGCCGTCTAAGCCATAGACGGTCTCTCAGGAGACCTTCTGAATGAATTTTATGGAGTAGAATTATATACACAAATATTTTAGATGCTCAAAGGCCTCATCAGAGATTTGGAGGCAATAGTTTATCAAAATTTCTAATCAATTATCGCGATTTATAAATTACCACAAAAAATAAAAATATATAATAATAAAATAAATAAAATTTAAAAAGATAAATTAAGATAACAAACTTTTCAACTTATCAAATTCTACTACATAAGGATGATTTATTAACCTCACAAATAACCGTTAACACCTTTTCTTTATCAAATGTGGGGTGTTTTAAGTTATAGAAGTATATATGATATGTATACATTTGGACATTTGGTCTAAAATTACTTCATCTTATTCTTTAGATAGAAAAATGCATAATATTTTAATGTGAGCTAAGTTCATGCAAAACTTCTACCCTTTTGGAGTCTCTAAACTAATTTAGTGCATAAGAAATTTTAGGATTATTTCATTTCTAAAACCATGTTTTACTTTATAAAATATGTTATGTAAATTGTATATACTAGCTTAGTATTTGGGGGGGCAGTATTTGTTTAATTTTCATATTAGATTGTGGGTAATTGTGATTCATTCCATCGTCAGGACTTAGGAGCTATCATTATAAAGTGCTTTTGTTTTAGTATATAGTTACGTTGTATTTAGTTTATGTTTTAGTGGCAAGCCTTGCATGGTTGAATATTTGTGGTCTTTTTCATTTTGTTGGATGTTTTTTTTAGATTTTATTTTTTATTGAATTTAATTGTTACTTTGAACTAGTTAGAGTGAAAAGTAAATATTATTTTTACCCATAATTTTTGTTTATATATGTAGTATATTTTATGGAGTTGGCATCAGTGCAGCCTTGCGACTGTGAACTTCATCTAGCAAGGACATGATCTTGAATTGCAGGAAATATGATTTGAGAAACGAAAGAAAACTTATGTTTTTTGACTTTAGGGTAGAATTAAACTTAAGTAGGGAATAGACCTAGGTGTCTAAGTTAAATAGGTTTAGCTTAGCAAAACTTATTAGACAAATTGTGAGGATTACATGAACGATTAAATAATGTTGTATTAGATTTAAGTATCGAATAATGAATGTTGAGCCAGACAAATATTGTTTATCAGGCGTCAATATGTGTTGCATTTATTACGTTGTTAGCTTTGATTCTATGTTGCCTAATGTTTAAACAGGGGACTCTCGTGAGAGATTGTCTCTTTCGGTGAAACGATAACAAACAAAGAGTCTATATTCTCATAATATGTATTAAATGAGATATTTAACTCGTGTATGAGAAATGTCTCGGTGAGATCGTCTCATACAACAACTTATGATGTTTAAATTAAAGCCAATTATATTCCTTTATTGTGTAAATCATGCACCTAGACGTTTTAGTAGTTAAGTCATGAGTATAGAGCTTCCACGTCTAGATCAAGTTTTGATTGAGACGAAACTTTCTTTGCCTTCTAAACATTATGTTCCTTCAGTTCAGTTCAGTCTCCTCCTCATAGTCATAGTCCTAAAAAATGGGATATGGTGACTGCTCAGACTCAAGGGATTTAACGATGGGAGACCGATGAAAGGTGGTTCTTTTATCTTTATGATTCAGAGCTTAAGGGCTAAAGTCGGAAGAAAGACTAGTTCTAAAAGATGTGCCTAATTTTTCTAGATAGCCATCCACAGTCAATAATGATTTTTTTTTTATTTTAGTTTTGTTTTCTTTCTTATCGTATTGTTATCTTTATCTAGATTCAATATTGGGTGAACTAAAATTTTTCCCTCAAAATGTATCTTTATTTTCCAATTGCCATTATCTTGAGAAACAGTTCTAGACTTTGCACTTACGTACCCAACAATCTATTCTCTCCATCCCTTAGAATTTGTCACATTTGACCAAAAATACTCTCAAAAAACATGGTCAGATGGGGCAAATTTTAAGGGATAAAGTAATAGTAGTATTCATTTAGAATAATTTCGGTTTACAAGGAAAATGTAGCTACTGAAAGGTCTGTCAAAAATCCTGTTTGGGTCATTTTCTGGGTAACTACTTAAGAGTTACAATGCTACACAACACTCCATAAACGCACTTTACTGTTCTCCTCACGTTATACCATCTTCAAAGACTTTTGTCATTGCAAAACAATACACAGAAGCGCCAATACTCATTAATAGTTTATTAAAAAAGGATAATAGAAAGAATTTCTCGGTGACTAAATTCACGAATAATTTTGGCACCCTCTGACTACATTAAGATGCCTCCAAAAGCATGAAATGGAGACAGGAAAAGGGTGATGTGCAATTGTGGCATTTTCCTATTAACAGCTCTATAAGAATATAGGCGCCATAACGAGAGTAATTGTTGCCAACATTTTTATCAGAACATGGATTGAAGGTCCTGCTGTATCTTTAAATGGGTCTCCAACACTGCAACCAAACAAAACATTATTCAGTATAAGATCACGATACTTGGCTTAAATGGGTCTCATAAGTACTTGGAAATTCTTCCGTTTTTCCTTTTATGATCTAAATTATCTTTGAATAAACTGACTTTGTGGGCACCATATAGAATTGCAGAATCTTAAAAAATTATCACAGGAAATATTTCTATATTAACTTACGTGTCTCCTGTAATGGCCGCTTTGTGACAGTCACTCCCCTTGCCTCCAAGAGCCCCCGTCTCTATATACTTCTTTGCATTATCCCAAGCACCACCAGCAGTATTCAAGAAAAGAGCCATGAGGATGCCAGAAACAGTTGCAAACATTAGCATTGCAGCTACAACTTTGGCACCAAGTAAAGGGTGTCCAACATAATGTCCCAGTATCCGGAAAACAAAACCTGTAACACAAGCTTGTTAACAATGAGAAAGAGAAGCAGCAGATAGAGTATCCCCTACTTGACGTTTTTAGGAAGCCTGAGGGATACACAGCCGAATCATCCACAGAACTAATACAAGCAGTCAGTATACAAGATAAAACCTACCAATCACTATCGGAGATATAATGGCCAAAGCGCCAGGTTTAATCATTTCCCTCAATGAGGCAGATGCTACAATTGCTACACAGCGACCATAATCAGGCTTCTCCTGGTAATCCTGTAGTGGGATGGAAATCATAAACTTGTACCAGACTACCAGTTGAATAACTTATAACATTACAGAGATGAAACATTACCATGATTCCAGGTCTCTCAATAAATTGCCTTCTGACTTCATTAACCACCTCCTGAGCTGTACGGCCAACGGCTGAACAGGCCCATGCACTGAAGAGGAAAATGAGCATAGATCCTAGCAAGCCACCAATAAAAACTTCGGGAACTGCGATGTCAACCTGAAATATAGAATATTTAATAGGTTCAGAGGCAATAAACACTGTGAAGACGTGAGAAAATAAGTCCAAGTGCAAGCTTGTTTCAACCTCTTTAAAAGGAACACGAGCAAAAGTTGCCACCTCATCCATGTACGCACTGAAAAGAAGAAAAGATGCAAGTGCTGCAGATCCAATAGCAAAACCTTTTGTGGTAGCCTTTGTGGTGTTCCCAACTGCATCAAGCACATCAGTAATCTCTCGAACACTTTCAGGCTGTACAGAAGCATAAAATAATCAGCTAGCATAAGCTAATGCGAAAAGAAATAAAAAAGACCCTAAATCGAATTATACCTGTTGACTCATCTCCACGATTCCACCAGCATTATCAGCTATTGGGCCAAACATATCCATGGTTAGGACATAAGCAGCTGTACTGAGCATGCCCATTGTGGCTACTGCTGTTCCAAACAAACCACCGGTTGGATTTCCAGCTTCATCCAGTAATCCAGAACTCTGACCCAACCAGAAAGCAGATATAATAGCTATGCTAATGACGACAACTGGAAGTGCAGTTGATTCCAGTCCCAAACTGACACCAGCAATTATATTAGTCCCATGGCCTGTTGAGCTTGCAAGAGCTAATGTTCGTACGGGTTCATGCTTATAATCAGTGTAGTACTGGGTTATCCACACAAATACATAGGCTGTTATGATTCCCACCAGCCCACATAAGGCAAAATTCAACCAAGCTGAAGGTGCCTGCTCTGTGTATAGCAACCAACGTGTTGACTGCACACAAAGAAATAATAATGGTAATATAAGAATCATCAAAATTCATGTGCGGCTTTTTTCCTTTTATTATACCTCCCTTTTCTAGGGAAAATAAACAGTTATAACTCAAACACCAACAACGCCCAAAAAGCATGCATTACAGCACTGAAGTAATATAATGAGAAAAAAGATTCAACTGAACCAGAAATTAGATTGGATAAGTGAAATAGTATATAACTCTCTTACCACACCGAAGGTCAGAACAGCTAATATTATTGTGATAGAATATCCTTTCTGAAGAATTTTCATTGGATCTTCTATGCCTATACCAGCCTCCCGTGTGCTTCTTATTGAGAAAATACCAACAGAAGATATGACAAGGTCGAAGGAGTGAACCACCAAAGGGAACAAGATAAAACCAGAAGGATCTGTGTCACCAGTATATCATAGGTTTATAAGCTATAAGAAACTGTAGAAGTACAAAAATATCTAGGATAACTATGCATTTTGGTCATTCAGACCTGTAAAGGTAACTTTCGAGACAAATTAAAGAAGTAAAGTTTGATTTCAAGAGACTAACACCATAAATGGAATCTCAAGAAAAAAGGAAAAGGCTTGCTACATGAGTACGGGAATAAAAGAATCCAAAAAACTAATACTCACTTTCAATTTTACAACGCTCCGCCATTGTCCCACCCAAAATCATGGCACTTATAATTTCTGCAGCAATACTTTCAAATAGATCTGCACCACGAGCAGCACAGTCACCAACATTGTCTCCAACCTGTAAGTCACATATCATCAATTTTGGCGATCCTCGCATCACTTAAATTTAATGAACCTTACAATATATTTGATGATGAACATCTGCAGAAAATAAATTCATAGCCATACAGACCAGCAGCTGAAAATAAGTTATGAAATAAAGCTCGAAAATAAATCCCAGATCAAAGAGAGTACACGAAGGAAAATATGAATACTTTGCTTTTGGACACATAAACCATTATACTTCCTCTTTCCAGCCATTATGTACAACACCAATATTGCACTACCACAATGCCATTAAGTTGCTCTTGCCTAAGTGGGGGTTTCTTAGGTCCATTTGAATTAGGAAGGTGCAAGGTCATCCAGACGAATGTAAATCAAACATTACGAATTTACGATCTTCATTTCAACAAATTTTTCATCAAATCAAAGCAACACACAAGAGAGAGACTGAGATGAGGAAGATGAAACAAAAATAAAACAATTATTAACAAAAAAAAAAGGACATCAAGTTGAGAGCAGACTTGATAAAATCTGCATATTGATTATGTCACTCCCATCGGTTATTTTGAGCATGGCATAAGCACAGATTTTCAGCATGTCTGGAACTCCAAAGGCTTTCAAAGAAACATGATTCGCGCCAAGCAGAAATTCTATTCTCATTTGTGGAGCTAACTCATAGACAATTACTGATCATCTGAAAGACAAGTCAAGGTATAACAACAGTCCTAAAAGTAGTGTATATAAGAGTTTAATACCAAGTCAGCAATGACAGCAGGGTTACGAGGATCATCTTCAGGAATTCCCTGCTCGACTTTTCCAACAAGATCAGCTCCCACATCAGCTGCTTTTGTGTATATACCACCACCCAATTGAGCAAACAGGGCGACAAAGGAAGCTCCAAAACCATAACCAACAAGGAGAAGAGGCACTGGCATAAAGGTAAGAATAAAAAAAATCAATTACAAAGAAGTTATTTATCGCTAACAAATAATATACTTCACTTGGCAACATCTAATGTTAATTACAACTAAGAAAATCAGTTTCAATGATCATCTACAATTCTACATATATTTTCCTTGTCAATTCATTGCTATCTATTGTTATATACTCCTACAAATCCAAAATTTTCTAACCCTTTTTCTACTCCTATTATCCAAAATCAAAGTCCTCTTGGGCTAATATTTTCTTCTTTTAAATTCCTCATAGTTCCAACCTTTGGTGCATTACTCAGTCTTCCCTACAATTCAAATAATTTATCATTTCCAGATCAATAGAAACCATGTGCGAATCATAATCCTTTATCTTTCTCTTCATCATGTACATCATTTGTTGTTGAGTCACATGGATAGCTCAGAGAGTGGATCATCCTCCCAAAAAAAAAATTGGTTTCTGAAAATGCTTGTAGGTGGCTCATAATTTGATTACCATATACTTGAATAAGAAAAGTATATGGTAACATCTAATGTTAATTACAACTAAGAAAATCAGTTTCAATGATCATCTACAATTCTACATATATTTTCCTTGTCAATTCATTGCTATCTATTGTTATATACTCCTACAAATCCAAAATTTTCTAACCCTTTTTCTACTCCTATTATCCAAAATCAAAGTCCTCTTGGGCTAATATTTTCTTCTTTTAAATTCCTCATAGTTCCAACCTTTGGTGCATTACTCAGTCTTCCCTACAATTCAAATAATTTATCATTTCCAGATCAATAGAAACCATGTGCGAATCATAATCCTTTATCTTTCTCTTCATCATGTACATCATTTGTTGTTGAGTCACATGGATAGCTCAGAGAGTGGATCATCCTCCCAAAAAAAAAATTGGTTTCTGAAAATGCTTGTAGGTGGCTCATAATTTGATTACCATATACTTGAATAAGAAAAGTTTTGTGCACCCCCTTTGTTTTGTAGATAGATACTATAGCGCTATTATCTAGTCTTGCCACCTTATTTGTTCTCCACATCTTACTATAGTCAACGAGTTCAATTCCACCTTATTTGTTCTCCATTCTTGTAAAATGGTTAGTTAACTAGTTAATTACATTTGTCTTAAACATTTCCAAGTTCGATTGAAATATTGTCTATTTTCTCATTCATCTCACAATCCCTTATAACACTTCCACTAGGTCCATCGAAATGCCTAGTGTGGCTTTCCTTGGCAACCATAGAAAAACTCGATAACATATTACTTCCCTCTATCCTTGATCTCTTCATCTTGGACAAAAATGATTTGTTTTATATCTTAAAACACATTTCATCTTGGACAAGAATGATTTGGTGAAGATCTTTAACACACTTCATCTTAATACAATTGTTTCTAACCGCTTATCTCCTATTGCCCATTTTTTAAAGATAGGATCCCCTTCTCTCAGTCCATCTAAATGTAAACTTGTTAGTAAACTTTTAAGTTTGCCTTATTTAATTGGTTTTGACTTCCATATATCCTTGCAATGTTTTCTCACCACTGCATTTTCCTTAAGTTGAAAAAACATGTTTTCAAGTTACAACCTTAATTTTTTCATTCCACTATATCACTATCACACTATTCTTTCCCGTAGCCGCAAGAATGATACAACATTTCATTTTCGTCCAAGTTCAATTTGAATCTTCCTTGCTTGCCTAATTAGCTTCAGTAATAGTTTTAGCACTACCTTCTTTTAGGATAAGCAAAATTTCAATAAAAGCATATCATTAAGCAATTTAGTTTTTGACAATTTTTCAAAAGTCTCACAAAAGGAAAACATTCCATACTTGAACAAGGATGATAACAAAGCCTAATAAGAAGTACATGGGTATATGGGGTTGGCTATATGAACCAATAGAATAGGCCACTCAAAGAGGGAGATTGGAGAAAAAAGAGAAACACTTACAATCTGTAACTTTCATGGAACCTAGTGAATCCACCCCCAACCATACATAGAAGGCAGCATAGAGAATGGCGATCCCGGTTACAGCCATACCTACAACAATCAAAGCTGAGAAACCACCAGCACGAACAGCTACCTGTAAATATTGTCCCAAATTCATAAATTTACATCTACAAACGGAGATACTACACTATTTACTTTAGAAAAGAAGAGACACCACCAACCTGTAAGGCTTCTCTGGCTGACCGTCTTGCTGCACTGGAAACCCGAACATTTGCACGAACAGAAACCCACATTCCCACATATCCAGCTATACCTGAGCATAGAGCTCCAAGTAGGAATGAAATAACAGTAATAAATGCAGATGAAACCCTGTACCAGAACACATGGAGCAAAGCATAAAGGTCAAGGACAAAAAAATGGTGCAGGAGATTCATGGTCATATAAGTTACCAATAGAAACATGTGTTTTTTACCTCCCAACACCAGCAGCTTCTTGCTGGGGAGTTGTATCCCGTAATAAATAGATACTAAGAATCACCAAGGCAAGAAGAACAGCCATTTTGGAGATTGTTCCATATTGGGTTCTAAAGAAGCCTTCAGCTCCATCGCGAATAGCATATGAGATCTAGCAGATTCATAAGACATAAATAAACCAGAAATTTAAGCTAACAGGCAGACCATAAAATCTTTGAAATGTGCAGTTAAGGTAGTAAAATTGGCAAAAACAAAAATGATATGGGAGGGTAACAATAGCGAAGGACTGAAACCAGAAAGGAAGTTCATATTTCATACATCGTCTGCTAAATATATCATGATAAGGAATACCAATTAGTATTTACAAATTGCAAGAATGCGAAAATGAATATAGGACAGTAAAAAAATCTCAAAAACAATGTCATGCACCCAAGCTCGAGCAGATTAGGGCAAATAAGACAACATTTTTCATCAGAATGTTAAAATATAAAGCAAGAGTTGAAAGAGGCATATAATGGACCGTTGCATCATTCCCTTGATTATCCCAAACAAAAATGCAACTAAACAGAGCCTAGATGCTCTTACTTACCTTCCACCAACAAACAATGTTGACCTATGAATGAACGGCCATTGAATTGTTTATATCTGAGTTTTTACCATATGGAAGCACTGCCTTCTCATATTCGCAAATATAGAGGATGAATTCCAATGACGAATCTTAGGCCGTACGTCAGAAAGGCCAAAATTATTATCCAAACAAAAAACCAGGGGCCCAAGGTTTTAACTCTCAACCTCTTATTTAAAAGTTATACTCTTAACCACTAAACCACAACTTTTTTATTGCAAAATCTATAGAATACTGTGGTTTTATAAAATGACCAAAATTTCAAGGGATCAAGCGACCCTAAAGAAGATCCAACCCGGATGACTTCTCTCGCAATATTGATTACAAGTGCCTGTCAAGTTATAAGCACATCCATCCAGTCCCGCTACCACACAAAAAAAGAATTTTCAAAAAGAGAATTCAAATCACAAATTCTAATTACCATAGTACTCAACTGCTGCCACCTCTCCCCCCCCACCACACACACACACATTAAAAAAAAAGGTTTATTTCAGCTATATGGTATTGTCCTTGACTGTAGAAAGATCTTTTGCTACACATAATCAACAACGAGAAAATGAGGAATAAGGATACCAAGAGTTAGTCCGATTTTAAAGATGATGAAAATCCATAAATTGCCACATTTAAGACTAAAAAAGCAGATATGAGATCAACATGCAATAAAAAGATTTAATTTAGAGTTCACAGACCAGTTGACAAAGAAATGTTGGACATTAGCCATATATGTACCTGAGCCATCTCTGGTGGTCCCTCATCCTTTGCCAGTACCCACTTTGTTAGATATATAGACAAAAGGAAGCTAAAGATGCAAACGGAAAATACAAATACAATGATCGGTGATGTGCTAGCTCCAATATAGAAGATAACTCCAAAGGCCAGAAGCATAAGCATAAAAAGAACCCGAGTGTTTAACCCCATAATGATTTTGAAAACCTGCAGAAAGAAGTTGTTAGTACTATCCAAGAACTAATTTATAAACAAAGCAATTTCATAACTAACATCAGTTGCAAAACCGACAAAGAAACATAGACACTGAAAAACTGATAAACTCTTCAGGTCACAAAATACCAACCCAATGTCATTTTAATTCTCCACAGCAGAGGTAAATCTTTCACATTCAGAATCTTTTTAATTTGCCTTAATTCTTGCAAATTCTTTTCCAAAAGGGAGGTATAACATGCCACATAAACTTTTTGTCATTATTGACCTGCCTCTGATGGGTTATTTACACCCATACATTATGCTAAATGCAAATGACTAACTAGTATAACCAGTAATGTTCAACTTTGCTTCGTACAAGTCGTATGTTAATCCCAATAATGATGACAACTTCTTAACAACAAAAGAACGAACAATGTTTATAAATATAAACTAACTTTCATCCTCATTCTTTATAAACATATGAAGCCGTAAATATTGTTATTCTCATACAACTTCTAAATGTCTATTTACATACCTTGCTTATAAAGAATTGAGAGGGGGGTGGGGGAGGTTAAGGATCACACCGTACTCATACACAAAACACATATAAGTCAAATTCATTTTGTAACTTTAAAACAGTCAAAATATCCCCATAACTTGACTTTTACAATTACTAAAAATTAAGTGCTCAAGGATATATAATAAGTTCAAGGATGCCTTAAAAATATTGGCATAAGGATGAGTATTAAATAGCTTGGTCAAGTACTACATTTAGGGGTAGGAGCAAGATATTAAAACACGCTTATCATCTCTTAAATGACTAATGTAAAACTCGATCATTGAACCTTACAAGTTACAATCACATAATTATATTAAGATTCTTATCTCAAAATTTTATAATAAAGGATCATAAAATTCTACGAAAAATTGATTGGGGCTAGGTCTATGACTCTGAAACGAAGAAAAGTGTTTCTGATTTTCAAGAATCTAACAATCTTGTTCTTAATGAATTTGCATCCCCGATTGATATTCAGCGTTCTTTGCCTTCTAGGAATTAGTTATAAGAGTGGCTTACGGTCATGAATGGTGATTTTGAGCCCTCACCACATTCTAACAGTCAGTTGCTTATGAAAGATGAAAGATGCCTTGATCTTTCCAAGGAAATGTGCCTTCGTGAATGTTTGTTGACGATATTGTTTTAGTAAAAGTGAAACAAAGAGATGCTAAATGCTAAGTTAGAACGATGGAGACAAGAGTAGGAGTCAAGAAGGTTTTAAATTAAGTCGGAATAAGACTAAATATATGAAGCAACATTTTAGCACAAATGACATATTGAGGGACACTATAAAGTTGGAAGATAAAAACATTGTGCCAAGTGCATATTCTAAATAAATTTGGTGAACAATGGGGATATTTAGAGGTTAAGTGTGAGTGGAAAAATTGAAGAATGGCAAGAAGGATAATTTATGTGAGATTAAGGATAATTTTTGTGAGATAGTTATTACAAAACACTACATATCAATCAAATTGTTGTGCTTTCAAAAAATGGGGTAGTCGACATGCAAATGGCTGGATGAATAAGTACACATATTCTGAAGATCATAATAAAAAACAAAACACAAAAAAATGTTTGGGTGCCGCAAATAATGAGGATAAGACGAGGGAGAATCGTTTAAGGTGATTCCAATATGTGCAATGGTTGAGTGTTAGTGAACAAATAAAAATGAAAAAAAGAGATTCAAAAAAGAGTGAGAAGACCAAAGACCACCTAGACGAAAAGAGTAAAAAAGAATATGAAGAATTTATATTTAAAATCTGATATGGTAAATAATCAAAAATAATAGAGTAGGTGAATTCAAATGGACGACTACCAAGACTAAGAAGGCATGTACTCTTTTGCAATGGAGTTAAAAGAGAGGGAGATTAATATTGTCAAAAGGAACATTATGGAGACAATTTCATGCATACAAAGGACTAATATGCTGGTGCTTTTTTGTTTAGAGGTTGTTAGATATTTGACAATGAGTAAAAAATAGAGTAAATCAAGTTGTTATATAAGGCCAACTCCAGCTTCCACGACCCTTTAGTTTTTCTTATGGATTAGTAGACCCTTTTTGTAAATCGGTGAACCCTTTTTGTAAATCAACGAACTTGACCCTTTTAAAAAAATTGGGTTAAGAGGTCATAGCGGGCCCCATCACGTTACACAATAGTAGGCCTATCTATGATTGTTACATTTTAACCCCCTCCCCCCCCCCCCTCCCTTCCTTCCTTTTCCACGAATCAATTACGCATTAAGCGAAGACCTTAGCAATTCCAATTTTGAAAGTTATATTTTTTACTAAAGATAGGCACATTAGGGATATTAATGATGAGTATTTTAGTGTCTATATATATTTTTATTCAATTAGGTTCGAGCTCCAAGTAAACAAACATTTTGATCTTGTGTCGCGCATCATAAAATCTTAGTAATATTGACATATTTCATATCAAAAATTTTCTTTATACGAAACATCTTTTTAAGTTCTACCTTCCCTCTTTCCCTCTAGGAAGCATATTTTGCGGATATTCAAATGCATAAAAACCAGCTCCTATGTAACATTTGTCATTTGCCACAACACTCCGTACCAACATGATTCGTTAATCTCCTAGTGAATAAGAAATGCTAAACAAGTAAATTATGGTCGATTGTGGACTATCATTGTGTCAGTTTGAACGAATCATAAATTCAAATAATGAATTGAACATTACTCCATACTCCACTAAACTTAAATTTCCACAGAGCCCGTGAAAGTTTAAGGCAAGCACACAAATGCACCATTAAATGGCTTCACAACAAGACATTCTGAAAGGTTTCATGACCATTTACATATATCCCAAAGACGTCATATAGCATTCAAGACTTGATCTGTATAATGATGTCAAAATAATGTTGACAATGTATCTAGTCTTAAAAAAATCATGCAATGGCTAATCTACTTAAAACTGATATGATTCCAATCAAGTACCAAATAAACAAAGCCCAACAAGATACTTGAGTTATAGGGAAAGAAGTCTTACAAAGGGGGTATAAGGTTTGGTGCGCATGTCAGGAAAACTGCGTGACCTATCTTGGTAAGGCCCCATGGAACCATTTTCCATATCATCCATCATGATGGAATGGGTTGAATTCAACCTCCTGGCCACTGGGAGTAGGCTGAACTCGCCACTTTGGGGGAACTCACCCCCTGAACTTGGTCTCTGTATTTTGAAATGCTGTTCTTCACACGTCACACCCACAAGATCCTCTCTGAAATTCTGGTACTGGAGGAAATCACCTCATTCAGATACAAAGCTCCGACAGAAATCACTTATGAGTACTCTCAACTTGTCTCCTTTCTTCTGACTTAAAAGCAGGTATTCTCACTCTCAAACAAGACCTCTCTCTTTTTTTATCTAATACTGACTGCTCTGTACAAATGAATATACTCCAATAAATTATAAGATGCCAAATCCAAATCACACAGAATAATCAGCATGAATCTTTTTTATTAAAAAATAAATAATAAAAAAACAGTAATTAGCAATCTATATGATCCATTTACAAAATTATATTCCCTTATACTTCAACAAAACTTTATGGATAAATATACTTCATTCTCGTTTTTAAGAAAATCATCATATAAAAAAATTATTAATTCTCAACACATATTATCGCAACACTCACACAGAAACCTAAAATCAATACTCCGAACAATAATTCCTAGCAACCAAAAAGCCCTAAAAATACGAATGAGCACAAAGAAATCAGAAGAAAAACAAAAATGATCTCAAACTAAAAGCATACAATTAAAAAATAAAATCAAAATTAAAAAAGCATACATTCGTAAATTCATTGCGATAAACGATCAAACAAGTCAGCTAAAACAAATCGACAAAAGAGATCGGGACAAAAATCGCCAGACTTGAAATAGAAAGAAATGAAAATGAATGCTTACAATTACTATAGAATGAAATGTGAGGTAAGATCGTAGACTATTGAGCGATCAGCGAGCTTGTGGAGATAGTAATGGCGGTAGTGTCACTTCTGCAACTCCTGGTGAACGTGAGAGGGAGAGGACAAGGAGAAAAATGGAGGGGCAGAGGTGATGAATATGAGAGATGAGTATACTATGGTCTACGGAGCAGTAATTTTGATTTCTGAGTATAATTTTGTCTTTTCTAATACTTTTGTTTTCAAAGTCGTTTGTAGTTTTGTTACGGGCGTATTACTTATATAAATTGTTCCACATCCGTAGGCGAATGAAGGATACTATACATTACAGCCTAAATATGGTTTTATGTTTTAGAGTCTAAATTGTTCTAATTGGTTACTATTCTATCATGAATGGTTGGACCATATGGACATATCCTCTATCTAAATCTAAATCTAAATATAAAACATTTGGAGGAAAGGAATACTGTTCATCATGAACAATACTCTATACACGTCAACATTGCTTTTTTTTTCTCATTTCTCTCTGCTTCCTACCCTCATCTCTATTTTTCTTCTCGCCATCTCTATTTAACCCATTTTTCTTGACCAACGAAAATTGTGTTGTTTGGTTTTCATGGCGGATCATCAACCTTGAGCTAGGAAACTTCAAACACCTTATTAGTTAGTTTACATTCACTGGACACGACTTCACAAAAATGTGAGGGTAGTTACAAAGAAATCTAAGTATAAACATTTGGAGGAAAGGAATATTGTTCATCATGAATAGTACTCTATACACGTCAACATTGCTTTTTTTTTTCCTCTCATTTTCTCTCTGCTTCCTACCCTCATCTCTATTTTTCTTCTCGCCATCCTCATTTAACCCATTTTGTTTGGTTTTTATGGCGGATCATCAACCTCGAGCTAAGAAACTTCAAACACCTTATTAGTTAGTTTACATTCACTGGACACGACTTCACAAAAATGTGAGGGTAGTTACGAAGAAACGCACGTATCATCCTCGGCTTTGTATTATGTTTTTGTTTTTTCAATTTTTTCTGATTAATTTTTTTCGGCTGTTTCTTAGTTTTTCTTGGTTTTCTAGGGTTTTGATTTAGTTTGAAATTTGGGTTTTTTTCGAATTTAATGCCAATGATTGATTTCCGGTTGGAAATTGTGTTATGATGATATATGAAGGTGGTGGATATCAAGGTGGAGGAGATCCAAGAGGTCGTGGTGGAGGAAGAGGAGGAGATCCAGGAGGTCCGGTTGGAAATTGCTTAGGCCCGTCAAACAAATCACGTCGGGTCAGGTAAATGTTCGGGTTCGGGTCATATATAAACCGGTTGAAAAACCGTTAACCTAAACATATGTCGTTTAGTTGATTTGGTCGAAAATCACAACCCTGACCTCAACTCTAACGGTCGACTAGATTTCGATTCACTTAACCTATTTAAAGTTTTTTGTTTTTGTTTTATGGTTTTGAACAATGACTACATACTATATTGTAGGCTTAAATTTTGTATTTACTGTGAAAAATAGAAAAACACTAAATGAATTGAGTTCAATGATTGATTCGACTCAAAGTTAACTTCTTTAATTAAATGAGTTATACAAGTTTGTTTCAAGCTTGATTTACGTATTGATACTTTTTACAAATTGTTAATATTATTATTATTTAAATAATTTTGAACATATGTTTTTATTTAAATAACTAAAGTCTGAGGAAAAAAATTTATTATTTATTTATATAATTTTATTTTTTTTAAATTAACAATCAAATAATTTTTTTTTAAAATTAAAATTTTAAAAATCAAATCTTTTGTGTTTTTAAATTTTTTTTTATGGATAACAATTTTTTTATATTGATAGTCTCAGCTTTTTAATCTCTTGTAGTTTATTAAATTAAGTTTTCACAATTAACCGTTAAACAAATAATAATATAGCACTTCTATAGTTCTATGATTCTATTATGTGAAAAATGATACAACTTTGTGAGTCAAAAGAATATAATCGCAACTTATAAATTTATTTATTAAAATTTATCTTACCTCATACTAATATAATGAAATAAATAAACAAAGTCGTAACAATCTATCTATAAATATTACTAATACAGAAACCTAATGTATTACAAATATTTGACTTCAGCTATCACATATCAATACAAAATTAATAATATTGCTTAAAAAATAAAAAATATATTAAAAGAATCATGTCGTTCTTTGCTTCTTGAACTTGGTTGTATTACTTCTTCTAACCTCTCTCAAATTTGACATATGCATCTGTTTGTGATAGTGCTTTCTTCGCTTTCTTCTCCTTCTCATCATCCTTTGCGATCTACCTATCGAATGAACGGAAAATTGATTTTTACTTAACCTCACACTTCTACCACGATGTTTAGTTGACCCAAATCTTTTAGCATTAAGGCTCTGATATTGCCGTAAGCTTTTACTAGGATTTCTTATTCTCCCACTTCTAAACCTTTCTCGTGACTTTCTTTTTCTATTAAGACTTGAAGCATGATAGTTATTAGGAGCACTTTCATCATCACTAAAAGCTTCAATTGCACTCTTGTAACCCAACTCAACATCCTTACTTAAGTGTCTATGCATTAAACGACGTCGTCCACGGTAAACTCTCTTAGTGTATCTAATCTTATGCCAACAAAAACAACAAACATAATCTAATGTCAACCAAAATGTTTCACAAGCCGCCCAACTTGTCTTACATATGATTTTTGTCATACATTGACATATTCCCAACTTATATATCAAGTATACAAAAACTAAACCTGCAATAATCAACATTACCTTGAACATAAATCTATAACTATTATTAAAACAAAAACTAAACCTGCAATAATCACTTTTTGAATAAAAATTTGGAAAATTTGTTCAAAATAATCTCAACTATCACCCATTGGCCAAAAATAATCCCAACTATCAATTATTTTTTAATAATCTCAACTATTCTTATAATTTGTTGAAAACATACCCACCTCCCTTTTAACCGGCTGCAACAGGTAATTTTTTCACTTTTTTCTTTCTTTTTTGATTAATAGATGAAGGGGAAGGGTTAATTTTAAACAGTTAAGAAAAAAAAGTGAAAAAGTTACCTGTTGCAACCGGTTAAAAGGGAGGTGGGTATGTTTTTAACAAATTATGAGAATAGTTGGGATTATTAAAAAATAATTGATAGTTGGGATTATTTTTTGCCAACGAGTGATAGTTAGGATTATTTTGAGCAAATTTTCCTAAAAATATTCTCTCTAGAACTCAATGATAATGTCATTGTATTTGTTACTAATGTTTTTATCTTGACTTTTTTATTTTCTAATTATGACTATAATATTATCAATATTGCTTGATTTTTTACTGTTTAGGTCATATCATTTACCATATTTTATTTTCTTTCAATTATTTTTAAAATTTTTATAATGTTATTGTTTATATGAGTATAGGATTTTTGAGACGGTTAAAACATAAAGTCATCAATCTTTAATTTTTTTTGTTTAAACAAATATGTCAACAAATTTAATAAAGTCTTGCATCGTACGAGCCACGGGCCGGGCAATATCTAGTAGAAACTAATTAAGAAATGAGATAAATTATAGCATATGAGTCAACTGTTTAATTATTTTTGGCCATACTGTTAAAAAAATATTTTAACAATATCTTTATTTAAACTAAATACCAAATTAAATATGAAGACAAAAAAAAACTTTTATATGAAAAATGTAATGAATAAACTAATTGGTTTAATATTATGTTTTGCTTTCTTATTTAAGTAGCTAGCTAATTTGAATTACGTGCTTTATTTTTCTTTTATATAAATAAATTTATGACCGAGGGTCGAGAAAGTATGAAAAAAAATGAAATGGGTCTTACATATATAGGAGAGACAACAAACTAGTAGAAATTTCATCAAATCGGCTATGCAAATATGCTCGATAAAACAAACCACATCCCATATTCCTTCACACACATCCCTACAACAAAATGTTATAAACATTTTTAGTACAAGTAAAAGTTCGTCATCATCATACTCAGTACGTATATCCCGTTTATAGACTATATCTATGATCAGGGTCTGGGAAGGTAAGATAAACGACGTCTCATACGCATAGGGAGATGGCAGTCAAAAGAGTCCCTCGGCTCAAGAATACCCATTATATCCCGTTCATAGTACAAGGATAAGGTGATAATAATATATACAATCTTAGCTTGGGTCGTATATAAGCAAGAATATAGTATTTTTTAATGTAATTTAAAATTTAATACTATATTTGCTTTATAAATATAATTTTTTTATTATCTTGAATTATTTTACTTTTTATTTTTTTCTTAAAAAGTTAAAATAATAACATAAAATTATTTTTTATTTTCATATTATATTCTCTTAAAAAATTAAAATAACTGAAAGTAAAAATACTTTGTTTATTTTTAAATACAAATTACAATCCTTAAAGGGGTAAATATCATTATACAATGAACCACTTAAAATGCAATTACTTGAAATATCTATAGGACAATGTGCGTCTTTATACTAGGTGAAATTCGATCTTGAAATTTTATCTGAAAAATACTTATTCTAACTGAAATAAAATTTAATTTTCGCTAAATTTTAACTTATCAAACATTGTGTATCTCTGAAAAAACTCCACATGACAATTTCCAAACAAAACACAATGAAAAAACTATCAATTAACATCTTATTTTTCTATTCATGCCTATATATGCAACAATAACTTCCTTTTTAAATGTATCAAATAATCCTTATTCAATAAATAAAATAGACAACTCATAAAAAAACATAATTATTAATCTGTGTAAAAATTGTGGATTGATATATCATTTCATCTTTTAATACTAATATTTCACTAGAATATTAGTTTTTTGAGAGAAATATAGCAATCACTAAAATATAGAATCAATCTTTTAGAAATATTATAAGTTATATGGAGGAAATAACTACAAAAAGATTTATATATATATATATATATATATATATATATATATATATATATATATATAATAAATTATCAAACCATCATTTTTTTTTTAAATAATAATTCATCATAATAAATAAATAACATAAAAATTGCCATAATGTAAAGAAAAAAAAACTTACTCGCATGATCGACCAAAAATGGATTTAAAAGGTGCTGCAATAATGCCTCCAATTACAGAACCAGCATCATTTATAAATTTGCTTGTGGAAGACCCCATTTTATCATAAACTATACTAAAACAATATCTTAATGTGACACGTGTCACTACCACAATGATTCATTTCCCGCCGAGAGCACTTCTCTTCATTAGCATAAAACAATGATAAACAATTTTTATTTGTTTTTGAGTATTAACAATGATAAACAATTTATATTTTTGTAGCAACCAAAAAACAAAAAGATAAAAGTGAACTTACATATGATTTTCTAGATCAAAAAGCCAAAGAGTACTTCTTCTTCAAAAATATCTTCAAAAAAAACAACAATCTTAACCGATTTTGTTGTTTTTAAAAGAAATTGGTTTCAATTAACCGATTAGAATCAAATTAAACCATAGAATAAGAAATTTAGAGAGAGATTAGGTCAAAAACTGGCATAGAGATGAAGATTTGATTGAGTTCTTATTATATTTATTATATTTAGAGAGAGACAAAACCGATTTTGTTGTTTTTAAAAGAAATTGGTTTCAATTAAGCGATTTGAACTTATATTGTTATTTATTATATTTATTTTATATATATAATATCTTCACCATCATTAAATATTATCAAATTGTCGCCAACTACAAGTCGAAGACCTTTAAGTGACATTACAAATGTTACATAAGTTAGTTTTATTTTTCACAAATTCTACTTGAGACCGTCTTTTGTAAAGACGGCTCTCAAAAGGCCAATCCAATTCTAAATATATATTGTTAAAACTCTAAGATTTGGACTGGACTTTTGAGAGTCGTCTCTACAAAAGACGGTCTCTCAAGAGAGCACCCGTTTATTTTTAGATATAAACATGTAAAATGATTCTACTTATGATGTTTTGGAAAATTATTTTGTGCAAAATAAAGTATTGCAACGTGTGGTCATCATCAAAAGCTACACCAAAAAGACTTTCGGTACCATGAAAATATACAATTCATAGCAATATCATTGTCCAAAACACATTTGATGATAATAGAAAAGTTGTATCACAATTAACTAACAATTGTGAAACAGGTAAAATATCATTGCAACAATATATTAAAAGGAATTAAAAAATAACCCAATTTAAGAAGGTAAGAGTAGTATTTGATGAGTATTGGCTTGCCATGAAATATGTATTTATAGAAGAAAATGGGGAATTTGAGAGGTCTAGATATTGATGAGGGATTATTATTATTAATCTTTATTCTTTTATTTCTCCTTAGTAATATCAGCCGTTTCATATGCTTTGCTGTCAAGTTTCAATTTTCTATTTCTTTATTATTATTATTATTATTATTATTATTATTATTATTATTTATTTATTTTTTTGAACATAAATATTATTATTATTATTTATTTATTTTTTTAACATAAAGTAATTATTATTATTATTATTATTATTATTATTATTATTATTATTATTATTATGATAAAGAAAAATATTTCATTGATCAAACTCAGTATGAAAATGGAACTCACCTTCTAGGAAAGGTTGAACCACCTCACTCTTTGTGTGCATAAATGAGAAGGAAACACCTCAGGGAACAAAACAAGAAATTAGACTTGAAAGAGTCTCTTAAACCAAGTTTAACACCTCACTTCCTAGAGGATCTTTTTAGTAACAACAACAACAGTGTTCATACTCATCATTCAAATAGCTTTATTCCGGGTTCGCCAGACCATATAGGTAAGGCTGCAAATACTGGTGAGGATCAGGAATCTACGGAATCTAGGATACCCTTCCATTTCTTGAAAGCAAGTCTGTGTAGACCATGAGGGATTCGAATAGCTAGTCACTACTCCATAAACTGCAAACAATGTATACTGAAAGCACATTGAAAAAAGATATGATCAATAGACTCGGGTGCAACATTGCACATTGGGCAAACATTATCATTAAGGACACCCATTTGAACCAATTTATCCACTCATTTAATTGAAGCTTTACAGAGCAGAGCCTCTTCAGAGCCCAACTAACCGTTATGAAAGGGTTGAAGAGCATCCAATCAGCACCTTTCGTGTAAACTTCGTGCACCCATTTAATCCATAGAGACTCCTGCTTTGAACTGATATGTCAGGCAAGCTTGCCCACAGACACTAGATTCCATACATCAAGGTTTCGGATCCTTAGGTCACTACTCTTTGGTTGACAGACCTTAGACCAACTGACGTTATCTCCAGAGCTCTTTGTAAAATCACCGTGCCATAAAAAAGATCGACAAGATACTATTATTTATTATTATTATTATTATTATTTCAAAGATTATAATTTGTGAATCATTATTACCTACTACTATCTAATACATTGTTTTTCAAATTTTAATAGTATATGTTATAGTCCCAACTAAAGTTTTTAATGATAGTCAAATTAATCATTTTATAAACATTATTAACATTTAATATTCCCATAGTCATCCTTATTTAATGACATCATCAATCTCATGAGAAGATAACTACTCATCAATTTTTTGAGTTGCTTATGTCAGGTGTGTTTTGTTTTAGTATATAGTATAAATAGATTTGATGTTTAACATATCATTTTAAATATTAAAATTAAATTCTAAATGTAAATTAAACTAAACATTCACTTTCATATTTAAAAAATTCACTTTTTATTTAATATTCAACATATCATTTTAAATATTAAAATTAAAATTCTAAATATCATAATACTCATGTGAAGACTTGTTACCTGACAAAGTATAAGTTTTCATTTAAAAAGATTTTATTGATTGTGAGAAAATTTTAAAATGGACTAAATAATCCAACTAAACTAATTAAAACTTTCAATTGTATAATTATCAATCACTTCTTTGAGATGGCCGAATATTTTTATCCCAAAAACAATTTTTTGATTGTCGTTTTAAAATTTAATATGAACATTTTTAGACCTTGAAAATGACATTTTAAGTTTTAGAATTGACAATTTTAAACTTTTATATAGTGGATAATTTAAGTCTTGGAGTAGTAATTTTCACAATTGGTGAAAAAAAGTTATGACTTGATTTAGCTTGGAGTGGGGATTTATCCCAAAAAAATTAAAGATTTTAAGCCTTAGAATTCGAATTGATATTTCAAGTGTTTGGGTGAGTGTTTCTAAGGGTTGGAGACTTGGAGTATGTACTTAAAAAATAAAGTTAAATAGAGCTGGAAAATATTTAAGTAGGAATTTTGAGTGTTATATATGACATTTTAAGTTTTAAAAATAACCTTGGATTTGATGGGTCAATTTTTCTATTGAGTCGTCAATATATCAGCGCGACGACCACATACTAATTAAAAAATTGCATATACTTTTTTTTTGAAATGAAAAATTGTGTATATTTAATATATTCAACTTTTAAAATTTAGGCTTTTTATGAATTTATTTCATCATAATGAAGTCTCATATGATTTGCTCCATAGAAAAGGAAAAATCGAAAAAAATAAGATAATTATTAAAAAATATTTCCCAAACTTAGCTTTGGAAAATTTCAATTCCCAAATAAGCGTTTCTATGTCAAGTTCGTTGTTACTAACAACGAACAAAAAAGAGACAATATCATAGTGTTAAAAGGGACAAAAAATTAAAACATGCCAACAAACCTTGTTAAAATACTCACTCCGATTCTATTTAGTTGTCACATTTCCTTATTTGGTAAATTCATATCAATTGTCACATTTCCTTTTTTATCAATCTTTTTTTACCTAAATACCTCATGTTCACACAAATAATGTCCAAAATACCCCCGCTACCCCTTTTACAATTAATTTAATCATTTAAAATACCTCAACTACTCACTTTTTAATGGACCTCACACTACTCTTAATAACCGTGCCCAAGCAAATGAGACATCTAAATAAAATTGGAGGGAGTATTTTTTTGTCCTTTCTAACCCTATAACATTGTCTCCCTTTTGTTCGCTATTGATTACTGCGAACAAAGAGTTTTGACTTTTTTTTGACTTGCTTTATGATTTGCTGTTAGTAACAGTGAGCATACCTGATTTTAGACTTGGACATACAAACGCTTTTTTAGGAATGAAACTTTGCTGAAGCTTATTTTTGGGAATTTTTGTTATAACAAGCTTATTCTTTTCAATTATTTTTCTCCAAACAAATGCTCTATTGAGAGACCGAATTTTGTAAAGACGACACTCAAAAGTCCAGCCCAAATCTATATTTAGAGTTGTAACAATATATATTTATAATTGGATTGGACTTTTAAGAACCGTTTTTACAAAAAAACGGTCTCAAATAAGAATTTTTGTTCTCAAAAAGGTTTGTATTGAAAGCCCAAAGAATACGGTCCACAGAAAGGAGGACGCTGTACCAGCAATTATCCTGATTTATTTATCACAAATATATAAAGCGTCAAAATAAGTAAACGGGGGTTTAGCAGATTAGGGTTTATACAATCGGTGATCAGATCTCGAAGAGGAAAAAATGGCGATAAGAGGAAAAGGGAGAAAAGTGCGCGAAGAAGAAGACGAATCGAAGATATACAAGAGTGTGAAAGAATGGACTAATTGGAGTCTGAAGAGAGGAAAAGTGATTGTTCACTATGGTTTAATTCCTTTGATTATCTACATCGGCATGAATTCTGAGCCTAAGCCTTCTCTTTCTCAGCTTCTTTCTCCTTTTTAATCTTCATGTATTTTACTTTTAATTAATACAATAGTATTGTTCCTAGTGGAATCTTGGGATGTGATGTCAGTTTCTTGATGTTAATGAATGGACGAATTTGATTGTTGATATCTAATTGTTGATGCTTGTGTTGATTTTTGGTGATTTTGATTGTTATGTCTTGATTGAATCTATTCCAATTTCTGTGCTGTTCATTGATAGTAGAGTATTGTTCAGGTTTCCAATTACTCTGCGGATCTTTCTGTATTCTGATTTGATTCAATTTGATGGAGTTTCTGGATTAGATCGTAATTTGAAAAGACCAATTCCTACATATTTCATATTACTAAGTTGTACGTTCAAATCATAAAGCCTATTTTTCTTCCTCTATGGCATCAGATGCTGAAATAGTTATGTTATGGTGAATTGGTGATTTTGTTTGTTAGTTGGTTGAAACTATTCCAATTTATGTGTTGTTCTTCCATAGTACGGTGTCGTCTAAATGTGCTCAAATAATCATATATTGAAATGTTGTATAGACTATAGATTATAGGGAAAAAGTGAATTTAAATCCTCGCAAAGCATCTTTTGGAATCATCTATCTTATAGTGAGTAGTGACCGATTCCACAAACCCTCCATAATGGCCTACTCTTCTTAGCAGGATCTGGCAGGCTATTCCTTCCTTCATATTGCAAAAATGGTTGTTTTTCTATGTTAAAACCCTGTTATAATCAAGACTGTTAAGCATGCAACAAGTTCTTCACAAATTGTTCTTGCTCCGCCCTAAAAATGTTCAAATGGCGCTGATTGCAGCTCTCCATTTAAGCAACCCATATTTACTTGTGAGCCATGACCCTAAATTTTGAAGTTTAAGGGTGTTTGGATGGAAAGAAATGGAGGGTCCCTTTGTAATAGATGTTGATAAATAATGTGCAAGAATCATCCCATGAAGCAATACTTTTTATCTTTACTTTGACGAATTATGCACATACACATTCCTTGTTCCGTTACCATTGCTGAATTTAAAATCAAACATAGTAATCTTAATGAGACGGGTCTTCCATCATAAATATACATCATCACTTGATATCGTTATGTCAGTTTTATGGTATAGTACATAGTACATGATAGAAATGTTAACTTCTTAATAACTAACCTACATCATTTATCCCTATACCTTGTTACATGTTCAAATTTTGGCCCATCACTTGGAAGCTATAATAAGTTCTCTAATAACCTACCCTATTTTTCTTTTTGAGTTTGTTGAATCTATGTTTTGTGTATCTTTACCACATACAAAAATTTAAAGGCTCTTATGTTGAGTCTTCAAGTGCTTCATCAGCAGACCAAATTTGATCACGGGTTGTGCGAAATTATTTATGTAAGTTGACTATGTGGCCTTCAGAAGTTGCACGTTACTCCAGCTCTTTGATTTGCATCATTTGATGAAAACACTGCAACAAAACCACATTATGTTATTAAGTTTTGTTTTGGATTTTTCAAATTTTTGTCGAGGATGTCAAAAAATTAATTAACTAAAAGCTTAAGTTCATAGTTGAAGATCCAATATAAATTATACTACCTCCTATTCAGCCTAATTGTCCCATTTAGTTTTACACACTTGCTGAGGCAACATTTTAACCCTTAATATCTCAAATTATGCTTAATTAAAATTTATAAAAATTTGATATTAATAATCCTTGTATTGAGACTAATCAAACAAGATTTTACATGACTATGTTTTCACTTATAAATTAAGATTAAGAGTAAAATACAAATTAAGAATGATAAGTGAATAGTGTCCAAAAATAAATGAGACATTTGGGCTGAATAGGAGGGAGTAGTATACTAGATTATGCATTCTCTCAAAATAGTCCTTTGCGACAAAAGTGTAAATGCATGCAGCACATGTATTAAGGTATGAGATTTAATCCCGTGGCCTCTGCTTGTGATACCATGTCACTGAACAAACTAAATTACATACTTAAATTGATAGTTGAATTAACAGATGGGTCTAATCCGAAATCAAGCATAAGTTAAACCTGATCAACTTAGCAAGCTTAAGATTAGTTGATTTTCTAATCTTTGATCATAATAACTCTTATAAATAAAAATATTGTAATTAGTTGATTTTCTACCTCTTGGTGATGGTGAGGATGAAAGAGTCTTTGAGCTCCCCGGAGCTGAAAAGTTGGAATCACTTACCTACAAAATAAATTTTACTTTCTTGTAAGAACAATTTTAAACAGCATAATCATAGGGATCGTATTTAACCACTTTATACTAATTACATGCCCTCGCACACGAGAATACTTTAGATTAGAAGTGTGGATTATCAGACTCTTTCATACCTAGTTTTAAATATTCCACTTGAAATGAGGGGTGAATGAGATTCGAACCGTTAATCTCTTGTCACGTTGGCTTGTGCAGAAACCAACTCAATCAAAAGCTTAAGTTCTTTGTTGAGTTGGTTTCTTGACTGATATTAAAAACGTAGGATATGAATATCAGATCATAAGCTAATTACAATGGAAAAAACTTCTAGCAACTGACCTGTGACATAGATGTCTGACTGTGATTAGTAGAAGAATAAGCCGGTCCAGCAAAAAACACAAAAGGCTGTGATCTTTCATCAGCAAAGTCTCTCAATTTTTCGAGCTCAGGCAACACTTCATTCCCAAGTTCTGGTCGATCTTTCCGTCTCAACTCAGCGCATTGTATAGCTATCTTAGCGATTACTAAGGCTTGTTCTATAGGCCAATCAGGCACTGATTTATCCAAAATGTCAGCAAATTTATCTTTCTCTATTGAATCTTCAACTTGGAGAGCCAAACCCATTGGTGGTTTAGCAGTTAACAATTGTAAAAGCACAATCCCAAATGAATAAACATCAGATTTAACACCAAGCATACCCGTTTGTTGATACTCAGGATCAATATAACAGAAAGTCCCTGCAGCTGATGTTATACAATATTGTGTTATATGATCCGCAACTGAGGGTGGAACAAGCCTAGCTAATCCAACATCACCGATCTTAGCTACGAAATATCTGTCGAGAAGTATATTCCCGGGTTTAAGGTCTCGATGAACTAATGGTTCGGGTTTTGTTTGATGCAGGAAGTTCAGCCCTGTTGCGATGTCAGCTGCAATTCTGAACCTAACTTGCCAAGAAAGAGGTGGGGTTTTTCCTCGACGAAATAAACAATCATCTAAACTACCGTTGGCCATGTATTCGTAAACTATGCACCCGTATTCTGGGCATGCTCCTAGGAGTAGAACCATGTTGGGATGCCTGATGCAGCTTAGTACTTCTACCTGCAATAAGGTAAAGAAAATTTGATGTTCTGCGTTTGGATTTCGAATAATCAATTTAGTATGAACTCAGCTTATAGCATATATAATCTAAGTACCTCTTGTTGGAACTGTGTTCTACCTTGAGCGGCATCTGGACGTAAAACTTTAACTGCAACTCTTGTATGATCAAGGTAACACTTAAACACAGGTCCATATCCTCCTTCTCCTATTTTCAGAGATTTAGAGAACCTATCTGTAGCTGTTTCAATCTCTTCAATGGAGTACTTTCTGTACATACCACCATGGGATGGTGCGTACTCTGACTTTGCTTCGTTTTGTTTTCTTGCTTCTTCCTGATCCGCTTTCTGTCTCTCTGCTAGCACCCTTGCTATTTCTTCAGGACTTGCTGTTTCTTCCAGTTTCTTGTCCTCTTCTAGTCTCCTTCTGTGTAGCTCCATTGCCTAAAACAATCAAATAGAAGCAATGTCGATTATAAATATACTACATGACCTCACACGAGATCTCTTTAGGCTAAAAATGTTGGTGCAAGAAATGACCTCCTCATACACGATGCAAAACATTCTACTTAAATGAAAGTTGGATGAGATTTAAACACGTGGCCATTTAGTCACGTTGTTTCCTGATACTATTTCAAAAAATCAACTCAACCAAAAGTTTAAGCTGATGATTGGGGTGTAAGTGTGAAACATACTTGTTGTCTTTCTCTTTCTTTAGAAACAACTGCTTCTTTGCAGGCTTCACTGTACATCTCCATAGTTTGCCGTAGCTCTAGCCTAAGCCTTCGGATCTCAGCTTCTGTGTCTTCCTGTGTTTATTTAAAAGGAATTCATGTTATTTCATATCTTTGTTACAAGAGTTACAGAAAACTAGTATATAGTTCAATCAAGATACATGAAAACTGGATATACCGATAAAGTATGTAACATATCTTGAGACTTCAACGAAAAATTTAAGCTGATGATTATAGCTACCTAATATGGGATATGCTTCATTAATCCTCCTCACATGCACATATATGGTTGTACCCTTGTAGTATGTTATATACTTCATCAGTTACATAAGGGTATAGAAAAGTTACTTTGGCAACTAACTACTTAGGTCAGATCGTCTCAGATGTAGCTTATGGATTGTTACGCATCAAGAATCTTTGCTAGTACTTACTCGGAGCCTAATTTCTACCATTGATCGTGTTCCTAATGATTGTCGTAATGTTCACAAGCTTTAAGAAACGGAAGAAGTATATGACAACTATTGAAATCATATGATACTTACACTGTGCGCTGAAGAAGCTGAAGTAAGTCCACTTTCTTGTGACATGAATGAAAATTCAGGTCTATCGTTCATCCTTTGTCCAAAACGAACTGACCCAAAACTGTGATCTGAACTAGTCGAAAGTCTTGGGGTTCTCGTTGGATCCATGAAGTCATACTGCACTGAAAGGCGATCAACACTAGTCCTATCAGAGCTTACGAAGGATATATCTGTATCACATTCTGGAAAGTCGCTACACATAAGCCGTTCATGTATCCTATCAGGCCTGATACAAAATCCACAAAACATGAACATTACCCATGGAATGTATGATTAACAATTCATAGATGATACATTCTTTACTAGTTACATAGAACAAGCTTTCCTTGCTCATGGAAGTACCTGAGAATCTCCCTGTCATCTGTTGATTGTGTGGATGATGAGTATGATGGTCTATCCCCTGCTTGCACATAACCCAAATATAATCATTTTGACAAGAAGCAACAATGGTGATGTAGAAGTATAGAGTCGTCATAATCACATACCCAGTGTATTCCGCTCATATAGGGACTATGAGCAGAGTCTGGGGAGGGAAAGAAAACGACTACCTATACCCATAAAAGAGGATGCAACCAAAGAGATGTAGAAGTATAGAGTATTTCAACTCAATGCTTAACTCAAGCTCATGGTTAAAGTCTCAAAATACATTATATACTCTGACACGCCTTCTCACACCAAAGCTCTTTAGGCTAGAATTTTGGACGCAACACACGCCCTCCTCATACATGGTGTTGAACAAGATTCATAACAATGCGTTTATTGTCACATTAGGGATATAGAAGTACGTAAGATGTAAGATAATCTCTTATGTGACATAGTATATAACACATATGTTCAACCAAATGCTCAAGCTAATGGTCACATGAGTGCCCTATAATGTAAATGGATGAATGAGATTCAGACCCGTGACCCTTTTATCGCATCACGAATATAAAGTAGAGGGGAAGAAAGAAAACCTCGTATGCTGAGACTACGTCTAGGGGGTGTTGCGACAGGCGTGGTGACTGTAGGAGTGGCGAGTACAGGCGTGGTTGCTCGAGGTGTAGAAGGGTCTGTTTTATCTTTGGAACAACTTTCTAAGTAGGACTGAAGAGGGGACGTATGTGGAACAGGTCTTGAAGCATTACGTACACTTGAAATCTTTGTCTTAGAGATTACATATACATTGCAAAAATCAGGTGCTCCTCTTGACACCATAGTTGGTATATCTGATAGCTTGAACTTCCTGTCTCATTATAAATAATAATATTTTGCACATATCAATCTCATAGAATATATTTATTATAATAGTGTAGTAATTTATTTATTAGTATAAATAACTGTAAGAGTATATGACATATCCTGCTGCCTCAACAATAACTCAAGTTTTTGGTTTGATTAGTTTCTTGACGTGATATCACAAGTCAGCATGTTGAATCCTTTAATCAAGTCTATGTACTCGTGTTCGTGTATATATTTCGTACCTGATAAATCCACCCTTAGATGCACCAAGAACCAAATTTTCAATTGCAGCGTAGTTGGCGTATTCTATAAGAGCTCTGCCTACGTCGCTATCTTTGAGTGTAACATCTACGCAACGTATCTGATTAAAACACAAATCAAGCATATTATGTATCATTTAATAGTCGAAACCCTTATTTTAATTAGATGGTAGTACACATTGTACATGTTTATGATCTCCTATGTATACATTACGTAGGAAACTAAAGCACATAATTATACTTGTGTTACTGTAATAATTGTTTGATTGTTGATATTATATGATCGAAAAAAATGTGAAATTTTTAATAGAGTTTAATGGGAGAGTCACTTAATAAATTTTAAGAATTAGGATCATATTGTTGTATTCTAATAATATTTTTTGTAAACGAAAATTATTGTCATCTATCGGAGAAGTAATTAGTAAACATCAAGTCTCTTGAGAGACCATCTTTTTGAGAGATGTCTCTCAGGCCCAGTCCATTAGAGTTTAATTCTTACTTTTATTTAATATTTTTCTTTATGGGCCACCCAATTAGAGTTGGTCTCTCAAAAATACCGTCTCTCAAAAGAACTTGTGATTAGTAAAAATGAAACTTTGGGAAGTAGAATTATATTTGAGGATTCTTCAGTAGTATACATATGACCAAACATTTACTCCCTCCACCCCATTCTTATTGTCCACTTTCTAGTGGGCACGCAAATTAAGAAAAATGGTAGTGAGACATTTTAATTGATTATAATAATTGTAAAGGTGGTAGTTGGGGTATTTAAGGGATTATAATACTTGAAAAGGTGGTAAGTGGAGTATTTTAAATAATATAAGTTGGGGTAGTTGGGGTATTTGGGTAAAGAATTTTTGCCAAAAATAAAAAGTGGACAATTAGATTGAACTGACCAAATAAGAAAAGTGGACAATAAAAAAGAAACGAATGGAGTATTTCATAAAAACGGATACTAAAAGTATTCTCATTATCACCATTTATGATCGAGTAGTGCCTCAGAATACTTACATCCTTACGTATACAAAAGCAGCGGAATGTACGAAACAAATCCTTTGTTTGTTGGTCAACATGTTGTGAATTTGGTGATGAGGCGGGGCTTGATGTCGATATAATGGCGGAGCTTCCCGCTGCAAACAATAATAATGTTAGAAATCTTGATTCCAACCATATAAACCAAAAACAATATTTATGTTTGCAATTGTATTTGTTCAATTGGAAACTAAATCTATGAGAATGAGATGTTTATATATCTTAAAGTTTTGGTCTATTTATTCTCCACAGAATATAGAATTATGTCTTATCTCAGTTGGAACTGTAAAAATGTTGTAACAGTCACGAACTCACGATGGTCGATCGCGATAACAAGAATGACATGACATGGTAACGCCTAAATATCAGTCGAAACAACCATAAAATATCTCGTGACATAACTCATACCGCTATTGTTTCAACCGCGAGAAATCAATTCATTATTTTTTAAAACCTTACAATGGGCCAACACGAAGCTATGCGGCCTTGACAAATACCACTTTAATTCTATCAGTAAAGTCCCATGTTTGATTCTCGTTGCCCCTCCCCTTTCCTCGACCTATCCCGAACTAAAAAAAAGGTGCAAAAGATGGAACCTGCGAAAGATGAGCCATTAGAGACATGAATTAGGACGACAGGACGACCTTTACCAAGAAGGTGATCAATGGCCCATCTAATTGCATATTGACTACTTTTATCTTTGTCAATTGCAACTGCCACAAGACCATGATCTTCTCCTTTCTTTATTGCATTCCCTTTTGATCCCCACATTCTTTTTTTTTTTTTTTAATTTTTTAAATCAATTTTTTTCTTCAATTTTATCAATTTTCTTCAAAATCTCAACCATTTACATTTATGCATGACTCCATATAATTTTTTTGCCTTTTTTCCTAATTGTTTCTACAGTTTTTCTTAAGAACTAATTAATGATGGCCTCAGAAAATCTCTTTTCTCTTACATTTTTTTATTTTTTTTTGTTTTGTGCATTCTTTTCTCCCACCCTTATCTGTACTTGTTATTTTTAGCTCACCACTTGAAATATATTTATTGAAAACAATATATTTTAGCACTAAATTCTGATTGGATATTTTTTTAATACATTATTTGACTTTTAATTTTTATTTTGATTACATTTTAATAGGGACATATACAATTTGAAGGGTAGAGTTGCACAAGTTAATTAATTATTAATGTATTTTAATTTCTAAGGCGTAGTGACTATATAATTAGCTATATGGTAAGATAGAAGATTGCAGCATAAATAAAACAAAAATAATGCAAACAATTCAATGTCTCTTACAAAACAATGGAGCCTCTTTAGTTACTATTACAAAAATGTGCATTATCAACTTATCATCTAACACTTAAAAGCTCAATTTTTATTTGTAACACCTCGGCCCAACGGACCACTGGTGACTACTCATGGAGACTGTAGACTGACCCCACTGACCAACATAAGTTTTTCCAGTGCACTTTGACCTCACTCGTAGGCACCCGGAGAACTTCTCAGGAGGTCACCCATCCTAAGATTGCTCCCTACCAAGCATGCTTAACTGTACAGTTCTTAGCAAATGAGCTCCCATAAATAGAAGATGCACATATGAGTAGTCTATCAATCCCTTTTCAAGCTAAATCCGCGGTATCACATTATCATTCTCATCTACATTAAGATAACAACCCGAAATCATTAGTATCAAGGCTTATTAAGAAAATCAATAAATAAACAAATACACTTTCTTACAAATATAATTAAAACCTAAGTTTGAAGTACATACTTATTAGTTACCTTTAATTCAGGTCATTGAGACGATGTTTTATAATTTTTTGAAATTGTCTTATTAATTAGCAATGAGTTTAGTTCCATTCTTACTACCCAAAAACTAAACATTTTGGCAACAATTTCTTTTGTTCCCACATAGAGCCGGTGTTCAACGGACTGGGTCGGCTCAAAATTTAAATTGGCCGGGTCGGGGCAATTATTAAATGGGCCGGGGCGGGTCGAAGCCTGTTTCTTTGACCCGTTTTTAAAAAGCTCATAAAATATTTTTTTATATACTTTATGGCTTATTAGGTCAATTCAACTACGTATAAAATATTATCGTATGAAAAATATATAAAAAAAAGTGGTAAAATATTTTTTACAACCAATTCTTATGATTATCCGACCCAGCCTGACCCAATTAGACAAAAGCCTGCTAATGACCTGACCCCTTATTGACCCAACTTACTAGTAACCCGTTAAAATGTGACCCGATCCTTGACCCATAGGGTCGACCCGCACCGTTGAACAACTCTGGTCCCACATTACTATCTTAGTTTAGTTCCATTCCATAATTGGCAAGGAGTCTTACTCCAACATATTCTTCCCCTACTATTTTAGTCCATTCTATTTTTGGTAATTTTTTTGTCTGTTCTATTCAATTCGTCGATCAGGCAATCACTGTATTGGAACATTAGACCTCCAAATATACCCGCCGACTGAATTGACGTCTCAATTTCTCACATACTCCAAACTCTTCATGCCGACTTCCGAGACTCATTTTTTCGCTGAAATGAATTTCTCATTCAGTTTTGATTTACGGTCCTTGAAAAGTTGATTGGAACCTCACATAAGAAATACACGGAAACGACGTTAGGTATTCAATTCCTTCCTCAATTGATTTTCGTTTGCTATTTATTGTTCCAAATTCTTCCCTCAAAACTTCATAAAATTGCTATATATTGTTTCAATTAGAGTATTTTTGATTATATTCGCATAATAATCTTAAGTAATGGAGTATTAAGTTTGAGTGTTTTTAAATGCTTTTGCTGAGGGAATGGCCTAGTGGGGCACAATTGGATATTTGGTGTATATATTCAATTGGAATTTTGATGTTTAAAATTGAGAATTTATATAAATTTTAATTGTGAGCTTTGGCTGTAATGTTTACCAAGATTTATGAAAGGAGAGGCTTAACCTCACTTAAGGATCACTAACATGAAGTTAAGTTGAGTGTTTATGTTGTGTCAAAGTTTAGGAACAAAATAATAATGCAGCTAAATAAACAAATAAAAAAGATAAGAATTTAAGGTGGTACACCAATCTTGGGTTACATCCACCATCTAGCCTAGGATTTATATTAATGTGTTTAAAGGAGAAAAAATGAAGGTTATGTGTAGAAGAGAGGAGCTAATGAGGGAGAAAACTAAGCAAGAAGGAATGCTCTAAGTATGAGACTTTGGTGCAAGAAATACTAAGTGCATAAGGGGGTATTTATAGAGAAAAGTATAGTGCAAATAATGGGCAGCAGCTAAACTAAGCAACCAGCAGCAGAATATGATCACAGTGGCTGCCAGACGCATTGCTCAACCCTGGCTCGACCCTGGCCCAGTCGAGCAGCCAGGCGAGCGGCTGTACAGGGGCTTCTTGTTTGCTGTTTTGCTTGTACTTTGGTCCCCACTTTATTACTCCACCTTGTACTACACTCCTTGGTCTGAAATAAGGTTATACAACCCTCAAAAACCTTGCATACCAAGTCTCCACTACTCTTAGTACATTGTACTAATGTACTAACTTGATTCCCACTCATCCAATCATAGAGTGCTACTTGTGTCCTCTTCTAATTACACTAACATGCTAGATTAATTATATTAATCTTGTTTTGATTACTTGGTAACTCAAGTCACCAATAATCCTAACAATCTCCACCTTGACTTGTGTTTACCAAGTCACAAAGATCACCTTCAAGATTCATCCAACAACACCCACAAACATCTCTAGCTAGTCAACATACTCAACAAAACAAAAAAGAAAATAAACATGTGCACAAAAATAAACAAAAGCACATGTACTACAAATGCTCTCTAAGAGCTTACAACAAAAGAGTATGATTAAACACCAACCAAGTCCACACAACCCATGGACTTGTTGGAAGACATTGGGATTACATTCTTATCATCAAGAGAAATATCATCATCATCATTGAGCTTGGTCGAGGTAGTAGCATCATAAACCGAACTAACTAAGGTTGTGCCAAGTAACTTGTACAAGCCATCATCATCATAAATTTAGACTTAATACATGGTACAATGTTGTGAATGGGCTAATACTTTGATGAAGAAACAAACAACAAACTAATGCAAAGAAACTAACCAAAAACAAAGTATGCAACAAGAGAACAAAACACAACAATCTAATGAGGTATCTAATGATACCTCCCCATCAAACAAAGTATCTTGTCATTTATATAATGAACATTACAAAATGACTCACCTTACATTGCTCTAGAACAAGTCTCCAAAGCAAAGATTGAAGCTTTACTTCAATCTCCCACAAATAAGCCCTAATACAAAGAGAAGACTCTCTTGGTGATAAACCCTAGCACTCTTTGTATTTAGCTCTCTCTTGATACCCTAGCACTCTTCTAAGACTATTTATAGTCCCATGACATATAAGAAGACTTAGGACAAGTGACTTAAAGGACCCACAAACCAAAACATAAAACAGAAAACACGCTGCTGTTGCCCGCTGCATTCGCTTGACCCGAGCTGGGTTTGCTCGACCTGATCGAGCAGCTTCCTCCTACCTACTGCCTGCTGCTGAGTTAAGGCTCGACTCGAGCAGCCTTGCTCGATGGGTCGAGTGGGGTCTCCTGCACCTGCTGCTGCCATGAACCTTGCACAGTCCATCCCATACACACTCTTCCTCAACTCATCATCATTTATCACCTCGTTTAGTGTCCCAAAACGTATGTGACCATAACCCATAACGCTCTCATCTTCACTCTCGATAGTGCAAGATAGTGCGTGAGCGATCAAGTGATCAAACCCATCACTGAGGTTACGGGAATCGGGTCTTGACTCAACGTACAGTAACCTAAGAGGCGTGAGAAAGTCAGTGCAAAGATTACTCCAAAAAGATAGAGGATCAGATAAAAGAAAGGGAAATGACTTTTAAGAGAATTGCTGCACCCAACAAAAACAAGTACGTTTTCCTTCTTGACAATGAGATTTACATGGGGATCCCCATTATCAGCTAGCAACTAGAAATCACTAGGTAGGATATGTTGATATAGCCACTATCACCAAACATACTGATTAATACAGATTAGGATTGAGATTCCAAGGACATCAAAGAGAGTATTATCCAGCTATACAGCTCATTTGTAGTTAACTTGCTATATTTTTACTCCCTAATTTCATGGCATGGCATCTATAGTCTAGCAGGCAACCCTGGGCCCTGGTAGGTGCATAGGGATAAGAGTGGTGTTGGTGCTTTGGATTATCAGGGTTGTGGTTGGCTTTTTTGGGCGTTGGAGGTTAGCTTCTGTTTGGTTAAGTGCTGGTGTGGCTGTTTGATTGGGGCCCTTGTTAGGGGCTGCGTTTTGTGCTCTGCTTGTTTTCAGCCTGTGCTATAGGTGCATCGTGCGCTGTCTCTGTGATAGGAGCTGGTGTGCTTCAATCCATGGTATTTATTGATGGCTGCTAGGGGTTGTAGTTTGTGTTCTTGGGTAAGGCCTGTGGTTGGGGTTGCTGCTGATTGAGGTGTGGAAGTTGGTTTGGGTGCAATTTTGCTGGTTTTGATAGCAGCTGCTGCGTTCTTCTGGCAGAAGATTCTGCTACGTTGTGCAATTCGTGGCTAGTTCTGGGGACTTGCCTTGGTCTTGTTTTGATGCTGTCTAATTGCAGGGCTCTCTTCTCCACAGGCTTAACTGCTCCTGCTTAACCTGCTGTGGTGTTGGAGGAGTATTGTGCCCTGCCGTCTTTCTTTAGGTCTAGATTAGGTTTGGTTGGTTTGTTGTTTTCTTTGTCTTTTGTTTGTTTTGTGCTTGTCCGCTTTTTGGGTTCCATTGCAAGCTGAGTGGCTGGCATGAAGTTTTTAAATGAAGTTTTTTAATGTTAATAGCTGATATCATGTTGGGGGATATCTACTTTTCATCAAACTATTTGCAATTTGCAAAGTGTTTTTTGAAATGTTATTTTACATCGATTTAATTTGCTCATGCAATGCTATAAGCTTTGATATATTGTGGTGTACTTTGTGCCGTAAGTTTTGAACCTTTTCATTATTTTATGGCAGGGAGCATGGGAAGCCACATGTGAATACTTGGCTATAATAACCATGATAGGAAGATAGTGCAAATGACTCCACAAAAATTTGCAAAGTGCTAGTAAGAAGCTGCAAAGGACGAAGCATATTCACGAAAGTTTCAGGTACATCTCTTTAATAAGCAAACTTAGTTTTGCTGTATGGAAATAGTGAATTTCTTATGTTTCGTATGTCAATGTTACGATTGAGAGGTTCATATTAAGCTCATAATAATCTCATCAATTTTGTGCATGATTACTTGCAAATATTGATGCTAATAAAGGAATTTTTTAAAAGTTTTGTAGTCTCTTATTCTTATCAATTTAAGGAAATTGATGGAACTTCTAAAAACTACTATCAAATTTTGAGGATTTAAATTCATAATACAATACTTAAATTATTGAAAAGGTAACATATTATGGCCACATTTTTGAAATTTACGCTGTGTTAAGATATTTTTGGTTTGCTATAGGATTTATTTTGATCAAGGGTCCATAAGAAACAACTTCATTGTTATCACAATTAAAAAACAAGAGAATTGAATTAAAAACTCATATTCTGCATACCAATATATAGAATTAATAGTTATGATAACATAAAGTAACCTATATTATACCACTACAGATATTAATAATTGCTTATCTTTGCACACTTTTAACATTTAACGATTTACTTATATTTAGATATCATTAATAGACATAAATCGTTGTTGGATGAATCATAATAGGGTGAAGGATACACAATGAGAATTTCCTTGACTTTGCTTTTAAGAAAAACACCAATCAAGTTAAGTTGAAATTTTATTGTTTAGATTGTAGATTGGTTGTCACAAAATCGAACATTTATGCATGTTGAAATTTGTTCTCTTTTTCATGCTTGTAAGCTGCAGCATAGGAGATGGCAAAGGTCTAGGTTGGTTCATCACACAAACTGGTCAGTTGGAGTGGCCTAGAAAAACACACAACTAAGAAAGAATATGAGTTTATAATGACAGAACATATAACTTTCAGCTATCCGCTTAAACCGATGGCCCTCAAGTATGATAGAGTATGCAACATATTCTAGGGCTTCAACCATTCTCACGATATGTTCTATACATGATGATAGAGTATACAATATGTTATGAGACTTCAACCTCCAGTTTAACCTTTTTGGTTGAGTTATATAGCCTATCATATAGAATGTCTGTTATGCCGAGTACCAAATTACCTAGTAGAGGAGGTGACTTTGATCACCTAATAGCTAGACCATGGCATGCATCATAACGGAAAGTAATGGGTGCGCATTGGGATGTGAGTACTTGAGGTTTGGGTCATTGGAAGATGGCCGGAATAGGGGTGCAAGGGGCTGCTTCGGACCCCTTAGACATGCACAAGCACTGTTGTAGCTTGTTCGAGTTAGTAGTCTAGGTTTACGGACGGGTTTCTTTTTTGGCGGCATGATTTTTAGGACATCATGTATTAATGTCTTTGAGTGTCTTTCATGTATTTCTGAGTAAACGCATTTGAAGGAAAAAACATTGAGCTCTAAAGACGAGTTCAAGCTTTGTGAATTTGTGAGTGATATTTCGTGAATGTATTGTTTCATTGAGATGACAATATAAGAGAGAACAAGCTTGTAACTAATGTTAAGAAATAAGAAGGAAATATATTTTAACTAACTAAAATATATCGTAGAAGATATTACATAAGATTTAGAAAATAAACAATTTCAATAATTTAACAAATTCTAGTAATCCTATTCCTATTATCAAAAAAATAATAATCCTAACCCTATTTATTCTAGTTTCCAACAAATGCAGTTATACTGGAGTGCAAATTCAACACATTGCATCCTAGAACCATATAAATTGGGTCCATTGAGATTAGAAGGGAACAGACCAGCACCATATACACATGTTCCCTTTGGAGAAGGACCAAGAATGTGTCCCGAAAAAGAATAAGCGAGGTTAGAGATATTGGTGTTTATGCTGAACATTGTTTTAAGAGTTTCAAATGGGAAAATGTTCTTCCTGAAGACTGAAGAGAAAGTTGTTGTTAATCCCATGCCCATCCAGTCTGCCTCTTTCCTCACCCTCAAACTGCAGCTTCTTAACCCCTTGAGCTTTGTGTATTGGACAATTTCATGGTATATATATGTTGGATAAATGGACCTTTAATACATTGGCGATCTTCCATGATCCATTATCTAACCCACATTAATATCTTCAACTACTATATTTCATTTAACCCTATTAAAACACATTTATACATTTTGGCTATGCTTAATGAGGTTGAAATAAAGCCGTTGGAAAGTGCCTATAAATTGGTGTTATTTGAGACAAACAATTCTAATTTTATTCTCTCTTCTTTTATTCACTTTGCAAGAGTGATGTTTGCTTCACACCTTAGGTAGTGAGTGAGTGTACATTGCTTTTTATGGGTGTTTTATCTACACTTGGGGTAGTATGGAAATAATTTTCTCAATGCAACGACAAGTTCGTGTCACACTATACGTTTCTTTATCGAACACATATTAAACACAATTTTAAATTCATTTCTCATATACAAATGTTGTACATATTATTATTATTAATGTGTGGATGGTTGTGGCCATAACAAGATTTTGAAAAGACCTTGAAAAAACATGTAATTCCAACAATTTAGAAATTTTTATTTATTATTTCTGTGGCTACTTCAATATTAATGATATGAAATACGTTTCATTGGAGATTGGTTTTATTGGAGAATGGAGATATGAGGTAAGTCCTAAATATATATAATCTTTTGTAAGTTATTCAAGTAATGTTTATTTATATCGACTTACATTTCCTGGTAATCTAAATTGGTAAATATTATAACATGTGAATTTATTTTTTTTGTTTGATCATAAATTTGGATAAGAGTGATGATATTTTGTTATATTCATGGTTTTCAGAATCTTGCTACGATCCTACGATCTAAAATTAGGCGACCGATCCGGATCGTAGGTAGGATCTTAATGAGGTAGAATCGTACGATCCTAAATAACTCCAGGATTTAAGTGGTAGGATCATAACACGATTCTACGATCCTACGATTTTACGATCCGATCCTATAAAGGTAGTTTTAATCGTAAAAAAATTTAATATAATCCAGATTTTACTTATGTATATATATATGTATATATCTAAACAATTATATCAATATGACTAAAATTCAAGTTTTTATTGATTCGCATTTTAAAATTGATTTTTTAAAGGCTTAATTGAAGTCAAATTAGTATAAATTTATACCTTAAAACTAAAAAAAAAAAAGTACAAATACAATTGAAAATCAGTTATCTAAAGCATATTAATGCATATTTGTAGGATCACACGATCCTACGATCCGATTCTACCGATTTCGATCCTACCCCCTCAACGATCCTACGTAAAATCCCGATCCTAACGACCTTGGTTATATTACTATTATTATTACTAAACTTTATGATTGGTTGATAAGTGTCAAAATTACTTCAATGAAAATTACTTTAAGAAGGTAATAATTTTGTCATCTATTTTAAGAGTTATGACTGGTAATAGTTTTATTATTGGGACCTTTTTATAATGACTAATTAAATAATGGATTGTTATGAATGATTTAGCTTATAAGTTATAAGTTATAATGGCTATATTATAATGACTAATTTATTACAACTATATTATAACAACTAGTTTTTTTATAGCTAATTAAATTGAGTTGTAATCATGCTTTTATATTGTAAGAATTAAATTACATTAATCCATAAAATCACTCAAGACTATATTAATCCATGTAAAAGTAGAGGGAAATCAATCACTCCTTTTGATAACAGCTAGCCTTGTAATAAGCCACAATTCATGAAATTCATTTGTTGATTATGAATTCATAAATAGTACTCCTCCAACTCACTCACTATAAGTGTATTTTCTCTGGGCACGTATTTGAAGAGTGTGGTGGTTAGGGTATTTTAAGTGATTATGATAATTGTAAAGGTGGTAGTTGGATTATTTTAAGTAATTATTTTAATTGTAAAGGTGGTAGTTGGGGTATTTTAAATAATATAAGTGGGGTATTATGGTCTTTACTTGTGTGAACATAGAATATTTAGGTAAAAATTTCATGCCAAAAAAAGAAAGTGGATAATAGTGAATTGAAAGGAGTAATTTTTTTGTTTTGTAGGTCAGTTAGAAAATCCCTACAATGAAAATTGATTTTTCAAATAGGTGATAAAAATCAAACTCTTATTACGAAGTTAAAACATTAATCAGTTAACCAACTCATAAATCTTAAATAGTCATTATTAAGTTGTAAGTTCATTCCCTTGAGCTTAAAAAGGGTCAAGATCTTGCGTTAATACTCTGTTTGTACTCATTGTGCGCGAGGCTCACGTGGAGCATTTGCCAGTTTTGGACCTCATACTTTACCTAGTGTACTTTGTTTATTACTCAGCTTGTCCCTCTCAATTTATACCTGCTTTTATTTTTGTTTGTCTTACTTATTTTGCACTTTTTTTTAACAATGATTAACTTATTTTCTTTGTTAATTACTCATTTCTATCTACCACTTAAACTTTGTCTTATGCTCCAATCAAAATTTACTTTTCACTAAATTTCACCCAATATAAATTTATGACAAAATTGTCAAATAATAAATCGATATTTAATTTGTTGATAAACTAACAATAAAACTACATTTTCAATTTTTTATAATTTTTGTGTGTATATAATTCAATATATAAATAATCAAAATAATGCATTGGATTGCGTAAAAAGTCAAATATAGATTATACAATTACAATGGCTTCGAATAACACAGTATAAATGATAAATAGATTTATTTTCGTATTAGCTGGTGTAACTCAATAATAGCTGCCAAGGTATCATATTGAACTTTGGGAGATTTTCAATGCGTAATAGATTGTATTAAATAACTAAATCATAAATCAATTAAAAAAACTGTAATATAATACGTGGGAATGGGATGACAACCACACCGAATTATGCAACTCGCCAAAAAGGATGATGTATAATATCTTGTCACCCGCGAGCACCTCGTGGGAAACCCCGAATCCCCCCATCTCCATATATGTTTGTTTTTTATTTTTTTTATTTTTTTTATTTAAAAAATAAATAAATTATATAATATAACATAATATTCATTTTTATTATGTCTCCCACGCGTAATAATTACTCCTTCCGTTCTTTTATTTAGTAGTATTTTTTATTTTGGACGGTATTTTTGTTTTGTATTATTTTTAGAAAAAAATTTACAATGTTTTTAATATCATGCATATATTTTAACTATTTTTTACTTTTGAAAAAATTACCTAGAATAATCCAAACTATTCATGATTTTCCTACAATAATCCCACTTATTAATTAACCATGAATAATCCCAACTTTGAGGGGTATTTTACTAGAGTAAACTTGGGTAACCCGATGACCTGCTATAGTAGGTAATTCACCAAAAAATAAATTAAATATTAATTTAAAATTAGAAAATATTTTTGAAAATTTACATAAAAAATTATAAATAATAAAAAAAAAATTTTAATATTTTTTTCGACATTTTATTTTAATTTATCTTTTTTTTAAAAAATAAAACTTGCTCTAGCAAGTCATCCGGTTACCGGATTTATTCTAGGAAAATGCCCCTCAAAGTTGGGATTATTCATGGTTAATCAATAGATGGGATTATTGTAGGAAAATCATAAATAGTTTGGATTATTCTAGGTAATTTTTCCTTTAATTTATGTACGCAATTCAATATATCACTATTTCATCTATGTTTAGAAACATATTTAAAAATATGTAAACATTTTTAGAATAATAAGTTTCAAAACGATAGGTCGTCAATATTCCTCTGATTTAATTATATATTTCTTTTCTATTATTAATTACCAAATTTGTTAACTATTGCCGAGATATGTGGTTGAATTTGACTATGATTATTATTCCAAAATTTAATTAAGACTTCAAAACTATATTTTAACATATATTAATCTATATTTAGTCATCATAATATTATTTAATTTGATTATTTTTCATGCATTAGAATATAATTAATACAAGTAAATACCCAAGACACATTTGATTGTATTTCACATAGCAAAAGCCAAAATAACTTTTATTTCAAACATATGATTTGTCAAAGATACATACACATCAATAATATATTTAACAATTATATTATAGCATAATCATATATACTGTTGATTTTCCCATAACTAAGTTAATATTTTCTCTATAATAAAAAAACATGTGGGATCATGGATCCAATATGTTAGGTGAGACTAAACAAACATCAAGATATATATAGCCAACACTTTCTAATAAATAAGAATACAACTCTTTTACAATCATCCAAAAGACAACACCAATATGGAGCTCTTCTTCCTTTGTGGTGTCATTGTATTTGTCTTCCTATGTCTAGCATCCCTCCTCATCTACAACCACAACTCGAGCGGGGGGTACACGCTACCCCCGGGCAAAATGGGGTGGCCGGTGGTGGGTGAGTCGTTAGAGTTTTTGTCGACCGGGTGGAAGGGGTACCCGGAAAAGTTCATATTTGATAGGCTTAACAAGTATAAACCAAGTCTAGTGTTTAAGACATCTATATTTGGAGAAAAGGTAGCAATTATGTGTGGTGCTACGTCTAACAAATTTTTGTACTCCAATGAGAATAAATTAGTACAAGCTTGGTGGCCTAAATCAGTTGATAAAATCTTTCCTTCATCCACACAAACTTCTTCTAAAGAAGAAGCTAAGAAGATGAGGAAACTCCTTCCTAACTTCCTTAAGCCTGAGGCCTTACAAAGGTATAATTATTAAACAACATTAGCAAATCATATCATGCGTAATTAATATTGTTTTTGAATTATGTGACCAATTTGTTACTATATTTACTTATAGCATCATTTGACATGTTTTGATGAATATGTTAAGATGGTATTTAATCTGCTCCAAATTACTTGATAGAGTATAAATACTGCATTATTCATTCATCATCCTGAATTTGTGATTAGTTTTAATTTATGAGTTAAAACATAGTTAATTCGGAATTTGTTTGATTCGTCTCAATGTAATGATTATTAATATCATATTTTAAAGTTTTTATTATACATAATTAGAGATATTAATGATTAAGTTAGTTCATTAGACTATGTGAAATGTCAAACGTTGCATATATTTTGAAATCGAGAAAATTTACATGATTGGAATGAATTCATGTTGCAAAATTTTGATAGTGTTTTTAACACTCCATAGCCCATATACATTAATCATCAGTTTAAATTTGTGGTTGAATTACACTTAAACAAGACAAAAGATGTTAAATTTAAATCTCTATCGCCTTCAATTTAGTGGAATATTAATGGCAAGTATTAGAAATATATGTGCTAGATCTATACTTTTAGTCCTAACGAATCAACTATCAGCTTGACCTTTTGGTTGAATTGTTTATATTCTGAGTAGAGGTGTTCAACAGGCCGGGTCATATCAAACGTTAAACGGGCCGGGGCGGATCAAACCCGCTCAAATCCGACCTACTTTGACTCGTTTTGTAAAAGTTCAAAATAGTGGTAAAGTTTTTTTTTATGCAACCAATTCCTATAATTATCCGGCCCGGTCCAGCCCGACCCTTCACATCAAGGCCTGCTATTGACTCGACTTATTATTGACCTGACCCAATAATAACCCGTTAAATGTGATCTGACTCTTGACCCGTTAGGTCGACCCGCCCCGTTGAACACCTTTAATTCTTAGAAACAACCCTAACTAAAAGTTCAACAATTTGTATGTGTAGATACATACCCATTATGGACACAATCGCCATTCGACACATGGAATCCGGATGGGAAGGTCAAGACAAGGTAGAAGTCTTCCCACTAGCAAAACGATACACATTCTGGCTCGCATGCCGACTCTTCCTAAGCATTGAAGACCCTGTCCATGTAGCCAAATTTGCAGATCCATTCAATGACATTGCAGCAGGGATCATCTCAATGCCAATTGATCTTCCAGGGACACCATTTAACAAAGGAATTAAGGCTTCTAATATTGTTAGGAGAGAATTAAGAGCCATAATTAAGCAGAGGAGGTTAGATTTAGCAGATGGAAAGGCTTCTCCAACACAAGATATATTGTCTCATATGTTGTTAACTCCTACTGAAGATGGGAAGTTTATGAATGAAGCTGATATTGCTGATAAAATTTTGGGTCTTCTCATTGGTGGTCATGATACTGCTAGTGCTGCTTGTACCTTTGTTGTTAAGTTTCTTGCTGAGCTTCCTCATGTTTATGAAGGTGTCTATAAAGGTAATCTTTTTCTTGCTTTTTTTGGAATTGTCTAATGGTTTAATGGTTGAAGGTTGAATTTAGAGGTATTCATTTGGGTTTCGGGTCGGGCCGAATCTTGATATGAGGTTCAACCATCAGCTAAAGCTTTTGGTTGACTTAGTTGATATGGTAACAGAAGTTAGCGTGACAAGAGATCACGGGTTCAAATCTCAGATTACCTAGTAGAATATTTAGTGGTAGTTATGAGGAGGGCTTGTGATTGTGCTGCATTCATACTTCTAACTCAAAGGACTCTCGTGTGAGGGGGCGTGTTAGAGTACATAATATATCATAGGGTCTCAACCATTAAGCTTTTAGTTGAGTTGGTTTCTTGACAAATACTCATTTTTGTATGTGTACTGAATCAACTTAATTGTCATTTTTCTAGATTATTATGTTTTACAATTCTAATATATAAGTTTTTAATCAAATGACCCTCAACCGTGTCTCGTGGGTTTTTGGTGTGATGTTAGGGATTGATTTAATTTTGATTCTTGATTATATATTTATTTTACAATTCGATTTTAATTTTTACACATGATGACACGAGTTATTTTAAGTTCGTCAATTTTGGACATAGCTCAAAGTTTAAATTACTGATGGTTGTGAAAATTGAAAATGCAGAGCAAATGGAGATAGCAAAAGCAAAGGCACCAGGAGAACTTCTAAATTGGGAGGACATACAAAAGATGAAATACTCATGGAATGTGGCTTGTGAAGTGATGCGTTTAGCCCCTCCACTTCAAGGTGGTTTTAGAGAAGCCATTACTGACTTCATGTATGCTGGATTCCAAATTCCCAAAGGATGGAAGGTATAATTCTATTTCTACTACCTTCATTTTCTCTTTTGGCATATCGTCAAATGTCTCATTTCATATTTGGCAACCTTTTTCGCTTACTTACGTCCTCACAGAATTCTGCTATTTATGCAATTGTCATTAAATTATCATCTTTTCTTGCTCATTCTGCTCATGTGGTTAATTTCATGAGTTCCCCTTTCCCATTTTCTTAAAATTAGCGCATTTCAAATTGGACATTTAATTAGAATAGAAGAATGTTGGGATGAATGGTTCATCCCTCATCGATGAATCAAAGATAATATACACACTTTATAAGTCATTAGATTAGGTCCCTTCCTTCCATTTCCATATGTTTTAGGATGATATATATCTTCTTGCCTTATGAAGTGTAAACACCTCGTATTTATCCGATAATACACTAGCATTCACAATAAATCTAACTCAATTTAATACGAAATCAATATATACATATAAGGCTAGTTACACTGATTTAAGCTTTTGATCGACAATATAGAAATATAAAATCTAAATGTTTTTTAGCATATGGAGTGTGTACACCTCGTAATTTAAGTCAATGAATCAATATATGTAAGGCTAGAAGTAAAACTGGTAATTTAAGCTTTTGATCGAGACAACAATATTTGAATACGAAATTTAAATGCCTTAATGAAAATGCAGTTATATTGGAGTGCAAATTCAACACATAGGAACCCAGAATGCTTCCCGGAACCCGAAAAATTCGAGCCATCGAGATTCGAAGGGAACGGGCCAGCACCATACACATACGTTCCCTTTGGCGGAGGACCAAGAATGTGTCCGGGCAAAGAATACGCGAGGCTAGAGATATTGGTGTTTATGCACAATGTTGTTAAGAGATTTAAATGGGAAAAAGTTCTTCCTGAAGAGAAAGTTATCGTTAATCCCATGCCTATTCCTGAGCATGGCCTTCCGGTTCGCCTATCTCCTCATCCTCAACCTGTAGTTGCTTAATTATTTGGGTTTATGCCCCTTTTTTTTGGGATTGTAGAAGGGTTGTGGTTGTGGAGGTAGTATTGTACAATTTGATGGGATATGTACTATGTGTTTGCTTCCTGATGCATAAGTGTATATTTCCCCAAGTGTTATTGATTTGTTATATGAATTTGAATAAGATTGATATAGGATTAAGATATATGAAATAAAACTTTCTTTTGTTCTAATGTTAGTTTAATACATTAAACTATTTATCGTATCCTTAATGCTAACTTACATTATCCTTAATACTTATAACCGTATTCTTAATACCTACTTTTAATATATATTTTAAATATCTACTTAAAAAACAAGATAAAAAAAATATTCTTTTCTAATTTAGGTGGTGTCCATTATAAAAAACAAAAATTAGGCCGTGTCACTCAATATTAACTGCCAAGATATTATATTGAACTTTGGGAGATTTTCAATGCGTAATAGATTATATCCGTGCTATGCACGGTTTATACTTTTATTTCTTATAGATTATAGGAGTTTATAATATATAATAAAACTCAAAGTGCTAATGAGGTTATCATAGTGATACACTTAAATAGATATTATGATTAAATATTTTCATAACTGGATGCTAAAATTAAATTTTAGAAAGAAATACTAAAATTAGTAAACTCAAATGACAAAATAAATGATTCATGAAATGACAAATTGACAAATGACAAAATAATTGCATTTGATTCATGAAGTGATGACATTTGACACAATTGATTCAGGGAGTGACAAATGGCAAAAATGTTTCTCAATTAGACATTTGACACAATTGATTCAAAGAGTGACAAATGGCAAAAATGTTTCTCAATTAATATATCGTATGATAAATAAATCATAAATCAATAGAAAAACTCTAATATACTCCCTCCATCCCAAAATTATTGTCCACTTTTCTTTTTAGGTCAATTCACCCTGATTGTCCACTTTCTATTTTGGCAAATATTTTTTTTATCTAAATATCCCATGTTCACACAAGTAAAGACCATAACACCCCACTTATATTATTTAAAATACCATAACTACTATCTTTACAATCATTTTAATCACTTAAATATTCTAACTACCACTTTTACAATTATTATAATCATTTAAAATATCTCAGCTAGCGTGCCCAATTCAAAGGGGACAATAATTTTGAATCGGAGGGACTAATACTTAAATTGTAGTAATACGTTGGAATGGGATGACAAACACACTGAATTAAGCAACTCGCCAAAAAGAATGATGTATATGGATGTATATCTTGTCACCCGCGAGCACCTCGTGGGAAACCCCGAATCCTCCTTATATATTACTCCCTCCTATTCACCCTACTTGTCCCATTTACCTTTTGCACACATGCCAAGGCAACATTTCAACATTTAATATCTTTAATTATGCATGATTAAAAATTATAAAAATTTGATATTAATAATCTTTGCATTGAGACGAATAAAATAAGATCCCACATGACCATATTTTAACTTATAGATTAAGAACAAAATACTAATTAAGAATGATTAGTGAATAGTAACCAAAAAGTAAATGGGACAAGTAGGAAGAATAGGAGGGAATATATATTTTTTAATATTATAATATTTATTTTCACCATGCATACCACACTAGTAATTACTCTTTCTGTTATTTTTATTTATGTTTTTTTTTGTTAGAACTGTATTTTTATTTTGTATTAATTCTATTTTTTAGAAAAAAAATTTACAATTTTTAATTATGCCATGTATATATATTTTACTATCTTGTAATTTATCTATACAATTTATAAATCACTATCTTCATCTATGTCTAGAAAGATAGTTAAAAAATATGTGAACTTTATTTCAATTTGGTTGAGGCGATTTCACGGATAATGAGATTTAAATGTTAATTCTATTAAAAAGGAGCAACTCATTGAATAGTTTCAAATGGTATTTAGAAAAATAAAGTGATTACATATTCTTTTAATTATTTTCATAACATAAATATTTTTAGAATAATAAGTTTAAAAATGATAGGTCGTTAGTATTCCTTTGATTAATTATATTACACCTTAAAGAGAGAAATAATTAAGGTTTTTGACACATATTCAAAGGATAAAATATATCACTTATTCGATTCTTAATATATCGAGTTATGTATAACAAAAATTAGGGAAATTCCACGTGGTAACCCTAAGGTTTTGGGTTTTCCACGTAGTAACCAAAACTTGTAAAAAATCCACATGGTAACCTCGAGGTTTACCAAATTGTTCCATCATGACATTTTTGCACATAAAATGTTAGCAAAACGTTAGAAAACATTAATTTCGAAGATTTAAAGCTCTTATACGCTTATCAATGCGACTCACCATTGCAAATATCATCATTTTCAACCTTTTCCCTCAATATATAAACCCAAATGCTACAATCTTTTAATTTGGAGGAAAAAAATATAATTTGGATAAAAGATGGTAGAATTGAGGTTTATGTTTTAGGGAAAAAGGTTGAAACTGATGGCATTTGAAATGGTGAGTCGCATAAATAGGCATACAACATCCATAAAGCTTCAAAATTAACTTTTACTAACATTTTTATGTGCATAAAGGTCACGATGGAACAATTACGTAAACCTCAGGGTTACCGCGTGGATTTTTAAAAATTTTTCGTTACCACATGGAAAACCCAAAACCTCATGGTTACCACGTGGAATTTTCCTAAAAATTGTAAAAAGCTGATATTAATAGTTTTTACATCAAAACGAATCAATCAAGATCCCACATGACTATTTTTTTACTTATAGATTAATAATAAAATGCAATTTAAGAGTGATATATGAATAGTATTCCAAAAGTAAATGAGATATTTCAGATGAATAAGAGGGAGTATAATTTTACATATATTAATATATATAATATATTTAGTTATCATTGAAAAAATTACTAGGATCGATACGATTTTAAAGAACTTTGATGCACTATAGAGAATGCAATGAACTAACAAAATGTAAGAACGAAAATAAATTGCAAAACTTGACACAATAATTTAAGGAGATTCACCCAATGTTGGCTACATTCTCGGTGGTGTATAGTTGCTTGTTTGTATTATTTCAATGAGAAAACACTCTTACAATGAAGTTTTACAATTGAATAAGAGATAAACAAAAGGCTATGGGTTTTGGCTAAGGCACTAGTGGAAAAAACGTCATAGTTTAAACAAAGGCCGCGGTTAAAGAACGCAGCAAGGATAATGCACTAAAGGCTGCGGCTGTGGGCTATATCCGCAGCCAAAAGTGTTTTTGAGAAGCAAATTTTGGGGCCCTTTATTGGCTGCGGTTGTGACCTATGTCTGCAGCCTATGTTTATTTTAAAATTTTTTTTTTTGTTTTATTAATATTTGTATATATTTTCCTCATTATAAAATAATAAATATTTAACAATAATGCACAAGCTATAATCACCATTAATTATCACCAAAATAATATATATATATATATATATATATATATATATACATATATATACATAAATAATTTAATTGTGCATATACAAATAAATTATATAATATATAATATATATTTAATTGTGCATATACAAAAATAAATTATATAATATATAATATATACATATATACATAAACGTACACCACTACGAAACATAACTACCAACATAAATTAGCAAGATACACGGAAACTTTGTCTTTCACTTCGCGCATTTCCGTTTCCGTCAATTCGCGTGTTTTCCTTGGAGTGTCGTATATAATCTACGTATACATTAAAAGAAATTATTAAAAAGTTAGTACATATATATAATTCGATTTTCTAATAAATATATAATATTATAATTTAAAAACATAATAAATACTTACGGAATCAAAACTTTGTACCCCGACTTTCTTCACGGCTTCTATGATATCATCCATAAATTTAAGAACGTAGTAGCCGCAGGAAATGCTATTTTTTTTGTTGAAAACACTATGAAAAAATATATTATATATGTTAGTACCAAAAACGCTTCAAAACCGTTAAAATCGCAACTTAACACGTAATTTCAAGCATTTGACAATTATTTTCAATTCTAACCACTACAACTCAATAATATATACCAAATAGTGTTGTGTGCCAAGTTTCGTGCATAACAAACCAAGTTTAAGCTATTTTACGCGCGAAAGTGATAAAAATCCTTCAAAACACTTAAAAACACAACTTAACACTTAATTTCAAGTATATGACAATTATTTTCAATTCTAACCACTTCAATACAATAATATGTACCAAATAGTGTTGTGTGCCAAGTTTCGTGCATAACAAACCAAGTTTAAGCTATTTTACACGCGAAAGTGACAAAAACGCTTCAAAACCGTTAAAATCGCAACTTAACACGTAATTTCAATCATTTGACAATTATTTTCAATTCTAACCACTTCAACACAGTAATATATACCAATTAGTGTTGTGTGCCAAGTTTCGTGCATAACAAACCAAGTTTAAGTTATTTTACGCGCGAAAGTGACAAAAATCCTTCAAAACACTTAAAAACACAACTTAACACTTAATTTCAAGCATATGACAATAAGATAGGCCTACTTGTTTTCCATATTGCCTATGGCACTTTCCACATGGCTGACCCAATGCGTTGTATTCGAGGTGCATAGGGTCCGTGACTTTGAGGTTTTTCGTAGGTACTCGCCCTTTTCGTTTCTTAGATGTCACTGTTGTAGTAGGAGCATTTGCGGCTATGACCATATCATTAATTGGAGGAGCATCATGAGCCAATTGCTCGTATCTAACAAGTGCGTCGTCATCCTCATTGGCATGATCATTATCATTTATGTCCTTTTCCTTCCTTGGATCATAGTCCTTATCCGACTCACTATGAATATCGTCATCCAAAGTCTCAATCTCGGGCACAATTTCGTCTCTGAAAAGATGCATTGTAGTTAAAGTACCTGAAAGAATATAAATAGAAATACATTAGAAGATGTTTGAGCTCCAAAACACTTAAAATCGCAACTTAACACGTAATTTCAAACATATGACAATTATTTTCGATTCTAACCACTTCAACACAATATGATGTACCAAATAGTGTTGGGTGCCAAGTTTCGTGCATAACAAACCAAGTTTAAGCCATTTTACGCGCGAAAGTGACAAAAATAGTTCAAAACACTTAAAAACGCAACTTAACACGTAATTTCAAGCATATGACAATTATTTTCGATTCTAACCACTTCAACACAATAATATGTACCAAATAGTTCAAAACACTTAAAACGCAACTTGATACGTAATTTGAAGCATATGTCTAAGATTTTCAATTCTAACCACGTTTGAGCATAACAGAATCTAATATGTACCAACTACATCTTTGCTTAATCAAAAACAACCTAATCAGTTTCCTAGTATCATTGGAAACAACAATAAGTTAAATGCATTAGCATTACACTTCGTTTGGTGATGGAAAATTGGTTCAAACAAATGGAAATGAAAGAAAATTTTACAAGAACTTTCTCACATTGAGTACACCAAACCTGTATCCTACCCACCCTACTTAGGAGTTAGATGCATTAACGAAATAAGTATGTACAATGATGATAACAAAAGAACTTTTGCAAAACTTCTCTACATTTTTTTTACATATTGAATTGCAAAACTTCTCTTCATTTGAATATACTGATACCATTAGCACACAAATAATCAGAATTAAATTGTTGCATCTATTTGCTTCACTGTAGCATAGATAAACTAACTGAAGTTTTTGCTGCTGAACTAAATACAACCAATTGAACATTTTTAGTGCATTGTGACAAACTTCACAACAGAACACATCCCTCACAATAGACCGACCATAGAATGGTTATATTTTTATATCTAATTTGCATTATAACAAATCACAACTACATACATACACATTCATAATTAAAATGAAAAAATTACCTAAAAATATAACAAAACATACATACACATCCATAAATTATGATAAATTTAAACCTAATTTACAAAATCAAAATGAGAATTATACTTGAATTTCGTGGGTTTTTCGTGAGTTTAGGGTGAACCCACGAGTGTGAGCAAGAACAGAAGAAGCAAGAACAAGTAGAAGCAAGAAGAGTAGCAATAACAGTAGCAAGAAGAACAGTAGCAAGAACCAACGAGAAGAAGCAAGAACAATAGCAAGAAGAAGAGGGAAATTCGAAGATGAACAACACTATTAGATGAAGAAAATTCGAAGGAAGAAGGTTAAGCAGCAGAAAATTCGAAGACAGTTGAGAAAGTGAAGAAGTCGAAGGAATAGAACATTAGGTTTTAACATTAAGAGAGAATAAGGCGGTTTTTTATTTTTAGAATAAGGGTATTGGCTGCGGACAAGGGAAAACCGCAGCCTTTGTGCGTTTAATTTTTTACCTGATTTGAAAAAATGCTTATTGGCTGCGGGCAAAGCTTAAAACCGCAGCCTTTGATAAAATTTTTTGTACCTAATTTTTAATGATCATATTAGCTACGTATTTCTAAAACCGCAACCAATAAGCAGCAGCAAATACGTTTTTTTCCACTAGTGAGGGGTTTGTGTTTGATGTGTTTGGATGATCATACAAGGTCTCTATATATAGTATTAGATACTCTAGGAGTTACAAATGAGTATTATTGTGAGTAAATAAATAATAAACATCATTGATCAGCTGTGTTGAATGAGTTGTAACTTCCCCTAAGCATTTGATCCGTCAAAAACATCATCCTATGTTGTCAGAAAAACCGCTCGACCGGTAGAGCGAGCCAGGGATGGTCGTGTGGTCTGGTGAGCGGAGGATCAGAAGCTTCTGTGAGTATTCTGACTTGTTGCTCGGCCCATAAAAATCTTCGCTTGGTCGAGGGGATGGTCGAGCGACCATCAGGTATCCCCTGATTAGTTTGCTCGACTTTACATCAAAAGACATCTCTTCAATTCTTCATTACTCATCATAAAAACTCACAATTATGTAACCCATCAATACATATTCTTAATCTCCACATTCATCACACATTAAGACTCCATCTTAACACCCATTAACTCTCCCATAGAATTTCATCCTACCCATGAATGGACACATACACACATGTGCACTCAAGTCACATTCTCCACAATCATCATAATATTATTTAATTTAATTATTTTTCATGCATTAGAATTATTATAACATATACTAAAAAGAATGTAAAAGTGTCTCCATCCTAAGACACTTGTCATGTGGATTTTTTTGATTGGATTTCAATGTTTGCGACTGGCTTACTTGGTAAATAAAGTTGATCAACATGTCTTTTTTAGCCTCTCAAAAATTAATTACATTGAGTAACTTTTCATTTTTAAAACAAAATAACTTAAATTGAGCTATATTAGACAATTCATTAACTAAAAAAAGATAAAAAAATTGATTCGAATTATTACATACTGTAATTCTAAGAGCTTTGTAAACTAAAAAATTACATAATATAAATTTATTTTTTTATAATTTGTATATCATATCATACATACTAATAAAAATGCTGGAAAATGACTAGTGTCAACCTTAGGGAGCTTCTTTAAATGAATGATAGTTGATTTCATGACAATATTGACCTAATTTAAAATTTGATTTGTATAGATCATATACATACTAATAAAAATTCTGAAAATGATAAATATTAACCTTAGAAAGCCTTGACAAATACTAAACTTAGTAAATGAGACACCTATGATGAATAGGAGAGAGTATTTATCTAATTTAGAATTTAATTTGTATAAATTGAAGGTAAATTAGGTAAAGTATTTATATAATTCATTATAGTAATTGTGCATGCCTAACCTAGAACTTAATATATTTAATTAAATGAAAAAGTGATGTATTGAATAAATAATTTTTTTAAAAAAATGAGTATTAATTTCCGCGTTAAAAATAATTTAATTGATAAACTTAATTACGATAATATATATTTGCATTATTCTTTGAAGTTATATTATTATATTTTTTATACTTAAAAAATCGCCCATTGCATTCTACACTATAATTAATACAAGTAAATACACAATGACATCTTAGACTACACGAAACACATTTGATTGTATTACACATAACAAAAGTCAAAATAACGTTTATTTCAAACATATGATTTGTCAAAAATACATACACATCAATAATATATTCAACAATTATATAATAGCATAATCATATATATTGTTGATTTTCCCATAACTAAATTAATATTTTCTCTATAATAAAAAAACATGTGGGATCATGGATCCAATATGTTAGGTGAGACTAAACAAACATCAAGATATATATAGCCAACACTTTCTAATAAATAAGAATACAACTCTTTTACAATCATCCAAAAGACAACACCAATATGGAGCTCTTCTTCCTTTGTGGTGTCATTGTATTTGTCTTCCTATGTCTAGCATCCCTCCTCATCTACAACCACAACTCGAGCGGGGGGTACACGCTACCCCCGGGCAAAATGGGGTGGCCGGTGGTGGGTGAGTCGTTAGAGTTTTTGTCGACCGGGTGGAAGGGGTACCCGGAAAAGTTCATATTTGATAGGCTTAACAAGTATAAACCAAGTCTAGTGTTTAAGACATCTATATTTGGAGAAAAGGTAGCAATTATGTGTGGTGCTACGTCTAACAAATTTTTGTACTCCAATGAGAATAAATTAGTACAAGCTTGGTGGCCTAAATCAGTTGATAAAATCTTTCCTTCATCCACACAAACTTCTTCTAAAGAAGAAGCTAAGAAGATGAGGAAACTCCTTCCTAACTTCTTCAAGCCTGAGGCTTTACAAAGGTATTATACAACATTAGCAAATCATATCATGCTTAATTAGTATTTTTTTGAATTATGTACCCCATTTCTTACTATTATCAATTTACTTATAGCATTACTTGCCATGTTTTGATGAATATGTCAAGATTGTATTTTTTTTCCCAATTACTTGCAAGAATATAGATATTGCTCTATTTTATTCATCATCCTGAATATGTCATTAGTTTTTACACTAGAATAAATTAAACTTTTTGCGACATTGAATTTGGTGCCAATGAAAAAATGCCACTAATTCATATTTTTAGTGTAATAATATTGATTTTTATTTTAATTTTCACTATAAAGTGATTTAGCGACACTTTTTTTGGTCTTTAGTGGCATATGTAATTGTCACTATAGTTTATAGTGACATTTGTGAGAAATATCACTAGATCATATGTCACAAAAAGCTTCAATGTGACTTTTTATTATTCTATTAAAGGGTCTAATAAATGTCATTAAATCCTTTATATATATACTATAAGAAATTTGAAATAGCAACATTTAAATTAAATGTCGTTAAATATATCCCACTAAAAACCAATTATGTTGTATTATTAATCTATGGGTTAAAACATAGTCAATTCTGATCTTGTTTGATTAATCTCAATGTAAAGGCCACTAAAAACCAATTATGTTGTAGTGTTAATCTATGGGTTAAAACATAGTCAATTCTGATCTTGTTTGATTTATCTCAAAGCAAAGGTAACAGTATCTTAGTTTTAAATTTTTTATCATATATAATTAGAGATATTAAAAATTAAATTAGTTGATCGAAGTGTATGCATTGAAAAGTCAAATATTACAAAATATTACGTGATTGGAATGAATTCATGTTGCAAAATTTTGATAGTTTACACTCCACATACATCAACCATCGGATTAAATTTGTGGTGGAATTTATTTGGTTTCATGTTCTTTCATCGATTGGTTATTTTTCTTCGTTCGTATCTCTTTTTCCAATTTCGGTCTCGATTAGTTCACAAGATTGAATGGCCAATTCTCCTCCGGACCCTCTATTCGATTGTTTTCCAAGAATCTTGGTTGAGCCGGTCCTACACTTCTTTTTTTATAAATTTTATTCCTACACTTAAACGAGACTAAAAGATCTTAAATTTTAATCTCAAACACCTCAATTAAATGGAATATTGATGCTAAATATTAGAAAGATATGTGCTGTAAAATTTTTTTTATGCCTAACGAATCAATTATCAGTTCGACCTTTTAGTTGAGTTGGTCATATTTTGAGTAGAGGTGTTCAACGGGCCGAGGCGAGTCAAAGTCCGTTTAAATCTGACTCAATTTGACCCATTTCTTAGAAGTTCATAAAGTAGTTTTTGATTCTACACTACAAAAAAGTATTGAGTTGGCGACTGATTCTGGCGACCAAAAATTTTAAGTCGCCAAATTTCGCGACCAAATGGCTACTAGACACTCCTGGTCGCCAACAGAGGCCATTTGGCGACCCAATTCACTTGTCACTATCTGGTCGCCAGTTGGCGACTAAACTCTGGTCCCCATTTGGTCGCCAACTATTAGGGCCCAACTTCCAAGCCCAATTTCATTACACCCTAATTTCTCAGTATATAAAAGTGAAAAACCCTAATTTCACTCTCCTCCTCACTCCTCAGAGATACGTGCCCATTCCATTCCTAACTAAACCAACCGCCGCCTCTCACTCCCCACAAACCCTACCAGCCTCTGCCTCTATCATATAATTCATCTAACTCATCTCTTCCATATGGAAGGCCAAAGGTATCTCCTATGTTTTTTTTTGCTGTTAGTCATATTTTGTTTTTGTTTTTTTTGTTTTAGTACTGGGGAAGTTGCTCAGTGACTCAATCTTCTGCTTCTTCAAAGAAAGTTGTAAGGAAGAGCTTGAAGATTTCATTGTGTTGGAGATTCAATTTTTTTTTTAATTTTGGAAATTATTTGATAATTTTTTATTGTTGTTTGCATATTATTATTATTTGTATAATTTTATAATATCATTTCGTACATTTATAATTATAAAAAGTAAAATCGTATATTATTCTTAATATATTTTGAATATTAAGAATAATGTACGATTTTTTTTAATTAAATTTGGCGACCGATAGTGACCGTATTTTAGTGCCATGGCACGTTAGTGACTAATTATTTCTAGTAGCCAACTCTTTTTACCTACTGCTTCCATATGTATTTTTTTTTGTAGTGCTACTTTATGGCCCGTTGGGTCGACCCACTTATGTATATAATAACATCATTTAAAAATAATGGTAAAGTTTTTGTCGCAATCAATTCCTATACTTATCCAACTCGGCCTGGCCGACCCTTCACATCAAGGCCTATTATTGACCCAACGACCCATTGATTATCCGACCCGATAATAACCCGTTAAAATATGACATGACCATTGACCCGTTGGGCCGACCGCCCATTGAACACCTTTAATTCTAAGAAACAACCTAACTAGGGATGGGCATGGGTCTTGGACCCTAAGGGTCTAGACCCAACCCGACCCAAATTTTAAGGGTCTCGGTCCAACTATATTTGGACCCTATGGATCCGAATTGGATTTGGATCCATGATTGTAGTGTCCGGGTCCGGGTCTACACGTTTGAGACCCAAATCCTACCCATGGACCCATTTACATCATTTTTTTTAAAAATTACATATTAGCTATCATGTGTATTTAATTGTTTGATTTCAAATTTTGTTATATACTTTAACATTACGTGATTTTGAACATTGTCGGTTCATGTGATTTAAAATATGGTCGTTGTATCTGTATTTTAGAAATTACAGACTTGATAAATATTTCGTTATAAGAAATTGAAGGTTGGAAAACTTAATACATTTCGCTAAATTAGTAAAAAGTATTAGAAAATCCATGTTAGTCGAAAATGTTTAAATAATTTTATGCAAATGGTCGAAAGTTATACTTCATCATATGTTTTTAAAAAATTTTAAGGAAAAAAATAAATAAAATTATTCTGGATCCAGATCTAGACCCTAGACCCGCCAGACCTTTAGGGTTTGGATCCGGGTCCAAAATTTTCAAACCCTACAAATCCGAGTCCGAATTTGGGTCTAAGTCCAATGAAAAAATTAGAATCTGAATCTAAATCTTACTGGACTCGATCAGATGTAATCCATGCCCATCCCTAAACCCAACTAAAAATTCAACAATTTGTGTTGAAGTGCCTATATGTTACCCACATGTGAGTTGTCCCACATCGGAGAAAAAGAAGGATATGCATTACTTTATATACTCAAGGAGTAACTCCTATTATTACCAATTGGTTTTAGTAGTGAATCTTCTTTGGGTTTATGAGTGGACTACTTCTTCTCCTCCTTAAGGGTCGCTTGGATTGAGAGTAAATATTTAAGGTAGTAAAAAAAGTCAAACTAATGCAATAAAGGTAATTAGAGATGCAAATGAAGTTATTAAAATAATTGTGATAGAGGTAGAATAGGAGTAAATTAAAAAAGATGAATAGAAAAAGAGTTTGATTTCACTCATTTGGAGGTAAAGAATTTCTCTACCTCCCCCTAGGGTAAATTTATATCGCAAAATAAGGGAACTTATTCCTATTTTCTCTATTTTTCCATTACCTTCTAATTCATTTTTCCACCTCTTCAATAATCAAATTTCTTTAATCATCTACCTAAGTAACTTTAAATTCCTACTTTGACTTTTATTACCCCTTAAATATTTGCTCTCAATCCAAGCGACCCCTTATTTGGATTGCCCAGACCATTTTCTAAATTCTATCAATTTGTATGCGTAGATACATTCCCATTATGGACACCATCGCCATTAGACACATGGAATCCGGATGGAAAGGTCAAGACAAGGTAGAAGTGTTCCCATTAGCAAAACGATACACATTCTGGGTAGCATGCCGACTCTTCCTAAGCATTGAAGACCCTGTCCATGTAGCCAAATTCGCAGATCCATTCAATGACATTGCAGCAGGGATCATCTCAATGCCAATTGATCTTCCAGGGACACCATTTAACAAAGGAATTAAGGCTTCTAATATTGTTAGGAGAGAATTAAGAGCCATAATTAAGCAGAGGAGGTTAGATTTAGCAGATGGAAAGGCTTCTCCAATACAAGATATATTGTCTCATATGTTGTTAACTCCTACTGAAGATGGGAAGTTTATGAATGAAGCTGATATTGCTGATAAAATCTTGGGTCTTCTTATTGGTGGTCATGATACTGCTAGTGCTGCTTGTACCTTTATTGTTAAGTTTCTTGCTGAGCTTCCTCATGTTTATGAAGGTGTTTATAAAGGTAATCTTTTTCTTGCTTTTTTGGAATTGTTTAATGGTTGAAGGTTGAATTTAGTGGTATCTTGTTTGGGTTCGGGTCGGGCCGAATCATGAACATTAGTATCAGGGGCTGAATACTTATCTTTGCACGTGTATAAAATGGATTTGACTATAATTTTCCTAGATTACAATTTAATTGGAGTATTAGTAATTTTTCAATCAAATGACTCTAATTATAGCTAAGGCAGACCTAGGCTTACATGAGTAGTTGCGTTTTGAGTATGTAAATATTTTATTAGTTTGATAATTACCGTGAATAATACAATTTTTTGTTAATTTCCCTATAATAATACAAACTTTTGATTAACCATGAATAATATCAATTTTGGGGTGTTTTTTCCTAGAATAATACCAACTTTAGTTTATTAACTAATCTACTAATTTTTTTGGTCATATAATTACCTATAGTTTGATATTTAACATGTTAGGTATAGTCTAGGGAAACACCCCATAAGTTGGTATTATTCTTGGTTAATCAAAAGCTGGTATTATTGTAGGAAAATAAACAAAAGGTTGTATTATTCCTGGTAATTTTTCTGGGTTAATTTTGGGCAAGTGAAGTTGAATTAATGGTGGTTGTAAAAATTGAAAATGCAGAGCAAATGGAGATAGCAAAAACAAAGGCACCAGGAGAGCTTTTAAATTGGGAAGACATACAAAAGATGAAATACTCATGGAATGTGGCTTGTGAAGTGATGCGTTTAGCCCCTCCAGTTCAAGGTGCTTTTAGAGAAGCCATTACTGACTTCATGTATGCTGGATTCCAGATTCCCAAAGGATGGAAGGTATATTGCTACTACCTTACCATAATTTCCTCTTTTTGTCGTATCATCAAATATCTCATTTCATATTAAGTAACTGATAAAATTTAGAAAATAGGCCTGGGCAACCCAAATAAGGGGAAGAAAAAGTAGTCTACTCATAAATCCAAAGAAGATTCACTACTAAAACCAATTGGTAATAGGAGGAGCTACTCCTTGAGTATATAAAGTGATGCATACTCTTCTCATTCTCCGATGTGGGACAACTCATATGTGGGTAACACATGGGCACTTCAACAGTAACCTTTTTTACTTACTTACTTCCTGAGAGGATTTGATTATTTACGCAATTGTCATTACCCATTTTTTAAAACTTAGCGCAAGTTAAAGATAGTGTACGCACTTTATAAGTCATTGAATCCTTTCGTCCCATTGTTATATGATTGTAGGCTGGTATTTTGTATATATATCTTAAAATTAGCGCAAATTAAAGATAGTGTACGCACTTATAAGTTATTGAATCCTTTCGTCCCATTGTCATATGATTTTGGGTTGGTATATATCTTCTTCGCTTATAGAGTGTGTAAACCTCGTAATTTAAGTCATTGAATCAATATATGTAAGGCTAGAAGTAGAACTGGTAATTTAAGCTTTTGATCGAGACAACAATATTTGAATACGAAATCTAAATGCCTTAATGTAAATGCAGCTATATTGGAGTGCAAATTCAACACATATGAACCCAGAATGCTTCCCGGAACCCGAAAAATTCGAGCCATCGAGATTCGAAGGGAACGGGCCAGCACCATACACATACGTTCCCTTCGGCGGAGGACCAAGAATGTGTCCGGGTAAAGAATACGCGAGGCTAGAGATATTGGTGTTTATGCACAATGTTGTTAAGAGATTCAAATGGGAAAAAGTTCTTCCCGAAGAGAAAGTTATCGTTAATCCCATGCCTATTCCTGAGCATGGCCTTCCGGTTCGCCTATCTCCTCATCCTCAACCTGTAGTTGCTTAATTATTTGGGTTTATGCCCCTTTTTTTTGGGAATGTAGAAGGGTTGTGGTTGTGGAGTTAGTATTGTACAATTTGATGGGATATGTAAAATGTGTTTGCATCATGATGCATGTGTATATTTCCTGAAGTGTTATTGATTTGTTATACTCTCTTGTTCATAGAGAATGAGACATTTGTTTTTTTACATTATCCAATACACTTATTCAATGCTTAATATTTCTTATTATACATAACAAAATATTATAAAAAGTGAATATAAATAATTTTTGGTTTGAGACGAATGAAACACGATCTCACTTGACTATGTTACTAATCTATAGATTAAAAATAAAATACAAATTAAAAATAGTGATCGAGTAAATAGTGTCAAAAAACAAATATCTCATTTTCTATGAATAGTAGGTAGTATGAATTTGAATAAGATTGATATAGGATTAAGATATATGAAATAAAACTTTGTTTTGTTCTATTTGTAATGTTAGTTTAATAAAAGTAAATCGGAAATTTAGTCTCTAATGGGCTTCATACATTGTTCCGATAAGAATATCTACGAGAATTAAAAAATAGAATTTTTAGAGGGAATTAGTGGGGATTGTAAGTATTAAGTTAAATATAGTTACCGGCAAACTTATATGAATCATAGATAATGCTCCATCGTTTTCAAATTTTTTTACCATTTACTTTCTTCGAAGATCCCAATGCAATCAGGAAATTAATAATTTTAATTGAGTTTCTAAAAATTTTAGAAAGTTGACCATATTTAGAAAATATATATTTAGACGAATTGAACATGAATATATTTTTTCTTATAGATCGATGAAAAATCGTATTCAAAGTTTGTAACAAAAATTCGTAAATTCTGTTTGAAAAAACACATATGAAAACAAGGGAGTACAAAAAATGCTAATTAAAATATATAGTTAGTGGAAAATTTGTGGGAACTATAATTAGTATTTAAAAAATATTAAAATGGAGATGAATAAAGTTACATATGTTTAAAATTTGTAATATAAATAGAATAATTCTTTACAAAAATAACAAATAGATAATCCAAAATGACAAATGGAAATAACGGATGAAGAATAATTTATAAAGAGTATAGTATAAACAAAATTGGTCTAATATCTTCCTATTATTTTTCTTGGGTATTTTTAGTTATAATTGTTGCATTTCAATTATTATGAATAATAAAATATCAGCTACTATTTTGAGAGACCGTCTCTCAGACGTCTTTGATCAGACCTGTTTATCAAAGAATTTGTGATAAAATATTGATCATTAATTAAGTCATAAATTCATCACCTTGAGAAAAGGTCAACAGTTCAGAGTATATCATATTCACGTGGGGACTGGTTATTATGAATAATAAAACGTTAATTAAGGAACAAATAAATAAAGACTTATGCACCTCATTATTTTTCTTATCAACGTTATTTATTATTTGTTCCTTAATTAAAGTTTGTTATATCGTGTTGGAAAAGGAAATTGTATTTTAAAAATATAGTCTTTTTTTTATTGATATACTCTTCAATTCAGCACCAACGTCCTATTTGTTTTTTCGATACTATTCTATTTATTATCAATTTTTTAAGTTAAAATATAGTTAATTGAGATCTTGTTTGATTCTTCTCAATGCAAGGATTATCCATATCAACTTTCCATAATTTTTAATTATGCACAATTTGAAATATTAGAAATTGAATAAGTGAATTACATAAAGTGCAAAAAACAAACAGGACATTAGTAGTAGTATATCACTTGAATTTATATTTGAAAATTCTTGGCAAATTTTCATTTACGTATAAAACATTTATCAAATACATTTAAAATCATGTATAGAGCTAAAAGTCAAAAAATCAAACCAAAAAGCTAATATAAAAATCAATTGTCAAAAACACACACAACCTTTTTTCGATGTTGTAACCGGAAGATAAAATCAATCACATATACTTGTACATTGTTTGTTTGAAGAAATAATGAGATCATAAACATTTTACAACACAATTATATATTAATATAATATTTGAGATATTTAACATATCCTAAAGCATTATTTATCAGTTTAAACATTTAGTTGAATTGTTCTATGACATTAAGCTGATAATTAAAGCCCTATAATATATTATATATTCTAACAACGAAATAACGACCATACAATGGTGTTTAATTATGCTCATCATATTAAGTAAGGTTGGGTGAGTGAACACAAGTCCTATATTCACCAAGTGCCCAAATTGTAAAATTGTTCCTATACATTGGATAATGCAATATGCAGTTTTTCTTCCATGCTCCCACTGATTCCTGGTTAATATATAACATATAATTAAATTGTATCATTTATTAATAAACTTATCATCAAACTAATTTATTTTCCATAAATTCTCAAATGAGACGGTCTAATGATGTTTATTTACTACCTTAATGTGATTGCTTATATTGACCGAAATAAATTTTGTAGAATTTGATTTAATTAATTAATGCTCCCTCGGTTGTTTTCTAATGTTATTCTCATTCACTTTTTTTCGCAGATCTCAATGCAAACTTTAAAATCAAATAATTTTAATAGTGAGTTTTTAAAAATTTTAAAAAGTTGATATTTAGAAAATATATATTGAGACGAATCTAACAAGATCCCACATAAATATGTTTTTTCTTATAGATTGTTGAGAAATCGTATATAAAATTTGACACTCAAATTCGTATAAATTACATTTGAGAAAAACATATCAAAACAAAAGAATATATTTACCTGTTGGGGGTAATCGCCATCCTCCAGTTGTGAATTTATAAGAAATCGTGCTGCACGATGTAGAGGACCAACCTCTCTCTTTGCCTAAACGTTTCAAGTCATAAAATCCTTTAAAAATTTATTGATGTAAATCATAAAATCCTTTAAAAGAAACAAAATGATATAACGATCGAATTTTTTCTAAGATAAAAATGTAAGTTCTAAAAGCGGATTACTTCAAAGATAAAATTTTGAATTTAAATTTTTGTAAATTAAACTTATAACATAACTACATAAGTATAATAGTTATTTTTATGAATGATTTGTCTATATAGTGTTAATAATAAAAATATTTCCTACTTTGGTGCTTATTGAAAAAAATTTCCCAAATTAGTGTTTATGTAGGTGAGGATTGATACTAAGCTACTTTAGTTTTGGTTTGAAACTTTCAAACCTCAATGTGAGAATTGCTGGAATATTTTTTTGAGGGATTGAAGAATATTTGAAAGTATTTTTCGATTTACGATAAAAAAAGTTAAAATCGCTTCTCTTGATATACCTATGGTCCACAAATACTTGGTGCATTTGAGACTTGAATCAATCTAAGTAAACTAACGGTAAAGACTAAAGAAGAAAAATTATTGTATATCATATTGATTTTTTTTAGAGAAATTAGTTAATAACAATTTTAAAATTGTCTCGTCAATTCAAAAAAAATTTAGTATTGATAAACTCAAAATTATCCTTACAATTGGTGCACCCTTCTCATAAAGTAGTTAAAATTATAATTGATATGTTTATCAAATTTTCCTCGTTTTATTGGGAATAACTTCTTTTTAATAAAGTGGATCAACAAGTGAACTGCTTAACGTCGTCTTAAATATTTCACCCACGCAATCCTAACTTTTTTTTTCTAAATTCCCCTGACTCATTTAATTAAATAATATTTTTAAACATATTTAAAGGAAAACACTAACTTTTAAATTCTTTGTTGCGAATTTGTATCTATATTATTGTATCATAATTGATTCTATGTATCACATGTTATATGTATATACTAATTATTTTGTCGGACGAATTTTTATGTTTGAAGTTTTCAAATCAAATTCAGATAAATTTGGTTAAATTTCTTTCCTCTATAAAATCCTATTTTAGAAAATAAATTTTAGCGAGGACTAGAAAATGAATTGTTTTATTTTTCAATTCTACTTAAACCTACTATTCTTTTGGTTAACAATAAGCTTTGAAGACTCCAAACCAAAATTAAAATAGCTTAGTGACATAAACACCATTTTGGAAAATAGTTTTAAGTGAACACCATAGTGGAATTTTTTTCTTTTTCAACTCCATTTAGGCAAATCATTCTATTTTTATGAAAAAAAAGTATAATAGTTACAGTAACTCTCCTGTGAGACGGCCTTAGTCGTGCAACTAATCCAGACCCAATAACTTTTTAAAAAATATTTTGACATACTAATTTCAAGATTTAAAACGACAATTTCAAAACTTAAAAATCCTATTTTAAGACTTAAAAGGTCAATTTCAATGTTTTTAATATCAACTTTAATGTTTGAGAAATCATATTATAAAGCTGTAATGAGAATTTAATGTCCTGCAATTGAACTTTTTAGTCTTAAAATTTGTTTTTTAAGTATTAAAATGGATCTTTTAAGTCTTAAAATTGTCAAATTGCATGTCTTAAAACGCCAATTTTAAATTTTTGAAATTGGTCTTTTAAGTCTTAAAATTGTTTTTTAACTCTAGAAATTGACATTTTAATTTGTGAAATTGGCAAAAAAAAAATATAATTGGACCGGCCCAATAAAATGCGTCTCACAAGTGAGGCGGTCTCACACAAGTTTTTGTGTAATAGTTATGTTTACCTGTCCAGCATGAAGTAAACCCAACAAGGCCCATGATGTTTGGACAACATTTGATCTCCCTTCTAAAGGCACATATTCCTGTTTTCATCAAAGTTAATTAAAATCAAAATACTTATTTAATACTCTATTTAGACTTATGAATTAGCTAGCATCAATCTTTTGCAGTGTGAATATTAATTCATTATTGGAAAATAAGAAAAAAAATATAAGTGGAAGAGATAAATAAGTAGTTGAGATGAAAAAAAAAACCATAAATTTTCAGACGAAGTTAAGAGATTGAGAGTAAAACCAATGTGCAAAAACAAAATTATGCAACAGTAAATGAAACAAATTACAATAAAAAATGACTTTTTTTCATTGAGACAGAGAAAGTAGTTAAAAGCGAACATGTATGCATGTAGCTTATACATGAATTACAACTTTCTAATATTTATTTATTTAATAGCAAAAATTAACAAGTAAACATCGAATACCTACGGAGTTTTGACAATTAGTATTTTATTAACTTTTTAGTTGATTTTTGACTTTTGAATTTTTAATTCATTAAACAGCTAAAACATGTTAAAATCAAAAGTTCTTCCTTTTTAAATACACTTGATGATCAAGACATTAATAAGAAAAATACTTTCTCTTTTTTCAAATGTTCTTCCCATTTATTTTTTTCTCAGATCTCAATGCAAACTTTAAAATCAAATAATTTTAATTATGAGTTTTAAAAAATTCTAACAAGTTGATATTTAGAAAAAATATATAATAATATAATTTAAATGGATCCCATATAAATAAGTTTTTTCTTATAGATCGATAGTAAATCATATTCAAAGTTTGATACTAACATATGAAAACGGAGGAAGTACTATATTCTTCCTTTTTTTTTCTTCAAAAAAAGTAAATTTTGAATTTTAAAAGTTTTAAGTTCACACAAAAAAGATTTAAATAAAAAATTATACATTAAAACGAAGAAAAAATAAAATAACATCAATATATTTAATCATGAGAATTTCCACGTGGTAACCCTGAGATTTTGAGTTTTCCACATGATAGCCAAAACTTTAAAAAAATCCATGCGGTAACCCTAAGGTTTATCAAATTGTTCCACCCTGACCTTTTTGCCCATAAAAACGTTAGCAAACGTTAATTTTGAAATTTTAAGGTTGTTGTACACCTATTTATGCGATTCACCATTTCAAATGTCACAGTTTCAACCTTTTTCTTCAAAACATAAACCCCAATTCTACCATCTTTCATTCAAATCATATTTTTTCCCTCAAATCCAAAGATGGTAAAGTTAAGGGTTTATATCTTAGGGAAGAAGGTTGAAACTCATGGCATTTGAAATGGTGAGTCGCATATAAAGGCGTACAACAACCTTAAAGCTTCAAAATTAACGTTAGCTAACGTTTTATGCGCAAAAAGGTCACGGTGAAACAATTTGGTAAACCTCAGGGTTACCGCGTAGATTTTTTAAATGTTTTGGTTACCACGTGGAAAATTCAAAACCTCAGGGTTACCACACGTGGAATTTATACATCTCTAAAAAATATTAGGAAAATTGACATTAATAATTCAACCTTTCACTTATCCGCTATGAATAATCACAACTTTTGATTATTTTCTAATAATCCAACATTTGTGATAAATTTGCCTACAACATACCTTATTATTAATAATGGGTAATAATAGGGTATATTGCTAGTAAACTAACATAACGGTTGGATTATTCCCAGCGAACTAAGGGCAAACGTTGAATTGTTAGAAAATAATCAAAAAATTGGATTATTCACAGCGGATAAACAAAAGATAGGATTATTAATATCAATATTTCCAAAATATTATTCAAATTTATCTCCCTTTTAAGTAAAATTAAGAACATTAAATAACTAATAATAAGTAGAGTTTACCTTACGAGCACATGAAAGGTAGCTCTCGCCCCAACCGCCATCCTGGTTCTGATTAGAAAGAAGAAATTGAACAGCTCTCTGAACAGCAACACAATTAGTGTATGTTTTGCCAGCTGCGGCTAGTCCTCCAAGTGCCCACATTGTACCGTATAAGAAGCAAACCCCCCATTCACCGTACCTATTAGGAGTATATATTGTATTCCCTTAGCTTGTTATTCAATATTCCACTAACAAACTTATATTGAGAGACAATATGTCGTCGAGCTTGGCACCGGGATGGAGACGAGAAAGTCTCGTCGCCAACGTTGGCTATGGGCATTTTGTCTACTTCCCGTAGCCATTAGCCCATTATGCCTCCAAAGTTGGCTATGGGCATTTTGTCTCCATCCCATAGCCATTATGCCTCCAAAGTTGGCTACGGGCATTTTCCGTATCTAATATTTTTTTGTAGTGTAATTCATTCATATCACATACTTCATTCGTTCATTCATTCATCAGAATTATTGTATTATTCATTTATTATTTTAATTTTTGATTAAATTTTAATCTATAAGTTAAAACATAATCAAGTTAAATCTTATTTGATTAGTCTAAATGCAAAAATTATTCACATTATTTTTTATTATAAATAGTGATAGACAATATATAGTGTTTCGTAAAAAGTCAAACATTGTAAGTATTTTAAAAGGAAAGTATAATTAACATGGATGTTAAAAAGGTGATACAGATAGAATAAATAAAATATGACGTACCATCCTCCATTTGGAAATTGAGATTCTTCTAGGTATTGGACTGCTTTTGCGATTAAATTTTCAATCTCTTTTTTTCGATGGTTTGGATATAACTTGGTAAATAATGCTAATGCTTGTATAACCGAACCTGTGTTCTCTACATACCTATCACCGGCTCAAAAAAATAAAATAAAAAATAAAATCATAATTTGATTAATTTTACAAAAAAGTATCTGGAATAATTCAAACTATTTATGATTTTCCTACAATAATTCCACCTATTGATTAACCATGAATATCCCAACTTTGAGGGGTATTTTCCTAGAGTAAATTTAGGTAACCCGATGACCTGCTATAGTAGGTCATCATCATCATCGTACCCAGTGTTCCCGCACATAGATAAATCTATGGTCAGGGTCTAGGGAAGGAAGGTCGACGGCGTCTCATACCCATAAGGAGAGGGCGGTCAAAAGAATCCTTCGGCTCAAGAGGGGTCTTCAAAGATAGTAACGTGCAACTATCTGAAATCCTGCATCTTACACCCACGTTAGCCAAGCGTAGGAATCAACTACCTGCTATAGTAGGTAATTCACCAAAACAATAAATTAAATATTAATTTAAAATTAAAAAATATTTTTGAAAATTTACATAAAAAAATCATAAATTTTCTATGAATGTTTTTTTAACATTTTTTCGACATTTTATTTTAATTTATCTTTTTTTTAAAATAATAAAACTTGCTATAGCAAGTCATCCGGTCACTGGGTTTACTCTTGAAAAATATCCCTCAAAGTTGAAATTATTCATGGTTAATCAGTAAGTGGGATTATTGTAATAAAATCATAAATAGTTAGATTGTTCTAAGTAATTTTTCCTTAATTATATCGTCTTAAATCAATTGAGTCAAACTTAAAGTAAAAACTAAAATTATCATCATAAAAAGATATGTATACTTACTCATGCTCAATGACAATATCTACGACGAATTCAATTGGATTAAGAAACTGCAATTTGCAAACAAGTTTGGTGACTATAAATTTTTATTTAAGATAATCAAAGATTTATTACATCATTCAATTACAAGCTATTAAAGTAATTAACACTATACCAACTTTAACTTTTAGCGACATTAGATTTAGTAGACATATATAATTATTATAATAATTTATAGTGGTATTTATTTGGCCTTTAGTGACATATATAATTATTATTATTATAATCTATAGTGACATTTATGAGAAATGTCATTAGATCCTATGTTACCAAAAGTTTTAGTATGATTTTGTATTATGCTGCTAAAGAGTCTAATAAATACCACTAAATTCACTATATAAACCATTAGAAAATTAAAATAGTGACATTTAAATTAATTAAATATTGCTAAATAAATTCCAATAAGAGCAAATTATGTACCTTGTAGTGACATTTCAAAAAAAAAAAAAAAAAATGTATGTTGTAGTGTAAAATTTATTTTTTGAAACTAATGAACTCACCTCCAACCATTTCGGAGCTGTTGCTGGCTCCCATGCTGTTAGTCCTCCATTTTTACACTAAAACATTAAATTATAATTGTATTGTGAGACAAACTAAAGTAAAAAATCATTATTCTTTCATTATTTAATTATAAATAATTCTTAAAATCTCATGTAACGATTAATAATGCATGAGTATGTACACCCCAATAGCAATTTACAATTTACAATAAGTGTACAATTATGTACCATGTATCATGCAAATAGTGGAGCATATAAGTATTAAAACTTAAGTCCAAAGTAAAAGCAAAACAAAAAAGAAAAAGAAAAAAAGAAAAGAAAAGAAAACTTAAACAAAGAAAAGCCATGACTCGTCATCTATTGGCATATTTGTATGAAATTTCATTTGACATATGTTAACACAAAGTTTAATTTTTGACGGATAATTTTCAAGAGGAATTGAGTTATGTCAAAATTAAAACCAATAAGGAAGATAATTTAATCTAGTGCTCGATTAACGCCGGATGTTATGATGATTTATGATATGATTGATACTTACTCTCTCCATCTCATTAAATTTACATTATTTTTTATTTTGGTCCGTTTAATTTAATTTGCATTATTTCTAATTTTCGATAATGACCCTCCACTTTCTTTTATTTTTATCCATATATTTTAATTTTTTTTTAATTTCATCCACACAATTTATTCTCTCTTTATTTATTATCACTTTCTTAAAATTTATTAACTTTCTTATTAATGCAAATCAAAAAGGACATATGAGATATGAGTACGAGCTATGACTTATGATGGGTGCCAGATAGATCAATTAAAGCAATGGTACAAGTTATTTTTTTACCTGTAAGGAAAGCAAGAGGTTGACAGAATCAAAAAGCTGTTGAGGCTCCATCTTGTTTCCTACTATCTCGGAAGGCATTGTTGATAACATTAGAGCACACTGCACAACAGATAATTTAATCCATGTTAATATTCAATGACAATAATGTTGCTACATGGATCAAACATACATCTTCCGTTATGAAATACTCGCTACATTTTTGTTATCGATCCTATTTATCGTTTAAGTTTATTTTACATATTGCGGCTAATTTATAAGAAAAAATATAGTCAAGTGGGATCTTGTTTGAATCGTCTAATCGCATACTTTCATTGTATCAATTTTTTAATATTTTTTAGACTTGTATAATTTAATATGTCAACGATCAAATACGTATTGGATTGCATGAAAAGTGAAATGTAGCTAGTATAGTGGACGGAGGAAGTATTTACTACAAATGTTTTTATCACTACCGTACCGACTATTTAATGGCTGACCTAGATGATCGCTGCTATTTTGAAATACCGACCAAAACATAGTGGAAACTGGATGAGCAAAGATGTTGGAGACCCTATTTATTTTTGCTTTTTTTTTAAATAAAAAATTTTCCACTCCAAGAAAAATAATTCAAGACAAAATATATTGTAAAATTAAATTACTTTAAATATAAAAAAGATATACAAACAAATAGGGGTGAAAGTTCGGTTTGCGGTTTAGTTTTTTCATAAAACCAAATCAAACCAAAATTATTTCGGTTTTTGATTTTTTCAACCCAAACCAAACCAATCCAAATCGGATCAAACCAAATTAATTCGGTTTAGACTTTTCCAAACCATATTTTCATTAAAAACAAATTTAAATGAAAAAAGAGAGGGAAACTAGGAAAGGAGTCGGAGTGTCAAGTATTCAAGTGTGGGACAGCGGTACAAGTACTATCAAAGGTTAGGGTTTTTAATTTTTTAGGTTTAGAATGTATTGGGCCTGGGCTAATACATTAATGTTAGTAGGCTATATGTAATTTCTTAAATATTTCGGTTTGCGGTCTAGAAATTTGATTTTCGGTTTTAGAATTTTCAAACCTAATCCAAACCAAATTTAAGAATCACCAAACCATATATATTTGTTATTCGGTTTGGTCTGGTTCGATTTGCAGTTTTAATCCAAATAAGTTTCACCCCTACAAACAAATAACTCAACTCCACTATTTTAGAATTGGATTATCTTTAGATTAGGGGTTAAAACTTATAAACATGGTATTCCAGCCAAACATAGTATGATCAGAGTTGATGGTTCGATAAAAATTAAAATGATAGACTCGAAAAGAATAGTGTTTTTACCCTAATATATTACTCCCACATGCAAACTTGTCAACTTGATGGAATTCGCATGTAAGGGAATTAAAAAAGGTGTGCACGTTTTATATGTCATTGAGTCCTTCCGACCATTGTCATATGGTTTGAGATGATATCTCTTTGGCTATAGAGTGTTTGTCCACCTCGTGTTTTCTCATTTATATGCTGATTAAGTCCAACCTAATTTAACGGTATCCGGGTCAAACATTTCAGATTATTTTCCCTAAAAACATTCTTACCAAATGAGTTTGTAAACTATACCTTTAGGCCTTCAGAAGTGCAATCAGAAACTTGCCAGCCTTGATCTTGATCAGAGAAAGTCCAAGATCCCTTTGAGATATGGCGGTACATACTCTTGAAGTCTCCTAATGGATTTTCCTTCACCTAGATGTACAAATTACACTAATTTATTAATTTTAATTATATCAATAATATGATATGATAATTAATCATAATTCATTTTGTTAACACAAATTCTCATAAGAGAGCTTGTTGCGACCGACTATTTTTATTGAGCCTACTCAATGTATATTTACGGTCTTAAAATGATCACTCATCATTTATAATCTAAAAGTGATACTATCTTATAGGTATAAAGTGATCAATTTTGCAGTCTATGAACTTAAAGTAATCACTTACGACCTTATAGTAATCAATTAAAGAAAGAAAGATAAATACGGACTTATTTCATGGTAAGATAGTTTCATACAAGACTTAATTTGATTAATTATAATTATTTTTAATAAATAAAAATGATTTTCGTATTAAAAGTTGTAAAACAATTTAGATTAAAAAATATGAATAAATTTAATTATAAAAATACCTGTGATTCCTTAATGAAGTAGTGGGCTTTCTTAAGAGCATTTCCAATTTCATCAAGACTAAGATGAGAAGCTAGCAAAGCTTGAGTGGATAATCCACAATCCCAAGACTGACTTCCAAAACTCTGCATTTATTATAGCATAATTAATTTTTTAATTAATATTACAAAGATTAATTAATGTGAAAATTATTAGAAAGTATTTTAACCTAATAAAATTACCTGCATTTTTAATCCATCCTCAGCAATCCAAATGTAATCAGGGATTCTAGCAAGGTGTTTTTTATAATAATCTCCATTCGGGTCTTCTACCCAACAAGCCAACATACACAATACCTATACATATTATGTGGATTTTAACAAACTATTATTATATAAAGGTAGTCTAAATAAATAAACACTAATTTGTAATATTGATAAATCACTCTTATGTGGAAAAATATGATAGAGTTGGGTTTTTAGGATTTTAATTTATATTTTTTTATTTTGTTACTTAATTAATATATATGTTGTCATTTTGTTGTGATTGATTAAGAAATATATATATATATATATATATATATATATATATATATATATATATATATATATATATATATATATATATATGGAAGGGATCCAATGAGAAGGATATTGAAAATGACAAGGTAAGAAAGACTCTACACCCTTGATTTCACTACAATAAAAAAATCTATGGTCACGATTGAGCCAAAATCACATTATTGTAAAAGTAACTATGTTACACAGAAAAATAACCATAACAAAATTTTTAAAATGTTCTTAAAATCCTTCTCATTCTTCTCATTTTAAAATCTTTCTTTTTGATCCTAAATCTCTCTCTCTCTCTCTCTCTCTATATATATATATATATATATATATATATATATATATATATATATATATAGGGTCAAGTTCCAGTGAGAACCAAGCTTATATGAGAACCTAAAAATTCAAAAAATTTTTAAAATTTACTTTTACAAAAAATTTACTTTTGGTTTAATAAAAAATTGGTACTTTTTAGCAAAAAAGTGTTACTTTTAGAAAAAAAAAATATTTTCAAAAAAACAAACATATTACAAAGTAACACGTTTTTTCCAAAAAGTAACACCTTTTTATGAGTTTTTTTCAGAATTTTTTTCTTAAAGTAACACTTTTTTGTGTAATAGTATCATAAAAAACAGTAACACCTTTTTGTCTAGAAGTAACACATTTTTAGTAAAAGGTAACACTTTTTTGTAAGACTGATTGGTTCTCATGGTTCTCATATAAGGATGGTTCTAACTGGAACTTCTTCATATATATATATATATATATATATATATATATATATATATATATATATATATATATATATATATATATATATATATATATATATATATATATATATATATATATATATATATATATATATATATATATATATATATATATATATATATATATATATATATGGAAGAAGTTCCAGGTGAACCATCCTTATAGAGACCGTGAGAACCAATCACTTTACAAAAAGTGTACTTTACTAAAAATGTGTTACTTTTCGAAAAAAACGTGTTACTTTATTTTTCTGAAAAAAATATTTTTTTCTGAAAGTAACACATTTTATGCCAAAAAGTAACAACTTTTTTTTAAAACAAAAGTAACATTTTTTTGTTCAAAAGTAACACATTTTCTATAAAAAAGTAACACATTTTTATCAAGGCGATTGGTCTCACCTGCTCATATAAGCTGATTCTCACTGACCCTTATATATATATATATATATATATCGTAGACCCCAAAGATAATAAATGGTAATATAATGACTCGCTTCATCTTCGTAATGTATGTGCCTCATAGAAACTTCCAACGCCTTCTTTCTTATCAGCTTATTAAGAGGCCAAAATTTAAGCAATGGCTCCCCCATGAAATAGAGTGTGTCCCAAATCATTTTTTGAATTAATGGACGAGAATGGTAGAGATCCTCCTAATAGAGTAAGCATTATAAATATTACCCAATTTTCGTAACTTGATGATGACTAAACTATAAATTATAATGGAAAATTTTATATAGTAGCATCGACTTTCATGAAACGTCCGTGGTAGTACTCTTGTAAGATTTTTCTACATGGTAACATCAAGTTTATGCCTTATCTAACTGCTGTAGCATTTTCCGTTAGATTCTTGTTAATTGCCGTTTAATTTACCACTTTGACGTTTGTTACCTTATTAAGTGTAAGTTGTTGTCTTCATAATTTACCCTAAACAATTTTAATGCTTTTAAATGTTTAATTCACCGTTTTATCTAGTCAAAGCTATCAAATTTTGTAACAATTTTGTTTTCATTCAAATTGTTTTCTTTATAATTTACCCTAGTTAAGTACTTATGTATTAGTGCTTGAAATGTATCTTTTGAACTTTATAATCCTAATTAAGTATATTAAGTGAACATTACGTACTTATTTAATAGTGCTTTAAGACACCTTTTGTTAAAAATGCCAACATATTGAACGAAAACAAAATTGCTACATCAAGTGAGAGCCTTGATTAATTAAAAGGTGAATTAAACATTTAAGAGCATAAAAATTGTTCAGGAAAAATTATAAAGACAACAATCGACAATTGATAAGGGTAAATTCTTCATAATGCTGAATTAAAAAAATCGACAAGAATTTAACAGAAAATGTTACGGTAGTTAGATAAGGCATAAATTGGATGCTACCATACAGAAAAATTAATCTTACAAAAGCACTACCACTAGTGTTTCATGAAAGTTCGATATATGCTACCATGCTACCATGTGAAATTTCGCAAATATAATCAACATATTAGTGTAGCTAGAAACCATATATATATATATATATATATATATATATATATAGATATCACTAATAATTTTAAAAGGATGAAAAAAGTATAATGCGATCTTACCTTTGCACACAAATGACGGATTTTCCTCCAAGAAATTTGGTCAAAGGGTTCATTATAGAGTTCTTCTCGAAGTTGTTTGATAAGAGGTGTGATTGGTCCTACGAACCTCTTCCCATATAAATATGACATCGGCATATAAATCAATCGGCAATAACTCCACATTTTTGCTGCACAAAATGATGCACCAGTTATATAAACTTCTATTTAATTAATGATTAGCTAGCGCAAAGGCTAGATAAATTCTACGGGCAAAGAAAAAAGAATAATTATTTATGTAAATGGTGGGAATTAAATTCATATCATAAGGTGAAAAAGAAAAGTCATTAACTACTAAATTAATTCATGATTCTCATATAAATTGAGTTCGTTTTATTGGTTAATGTTGGATGATAGTCGTCCAACGTTGGGCTTATATTTAAGTATAATAAGTCATTACAAAAAATTCCTCGTGCTAACTCTGAGGTTTCGGGTTTTCCATTTGGTAACCAAAACTTTTTAAAAATCCACATAGTAACTCTAAGGTTTATGTAATTGTTTCACCATGACCTTTTTGCTTATAAAAACGTTAGTAAACGCTAATTTCGAAACTTTAAGGCTGGTGTACGCCCTATTTATGCGATATAAACCCGAACTCTACCATCTTTGGATTTAAAGAAAAAATATATGATTTAGATGAAAGATAGTAAAGTTGTGGTTTATATTTTGGGGGAAAAAGTTGAAACTGACGGCATTTAAAATGGTAAGTCGCATAAATAGGTGTACAATAACTTTAAAGCTTCGAAATTAACGTTTGATAACATTTTTATGTGCAAAAACGTCACGGTGGAACAATTACGTAAACCTCAGGGTTACCATGTGAATTTTTTTAAAAGTTTTGGTTACCACGTGGAAAACCCAAAACCTCATAATTACCACGTGGAATTTTCCAAATATCTTTATAACCAACTTTAAGTGATTTAATTAAAGCTAAAGAGTTTGGGCTTAAATATACAAATAGATTGTGGGTGTTTAATGTGTACAGATTTATTGTATGATTGTTTTCTATGATGCGCTAAATACTAGTCATATTATTATTATATATAGAATTTATGGTGTCATCTTATTATCAGATAATATAAAATAAAAGTGAGAAGTCGTCACTATAAAAAATACTATTAATCTCAGATGATTTAACCCTCTCGTTTCCCAAAATTGCCTCATGTGCAAAGAAATTAAATAACCTTTAATTTTGTTCTTCTAATTCAACATAGTAAATCATGATTATTAGTAATGATTTTCATATTTTTTTTCTCCATCGGTTAAATAACCTTACAACTGAAAAAAATAGAGGACATACTTCGTTGAAAATTCAAATGAAACATAAATTATACCTGGATGGAAAGGCAAGAAAGATGGGAAGATCCAGAATTCAGGCGGCATAGGATTACATCCAAACCAATCCATTATCCCTAATATCTAATAACCATTAAAATACATGTATATCAATCACTAAATCATCGTCAAAATTACAAAATTACGAAACTACGATAAATTTTCCTTTATTTATTATAGTTATTGGCAGCTTTAAGGTCAATCATTATAGAATACTAGTATAGAAACTCGTGCAATGCACGAATTTGTTAGTGCGAAATATATATATATTAACAATTTCAAAAAATAATGTAAGTACTGTATAATATCGTTCTTAAATTTACCAAATTCATCATTTTTTAAATCATAACATAATTACTGATGTTTATTTTAATTATTTGCCTGATACATAACTTTTTTTTTCATTCAACTGAACATATTAAATTCTAAGTTAACAGAATACAATTACTATAGTATATCATAAAAATACTTTACCTAATTTAGTTTCAAACTTAAATAAAAATATTAAATTCTAAATTTGATAAATATTTTCATGTCTCTTTAAATAATGACATTTGAAATTTTCCAAGACTTTTATAGTATTGTACGATTTTCTTACTGAAAGCCAAGTTTTACCCCAAGAAGGGATATGTGTAACGCTGCCATGATCAAGGATCCATTTACGAGCCCTAGGGCATGCATCATCGTCACCTTCATCAGGTCCAACTCCAAGTATTCGTAAACAAATGTAATGAAGTGCAGTACAAAACATGGTACTATGTCCTTCAATATGCATTCCCCACCCTCCATCTTCATTCTGTTAATTAATTTTTTTGAACTTCATGTTAAATAGTATAATCGTTATCAAAAAGATCTGCATGTTGTATATTAAATGTTTAAATGTCAATTAACCTGATGACAATAAATGTTGCGAAGAATTTCTCTACGATGTTCAGGCCCAAAAATAGCATTTAAATGTCCAGTAATGTATAAGCAAAAAACCTGCAAGTTATATATAATTTCTAGTCATTACCTAGCAATTTTGTTAAGGGGACTAATATAATGGAATATGAACAAACTTAACTAAAAGTACAAACTAAAAGCTAGTGTACCTATATTATACTGTATATTTATATTCTTTATATCACGCCCTCTCACACGAGAGAATTTAGGATTAAATTATGGATACAACTCATACAACACATGCTCTCTTTGTTACTATCGCAAAATTTTCCATTTAAATGAAAAGCGGATGAGAGTAGAAATTTGTATCCTTACTATTACGTTGACTTCGAATATCTGCTATGTCAAGGAACCATCAATTCTAAGCTGATGGTTGAAATTATATACACTATCGTCAATTTGTCATGAATATGATGAGTATATTGTAGGGTATTAGCCGCGACAACCAGTCACATAATCACCCTGTGGACCCACTCGTGTGGACATACTCACAAGGCACTCGTGAGCTCGCGCGGACCCAAAAACTCAAATAATAAATGTTTAGTTACTTACATACACACTTGATGAAGTTCGATCACTCTTTCAAAAGCTCCAAGCCTTCAATCTATCAGCTTAAGATTTTCGTTGCTAGACTAATATATAAACTCTAAGACGACGCACGTAATACAATGTAAAGAAACTTTAGTTAAGAGTATTACCAAGGGAGGAAGAAAAAATTGAGTGCCAGCAATTTCAGCAGGCCAATGACCATGATCTGACTGTAACGCCGTCAGAAAATTCACAGCTCTCTTCAATGCCGTCGTCACAGTTTCAAACGTCATCTCCTCGTCATCACCCACCTTTACTGGAGCTATTGTTTGCTTGAACTTTTTCTCTCTTAAAAACTGTAATTAATCAGTTGATTATTATCAAAATTTATTTATTAGTAATTTATGTTTAATCAATATAGGTGGGTTTACCGTAGAAAAATCATGAATAAATTGAATTATTATTATGGGTAATTTTTTCTTTAAATTCTTAAATAATTAGTTTGAATTGACTCAAAATAAGCTCTATTCATTCTTAAACAGTTAGTTTAGTTTATTTGATTTAATCAAAAAGACCATTTAAAACACGTTTTAGTATAATTTTAGAGTTAAATTAAATTAAATATTTTAATAAGCTGTATCATCATCCAAAGTAATTATTTCATCAAAATATATATGCTATTTATAAACATTGCTTAAACAAATTACACATGCCAACGTAAAAGCAACTAAAGATAAAGTAAAATCCCACGAATTTCTCAACTAGTACTATTATTAGATGGTGTCCTTGTGATGCACGATTTTATTAAATTTTATGACATATTGGTTTATTATATTTATATGTTATTTCACTCTTAACAGTTTTATACATTACGAACATTATATCATATTTTGCATTGTACACAATATAATTATATTTATACTGTTATTTTTTTTTGAATAAAAGAGCAAATGGTTCGTACCCTGGTACAATACAAATTTATGATTTTTTAATAAAAAATAACTTATTAATTTTTGCTAACAAAAATAACTATTACGTTAATTTATAGAAGATTATTACTATCAATAACACGCTTTAAAATCAAATATAAATACATAATAGAAATTTTTAAATTATTTTATTAATTTAAACGACAAAGATAATTTTTTCTTATAAAAAATATAAGTGATTTACATAAAGATAGTCACAACCTAAATAATATTTTAATTAATCATTGCATTTAAGTAACCAAGCGTATAAATAACAAAAACAAATCCTAATAAAAGTATATTACTATGGGTTTTAACCATCTCAAAATATTCAATATATTAAATAATATTCATTTATAAATATAATTGAAAACATTTTATAAATGATATAAATATATGAAATTATTTTCGTTGTCATTGAAGATCTGTTTTTAATTTTTATTTTTTTAATTTTTATTTATTTATTTTTAATTTTTAATTTTTTATTTATTTTTTATTTTTTATTTATTTTTCTCGATTTTATTTATTTATTTATTTATTTATTTATTTATTTATTTATTTATTTATTTATTTTTATTTATTATTTATTATTTTTTTATTTATTTTATTTTTTATTTATTTATTTATTTATTTATTTTTTATTTTATTTTGTTTTCGTTTTAGTGTGTTTCTCTGGTTTAACCTCTGTGGGGTTTTGATTTGTTTGGGTTTGAGTCTACAGCGTCACCGTCTTTTATTTTTTGTTTTGATCCACAAATAGTCAAGTATAGAGTTTAGGCAGAATAATGGTAACCTAAGGTCAAGTCCAAGGAGGGGGGGCAAAGGGGGCAACGTAAGCAGGATGTTGAGCTAAGAGTGGGGACATGGAACATAGGCACGCTGCAAGCCAAGTCGTTGGAGTTGGCGAATGAACTTTCAAAGTACAAGATTCAAGTGGCTTGCGTTCAAGAAACTAGGTGGAAGGGGCAAAAAAGAAGCGTTTTAAAGGATTATAAGCTATGGTATGCATGTTTGGATGGAAAGCGTAGTGGAGTCGGTATTCTTGTAGCTAATGATCTTCTAAAGCAAGTCGTAGAAGTTAGGAGGTGCAATGATAGAATTATGCTAGTTCGAATCGTGGTAGGAGAAGAGGTCATTTCGATCATTAGTGCGTATGGACTGCAAGTTGGGGTAGACGAGGAAGTCAAACGTGAGTTTTGGGATAACCTGGGGGACCTTATAGATACCATCCCTGTCGAGAAAAAAGTTTTTATAGGTGGCGACTTCAATGGACACATAGGTAAAGAGACAGCTAACTATAACTCAGTTCATGGCGGGTTTGGGTATGGTGTAAGGAACGAGAGTGGAGAGATCTTGCTTGAGTTTGCGTTAGCAAAGGAGTTGGTCATAGAAACTCGATCTTTAGAAAGAAGGATGAACACTTGATTACATACAAGAGTGGTGGGCATGCCACCCAAATTGACTACTGTTTGGTACGAAAGGTCGATCGGAGCTCGTGTCTGGATTGTAAGGTTGTGCTAGGTACAGATATGCCCACTCAACATAGGTTATTAGTGCTAGTGTTTCGTATGAGGAGAAAGATTGCCGAGAAAAAGAAAAAGGTTAGGCAAACGATCATGTGGGGACGGCTTAAGGGGGATATGGTCGCTACCGTGTCAAATAAGATCAAGACGGTGGGCTACCCTATAGCCGAATGTGGGAGACCATGGCGGAAACCATTCGAAAGGTGGCAAAAGAGACATTAGGGGTGTCGACGGGGAAACCAAAGGTGTACAAAGAGTCGTGGTGGTGAAACGAAGAAGTGCACAAGAAAATAAAAGAGAAAAACAAGAGTTTCAAGGAGCTTATGGCTTGCACGGAGGAGGAGGATAGGACACATAAGAAGGAGAGGTATAAAGAAGCAAACGGGCGGCTAAGAAAGCAGTAGCGAAGGCAAAAGATCAAGCGTTTGAAGCCTTGTATCAAAAGCTTGAGACCAAAGAGGGGGAGAAGTATATTTATAAGTTGGCAAAAGCAAGATCTAGGCAAAAGAAGGACCTGGGGACAGTGAAGTTCATTAAAGATGAAGGTGGACGAGTACTGCTTAGACAAGAGGACATCAAGCTGAGATGGCATCAATATTTCTCCCAACTACTCAATGAGACTAGGGGTCGAGAGGAGGAAATTCAACAAACGTCATACCTCCAAAGAGCACAAGAGCATGGGTCGATTATCGAAATTACCACGACGGAAGTAGGAAAAGTTCTCAAAAAAATGGGGAGATCAAAGGCAGTCGGACCGGATAACATTTCGATTGAAGTGTGGATGAGTTTAGGAGAGAAGGGTATTCAGTGGCTTACTAACTTCTTTCATGTCATCCTGAGGACCAGGAAGATGCCCGAAGCATGAAGGGTTAGCACACTTATCCCAATATTTAAAAGCAAGGGTGACGCACAAGGTTGCGAGAACTATAGAGGGATCAAACTTCTAAGCCACACTATGAAACTATGGGAAAGAGTGATCGAGAAAAGAATTAGACGAGAGACGGTAATTAGGGAGAACCAATTTGGATTCATGCCGGGAAGATCAACCACCGAGGCAATCCATATTTTACGGAGATTGATGGAAAAGTATAGGGAGCGAAAGAAGGATTTGCATCTGGTATTCATTGATCTGGAGAAAGCGTACGACAGCATACCACGACGCCTGGTTTAGGATAGCCTCAAGAATAGAGGTATTTCACGAAGATACATCGAGGTAATACAGGACATGTATGACAGAGTGGCGACTAACATACATACACCGGCGGGTATGACTGAGTCTTTCCCAATTAATGTGGGACTACATCAGGGATCAGCATTAAGTCCTTTCATTTTTACGGTCATTATGGAAGAGCTATCTAAATCCATCTGGGAGACCGTACCATGGTGCATGCTTTTCGCCGATGATATAGTCTTGGCCGCAGAAACCAAGGAGGAGGCTAATAGTAAATTGGGAGAGTGGAGAGAAGTCTTGGAGGGAAAGGGGCTGCGCATAAGTCGTACAAAGACATAATACCCGCGATGCAATTTCAGTGGGATAGAATCGCTAGGGGAGCCAGAGGTAACCATAGGAGGTGAAGTTGTTGCGTGTATGTCCAAGTTCAAATATTTGGGTGCTGTGATTCAGAGTGACGGGGAGATTAATGGAGACGTTACTAATCGTATACAAGCGGGCTGGCTTAAGTGGCGAGCAGCAATCGGGGTGCTTTGTGATAAAAAGTTTCCGAGGCGATTAAAAGGTAAATTTTACCACGTTGCGATTAGGCCGACGATGTTATATGGGACAAAATGTTGCCCCGTAAAGAAGGTTTTCGAACAGAGGATGGAAGTAACGGAGATGCGTATGTTGAGCTGGATGTGTGGTAAGACTATGTTGGATAGAATAAGAAACCAGGAGTTCAGGGAGACGTTAAGGTTTGCACCTATCTCCGCAAAAATGCGGGAGAACAGGTTGAGATGGTTTGGGCATGTGCAGAGAAAGACACATGACGCCCCAGTAAGAAGGATCGAATGCATCATAGTGGAGGGTAAGAGAAGTCGAGGACGACCTAAGAGAGCGTGGGAGGAACAAATCAAAAATGATATGCATGAACTTCACCTCTCCAAGGACCTGACCAGGGATAGGGCCAGTTGGCGGCGCCTTATCCAAGTCCTAGATTAGTAAACCTGTCCCTTTACCCCCTCGTTCGTCTTTATCCTTTGCCTTTTTGTCGCTTTTTACCTCTTTCTTTGATCTTATCTTTGTTTTTGTGTGTGTGCTTCTATTCTATTTGCCAACTGCAGGTTCCTCTTGCTAGAAGACCGTTCTCGAGCCGGGGGACTCTTTGATCGCACTCTCCTTATGGGTATGAGCATGCCATCGTTCCTCCCTCCCCAAACCCTGATCATAGTTTTCTTTGAGCGGGATACACTGGGTATGATGATGATGATGATGATAAATATATGAAATATAATTTATAGTTTTCTTATACATTAAATGTGATTTGACCCAAAAAGTAAAAAAAAAATAATTAATAAGAATAATAATATACTCAAAATAAGAAAGTAGAAAGTCAAAGATCGTAATAACAATTACATCGATCATCATATAATTTTAGAGAGAAAATTTTTAATAAGGAAGCGACACGTAAGCAATTTTGAAAGATGATGATGTAAACTGTGTTTTGTTTTAGTAATAAATAAAAAAATTACTATTATAAATAGATTATAGATTATAGATTATATATTATAGATTCAAGCAATATTAACTAAAGTTAAAGTAACATTCCACATGGCACCATAAAAGTAAAGAAACCCATATGGCACCATAAACGAATAATTTTTGTAGTTGTCTTCTACCTACGTGGCAGATTGATTATTAGATTGTGAATTTCTATCATGAAAAATTTATCCAAGCAATTAAACATAAAATAAAATTCCACACGCCAGAGAGAAAGCAAGAAAGCTAAATGGAATAATTTTCTTGGTCATCTTCTATACCTACGTGGCATATATAATATGATGGTGTTGCTCTTGCTAGTTTTTTCATTCTAGTTTGGTGTATTAGGTGTAAAAGCCTGTATTTTCGAAAACTTTTTGGTGATGTATAGTCAATCTTATCTTTGTTTAGGTGCGCGTCTGCTGACCCTCTTCCATGGCATATGATTAATTAATTGATTTTCCTCTCGGGGTTTTTTTATGCCGGAGGATTTGGGGTTCCCAAGTTTCAGTGTTGGTGTTGTGTTCCTTTCGGTTCTTATTTATATATTATCCCCAATTATCAAAAAATATATATATATATATAGAGGATTTGGGGTTTTTAATTAATTTCCTTGGATTAATTAACTAAAAGAACTAAAAAAATTTCATGTGACATCCTTTCAAAGATTTCTCACATGGAATAATCAAATTAATTAATTTCTATATTTATTAAACTAAATTGAGTAAATTGAGTAAATTAAGTAAAATAATAAATTGCATTTAAACTTGACCAATATCTCTACAATTAAATTATCTTTGACTAGCATTTATTTATAGTTAAATTGCGTAAATTAGAAAATATATATACCGCATCATTTATTCTAGACAAATTCTAAAATTACCAATTTAATTTATACAGTATTGTCAAAATTGAGTGATTTACTACATAATATCTCAACCTTTAATTTTTTAATATATATATATATATATATATATATATATATATATATATATATATATATATATATATATATATATATATATATATATATATGTATATACTCCCTCCGTTTCCTAATGTTCTTCCCATTTAGAATATTCTATTTTGGAAAGAGAAATTTGATTAAGATTTTTAAGAGATATATAAAAGACAAAATATATCCATGTGAGATCTCGTTAGATACGTCTTAATGTATACTTTTTATTTATATAGTTTTATAATTTTTTATGATGCGAATTTAGAGATATTTAGGCTCAAAATTTACTTTGAAAATTGTGTAAAAAGTATAGGAAGAACATTTGAAACGAGGATATATATATATATATTATATATATATATATATATATATATATATATATATATATATATATATATATATATATATTATATATATTATATATATATATATATATGTATATATATAGTATATATATATGTATATAATGTATATATAATGTATGTATATATGTATATATTATATATGTATATATATTATATATATATATATGTATATATAATGATATAATATATATGTATATATATATATATATATATATATATATGTATATATATATATATATATATATATATATATATATATATAATAATATATTATATGTATATATATATATATATATGTATATATATATATATGTATATATATATATATATATGTATATATATACACCAATGCTAAAAAAAACTATAAACATCTTAGAACATGACAAATGTGGCATTCAAGGATGCCTCACAAATGGCCTAATTTCATTTGTGAACATTAATGACATGACAACTAAATAAGTTAGATTTTAAAAAGTTTTTATTACATTAATTCTTGATACCTAACTCAGAATTCGAATGGATCAATTAAAGTTCTAGAATGCATAATGGAAAAAGTTTATCACGTTATTTTACCATTCGTAAATTAGACATATCAATTTTATAAGGGTTGGATTATCAATTGCTACAAATTGCATTATATAAGAATGTATATTTTTAAATTCTATTTAAACTACCAACAACAAATCATATTCAATAGTCAACTGAACTTGCAGAATGATGATTCTAACTACAATAGTTAAATTATTATTTAGGCGTAGTTTAATTCACTTATTTAATAATTTAATTGATTTTTACTGATTCGTAATAACTTTAATTTACCGATTGAAATAAATTTAAACTAATTGAAACTGATTTTTACTTATTATAACTGATTTTAGCTTTAAATACAATTGAGTTGTATTTATTTTAATTGATCTTTTCTTATTTTAATTGATTTTTACGGATTGTAAATGATTTTACTGATAATTACTAATTTTTGCTAATTAAAACCGGTAAAACCTGATTTTTTACAAATTAATTATTTTTTATGATGAACTAAACATGATCATAAAATTATCTCCGCTATAGAAATTTCTAACTAATTTTATGTATACCACAAATTTGAAACAACAATATATCTTAATATAGTCAGTTGGTTCATTTATTAATTAATTTATTATTCAAATTATTTTTCAGTAATACTATTATATATGCCCATGCCATGATATAGTGATTTTGAGAAATAATAAATTTACATGATAAATCAAGCTCGTTTTAAATGTATTGGTGCTGCACTTGTCTCCATTTGAACATTGATAATTGAATAAAGTTGAAATTTCTAGATAGCATTTAATGGAATTAATTAATAAATCAAATTTCTACACTGAATTTAGTATATGTATGTATAATGTACTATTATGTGCACAATAATATTATTATTAATTTATTGATTATTACATGTGTAAACCACACACGAGTTACCACTACAAAAAATTTAGCTTTTTGCGACACTAAATTTAGTGGGATTAAAAAAATGCCACTAATTCATATTTTTAGTATAATAATTATAGGGTTTTTTATGTTTCACCATAAAGTGATTTTGCGACACTTAATTTGGTCTTTAGTAGCATATGTAATTGTCACTATAGTCTATTGTGACATTTGTGAGAAATGTCACTAGATCTTATATCGCTAAAAGCTTTAGTGTGACTTTTTAATATGCTGCTAAAGGATCTAATAAATGTTACTAAATCCTCTATTACACTATAAGAAATTTAAAATAGCGACATTTAAATTAAATGTCGCTATATATATCCCATTAAACGCAAATTATGTTGAAGTGTACTTTTGTAACAAGAAGAAAGTTGTTTAAAATTAACTTTTTTTTTTTTTAAATAAGTTTAAAATTAATTTAATAACAAACTAATAAATTAATAGCCATTTAGATTATTAGGAGAATAATAATTTAGAAAAATGTTTTAAATAAATATTTTATTCATTTAGAAATTTAGAGCTAGAGTCCATGAACATCAACATAACCTTGGGTTAGGATTAATCGGAACAATATATCTTAATTTTCATACACAATAAGCCAAAATCTTAATTGTCAAAAGATTAAATTCGGTTATATATTATGAAGCCATTAATAGATTAATTATGGTGATTGTCCAAATTAAGATATTCATCAGGGGTCTATCTAAATTTCTACCATATCTACACGTCTAAATCTCTCCTTCACACTTATAGGGGTGTTTGGTATGGGATTTTAAGGGTTTGGTAATGGAATGGATTAACCCAAATCCTTACAGTTTGTTGTTATGAATGTGTGACTTGAGTGCACATGTGTGGTGTGCATTCATGAATTGGAATCCTAAGAGAAAGATTAGGATGGGTGATTAAGTGTGCTAACTTAATTGTGGTGTATGAATGTGGTGGATTCAATGAGGAGTTAAGTAGAGTTGAATGTGGAAGTTATGGGTCATTTGGAGGTTAAATGAATATGCCAATTAATATGTTGTTCTGAAGGTACCTGATGTCCGCTCGACCCCCGCTCGACCGAGCGAGCCATTCTACTTGGTCGAGCAGCAAGACAGAATGTTTCCAGAGGCTACTGATCTTCCGCTCGACCAGACCGCTCGACCCCCCTGTTCCGCTCGACCGGTCGAGCGAGTCTTCTGACAGCATTGGATGCTGTTTTTTCAACGGATCAACTTCTTTGGGGAGTTACAACTCATTGAATATCAGCTGTTAAAGTCTCTTATTGCTGTTTATTATGTGAATCACTACCTACATTGATTCTTATGTAACTCTTAGAGTAATCTAGCATTATAAATAATGAGTTAGAGTGAACAACCAAATGACATCAAACACAAACCTCTTAGCCTAAACACATAGCCTTTTGTTATCTCTTACTCAATTGTAATACTTCATTGTAAGAGTGATTTCTCATTGAAATAATACAAGCAAGCAACTACACACCACGGGGGACGTAGCCAATATTGGGTGAACCTCCTTAAATCATTGTGTCAATTTTGCAATTTAGTTTTTCGTTCTTACATTTGCTAGTTCGTTGAATTTCCTATCGTTCATCAAAGTTCTTAACATTGTATCGATCCTTAAATCATTGTGTCAGAGCCAAGTTGATCTTACGGTGTTAAAGAAGTCATTGTTGGTGAAACATGTCGTCAATGAAACTAGACATTGAAAAGTTTGGTCGAAGTGTGAATTTTGGCTTATGGCAAGTCAAGATGAGGGCCATTTTGATCCAAAATGGCGTGCAAAAGGCCATTGATGGTGTAGAAAAAATGCCGGAAGGTATGACCACAGCAAGATGGGAAGAGATCGATTCAAAAGCGCTTTCGGCAATTCAATTATGCCTTTCCAATGAAGTGCTAAGAGAGGTTGTTAAGGAGACAACAACCAAGGCGATATGGGAGAAATTGGAGGCACTCTATATGGCCAAGAGTGTCACCAATAGGCTACTTTTGAAAAGTAGTGTAGCACCCCGATATTTTGAAACGATAAATTCCGGTATATTTAACAAAAAAATTCCTATTATATCATGTTTTATTAGTAACTTATGATTGGGAATGGGCCTTGGACATGCTTTGTACAATTTTTAAAACCTTAAAACCTTTGGGCCCAAACACCTTAAACTCTCTTAATTCAAATTGAAATAAAAAAATAAAAAAATAAAAAAAAAAGAAAAAAAATATGTTAGAAGACCAAGAGGGCCGGCCAAGGAGTAATCCTTCATGGGATTTGAAACTCCCATAATCATTGTGGGAATATTTGCATTATTCTTTAGTTATTCAATTTCCTATTCAATTCTATTCAATTCCTATTCATTTTCCTTAAGCTTTCTATTGCCTAAACTAAATTATTCTATTTTTCTAACCTAGAATTCTCTCTTACTCTCAATATTCCAAGAACATCAAACTCTCAAAAACCCTAACTAGTCACACGTTTTTTTTGGGTCATCTACACTTGGATTTTTGGTGTTTCCATCTCCTTTGTAAGTATTTCTATGTGTCATCTTTTATTAAATTTTGAATATAATTATGTAGAGTATGTAATTGATGGATGTGTAAATAATTATAATAATCATAAGAATAATAAAAGTGATGATAATAAAATATATGTTAAAGTAGAATTGTTAAGGAAAAAGTTTTGTTGAAAAATAAGAGGATTTTATGGCTTGGTTGGAGATCTTAAAGTGAATACATGATTTGTTTAAGAGTTTTATTAATTGTGGATTTTGAAAATGATTTATTTTATGAGAGCATGATTTTATGGTTTGTATGATATAGATTTAATAGGAAGTGTGGAAATTAGAATTTATATGAATTTTGAACAAAAAGTGACAAATCCCGTAGGATTGAAAAATGATGAAAAAATGGTGTTTTGAAGCATTTTGGCTTTGAAATTAGGTTAAAAATATTTATACTATGTTATAAATTATGAAAATTGGTACCCGGGGGTTTTGATGCCTTCCGGACGCAACGGTGAAGTCGGATTTTCATTTTGACAGTGCCGAGACAGTTTTCTGGACAGATTTAGTTGCTGTCTGTTTTTAGTGTTTAATGTGTTTAGGGTTGTGGTTTATGTCTCGTGATATGTGTATGCGTTTTATGTGTGATGGTAGTTGTTTGGATGTGATGTGGTTGCCTTGAGGATGATGTGAATGTGTTCTTATTTCCGAATACGGTTAAACCTTGTAGGAAGCCGATTCGTGACCGGGAATTGATTAGGACCTTGTGCTTTGTTTGCTTAATCAAGGTACGTACACGCAGCATAGAAATGTAGTATATGTTACGTACCATATGATATGGTAGCAAAGGTAAAGTATGGGCATGTAATGTGATTATTGATACGCTTCCGAATAAATTATGATATTATAACATTTTAATAAGCAGAGGTAGTATGACCTCATTAACTTGAAAGTAGACGTAGTATGACGTCAATTGGTGGAATGAATTACTCGCGGCCTTTGGAGCCTATGAGCCACCGCGGGGGTATGCATACTTAACCATAGACACCGAAGTAGGACGTGTGTCTATGGTAGAGACTTGCTTAGGGGTTAGCTCCCCCTAATGTCTCGCCTATGGAGTTTGAAGTGGTACCAGCAGTATGGCTAGAATAGATACAGCAGTATGGCTGACTAACTGAAACAGGAAATTATTAAAGTTAATATCTTTAAATCGTCGTACTTGAATTAATTGAATTTATGACTTCTTGCTGACGTGTACTTTTTGGTCTTAACGATCCTGCGATGATGTCGTTTCCTCCTTGGATAATGACTAGCAGTAAGTTAATTGCAGGTGGGGAGTGAGGATTACTCTGGGAGAAATAAAATGTTAGAATCAGAATTATGATGAACTTAAGTTTTCGTACTTTTTAAATGTTGGTTTTAAGAGGCGTGAACGCTCTCGAGTTGTAATAATCAAAACTACCTTTTCAAACTTATCTGCTGCTTAGTCTTTATGTCTGGTAGATTATATTAGCACTATTAGAACTCGGTCCGCAAGTTTTGTTTCGCTTGAACCGTTTTAACTAACCGTTTAACACCCCGGTTTGACTCGAACTATATTTGGTTACTCAAAAAGTCTATTTCTCTTTTAAAACGATACGAGTTAAACTTCGGGAATGTTACAAGTAGACTCTACGATCTTTGCTTGGAGGAAGGTAAACCTTTGAAACCTCACTTAGATGAATTTTGTTCCATTGTTATGGATCTACAAAATATTGATGTCAAGCTTGATGATGAAGACTTGGCTATTTACCTCTTATGTTCTCTACCTCCTTCTTACAAAAATTTTAGAGAAACTCTTCTCTATGGTAGGGATAATTTGAGTAGCGATGATGTCAAAAATGCGTTAACACAAAGAGACCTCATCGATACTCAATTGTCTCAAAAATCACAAAATGGTGTTGGTGATGGTTTATTTGTAAGGGGAAGGAGGCAAGAGAAAGGTTCCACTAGTGGGAGTGGGAACAAGGGTAAAGGGAGATCGAAGTCACAGGGGCCTAATAACAAAAACAAGACTTGCAACTATTGCAAGCTTAAAGGCCACATCAAGAAGGATTGTTGGAAATGGAAGAAGAAGAATGCTAGTGATAATGGGGTAAAGGACGGGGCTAGCAATGCCGATGCTAGTTACGTCAATGATAGTGATGATGGTGGCGTTCTTGTTGCCACACATGGGTACAAAGATGATGATGCATGGATTTTTGACTCGGGGTGCACATTCCACATGACTCCCAACAAAGCTTTCTTCCAAACTCTTGAAAGTGTTGATGGGGGAAATGTAACCATGGGAAACAATTCTACATGCAAGGTGGTTGGAATTGGAAACGTAAAAATGAAAATGTTTGATGGAATGGTGCGGACTTTGACCGGTGTAAGGTACGTTCCGGGTTTGAAAAAGAATCTCATTTCTTTGGGTACACTAGACAAAATCGGGTGTAGAAACTTGTGAAGGTGGAGTCATGAAGGTCGTTAAGGGATCGCTTGTAGTGATGAAGGGGAAGATGAATGGGAGTTTGTATACTCTTGTTGGTTCAATTATCTCCGGCACGACGAACGTCTCCACAAACACAATTTCCGATTAGGAGACTAAACTTTGGCACTTGAGACTTGGTCACATGGGAGAAAGAGGTATGTTTGAACTTTCTAAACAAGGTTTATTTGATGGTAAAAAGTTCGGAAATCTTGGATTTTGCGAACATTGTGTTTATGGAAAACACAAGAGGGTTAGTTTCAAACCCGCCATACACAACACTAAGGGAATCCTTGACTATATTCATTCCGATTTGTGGCGGCCTTCAAGAAAGCCCTCCCTTAGTGGCTGTAATTATTTATTGACCTTCATAGATGATTTCTCAAGAAAAGTTTGGTGTTATTTCATAAAACATAAAAATGAAGTTTTTGATGTTTTTGTGGAATGGAAAAAGATGATTGAAAAGAAGACCGGTAGGAGTATCAAGACCTTGCGAACCGATAATGGTCTTGAATTTGTTGATGGTAAATTTCTTCAATATTGTGCTAGTAAAGGCATTGTTAGACATAGAACTTGTGCAAGGCATCCTCAACAAAATGGTGTTGCGGAGAGGATGAATAAAACATTGTTAGAGAGGGCTAGGTGTATGCCAAACCAAGCTAACTTGGGGAAGAAATTTTGGGCCGAAGCGGTGTCTACGGCGTGCTATTTGATCAATCGCTCACCTGATACCGCCTTGAAATTCAAATCACCTCAAGAGGTATGGTACAACACTCCGGTAAATTATTCTACTCTAAAAGTTTTTGGTTGTCCCGCATATATTCATGTAAATGATGGGAAAGTTGAACCTAGGGCTAGAAAATGCATTTTTTTTGGATATGGTGTGGGTGTAAAGAGGTATAGGGTGTGGTGTAATGAGTCAAAAGAATAATTACTTCTAGAGATGTTGTTTTTGATGAAAAAAATATGTTAGTCTCTAGTGTGCCCGTTGTAAATGACGTTGTAATTGATCCTATTGATGCGCAAGAGGAGGTTCAACCTCCCAATATTGATGAAAATGTAATTGATGAGAATGTTCAACAAAGGTCTCCTCCCTTGTCAACTTCAAGGCAAAGGAGGAAGATCGTGGCTCCAAGGAGGTACACTGAAGAGTGTGATTATGTTGCATATGCTCTCAACATTGCTAGCGAAGTCGAAGGTTTACATGAATCGGGTACGTACAAGGAGGCTATGGCCTCAAATGACTCAAGCAATTGGTTGATAGCCATGAAGCAAGAGATGGAATTACTTGCCAAGAATGAAACTTGGGATATCGTTCAAGCACCAAAGAAAAAGAAGATCGTGGGGTGCAAATGGATATTCAAGAGGAAAGAGGGTCCTTCTAGTGGTGTTCCTCCCATCTACAAAGCTAAAGTTGTTGCAAAGGGATACTCTCAAATTGAGGGTGTCGACTTCCATGAGGTATTTTCTCCCATTGTCAAACACTCTTCTATTAGAACTCTTTTAGCTTTGGTTGCGATGGAGGATATGGAGTTGCATCAATTGGATGTGAAAACGACATTTCTTCATGGTGAGCTTGAAGAAGAAATTTTCATGAAGCAACCGGAAGGTTTTGAGGTTGCCGGTAAAGAAAGTCATGTGTGTAGTTTGAAGAGATCGTTGTATGGGTTGAAGCAATCGCCTAGGAAATGGTACAAGAGGTTCGATTCTTTCATGATCTCACATGATTTTACTAGAAGTTCTTATGATAGTTGTGTTTATCTTAAGAAACTTAAAGATGGTTCTTTGTTGTATTTGCTTTTATATGTTGATGATATGTTGGTAGCATGTAGCTCTTTGTTTGAGGTAGAGAACTTGAAAGTGTTGCTTTTAAGTGAATTTGATATGAAGGATCTTGGTGAAGCCAAGAAAATTCTTGGGATGGAGATTTTGAGAGACCGGGCTAAGGGTGTCTTGTACCTTAGCCAAAGGAAATATATAGAGAAGGTTGTGCAACGCTTCTCCATGGAAGATGCTAAAGGTGTGTCTACTGCTCTTGCCTCTCATTTTAAATTGTCCAAGATGTTATGTCGACAAACAAAAGAGGAAGAAAAGCAAATGATGGGAATTTCGTACACTAGTGTCGTTGGTAGTGTCATGTATGCCATGGTATGTTCTAGACCCGACATTGCTCATGCGGTGAGTATGGTAAGTAGATATATGTCGAATCCGGGTAAGGGACATTGGGAGGCACTTAAGTGGTTATTGAGGTATTTAAAATGTACTTCTAATGTTTGTCTCATGTATGGGAAGGACTCAAGTGAGCTAACCGGGTTTTGTGACTCGGATTATGGTGGTGACCTTGATAATAGGAAGTCTACAAGTGGGCTCGTGTTCACCTTGGGTGGTTCGGCAATTAGTTGGCAATCATCGTTGCAAGATGTGGTTGCTCTTTCAACAACCGAAGCGGAGTACATAGCCGCCGCCGAGTCATTCAAAGAGGCAAAGTGGCTCAAAGGTCTTGTTGGTGAAATGTGCAACAAAGTGTGTTCGGTAAGTGTGCATTGTGATAGCCAAAGTGCAATTCACTTGGCTAAAAATCAAAATACGTTTGATAGAAGGTCCAAACACATTGATATCAAATATCACTTCATCCGAGATGAGGTGGAGCACAAAAGGGTGATCTTGAAGAAGATTGATACTAGTGAAAACCCGGCCGACATGATGACTAAACCATTGCCTACAACCAAGTTTGAATTGTGTGTTGACTTGGTTGGATTAGCTCCTTGCTTGATGTGATTCCCTTCTTTTGGGGCATTGTGGTGTGTATGTTTTTGTTAAGCTTGTTTTGTATTCTTGTAATATGAAGTGGATTGATGTTTTGTTTTTGACTTGGGTGTACTCAAGTCAAGGTGGAGATTGTTATGAATGTGTGACTTGAGTGCACATGTGTGGTGTGCATTCATGAATTGGAATCTTAAGAGAAAGATTAGGATGGGTAATTAAGTGTGCTAACTTAATTGTGGTGTATGAATGTGGTGGATTCAATGAGGAGTTAAGTAGAGTTGAATGTGGAAGTTATGGGTCATTTGGAGGATAAATGAATATGCCAATTTATATGTTGTTCTGAAGGTACCTGATGCCCGCTCGACCCCCGCTCGACCGAGCGAGCCATTCTGCTTGGTCGAGCAGCAAGACAGAATGTTTCCAGAGGCTACTGATCTTCCGCTCGACCAGACCGCTCGACCCCCCTGTTCTGCTCGACCGGTCGAGCGAGTCTTCTGACAACATTGGATGCTGTTTTTTCAACGGATCAACTTCTTTGGAGAGTTACAACTCATTGAATATCAGCTGTTAAAGTCTCTTATTGCTGTTTATTATGTGAATTACTACCTACATTGATTCTTATGTAACTCTTAGGGGGTGTTTGGAAAGAACTTTTTAATATCAAGTAATGGATTCAATTACCATTACTCTAAATTTTTTGTTTGGTATGATATTAAGTTAACCCAATCCCTTTCTTGAGAGTAATGGATACCCTTATTTTGTTACCATTCATTTATGTCAAGTAACAAATTCCCTTTTATGATCAAGTAAGTGGTTCCCTTACATTTTCATACCAAACAAGATATAACTACAACACATACTCTTACCCTTACTCCTCTTTATCATTTCCCTTTCCATTACATTTTATATTCTCATACCAAACAACCCCTTAGAATAATCTAGCATTATAAATAATGAGTTAGAGTGAACAACCAAATGACATCAAACACAAACCCCTTAGCCTAAACACATAGCCTTTTGTTATCTCTTACTCAATTGTAATACTTCATTGTAAGAGTGATTTCTCATTGAAATAATACAAGCAAGCAACTACACACCACGGGAGACGTAGCCAATATTGGGTGAACCTCCTTAAATCATTGTGTCAATTTTGCAATTTAGTTTTTCGTTCTTACATTTGCTAGTTCGTTGCATTTCCTATCGTTCATCAAAGTTCTTAACATTGTATCGATCCTAGCAATTATTTCAGTTTGGTATAAAAAATTAGAAACCCAATCCATTACCTACAAGTAACCCATTCCCCTCAAATGTTTCAGCCCATTATAGAGAGGTAACACTTTGGTTCCCTTATATGGTAAACAAGTGTTTCCCTTATATGGTTATACCAAACACCAAATAACCATAACCTATACCTTTACCCTTACCCCTCTTTATCAATTCCCTTTTTATTACATTTTTTCTTCCAATACCAAACACCCCATTAATGTATTCAATCCTCCTCGCCTTCTCTTTAACCCATTTACTAATACCTTATTTATGATTGCTAAATCCTTTCTTATATTTTTATTTTTTTATCGTTCAAGGCATATCCATGATCCTACTCTGATCATTTCTAATAAAAGACTAACTCTAATTAATATAATAGTGTTGAACTAATGATCGTCCTATAAAATTTTCTTGCCAACTGTATTACAAAATAATCCAATATTTAATGGAATATAACGATATTTTATTCTATTATACTAATTTTTAGTATGTAAGAACCGATTTAAGACGTGAGAATACTTTTTTAGTAAAAATAAAAAATGTCTCTAGAAACAAAAAGGAAATTCAACGTGGTAATTCTAAGTTTGTTTTTGACATTTTCATGTGATAGATAAACATTTATTTTAATCCGTATGGTGATGATTGGAATTTTTAAACTTAGACAAAAAGTTAAGTTTTTTTTGTTAAATTAAGTACTTATTTCGACCAAATTAATTTTGAAAAAATGTGCTTAAGGGTAATCTGGGCGTTTGTTTTTATGAAAAAAGATCAATATAATCGACATAAATAACATAAATTTGACAAAAATCTTAACCTTTTTTGTGTACCAAATAGAAAAGTTAGAAACTTAGATTCACAACGCGGATTTCGTTTGTAAACCTAGAGTATATAACATATGTCGGGGCCTCAACCATACTTAAGCTTTTGGTTGAGTTGGTTATTTGATATGGTATCAGAAGCCAACAACCCCTCACTTAAAGTGGAAAATTCAGCACCTACACAAATTCACAATTCTAGGTCAATATGCTGTCGTGTGAGGGGCCGTGTGAGTATATAATATATCATGGAACCTCAACAATCAACTTAAACTTTTAGTTGAATTGGTTTCTTGATATGTACCATGCAAAAAAGCCAAAAACTCGAAATTACGCATATTATTTTTAAAAAGTGAGGATATCAAGTGTACGCTAAGGAATAAAATAAAAAGTAACGACCTGAAGACGCCAAATATGATCGCGACAAGCTTTAACATGAAAGCGATTTTTGTAGAAATTACGACGACCTTCTTCCACTTCTTCAATGGCGGCATCGGCATCTTCATTAGTGGCATAGTTGGGATCAAACTCCCATGTTTGTCGCCCAACAAAATTATTTGTACTAAACAAGTATGGATCATTTGCTCCTTCTCCGATCTTCAACCTCCACATTTTTTCTTTCTTTTTTTGGTATTTTATGATTTGCTAATATTATGTACCTCTATATATGACGTGACTTTATAAAAAAAACTCATGCTACATACAATGACATAAATAAATATTCAGTGATGATATGATAATTGTATCAGCCAGTCTCCTAAGAAACTTCACAATATTTATTTATGAACCGGTCTAATTAAAGATGATAGTCTTCAAAGAGACCATTTCTCAAAGTATTTGTGTAATTGTATCATTTCGGTTTGATACAAAATAAGTAGAGTAGTAAAGATATGACTAGTTGATAGCAAAGTATTATTGTGTAAGAATTTTTTTATTTTTTTTTTATGAATCAAGGTATTTATGCATCGGGCTAGGACGGGGCAATTTGTTAATAGGTTAGGTCGGGCTGAATCACATTATTTTAGCGGGTTGAGCCATGCTAATGGTATATTTAACCCGTCTTGACCTAACTCATTTTGATAAATTTCTCATTTTATTAACTAATTGTGAATTCATGTTTTTTTTTGCAAATTAGGAATAGATATATGGAAAGAGAAAAACCAAACACTGCGACTTGGGACCCCCAAATCCGTCGACATAAAAAACCCCGGGAGGGAAAAAATTCATTGGAAGAGAGGGCCAAGAGACAGACCACTTAAGACAGCATAGGAGTGGACTACATAACTCCACAAGGGAACAAGTCTAAAAATCACCTTACACAACCGGAATTCATGTTCTTAATGGCAGTTTTGACTAATAATGTTTGTTCGAGGCGAATTACTAATGTAGTAAATGATATTAATAATCCTACTATTCAACCAATTAGTCCCATTTAGTTGATATTAATAATCCTTGTATTGATATTAAAAAAAAAAAGATATTCAAAATAATCCTTGTATTGAAATGCATTCAAACAAGATCTCACATGACATTATTTAAATTTATAGATTAAGAATAAAATATAAATTAGTGATAAGTGAATAATAACAAAAAAATAAATAGAATTAATGAGTAATATAGGAGGGAGTATTTAATAAATTAGATATTGTATTCGTCCTCTGAAATTTGTCTCATCATATAAACTTTCAAAAGATATTGTCGTATGGTAAATGATAAGAATTTGGGGATAAGAATGTGAGATTGGGATTGAGATTTCATTGTTGGTAGTTTATATAATATATTTTCATTCCCTTATTTAGTACTCCATGTGTTAATGGGAGTAAGTTGAAAATTGTAGATGTATATTAAAAAATATATATAAATTTATAATTTTACCCCATTAAAAATATAAAAAAAATTGTGGAATTTTTTTAAGGTTGGCTATTAAAGTCTTTTCCACTAATAACCCAATTTTCATCCTAATTTAGATTTAGTAAGTCTTGAATGAGACCGTCTCACCGTGAGAAGGATACACGCAACTCAATTGATGCATTTTTTAAAAAGACAACTGATTAAGTAAGGTAAAAACAATTTTTTATTAATTTTTAAAGTAAATATTGGACTAGCTTGTATTGAGTCGTCTCACAATGAGATGGTGTCATTAAAAAAATTCACAAATTATTGCGAGAGACGGTCTCTCCAAGATGCGCATTAGATAATTTAACCCAATTTATAAAAGTACACATTTTTTGTTTTTTGAAGATAAGAAGTATATACATTTTTTGTTTTTTGAAGATAAGAAGTACACATTAAAAAGAAAATAAAAAAATAAATTTCTTATTTTAAAATCGTCTTTTGAAAAGGAAAGAATTTGTCTCCATAAGAAGGTGTTCTCTTCAACTTATTTTTTTGACTTATTACTTATTCTTATTAGAATCAGATCAAATCAGACCAAATCAGATTAGATCAAATCAGATTTATTCAGAACAGATCAAAAGATTGGATCGACCGCACTGACTAGACGGACCGATCTCGTCGGATCGGTCGGACGGATCGGACGATCGATCGCACGACGTGATCGGATCATGATTAGACCGGACCGTGACTGATCGGATCAGATCAGACCATTATAATAATTATTATTATTATTAATATTACTACTACTGATTATTATTATTATTATTATTATTATTATTATTATTATTATTATTATTATTATTTAATTAAATAATAATAATAATAATAATAATAATAATAATAATAATAATAATAATAATAAGAATAATAAAAATATAATAATAATAATAATAATAATATTAATAATAATAATAATAATAACTTTATGAAACCAAATCAGATTAGATCAGACCAGATCAGAAATATTCAGATCAGATCAGACTGAATCAGATCATATCAGATTAGACTGAATCTGATCAGATCAGACCAGATCAAATCAAATCAGACCTTAATTAATTCAGATCAGATCCAATTAAATCAGACGAAGAGAAGAGACCCTGAATCCACACAGCACATACCAAATACCCCACAAGATACGTATTACGTACTACGACAGATACCGTGTAGAAGCCGGCTCTTGATTTTCCAATTCAACAGTGTTTTAATGTTACGGGTACATGTACTTATCAAGAGCTAACCCACAATTTAGGTAGCACATTTGTCATACTTCCCGGTTCCCTATTCCCTTCCACTACTTTTTTATTCTTATTTTGGTAGAGTTTATTAATATCTTCTTAATTATAATTTTATTATCAAGTGCTCTACTAAGAGACCGTCTTTTGTAAAAACGATTCTTGAAAGTCCAGCCCAAATCTATATTTAGGGTTGTAACAATATATATTTAGAATTGAACTGTGCATTTGAAAACCGTCTTTACAAAAACGGTCTCAAGTAAGAATTTTTGTTTTATTATTTCCTTCCTTTTTTTAAGTCATTCGAATTTTTTATTTTGAGTTGTTAAATTTCTTGTTCTCATAAGTTTCTTTTTCTATTTGTATCATAAATTATGAATGTACTTTCAATAATCTTCATTTTAATATTTTCAATAATGTTTTCCACTAACTTTATTTTAACATTTTATATTAATTTATTTCCCGCATGTTTCTAACTAATTTTATTAAAACATTGTTTAAAATTTGTGATCTTCATATGTGTTTTAAATTTTTAATACTTATGTTTGCCCACATTTCCTCCTTTAAATTTATTATTTAATAAAGGTCTTGATCATGATTTATTTACTAATTCTAAATTTTAATAGTCCTCTATTCAATCTGCCCAATACATGCCCACAATTCAGATACACGTATTTATCATGTGCCCATATTTCCATAAATATTCAACCTAAAATATAGCTTTTTTTCTTTTTTGCATCATAAAATTTATTCTCTTTGTTTTTTTTGTTTGTCCATTTTATGTTTTCTTTACTTTATGAATGAGAAATTTAAATTAAATTATTTTATTTTTATTGATTTTCTAATTTGATAAAACTATATACTTCTATATATGAAGTGACTTAACGGTCCGTTTGGTAGGTGGTAATAAATGGTAGTAATGGGAATGAAAAACTAGTATAATTTTAGTGGAAAAATCTCTTGGCTACCTTGATGGCCATGGTTGTCCAACTCCAATCATCTCATTTTCTTCATGAAATTCATTCCAATGCATTACCATTGGGAGATGTGGTATCAGGTGGTAATGAAAATTTATAAACAAAAAAAGTTTTTTTGCTTAAAGTTTCATTACCATGGGAATGATATGGAATTTTTAATGAAATTTTAAACTATAAATCATTCCCACTACCACCATTTAGTACCACTAACCAAACGAGTCGTAATTACTTACAAAAAAAACTTTGCTACTTGGACTCACAAAAATACCACCTCCGCTGTAGTTAGGCTATTTCCGTTTGGTACAAGTATTAATAAGATAGTAAAAATATTATTGTTTGTTTTCAACTAATGAAAAAGATATAAGAATTTATGAAAGTAAAAAGGACAATTCATAAGTTATTTTATACTATCTCCTTTAATTATATTACGTTTTCACAAGAAATATTTATAGAAACTAATTGTATCTTTTTTTAAATGGTGGATATATTAAACTAAAGAATAACTAGCTTAATTATGTCCAAGATATAAATAAAAAATTCTTTAGGGAAATAACAAGTAAAATGATCCCAAATGATAAATGGAAACAACTTTATGTTTCAAATACTAGAATTTGAGAATGACAAGGTTTGAGCAATCATTTGAAATAATCAACTTTATTTACTTTAAAAACAATAGTGAAATTTGATTCAAATCCAAATTAAAAAATTTTTAATTTATCAAACAATAAATTTCAGCCAATTTGAAATTTCCAAATGAAATTATTGTTTCCAAACATGGCATTAAAAAATAAATCAAGAGAAAACCATTTATAATAATTTAAAAATAATGCAAAAAAAATTATAAAAACGGTGAAAATATTTCAAAGACTAGATGCTTCCGTTTGCCCGTAAAATTTGCCTCGCATTTAATACTCCCTCCGAAAAAATTTAGTTGTCCCAGTTTTTTACACTATTCATCAATCCAGTTTAATTTGTATTTTATTTTTAATTCATAAGTTAAAACATAGTCACGTGAGATGTTGTTTGATTCGTTTCAATGCAAGGATTATTCTTAACAACTTTTCATAATTTTTATTTAAGTATAATTAGAGATATTAAGAGTTAAAATGTTACCTCGACAAGTGTGACTACCAATTTTCCAATTCAACAGTTTAGTAATGTTGTAGATACAACACAAAAATTCTTAATCAATAACCGTGATTTGTAAATCACCACAAAAAGACAAAAAGAATAATTCTGGCCTCTCCATTCTCGTATGCACGTGAAGAGTGGGACGAGGATACCCTTCATATATAGAAGGTGAGCCTCGTTTCCATACTGATGCAAATAAGAATGGATGAGTTCCCTCTGTCTTAATGTATATTGGTTTTTTCTGGTGAATGAAAAAGTTTTTTATTTGCCAAAAAAAAAACAAAATTTAAAAAGATAAATTAAAATAACAAAACACTCAACCTATCACACCCTACCATATAAGAGTGATTTATGATTCTCGATACAGCATCTACTTTTCATGATCCCATAATTTAGGGTGTACAGTTGATTTGTTCCTTTTCTCATCTGCAATCTCCAATTTTTTTCCAACTCAAGTCCTTCCCACCAACACTTTCTCGTTCTATCTTGTGATAGGTTATTAATCTTTTATATTTTTATTTTTGGATATATTTTATTTGAAGGATAAGAAATTTTATTTTAACTGCAAGCGATAAGTATTATCTTATCATGTTGAGCTTACGAGTCGAGCTCAGGAAGCTAAGCTAGACTAACTACGTACTTTGCTACTTTCAATAATTACAATGTGAAGAAAAATATGAAGTAGCTAGGTTGATTATATATATATATATATATATATATATATATATATATATATATATATATATATATATATATATATATATATATATATATATATATATATATATATATATATATATATATATATATATATATATATATATATATATATATATTATATATATATATTTTGAGATAACTAATATCTAAGAAATATAGGTTGATTATATAACTAATTAATATCTAAGTGTTAAAGCAAGTGACAATATTCATGACTTGGACGTTAACTTTGAACACTTAATCGAACATGTTTTGTCTTGTACTTTGGAGAAGGACGATAAAGATGTGTCGAGGTACGTAAGTTTAAGGTTTGGAACGTTGGATGAAGTGTTGCTTGATCAAAGCAACAAGAATTAAAGGCGAGGCTTCGACCTAAGGTATATGGTCGCATCGGCCGAGCAAAGAAGAGGAGGTCGAGCAACATGGTCAGAAGGTTAGCAGAATGCTTCTGGAAGCTCGCTCGACGTAGCAAAGGGCTTCAGCCGAAGCGTGGTCAGCGGATGGTCAGACTACTCCAACGAGCAGTTTTCTGGTTTAATTATGCAATAATAGTGTTCATTATTCTATTGTTTAATGTAATGTTTATTGTCATAGTAAATTGTTGGTGTTTATTGTGATTTATGGTGGGTTAATGTGTGACTCTAAGATTGAAACGCACCTTCATCTATAAAAGGAAGTATCAATCTTAGAGAAATAACCACCACAAACACACTTTGAGAGAAAGCTATTACTTTGCTTGAAACTTGAGAGTGTTCATCATTGTTCTAGCATTTTGTGATCTTGAGAGATTGTTCTCAAGATAGGGAGAGTTTATTATACATTGTATTGTTGAGTCCAATTATAATAAACAACATTTGAGGGGGAGGTATCAAAGATACCTAATAAACACTTGTGTCTCTTTTGCTATATTTTTCATTGAGTTTTTCATTGTTGAACCTCGTTGTGACGTACGTTTTCACTAAGAAATACGGATAAAATGATTTAAATATAACAATAAAGAGGTCTAGAATATTGGAATCACCCAATTCAAATATGATGTTAAAATTTTTTTATGTATAGCAATTAGAGTTATGTAAAGGACATTTCCAATATGCCGTACAAGGTAGGGTTCGGGTGGATGATTTTCTTTTTCCTGAAAGATGCGGACAAATCATACACGTACCCTCAAAGAGGGAGTAAGAGAGATGCACGCAGTAAAGGAACCCTACAATTGATACCCGCATTCAGTAGGGATCGAACCTCAAACCTCAAACCCAGGGGAAAGATTAGAAATAGGTGCCCTTATCGACATCGCCAAAAAATTTCTTTTACTATCCTCATAATGTTTTTCATCGTCGAATCCACGAAAAGCTCAATTACTTTGTGATTCTTCTATTTATTGAATTCATTTTCTTTTTTGTATTTTCACTGCAAGATGTATATTTCGTGACAACATTATTATAATATGTTAATCACAAATTCTTGAATGAGACGCTTTCACCGTGAGACATGCCTCATATTTTGATTTGTTTCGGCTAGGAAACTGTCGAATTTGTACAAGGGAACGCTTTGATGGAAGTAACGTCAAGTCTAGGAAGAATGATGATCCGACCGCCACACGTGGTACACCTGCAACCACAAGGAAAACCAAATCGGGGGCTGATGTCCCGGAACAGCTCTCCGATGCTTAAGTCAGATCAGAAGAGAGAGATTACAAATGTATGTAGTTTTTGAGTTAGATTGCATAACCTTGCTTAGGTAGAAGAAGACGGTATTTGTAGGGATCCTGGGACATCAGGTAATAACTGCTGGGAAGTTACTTCCGAACTAGTAACCTCCGACAAGTATAATGGGGCGAGTGACCTTATTGGGGAGACTCATGATCATGGACGGTTATGAGAGGGAGTATCCTTCATCAGGGATAACTACTGAACTGCTATTTGGTTCATCGATCACTCTTATTTGACCAAGATCAGTCAAGTTGACCTTGACTCGAATATTTGACCTTTGACCCGTTGACCAAGGGCATGATGGTAATTTCGAACATGTGGTATTTATGATCCCCAACATTGGCCCCCCGCATATAGGATGAGGGGATAACTTACTTTGAGGGAAGTTGAGCTTGGCCTATATGCGGGAAAATCACGTCAAGACGTTAGGATCTTGAAAAATAGCCTTGATATTTGAATATCTCATGTCTCGGATTTTTGAAGTCTCGGACTTCTAAGGTCTCGGATTTTTGAGGCGGGCACAGCTATACTTTGAAAGACAGGAAAGGGATCCGACTTATAGAAGTCTCGGACCTAAGAGTATACATAGGTATACTTAGATGAACTTGGCCCAACACTTAGGGTTAAAGAGGGGGTCCGACTTATAGAAGTCTCGGTTATGCATAAGTATACTTAGATGAATTTGGCCCAACACTTAGGGTCAAAGAGGGGGTCCGACTTATAGAAGTCTCGGACCTAAGAGTATACATAGGTATACTTAGTCAGATTTGGCCCCAACACTCTGTAGGGTCAAAGAGGGGGTCCGACTTATAGAAGTCTCGGACCTATGAGTATACATAGGTATACTTAGATGAATTCACTAATACTTGTTGGGTTCAAGAGGGGGTCCGACTTATAGAAGTCTCAGACCTGGGCGATTTTGCCAAACGTTGTATAATTTCACCAAACAACATTAATGGTGGCAATAAATACTTACCTACCACATTCTTGGAATTTCACTCCAACTTTATTCTAATGAGAAGATTCACATAATTCAATCCATTTTCTAGAGAGAGAAGCTCTGACATTTGAAGATTTCTGACAGTTCATACCTTGAACCATAATTTCATCAGGTATGCTCTAAATTTTGGATCAAACTCATAAAATTTTTGATTTTTCATTTGATATTCAACCTGTTCTTCAAATCTTCATCCATTGTTCATAGATCTTCAACTTGTTCTTGAAGATCTTCAAACTGTTCTTGATTAATTTGTTTTGATTTGCAATTTGTATAACTGTTCATAATTTGTTGTTTATAAAATAAAAACCGTATACACAGAGGATTTATGTAGAGAACTTCCCCAACTTAACTTGAATAAGGATTCGGAATCCCAGGACACAAGGACCAGGGTTGATTCTGATGAGTCAGATGATGGTAGCCCACGGTACCAAGTGACTCCGCATTACGAACATATACCAAGTGACGACGAGTCTGATGTTTCACCTTTTTATCCACCCGAGACTATTTTACCTTATCCTTGGGAAGTTTCTTTAGCGTTTGTTCCCGGATACTTAAGTGTTGAACCTAAACTTTTAGAGTTGGTTCGTGTAGATATGACGAAGACGGCTGATAAAGAATGTTCACCAAGTCGAGATACGGCGCAGAAAGCCCCTCACCCGTTTTATATCCCCCACGGGGGGCCTCTGAATTATTTTGTGGATAAACCAATGATGGACTTACTAGATAGTGATAGGCGTAGTATGGCCCGAAGATGGGGTCTGATTGAGGGATACGATGTGGTGAAGCCGGCGTTGTATCATACTGTTCGCTACCCTCTCGGCGGATGCATAGCTGTCTATGATAAGGCGTTTGAATTAGGCCTTAGATTTCCGTTGCATCCATTCGCCAAGGCGGTTTTAGAAATTTTGAACATAACAGTAGCTGAGTTTTACCCTAATGCCTGGGGTTGTATAGTGGCATTCATATTGGTAAGCAAAGGTTTAAGAGTAAAACCCAGTATGACGGCCTTTCGTCATATTTTCCAGGCTAGGTTGTGTAGTTCACCGACAAATGGCGCCAGCTGGGTGACCCTATCTCACCGGAGGGGTTATAAAATTGTGGGCGACTAGCCTGACAGTAATAAGCTCTTCAGGACGAAGTTTGGGTATCTGTATAGCCGGCATGGTTGGGATATAAAGACTACTTTTGATATAGACCCCAAGCTGGAGGCTTTTAACAACGACGTCCCGGTCTGTAGCCAAGAAGAGGCCATTATAGTTCGGTATGCGGCTATGTCGGTAGAGCTGAACTGCAAACCGCTTTTTGTGCAACGGAATTGGATACCCAAGTTTCATGATTTAAAAAATGAGTTATTTTTGTCGGCTTACGATATCAGTCTGAGGACGGATAAGAGTAGGTTTCTCCATATCTATGCCTTTTTGTCTGTTGTCTTATGTATACTTAACCCTCTCTTGCAGGAGTCGCGAGATACGAAGTTGGACTTAAGTACAAAGCTTTGATGGCTAAGTTCAACACGTTAAGTGCCTTTGCCGAGGCCTTAAGGGCGGCTAACCCTCCACCGCCGGTGCCTCGCCCTCCAACTGTAAGTTTACTTACTTTGATCTTGTTTCATCTTAAGGATCCCACTGACCTTTACATCTCTTTCAAAACTCGGCTACTGTGATGACAGGGGTGAAAGAGGCCCCGAGTCATGAAGAGGCGCAGGTTCTCCTCGAGAAGAGGAAAGAGATTCCTCCTCCGGAGGAACTTTCTGAGAGGCAAGTGCCGGCGGGCAAGAAAAGGAAGAGGGCCACTCCTAAGTCAAAGCCCTAGGCCAAAGTACCTGAACCTACACCGGAGAATCCGGTCGTAGTGGAGGATGATGACGAGACTTCCTCTGAGTCTGCTGATCAGGTGATGGAGGCAGTGCCTCTGAGCACTCATTTCCCCGGCGTTACCATTAAGGAGGTGAACGCCGGTACATCAAGCTCGGCTCTAAAGAAGGCGATTCCTGCTGGTAAGGGGAAGCAGGTTCTTGGAGAGGAGGAGCATGTTTATACTAGGAACATCAAGGCGCATAAGTCTGGTGTTCCTTTTGTAAACATAAGCTCTTCCGAACTCACCGGAAGATTCAACAGGGCGAGTCGTTGCCTGATCAATCAGGACGACATGGATTATCTTGATTCCATGAGTCCGGTTGATAGATTGCAGAAGGCTCAATCCACGATGGCTGAGGTGAGCGTATTTGCGTTTAGTATCTGGATTTCCTCTTGAAGTTCAACTTCTAACTTGTTCATTTCAGGGGCTGATAAGGATGATCTTCGAGACCTCGAAGATTCAACAAAATGAGGTTGATCAGGAGACCATTCGTACTCTGACCTCTCGGATCGATGAGCAGAATGACAAAGTTGCGGAGCAAGGGGCTGAGTTGGCCAAGCTTAAGGCCAAGTTGGATAAGTGTAAGGCGTTAGCCGAACGTCTTGACTTGGCCGAGCAGTGGCGAGCTCGGCTCAAGGAGATTTTGGCCGAGACAGGGGGCAAATTGGAGAACTTGGCTGCGCTTTCAATGAAGATGTCGGCGGCTGTGGCTGATCTGCTAAGTGCTTACAATAAAGCCTATTCCCAAGGCTCAAGTGTCTTGAGAGTTATGGGGGAGACCTTCAAGAAGATCGAGCCGCTTACTGAGGCTGCCCGGTATTACAAATCTAAATCTGAAAGGCGGGGCCGGATCGCTAAGGACTGGTTGTCTTCCTCGGATTGTGGAGCTTTTATGGCGAAACTTTCTGGGGAGATGATCCATAATGGGATGCAGCTGGAGGCTGAATCCTACAAGATGGCTGCCATGGAACTCGGCATGGATCCGGCTCAACTGGAGAGTCTAGCGGCTCAAAAAAGGACGGAGGCTTTAAAGAAATTTACTCCTATCTTTAACAAAGAGCCGACCGTTCTGAATGATCCAGACTGGGATGCTGAGGAGCTGAAGCAATGGAGTGAGGTCGTTGAACCCGAGCTGGAACAGCGGGTACTTAGCACTGAGTGGGAGTCGTTCTCTTTTGAGAATCTGGACATGGAGGGTATGCTGGATAAGTCTGATTTTTCCTCGCTGGAGCATATGTGTACAGACTTATCCGGGAACCTTTCTGCGGAGAAGGATATCTTCCAGGAGCTTGCTTTAGAGCTCGGTGCTAAGGAACCCTTAACCTTTGATATCAATGACCTGCTTCGCACCGCTCCTTCCTCTCCGCAGCCGCAGCCGCAGCCAAAGTCTCCTCCTCCTCAGCAAATGCCGAGATCTCCCTCGCCTGTCTCCGTAGCTACCCAACAGGCGGATTGATAATTTTGTTGTAAATTTATTTAAGGAATCAGATGTAAATTTTTGAATATTGAATTACTGATCAACATTGGCCGTAGTGCCCATTTTGTATATGATATATATTTTTGGGGATCCAGGATCCCTTCTCTTGCCTTTGTTGATTTCTTGTTGCCTTCGTTTTTTGTTCATCTAATAGGGGGGTCCGACTAATAGGAGTCTCAGGCCTTCAAGCAGCAACAACATAATTTAGCGTTGAGAGAACATAGGTTCTCTTCAAGCGGTTATGGGGGTCCGACTCGCAGGAGTCTCGGACCTTCAAACAGCAGCAAAATAACTTAGCTCTGGGAGAACATAGGTTCTCTTCAAACAATTATGGGGGTTCGACTCGTAGGAGTCTCGGACCTTCAAATAGCAACAAAATAACTTAGCCTTGAGAGAACATAGGTTCTCTACAAGCAATTATGGGGGTCCGACTCGTAGGAGTCTCGGACCTTCAAGCGTTATAAAGGACGTAATCTGAGCAATCTCTTGCAACCAATCTTGGAACATAGGTTCCTTCAATTAACATGCTGGATAATTCCAAGAAAGAAAATGTTTGTCGTGTATAGCAAGTGCAATAATCACAACAGAATCAAAGTGTTCAACAAAAATGCAATTCTAATTAATAAAACATGATAGTGGCCCCTTGCAAGGGGTTGTTCAGATGTAGAACTTTTTCAGGTGATCCGCATTCCAGGGTCGTTTCAGCAATTTACCATCCTCATCTTGTAGCTCATAGGTTCCGGGTTTGATAATTCGGACAATTTTGAATGGACCATCCCAGTTTGCTCCCAGCTTTCCTTTGTCTGTAGCCTTTCCTGTTGCCTCTACCTTTCTGAGGACATAATCGTGGAGTTGCAGCTACTTTGGTTTGACCATTCTGTTGAATTGTCTTGTCATTCTCTGCTTTTGTGCAAGGGAACGTAGCAGGGCGTTTCCTCTTGTTTCAGGTAGAAGGTCTAGGTTGATCCTTTTTTCGGCCTCGTTTTCGTCATAGTTATAATAAGCAATCCTGGTGGATGGAATGCCTATTTCCACAGGGAGTACGGCTTCAGAGCCATACACGAGAGAAAATGGTGTATGTCCTGTAGCATCTTTGACAGTTGTGCGCATGGCCCATAGGATCCCAGGCAGTTCCTCATCCCAAGACCCTTTAGCACCTTCTATCTTTTTCTTTATTCCGGACAGGATAATTTTATTGGCCGACTCAATTTGGCCATTTGTTTGAGGCCTTGAAACAGAGCTAAATCTAATTTGGATATTGAATTTATCGCAATACTCAAGAGTGTTTTTGCTAATGAATTGTCGGCCGTTATCAGTTATTATTACCCTAGGAATGCCATATCTCGTGATAATGTTACGCCAAATAAATTGACATACCTGTTTGTCCGTGATGGTGCTCAACGGTTTAGCCTCAACGTACTTTGAGAAATAATCAACGGCTACAATGATGAACTTCCTTTGGCCTTTAGCAGGGGGAAAGGGCCCCAGAAGATCCAGACCCCATTTGTCAAAGGGTAGCACAGCCTGGATTGTGGTGAGATAATTTGAAGGTTTCCTGGGTATTTCCGCAAAGTACTGGCACTTTTCACATGTTTTGACCAACTTTTCAGCATCTTCTTTCAGTGTTGGCCAATAGTACCCACTCCTCAGGGCTTTGCTGATGATGGTTCTGGTGCCTTGGTGAATGCCACATCCTCCTTCATGTATTTCTCGGAGGATGTATGAAACAGTTATAAAAACGTCTTCGTTAAAAATTATTATTTTAATAAGTAAAATGGGTTTTTCATTTAAAAAGAAAAATTTTACTACGAATTTTAGATATCAGTTTTGTTATTTTTGGGGACAAAATAAATTATACGATGAAAAATATGGGTGTATAATACTCCTCACATTTGATAAACACTGTACGAGGTCTTATTCTCATACTTATGCCATCTTGGTTGTGACTCATCAATAAGTATATGACTCATTATAATGAGTTCTATATTTATGCAATAGAAATCAGAATAAGATAACCATCCCCCATCTTCCTCCTTATCATCTTCCTTCTTAAAGGAAATTTGTGGATTTCATCTCTTTTTACACATTAAAACTTACCCTAAAATCTGAAATTTTAGTTTACCCTTCCATCCTTAGCTCATAAACCCCATGATTTAGGTAGTTGTGTTTGTATTCAAAACCCCTAATTTCAATTTAGGGTTCTTCAAAAATTCAATTGAAATCTCTACAAAATTAATAGGAAGTATGGGAGCTAATTGAAGTATTTGATGATTGTAGCTATTGTAGAAGAAGGAGAACCCATCTAGCACTATCACCATCTCCATCTCTTTTGGGTAGAAGTAAGTTTTCATTATGTGTTCTTGAATTTATACTTGTATATTAATTTAATGGCTAATAGAGCCTTAAATTGATATTTGATTGTTTTATGTTAGGGTTTTTATGGGATTAATTAAAGTAGTATCAAGAGGAGACTAGTTTTGAAGTTCATCAAGCCATTGAAGGATTTACTAGCTAAAGTGGATCTTGATTTTGATATTCTGAAATTTTGTGTGGAATTAATCTTGCTCAAAGGTAACTCACAAACTAATATATTTAAGCATAAATTGAATGTTTAAAGTAGTTTTAAGCTGTTAAATTGTTGTTGATTCATGTTCAAAGAAGAAAGAAAAGTGCTGTTTTACTGAGCAAGTTTCTGTCCGATTATGTTTGGCTGTTTTTGAGATAATTAGAGTCGTTTCTTGGTTCTGGTGTCTTCATGAGATTTGTAGAGCTTCAAGTTGCGATCGCGTAGACACTTAAATCGCCCCTATACGAGTTCGTATGAGAGAGTTATGTTCAAAATAGTGAGATACCAACAGGCTGTCACGAAAATCAATAATAAGCCTTCTGTTTTGCCATTTTTGGGGACATTCTGATTGTTTCTGGGTTTTAATGTCTTCATAAGAATTGTAGAGCTCTGAGTCATGGTCGCGTAGACACTTAAATCGCCCCTATACGAGTTCGTATGAGAAAGTTATGACAAAATTACTAACAGGTGTCCTGATATGGTACTAAAGTGGAAATTATAAAGTGGGATTAGAAACTATAAAATAAATTGGATATTTAAGGTTAATTATTGGGTATTTGAGATCAAATTAGGGTTATTATTCTTCCTTTATTGATACGTATTGTAGAGTTATGGTTCTTATTTGATTAATATGGGTGTTTGGTTTAAGTATAAATTTTGGAACATAAGAATTAATTGGGTATTGAGTAGTTGATATAAGTTGGATATTGGGATTTAAGATTTGAGTAAAATTAGTTAGACTCCATTTATAATAACTTAAGTTCTTACATGTTGATGGTTGATGATGAATTGATTGGCATTTTAAGTAATACTTGTTGATTTCAAACAAAATTAATTGAGTTAATGTTTTGTTTTATAATAAAGTATTTGACATTGAAAATGTCCGTTTTTGGGAATTGGCAACGGATATTTATATCCGGATTATTATGAAATCCTATAGCTTGATAATAGGTAATGGTTATTCGGATCGGTCTCGAGCCCCCGGTCCCGTTTCGTTCTTGCAAGAACCGTATTTTCGGTGATGACGATCACCCGTGTACTCAGGATTTAGATCAAGCCTACTTCCTGACGGTCCATTATATTCCCACGTTTTAAAGTATTGTTATATTATTGTTTCAATATGAGTTTTGAAAAAAATACGTTTGGTATATAAAGTTTTAATTGCTTCGCAAATGAATTCATATGTTCATTTGTCGTATTTGATTTCGCTACTTACTTGTAAAGTAATAGCCGGATTTTGATTTTCCTATTAATCTGTAAAGTTAATGACTTGTATCTAAATGTAATAGTTTGTTGGATTACTCAACAATTCAATTGTTGACAGTCTTTGATGGGGCCTATCCCTTACGGGGGATAGATCCACTTTCAGGTTGCCAATTTTAGTGCGGATGGATGTGCTGCTCCTTTATGTGTCATGTGCTGCAATAGCGAGGACATCGTTTTTGGAAAGTAAAACTATAATGATATTTTGACAAATCATGTATTGTAAAGTTTTTAAAAGAATTTAGATATTTTGTAACGTATTAACTTAGCTTACAAATAGGTTGTAATTAATTTGTATTACAGTTATGTAAAGTTTTTAAATACTCTGATATTGGTTTGCTGTGGCTATCGAGCCACAGGTCGGATTCAGCCCAGACTTCTATAAGTCTTCCGCTGTGTTTTGTAGATAGTAATATTATACTAGTTACACTGGTTTGGGCTGTTTCAATGTAGTTACCGTCTTCTGGGGTTACACACTTCAGCAGTGGGTGTGTGTAACTCTTCTTGTAGAGGGTTCCTTCGTGAAACTCGAACCACTTCACCCTCTTCATGAATAGAGGGACCTGCGATGGATCTTCAGGTAGGGTGTTATCCTTGAAGAACTGGATCAAGGGATCCATCCAGGTCGAGCTTCTATCCACCGTTGCTATTTTCTGGTTGATGTTGGGGGTTGGTAAGACTTCCCAGACGATGTTGCGGGCTTTTGGACCGTCTGCTGAACTTTCAAGTTTGGCTAGGGAGTCTGCTTGAGCGTTTGCAGATCGGGGAATATGATGGATGTCGAATTGCAGAGGTGCAATCAGGGACTTGACCCTCTGTAGGTACATCTTTATGCTGTCGTCTTTTGCTTCATATTTTCCATTGATCTGTCCCACAATCAGTTGGGAATCCGAATAAGCCGATATTACTTTGGCCCCTGAATTTCTGCATATGTTGATCCCAAGGATCAAGGCTTCATATTCTACCTCGTTGTTTGAGGCTGTGAACTGGAAGTGCATTGCATGTTCAAGCTTCACTCCCGCTGATGAGATAATGATTATGCCAGCTCCACTAGAGGTCTTAGTGGAGGATCCGTCTACATAGAGCTTCCTGCAAGAGCCTGAGCTTTGATGGCTATTTTGGGCTCGAACTCGATTCCAAAATCTGCTAATTGGTTGGACCAATCAGCGATTCTGGAGGATTGGTTCTTTCCTTCAAGAATCTTTTTCAGCGGCTGGCTAGTACGGACCCGGATTTGATTAGATTGGAAGTAGGGTTTCAATTTCCGGCTAGCCATCACAACAGCATATATTGACTTTTCGACCTCGCTGTAATTGGCCTCTGACCCTTTGTAGGCGTGACTTATGTAGTATATGGGCAGTTGTTGTCCTTCCCTTTCGGCCATAAGGACGGCGCTTAGGGAATATTCAGATATAGCAACATAAAGAAACAACACTTCACCTGGCATGGGAGAGACTAGCTTGGGGAGGTCGGCCAGATACTTCTTGAGGTTGTTGAAGGATTCTTCCGCCTCTGTGGTCCATTCAAAAGTTTGTTTCTTCAGTGTTTTGAAGAAAGGAGAGCACTTGTCTGCAGACTTGGACATGAATCTCCCCAAGGCCGCAACACAACCTGTGAGTTTCTGGACTTCTTTCACGGACTTCGGAGATTGCATGCTGATGATGGCCTGGACTTTATCTGGGTTGGCTTCGATTCCTCTCTCGTCCACAAGGAATCCCAAGCATTTTCCTCCTGTTACCCCGAAGACGCATTTCTCGGGGTTGAGACGCATGATATTCTTTCTAAGGGCGAGGAAGGTTTCACGTAGGTCTGCGGCATGTTGCTTTGCCTCTTTGCTCTTCATTATCATGTCGTCTACGTACACCTCCAGATTTTTTCCAATCTGAGCATTGAATACCTTGTTGACCATCCTTTGGTATGTTGCTCCAGCATTTTTCAGTCCGAAGGGCATCACCTTGTAACAGTATACACCGACGTTTGTGATGAAGGCGGTGTGGGGTTGATCTTCTTCTGCCAGGGGGATTTGGTGATATCCCGCGTTGGCGTCCATGAAACTAAGGAGGGCGTGCCCCGCTGTAGAATCGACTAGGCGATCTATTTTTGGCAGCGGGTAGTCGTCCTTAGGACATGCTTTGTTTAGATCAGTGAAGTCAACGCACATTCTCCATTTTCCGTTGGGTTTCTTGACCAGAACTACGTTTGAGAGCCAATCAGAATATTGGCACTCCCTGATGAAGTTTGCTTTGAGCAGCTTTTGAACCTCGGCTTTGGCCGCTTCTATTCTTTCTTTTCCCTGATGTCGCAGCTTTTGTTTTACCGGTTTATGACCTGGTTGAATGTCGAGCTTATGACACATCACTTCTTTCGGAATGCCGGGCATTTCCGAGACATCGAAAGCAAAGATGTCTCGGAATTCTGTGATGACAACGAGCAGCTCTTGCCTTATATCGGTGTTCAAATTGGCTCCGATCTTGATCATCTCCCCTTTACCCCAAACATCGACTTCCTCATGCTTGTCGAATGGTTCGGGTCGTTGTGAAGGGACTTCTATATTCAAATCGCACAGTTTCTAGCTTTTCTTGTCTCCGATTCTCAGAGGTTTCGCCTTAAGAGAATTGACTAGGCATTCTCTCGCCGACTTTTGGTCACCTCTCAAGATGCCGCTGTAAGAGTCGTCTTCTCGCATCGCAGCAGCTAGCTGATGGGTAGAGATCAGCCTTTGATCTTGTTGATCAGGAAGGCCCATGATAGCATTGTAGAGAACTTGAGATCTACAAGCGAAACCTGACCGTAATGCGCTGCCCATTGTTCTTTTGCCAATCTCGGCAGAAGGACTATCGCGCTCGGGAAGACCCTTCCACCCCAAACCCAATCGAGGTCCGCCCATGGGCCGGAGGTGCTTTTCTTCGATTTCATTTGGCTAAGGCAATCCATGGTGATCAAGTCGCAGTAGCTACGGTTCACGAGGATACGCTGACTTTCATCCGACCAATCTTCGAGTGACCACCACCGGTCGAATGGTCGCGCAGTAGGGCACGCCAGCTTTTGTTGAACTTCATCTCAGGACAAGATGGTTCTTCTTGGCTGCCCTTTACCGTCGAATTATTTTCTGTCATTATCATTGTTGAGGAAACGGTTCAACTTTCCTTCCTCAGCATATTTGTTGAGGATCTTCTTTAACTCTCGGCAGTTGGGAAGTGTATGGTCGTGTTCCTTGTGATATTCACACCACAAATCCATGTTTCGGCGGTATTTGGGTGTGGGAATCGCAGTAGGAGTAGGCAGTTGGTCTCTTATTGCATAGAAGATATCTTTTCTGTTGCGGTTGAACCTGGCTTCATAGCCATCGTCTTTGATATCTCTGGGAGGATACTTCCGGTCTCGGTCAGATCTGCCGGATCCTCTTCTGGAATTATGATCATCGTATCTCGTTTTGTCCCGAGTGTCTGCCACCTTATTGTTTTTTCTTTTTCTGGAAGTGGGATCCAGTTGCTGGCAGATGTCAGACGCGGTGACGAAACTTCTTGCTTGTTTCATCGCCTCTGCATAGGACTTAACTTGGTTCTCAAGGAGTTGGAACTTCAGTTTGTGAGTTCTCATGCCGTTGATCAGAGCCGAGACAGCGATCGACTCTTCCAGATCTGTAACCGCCAGCACTCCATCGTGGAAACGCTGAAGGTATGTGGAGAGACACTCTCCTTCTTGTTGTGTGATGCTTAAGAGATGGAAGTTTGATTTCTCTTGTCTCCGGGACGCTGTAAAGTGACTGAGGAACTTGGCCTCGAGTTCTGTGAAACTGTGAATGCTTCCGTTGGGAAGCGATGTATACCATGTCAGGGCTAGGCCTGTGAGAGTGATTGGGAAGAACTTGCATAGGAGAGAGGGATCCGTTGTGTACAGGACCATGACGTTTTTGTAAGCAATCATATGTTCTTCAGGACATTGAGTGCCTGAAAATGAAGGTATGGCTAGTACCTTTATCTTAGACGGATTAGGTGTGGCCAGAATGTCCGCGGACAAGGGAGAGCTCAGCAGCATAGGCGCTTCCTTCTCACGGGAGATACCTTGGTCAGCGGGGGATTCAGCCACATAATTCGTGCTATCATGGTCTCTGTTGTTTCGTGATCTGAAACTCCTTCTCCTGTCCATAAAGCTTTGGACATCACCGCTCCTCTCCCGTCGGCGACGGTCGAGGTGGGATCTTAGATCTCTACTTCTCGATCTCCTGGAGGAATGGACATTAAAGTCTTCTCTCCTAGGGGGAGTCGGTTGTCGTGAGGTCCTTGCCCGTGAATGAGCAGGACTCTCTTCCGCCTCACGACGGCCTTGTTCGGAAGGGACTCTATTTTGCTCCGTGAACAGAGTTCGAAGATCCTGGATTTGCTGTGTCATCGCCGCTAAGGTAGCATTGATATCAGGATTGTTTGGAGCTATGAAAGGTTGTTGGGCGGTGACATTGCGCAACTGTTCAGCAAAGGTTCGTGAGAGGTTATTGGCAAGAGTGTCTAGATCCTGCCTTGTTACCGCTTGGTTTTCACGTTGCGAAGCAGAAGTATCGGTGCTGCGAGCGACGAACGCTTCCTTGGTGTTTGTTTTTCTGGGTGCCATTTTTTAAAGCCTTGGGTAATGTTTTGGGTGTTTTTTAAGAAAAGTGTTTCTGCGGTCCCCACAGACGGCGCCAAACTGTTTCGGCTAGGAAACTGTCAAATTTGTACAAGGGAACGCTTTGATGGAAGTAACGTCAAGTTTAGGAAGAATGATGATCCGACCGCCACATGTGGTACACCTGCAACCACAAGGAAAACTAAACCGGGGGCTGATGTCCCGAAACGGCTCTCCGATGCTTAAGTCAGATCAGAAGAGAGAGATTACAAATGTATGTAGTTTTTGAGTTAGATTGCGTAACCTTGCTTAGGTAGAAGAAGACGGTATTTGTAGGGATCCTAGGACATCAGGTAATAACTGCTGGGAAGTTACTTCCGAACTAGTAACCTCCGACAAGTATACTGCGGCGAGTGACCTTATTGGGGGCACTCATGATCATGGACGGTTATGAGAGGGAGTATCCTTCATCAGGGATAACTACTGAACTGCTATTCGGTTCATCGATCACTCTTATTTGACCAAGATCAGTCAAGTTGACCTTGACTCGAATATTTGACCTTTGACCCGTTGACCAAGGGCATGATGGTAATTTCGAACATGTGGTATTTATGATCCCCAACATGATTAAATAGTCTAATAATAGAAACTTTTAGCTTATTTGGTAATTAGAGTTATGCATTCTTATTAATTAATTAGTGATTTCAAAAATATCATTTTTGAATCTAATTAAGTAGTATATTCATCAAAAAAAAAAGTAGTATGATAACATAGAATAGTCAAACATCAAAAACAATTGGGTGAAGAAACACAACGCCTTGTATATTCACCAAGTGCCCACAAAGGAAATATATTCCTGTACATTGGATAATGCAACATGCAGTTCATTTGCATTGCTCCCATCATTTCCTGTTTTTTTACGAATCTTTTTGTGAGAAAACAATATACAAACATTTGTGTACGTCAAATCAGAAAATAAATAAATATCAAATAAAAACTAACTAAGCTAGTCTTGTATGAGACCGTCTCATAGTGAGACAGGTCCATACAAAAGATCAATTAGTAAAAAAAAAATTAAAAATCTATGAAAGCTAAATTCTCACTTGTATAGGTAAGAAAATTTTAAAATAGTTTCACTACAACAAATTCAACTTTTCGCGACATTGAATTTATTGGCATTAAAAATACCGTTGATTTATATTTTTAGTGTAATAATCTTTTATTTTTATTTTTAGTTCTACAACATATTTGGTCTTTAGTGGAATAAGTAATTGTTTTACTATAATCTATAGTGACATTTATGAAAAATATCACTAAATCTTATGTCGGACAAAGCTTTAGTGTACTGTGATTTTTTATTATGCTACTAAAGGGTCTAATAAATGTCACTAAATTCTCTATATATACTATTAAAAGTTTGAAGTAGCATTTGAATTAAATGTCGCTAAACATATCCTACAGAAGCAAATATTATGTTGTAGTGTTTAGACTACCCAATTGAAGTTGTATCACGGCGAGACGCCCTAAAAAAATTAGTGAAACTAATTAATTAAGCTTCATGCATGTATTAGGAATATTTCTTAAGAAATATAATCAAATTTACCTGTTGAGGAAAATCACCATTTTCTAGTTGTGAATTGATCAACAGTTTTGCTGCACGATGTAGAGGAGTAGGATCTCTGCCAGCCTGATCATGATATGAAGTATATGCTTAGATATATAGGACTATATTATATAGATCATTATTGGATTACACAAGTTAGTACATGCTCAATCACTCAATATACATAGAGACTATAGTATGTTGCACATTATAGGTTTTTAATTATTAGGTTAAACTTTTGTTTAAGTTGAATTTTTTATATAATGTTAGATGTCAATGTGACAGATCAGAATTGTTATGCGCTCGAACCTCATCCACTCCCCTTTGACAAAGTAGAATATTTAGTACCATATATGTATGGAGATGATATGTGTTGCATGATTGCATTCAAACTTTTTGCCTAAAAGACTCTTGAAAAATAGAACTGAAGAGAAATTTATGAATTTTGAATTATATTCACATTACTTAAAGCAAAGAATAACAAGCTCTATTTTTACAAAATTAATTAGAAGAAAAAACTAAATTTCCTAAAAATAACCTAAACTAAAAATAACCTAATAACCATCCTTAATAATAGGAAATTATTAATAATAGGAAATTATTAGTAAAACTCTAAAATTAACTATTATTTTCTACACTAGTGTTATAAGTGAACATGATAGAGTATATATTAGATATTTTGAGGCTTTAATCATCTATTTAATTAAACATGTATGATATTTTTGTTGAGTTTGTCCTTAACATGGTATCAATGTGGAAAAAAGTCACGGGTTCAACCCCTCATTATTTCACGTGAAGTATTAAACACCATGAGGGCAATGCATACGATGCATCCGCACTTCAAGCTTAAATAGATTTTGTATGTGATAGAGTATACTATTACGTATCCAGGATTTTAACCATCAACTTAATTAATTACGTTTTTGGTTGAGTTAGTATCTTCACAAATATCAATCAAGAATTAAAAAACAGAAAATAGAGAAATATCATATTAAGAAGATAATTATAACTACCTGTCCTGCTAATAGTAAACCCATCAATGCCCATGAAGTTTGGACAAGATTGGACCTTCCTTCTAATGGCACAAATTCCTGCATTGTTTCATTCATATATATGTTTAGGATTAGGGTTTGAATATACATACACAAAACGTATATTCACATAATCAATGTTACAAATTGAAATTGAACAAGCCAATTGCGGAAGGCACAAACCAATTTGGGAAGGGAAATATTTCAAGGAAATCACTTAATGACCATATGCAGCTCATTGTTGAGGCTGCTCATCTGAGCCAACACTATTACCGATGACAATTCAGTCCGAATTCGACCCTAGTGGCCTAGTCCAACCCGATCCGTGGAAAATACTCTGATTCGAGTTCGAGGAAAAAGTTATCCGACTCTGACTTCGACTTTATGATCTGAGTCCGAGTTAGAGACGGACCGGAGTTGGACCTTATTAAGAATCTGGCATTCCGACCCGATTCCACCATGAAGGAAATCCAACTTTTAATTTGACTTTTACCCCAATATTTTGTTTCCTTTAAAACTTTAGACGTGACTAATTCAAGTTATCTCTCATAGTAATTGTAATTTTTGATTTTGAAAAACTACTTGGTATTTTTATTTAGATTAATCAATCGACAAATCAAATCAAGAGATATATTTCCATTATTCTTTGATGTTATATTCTTTTATATATATTTCATACTACTAAATCTGTACATTGTAACTATTTTTATGCTAAATGTAAATTCATTCTCAGATTTGCTTCTACCAAATGCATTAGACAAATTGTTTATTAAGACCGTTTCACTGTGAGACGGCTAAATATGGGCCGGCCTAATTTTTAATTTCTTAAAATTTAATAAAAAAAACTTTTTTTTATATAATTGACTACTTTATAAGTTTAATTTCTTAAAATTTAATGAAAAAACCTATTTCCAAATGTATTAGACAAATTGTTTCTTAAGACCGTTTCACATTGAGACGAGACGGTCTCATAGAAACTTGATAAATGCATTATGCATAATTATATAGTGGTACCTTATTGGGGCATGAAAGGTAGCTTTCACCCCAGCCACCATCCTCTTTTTGGACTTTTAGAAGAAAATGAACAGCAGTTCGAACAGCAACTGAATTATTATATGTTTTTCCAACTGTTGTTAGGCCTGCAAGTGCCCACCATGTACCATATATGAAGCATATCCCCCATTTTCCATACCTGCTCGTTTTCATTTTTATTGTCATCAATTTTCTATTGTACGTATAACATCAATAAAATAATTTTATTATAAATTAGACTCAAGGAATTAAAGAGAACTATGTAAGAATTAGATTTAAAATCATTTCTAAAAAGTGTTACGTATTCTCCGATTATGACTAAACTGATAATTCTCGGTAATCATATAATTTGTTTTGGTGTACATTGAGCCATAATAATATTTATTGTGTTTCCTTTATATTATTTAAGTATTCTAGCTATTTATTGACCCATTTTGGTACTAATCATACTTTTAATTGAATGTATAATAATTAAATCAAATTTTATTCGAACCAATTTCAGATCAGTTGAGTTTTGAATCCAACAAATTAAATTATGCTATGTTTGGGAATGTTGATTTCATTTGAAAATGTGGATTTGACTCAAATTTAGTGTTTGGCAAGTGAAAGATTTTCAAATTTGGATTTAAGTCAAATCCACCAATGTTTTAAAAAATGGTTAAAGATAAGTATTTGAGAATCTCTTCCCTAAGCTTGTGATTCTCAAATTCTTCTTTAATGAAATCATAATTGAAATCTACAATTCCAAATAAAATACTTATTTCCAAACACAACCTTAATGCATTTGGATTTAAATCTAATTGGATCCGATTCATGATCATTCTTTTTTTGTTAAACGTGTAAGGAACCAACTGTTGGCGCCTCACCCTCGTCGTTGCATCATCCATATGAGCCCCGTTCAAAGACTATCCATAATCAAGCCTTGTTACAAGAATTCATATGTTCTACTTTAGTTCCTGTTTATGTATAGTTATGTTTTATTATTTCATGTAATCTAGAAAAACAAACAAAAATATGTCCTTTCTTTGGGGTCAAAGTCAAAGTCAAAGTTAAGGTCAAACCCGAAGGCGATTGAAGACGGAAATCAAGTCAAACGCAAGAACTACAAGGCGCCATTCAAGCCATGTAAAAGAATTAAGCTTGGTAGTCTTTGATCTTTTATTTTTAGCTAGGTAGTTATTTTCATTTGTAAGAGCTGGTTTTAGGTAGTTATTTTGTAGTTATTTCTGTATTTCTAGGGAGTTAAGGGTTGGTTTATTTTGTGCAAGATGGGACGGAAGTTACGTGAGTAGTTACTCACTAGAGTGACGGTTTCCACACTAGGAAAACCGGCTACTTTGTGAAGTAACTCCCACACGGTTTTCCAACCGATTCTTGCATGTGTGGGAGTCGGTTTTTCGTAGTCAGTTTTCGTTCTTGTTGCTTTATGTATAGCTGATTATTATTATGTAATGGCAGACTTTCATGAATAAAGAAAAATCGAAACACTTGTTTCACAAACCCTCATTGTTGTATGTTTCTTGGATTAGAATTATATTGCAAAAATTCTTTCCTCTTGGTGCATGTGGCGTGCGCATCTTGGTTCTTAGGAGCGTCGTGTCTTGGTGCGTGTGCCGTACGCATCTTGGTTCTTAAGAGCGTCGTTTCTTGCTCGGTTCTTGATTAAAGAATTGTAAGAACCCCTAAGGACTAGACGATCTTACAACACCAACTCAACCAAAAGCTTAAGCAAATGATTGAGGCCCCAGAGTATGTTATATACTCTAACACGCCCCCTCACACGAGAGCCCTTTGGGCTAGAAGTGTGGATGCAACACAGGTTCTCCTCAAACCTGGTGCTAAATATTCCACTTAAATGAGGGGTGGTTGAGATTCGAACCCGTGACCTCTTGTCACGTTGGCTTCTGATACCATGTTAAGAAACCAACTCAACCAAAAGTTTAAGCAAATGGTTGAGGCCCCAGAGTATGTTATATACTCTAACAAAACGTAGTAGATCGGATCTGATTCAAGGAGTGAATTGACCCTAAAAATTTTGTACTTCTATTTGTCTACTCATGGAGAAGGCCCATGTTTAAAGAGTAACGTACCATCCTCCATTGGGGTGTTGAGAGTCCTCTATGAATTGAGTTGCCTTTGCAATGGAATGTTGGATCTCTTTTGTCCTATGGCTTGGGTATAACTTTGTGAACAATGCTAATGCTTGTATTACTGAACCCGTACACTCCACAAACCTACAATATTCATCGCTATCTTCGTTACTTATAAAAAGTTACTTATAAAAGTTATGTGAAAATTGAATATAAGACATTAAATAAGAATAATAAATTAATAATGGAGTACTTATTTCAATTAAGATAAGACTCGATTCTCTTTATTATTGTTTTCACTCGAAGAATAATCATTGCCTCCAATAAGGATATACTAGAATGTACAAATATTAAACATTTTGAGTTGTTCATCACAAAAATAGTTGGCATGCTGCATATAATTTTATTTAAAAGAAGTTTATAAGTATTAGAAATTTAGAATTAATTGCGAATTACAGCTTTAATGTTTAGTTTTTACGAATTACACTCTTGATGTTTTTTGTTTTGCAAATTACAACCTCCAAAGTAGCGTTTTGACCAGTATATAGCCAAGTGACTGATTCCGTACAATTTTTCCTCTATATTCTTAAATATGCCTAAACTTTTCATACCCATTAGCATCCCACCTAGGGCTGAACAAAGTTTGGTCTATAAATCGTAAACCAAACCGGACCAAACCGAAATTTTAGTATTTGGTCTGGTCTGGTTTTTTTCCAAATTAAATTACGGTTTACGGTCTAGTCTCGTTTTTTATTTTTCAGACCAGACCTGACTACAAACCGTACTATGGTCGATAATCATAATTTTGTAATCAAATAATTAAGTTGCTACCTAGATATTTTAAGATTTAGTTATTTTTATATAGCAATATATACTTGAATGATGTTATAATGTTATCGACTAATTATAAATTATTATATTAATTAATCGGGTAATTTGGTATTATTGTAGTCAAGTTAACAAAAATTTGTATTACTCACAATATTTTTTTAAACAAAACTTATGAAATCCAAATCATCAAATTCTTATGAAACTTATGTATCTTCTTCTGTTCCATAATACTTGCTACATTTCACTTTTTAATGCAATCCAATGCACAATTTTGATCATTAATATCTTAAACTACACTTAGCTAAAAATTATAAAAATTTAATATTATGGAAGTATGCAATTTGACGATTCAAACAAGTTTTCACTTGACTATATTTCTTCTTACACATTAGTCATTATATATAAAATAAGTTGGAACAATAAATAGTACTCATAAGTCACATGTAGCGAGTATTTCAGAACGGAGAAATAATTATTTATTACCATGGGTTGAATATGGTTATTGAATTGATAAGAAACGGAGAGACTTCCTAAAAATTCAAATTTCTTATGAATTTATTTTAATTTATTAAACAAAAAAATCTAAATTATCAAAGTTATATGAAACTTATGTATAAACTTAATTTGAAGAAACGAGATACTCACTCATGTTCAATGACAACATCTGCCAGGAATTCTATTGGATTAAGACGCTGCAATTTGACAAACAATAACGTATTTTTAATTTATTAATCCTATTTTTATATTTCTCTCTTTATAATTACAAGAAACAAATATTAATTAATCGCTTAATTTTTTAAGAAATAAGCAACTCACTTCCAACCATTTTTGAGCTCTTGCAGGTTCCCATGCAGCTACTCCTCCATTTTCACTCTGAAATTTTATTGTTATGTATATTAATATATTAAATTCTTAATTTTGAAATTTCTATACTAAGCAATAATCATATATATAACTTAAATATTAGGAATATTAATTATGTTAACATGAATTACATGATATGCTGAGTAATTTTTATAATAATAAGTATATTGATGAGAATTTTCCTATTGATTAACTATGAATAATCCAAATTTTAAGAGATATTTGTTTAGAATAACCCGATAATTTAATGACTTGTTCTATTTTGTTTTTTTAAAAAAAAGAAAAATTAAAATAAAATGTCGAATAAAATATTAGAAAAAGTTTCTGAATTTTTTATTATTTTAAATTTTTCATGCAAGTTTTCAAAAATTTTCTCTAATTGTACATTAATTTTCAATTTATTTTTTTTGGTAGGTTACCTATATATCTAGTTACACGTAGCAGTGTTCATCCAGTCCCGGTCTAACCCGAATTCCTTCCTTCCGGTCCGGGTTTGGACCTGTTAGACCGGAATTATTTTTTGATACCATAAATAAATTAAAAAATAAAAGATATTAAATAATTCACCAAATTAATTATTATAAAATTAAAATATTTGAATAAAAAATTATTTTGTGTCGGAAATAAAATATTTAAAACCCTTTATATTATGTATGATATATATATTATAAAATTATATATATATATACTATTATAACTATACTATATATATATTATAATATATATCATATTATATATATATATATATATATATTACTATATATATATATATATAATATATATATATATATATATATATATATATACTATATATATATATATATATATATATATATTATATATATATATATATATATATATATATATATTATATATATATATATATATATATATATATATATTATATACATAATAATCATAAATATTATCCCCTTCAAAATCACTTTTATGTACATCCGGTCCAACTCGGATTTTTCTGGATTTAGACTGGACCGGAAACCCGAAATGGTGAATAAGTAAGACCCGAACACCGGAACGGATGCAAGTGGTCGGGTCCGATTCCGATCCGGACCGTCGGTTCGGTCTCATTTTGCACACCCCTAGTTACACGAGTTTACTTTAGGAAAATACCCTAAGTTGGGATTATTCATGATTAATCAATAGGTGGAATTATTATATGAAAATCATTAAAAGGTTGAATTATTTTAGGTAAATTTTCATTGTATTTAAGGGTGTTTGGCAATTGGTTGTTAGTTGTTGGCTTTTTAAATTAGCTTGTTTGACTGACTGAAAATGTTAGTTGTTTTTGTAGGCTTTTAAGGTAGCTGAAAAAGTCATCTAATTCTGATAAATTTAGGTATTGGTTGTTAACTGTTTATTAAAAAAAAGTGCGCCAACAAGCTAAAAGCCTAAAAAAGGCAAATTAAAGTAGCTTTTTAATTTTGACATTAAAGTAAGGTTTTCAGTTAACTTTAAAATCTACTTATCAAACCAGTTTTTTTCTCTGTTTAACCAATCAATAAACCAAAAGTGAAAATTAATAGTTAAACACCCCATATATATTATATATATTATATGATTATTACTCCTATTAGTTTCAAATTTCATCAAGCTTACCTGTAATGAAATTAATACGCTGACAGAATCAAAAAGTTGTTCAGAATATATCTTCTTTCCAACAATTTCAGGAGGCATTGTTGATAACATGAGAGCACACTATAAAAGAAATGACAAATTCATAGTAATGAGACGTTCATTTATTGATACAATATATTTTCTAGACACTGTAGCACCAACACAATAATAATAATAATAATAAAATAATAATAATAATTAAAATACAAATAAATATAGAACGAATTTTACTGAAAAAAATTAATTGAAACAAATTTTTACTAAATTGATTTAAGTGAAAGAATTTTACTTTTTAGAACTAATGTTCACTAAATAAAAGTAATTTCTTCTAGTTATAATTAATTTTTGTTGATAAAACTAATTTTTATTTATTAAACTATTTTTTAATATGCTGATTTTTTTGTTTGTTTATTTGTAAATGGTATACCTTAAGGCCTCCAGCAGTGCAATCAGAAACTTGCCAACCATGATCTTGATCTGAGAAAGTCCAAGATCCCTTTGAGATATGGCGGTACATACTCCTGAAGTCTCCTAATGGATTGTCCTTCACCTAAATTTACAACCATGTGTAATTTATTTTTCATTATATACTTATTTCATCAATATTATAGGGATTATTCCGAGCTTGAGGTGTTCAACATGCGGGTCGGGTCGGGGCGGGTCAAAATTTAAATGGGACGGGTCGGGGTGGATCAAGCCCGTTTAAATCCGACCCACTTTGACCCATTTTTTAAAACTTAATAAAAACAATTTTTTATTATATTTTATGACCCGTTGGGTCGATCAATTTATGTTTATAATAATAGCATTTAAAAATAAAAATAAAAAGTGGTAAAAAAATTTTCGCAGTTAATTCTTATAATTATCCAACCCGATCCGGCCCAACCCTTTATACCAAGACCCGCTAATGACCCGTTAAAATGTGATCCGACCCTTAACCTGTTGGGTCGACCCGCCCCGTTGAACACCTCTATTCCGAGCTAATGAGTCGTAATTAAGATTATTTTTAATAAATTTGTCAATATAATTTTTGTTTGAAATCAACCCAATTATTACTCGTTCGCTCTTACTTGATGCGAAGCCCCTTTGTATTAAATTGACAAACTAAAAGTTAATGAATTCAACTATTTTTGTGAGAGACCGTCTCATCACGGTGACATAACCTCAAAAAAGTAGTTTATATGTTAAAAGTTTCTATTAGGCTATTCAACCCAAGTATTATAGGTCGGCAGTCACGTCTCATGGTGAGACCATCTCATACATGAATATGCGTAATTAATATAGGCAATCCATACCAAAAAAATGTGTTAGTTGGGATATCATTTACTCTAATTACCAACCAAAATTTTTTGATTGGTATACTCTTAGGATTAAATAGCTCATCTTATACATATTATGAGAGTATAAACGTCGTATTTAAGGTCATATCTCTATAAAAATAGTCTCTCACAAAGAATAGTTTTATCTTTATAAACTAATGGGCTTATTGACTCTGTCAAATTAGAAAATTTGAAACAAATAAGTAACTTTAACTGTACAGAAGAAATAAAAGGTCAAGTTTGTTCACGATTACTAACTGCGAACAAACATGGTTTCCAATTTTTTTGTCCCATCTAATGTTATGATATTGTCCCCCTTTTATTCGCAGTTAATAACTGCGAACAAACAATTTTGACTTTTTTAACCAATTTTTTTGTTCGCTATTAGTACCTGCAAACATACTTGATTTTAGGCTCGGACATGAAGGCACTTAGTAACTATGAACATATCTGACTTTAGACTCGAATATACTTAACCAAACTTTTTATTCGCGGTTAAAATTACTTATTTGTTTCAATACCTGTGATTCCGTAATAAAGTAATTGGCTTTCTTGAGAGCATGTCCAATTTCTTCAAGACCAAGATGAGAAGCTAGCAATGCCTGAATGGAAAACGCACAGTCCCACATCTGACTTCCAAAACTCTGCATTTGTCATAACATATCTTAATTTGTTTTTTTTTTTTTTCCAATTTCATATATATTACAAAATTAATGTTAAAAATTAGAAAAAATTTTAACCTTATAAAATTACCTGCATTTTCAATCCATCCTCAGCAATCCAAATATAATCAGGAATTCTAGCAAGGTGCTTTTTAAAATAATCTCCATTTGGGTCTTCCACCCAACAAGCCAACATACATAATACCTATAAAAGTCAAATTTAACAATGTCACTCTTACTGTACGTTTGGTAGGCGATAATAAACGGTGGTAATAGAAATGAAAAACTAGTGTAATTTTAGTTGGAAAATCTCTTGGCTAACTTGATAATTATGCTTGTCCAATTTCAATCATCTGATTTTCTTCATAAAACTCATTCCAATGCATTACCATTGAGAGAGGTTATATTAGACCGTTATAGTATTATATTTTTAATCAAATCTTAATGTTTATCAACATATTGGGATAATCAAATGTTATTCATATCAATAAATATAGCATGATAAATAAAATAGTATTTGTAAAGAGAATACGTAAAATTACCTTTTCGACACATCCAATAGTTATATAACGACTCATCTCATCTTCGTAATGAATGTGTCTCATAGTAAGATCCAAAGCCATCTTTCTTATCAGCTTATTTAAGGGCCAACGTGTAAGCAATGGTTCTCCAAAGATATAGAGAGTGTCCCAAATCATATTTTGAATTAGTGAATGTGGGTGATAGAGATCCTCCTAATTGAGTACACATGACATTAAAAATAAAAGACACTTAATTTTTATGCTCTTCGGAGCGAATTTTACACCATATAACTAAAATATGTAAGAACATTTTAAGTAATATGGTATAAATTAACTCATCACTAAAAGATATATATTTTATAGTATACCTTTGCACACAAGTGCCGAACTTTCCTCCAACAAATTTGGTCAAATGGTTTCATTGTAGAGTTCTTCTCTAAGCTGTTTAATTAGAGGTGTGATTGGACCTATAAACTTCTTCCCATACAAGTATGACATTGGCATATAAACCATTCGACAATAGCACCACATTTTTGCTGCACAAATTACATTTTTTTATAAAAATACTTGTTCATCACCGGAATTTACTGGATATAAGATAGCATGTAAGAATAACCAAAAATTGGGTTCGAGACGGTCTCTCATAGAGCTTTTTATTTTGAGATATCTCTTTAAAAGACGGTCTATCATAACAATAGTTTATATACATAATGCAAAATAAACATAATTTGATTGTAAAGTAATAAAGAGTAAGTATATACCAGGATGCATAGGAAGAAAAGAAGGTAAGATCCAAAATTCGGGTGGCATTGGATTACTCCCAGACCAATCAAACAGTCCAAGTATCTGAAAATATGTAATTCATATATACAATGAAAAGTCATCTAAGTAAAAGTCATAGGTAGTTTACAAACAGGTAATATTTGATTGTAATGACTGATTTAAATAAGTGATTTAAAACCAATTTAACGCAACTATTTGATTTAAGTTTTAAGACTCACTAGTAGGAGCAACTTGTTGTACGTAAATTAGTTGATTCATAACGATAAATTGTTTCAACCAGCTAATTAACAAAATATTAGCTTTGCACAACTTACGGAGAGCCAGGTTTTACCCCAAGAAGGGATATGTGTAACGCTGCCATGATCAAGGATCCATTTACGAGCCCTAGGGCATGCATTATCGTCACCTTCATCGGGTCCAACTCCAAGTATTCTCAAACAAATGTAATTGAGTGCGGTACAAAACATAGTACTATGCCTTTCAATATGCAATCCCCAACCTCCATCTTCATTCTGTTAATTAATATTTTTGAAACTCATGTCAAATATATAATAATATATAATCGTTATAAAAAAGTTGTGCATGTTAGGCGTGTTTGTTAATGACTCTTAGCTTTGCTTTTTTTTTTTTTTTATTGGTTTTTGACTTGTTAGTTAGTCAAATAGCCAACAAAAAAAAATTTGGTAATAGCTTTTAAGTCAACTGAAAAGCTGGCTTTTAGGCCAAGAAAAAGCTATTTCATTTACCAAACATCTAACAGCCACTACCTAAATTTACCAAACATCTCTATAATTAGTTTGTCTTTTCAGCTAGCTTAAAAGTTAACAAAAACAGCCAACATTTCTAGCTAGTCACCAAACAAGCCAACTAAAAATGGCAAAAGGCAACAACCAATTGCTTATATACTACCTCTTTTTCATTATACTCCCTCCGTTCTTTTTTGTTTTTCTCGTTTACTTTTTGCATAGTTTTTAAAGCAAAGTTTAAACATCAATATCTCTAAATACACATAATAAAAATTTATATAAAATATTTAATAAAAAAGTATACGCTAAGAAGAATCTAACGAGATCTCATATGAATATATTTCATCTTCTAAAATGTGTCAAAAACATTAGTAAAATTTCTCTCTTCTTAAGGTGAAATATACCAAATGGGAAGAACATTAGAGAACCAAGAAAGTATATTTTTATTGATAATGGCATTTTTCTACACAATATGCCACAATCGGGTGCGAGTATAACAAGACGTAGGAAGTATTATATGTTAAATGTGAATTAACCTGGTGATAAAAAATGTTGCGAAGAATTTCTCTACGATGTTGCGGTCCAAAAATGGAATTTAAATGTCCTGTAATATATAAGCAAAATACCTGCAAGATTTAATTTCTTGTTATTATATTTGTAACTTTATTAAGGACTTATAATAATATCAAATAACGAACTCAACTAAAAATTTATACTATAAGCAAAATACCTGCGAGATTTAATTGTACTTATTATATTACCTTGTAACTTTGGTAAGGACTTATAATAATATCAAATAACAAACTCAACCAAAAATTTATACGAAAAGTTAAGGTTACTATCTATATAAATAATCCATAGTAGTTGACTTTAAAGACAATCACCATAATAAATTTAATAAAATAAAAATATCTAAAATCTTATTTTAGATTTTTTGATGATATATAGTTGAAAAATATTTACTATGTCAAAAAAATAAATTTATTAAAAGTCATTTGTTTTTGTTTACAATGTCATCATACTTTAATTGATAAATAAATCAAAAGTCTTAGATTTTATTTTTTGTTTTTTGGTTGAAGATTTAATGTTAGAATAATAAATAGTTGAGATTAAATGATTGTGGTTATTAGCTTTTTAAAAACAATCACTATAGAATTATCCTATATATTATAATTATAATATACTATATAGTTAGGATAAAATCGTAGTATTTTCATAATAAGTGCAAAATATTCGACTAGCAATGAAGGGTTGATGAAATTTTAAATTTGAAATTTGTACCCTTAGCGTTACAAATATAAAAAACTTTAGGAAAAATTGACATTAATAATCCAATCCATCACTCATCCGCCATGAATAATTCAATCTTTGGATTATTTTCTAATAATCCAACATTTGTAAAAACTTTGCCTACAACATACCGTATTACTAATAATAGGTAATAATAGGGTATGTTGCTAGCAAACTAAAATAAAGGTTGGATTATTGACAGTGAACTAAGGGCAAACATTGGATTATTAAAAAATAATCAAAAGGTTGGATTATTCACGTCGGATGAGCAAAAAATTGGATTATTAATGTCGATTTTTCCAAAACTTTAATATTAAGTTTGAAATATTTTATGATAACTAAAAATTATTTTTGTATTTGTCAAAAACAATTTGAAAGTCTTTTGTTATTTTCAGTTTTAATCATACTTTAATTAGTAAAAAAATAAAATGGCTCAGATTTTATCTTAGAATAATAAATAGTAGTTTAGTTGAGATAGTGTCTCAAATCTCAATCGTTAATTAGACTTTCGGGTAATATAATTGTATAGTTATTGTGTTTGGAAATAAGTAATTTATTTTAAATTTTTAATTTTACCTGTAAAAGACAGAGTTCGGGTGGGAGGTTTTTCTTTTTCATGAAGATGCGGACAAATCATACTCTGCCCCAATGAGAGAGTAAAGAAAAATGTGCGCAGTCAAGAAATCCCAACTGATACCTGCGCTGCGCCTAATAGGGGTCGAACCCCAAACCTTCTGCTCTACATGCAGATGTTTTATTTATTGCGCCGCAAGAACTTTTCTTTACCAAATTTCACTGATTTACCAAATTTAATCTTAAATTTAAGTGAATATTAAAATTTTCAGTTGAAATCATGGTTTCTAAGATGATCAGAAATAATGTAATGAAGTTATTGGTAGACTATTAATTACCAAGGGAGGAAGAAAAAATTGAGGACCAGCAATTTCAGCAGGCCAATGACCATGATCTGATTGTAAGGCCGTCAGAAAATTCACAGCTCTCTTTAATGCCTTCGTTGCAGTTTCTTGTGTGATTTCCTCTTCATCACCCACCTTTACTGGAGCTATTGTTTGCTTAAACTTTTTCTCTCTTAGAAACTGTACGTAATTCAGTTGATTATTATCAAATTTTATTTATTAGTAATTATTAACTTACATATAATTCCACATTAAAGAATATATATATATATATATATATATATATATATATAGGTCAGTTAGTGAGAAAGCATATGAGAGCAAGTGAGAACCAATCAGCTTGATAAAAATGTGTTATTTTTATAGAAAATGTATTCTTTTGAACAAAAAATGTTACTTTTGTTTTAAAAAAGTTATTTCTTTTAGCGTAAAAGTGTTACTTTCGAGAAAAAATAAAGTAACACGAACAAAAAAAAAAACAACACATTTTAATGTAAAAAGTAACACCTTTTTCTGTGTTTTTTTCAGAAATTTTTTCTTAAAGTAACACTTTTTTGCCTAATAGTATCATAAAATACAGTAACGTCTTTTTGCACATAAGTAACACCTTTTTAGTAAAAAGTAACACTTTTGTAAAGTGATTGGTTCTCCGGTTCCTATAAGGATGGTTACATTGGAACTTTATCATATATATATATATATATATATATATATATATATATATATATATATTATAATATATATATATATATATAAATTAGAGGAAGTATTAAATATATTACAAATATGAAATTTTGATTAAGATAATACGTAAGTTTATTATATATTATTATTATTTATCATATTATACAAGAGAAACATATTTGTCAATTGTCACTTCATGAATAATTCATTGTGACAAATGTCATCATTTCATGAATCAATTGTCATTCTTTTGCCATTTGTCAATTTGTGACATCATGAATCATTTGTTTTGCCATTTAATTTGTCCAATAAATTAAGTTTAGGAAGATGGAGAATTATGTGGTTGATGTAATAAATAGAATAAAATCTTCATTTTATGTTACTTACATGGAATGTAATTTGAGCATAGAGTAAGATAAAAGGCAAGTTGTCAAATATGTGATTCTTGGTTTAGACCAGCTTCCATGGAAGCTTGCTTGTGTTACAGTAATGGCGAAAGAGAGAGAGTTTTAGAAGAGAGAAAAATGAAAGTATTCCACTCTTTTTTGTATTCTTATTATTTTGTCTTGTTGTGTAGTACATCTCTTTAAATAGGAGAGTAAAACAAAACAAAACAGAAAGCTACAGCTATTACAATAGTTTGTTACAAAGAGTATTGAGCAAGAAAAGTAATGTATACAATTATCTAACAGAATACAAGATTACATATATGAAAATACTACTATTAACACCCCCCCAAGCTGGGGTGCAGAATGCATGCCAAGCTTGGAGAGCAATGTGTGGAATTGAGCAGAAGGTAGGACTTTGGTGAAGACGTCAGCCAACTGGTTGGCAGTAGGCAAATATGTGAGTTGTAACAACCTGGCCATGACTTTCTCATGAGTAAAATGGCAGTCGATCTCGATGTGCTTGGTACGATCATGAAGAACAGGGTTATGAGCAATGCTGAGAGCAGATTGGTTGTCACAATGTAAAGTGACCGGTTTAAGATCACATACGCCTAATTCTTCGAGGAGACGAACTGTCCAGGTGATTTCGGAGGCAGCAGACGCCATAGCCCGATATTCAGCTTCGGAAGAGGAACGAGAAACGGTGGTTTGTTTCTTGGATTTCCAACTTATGGGAGACCGGCCAAAAAGGAGTAAATACCCAGTGATAGAGCGACGAGTGTCAAGACACGAACCCCAGTCGGAGTCAGAAAATGCTTGAAGAGTCAAACTATCAGTGGCACGAAGCAAAATTCCTTGACCAGCTGTACTATGAACGTAATTCAGAGTATGACACAGAGCTTGGTAATGAGCATCAGTGGGGGACTGCATGTATTGGCTAAGAGTTTGAACGGTGTAGGCAAGGTCGGGGCGGGTATGGGTTAGAAAATTGAGTTTACCGACGAGGCTACGATATAGCTGTGGATCTTTGAAAGGAGGAGATTGGGATTTTTGTAGTTTAAGGTTAAGAGGGAGAGGGGTGACCACGGTTTTAAAGGCATTAATGCCACTGTCCCGTAGCAGTTCGTGGGTAAATTTTTGTTGGGTCATAGTGATGCCTTCAGGTAAGTAATTTATCTCAATGCCAAGGAAGAATTTCAGGGGGCCCAAGTCCTTGATAGTAAAAACCTTGTGCAAATGGAGCTTAAGTTCATTCATGATAGAAGGAGTATCACCCGTAAGGATAATATCGTCAACATATACAGCTGCAAGAGTAAATGAATTAGTAGTACGTTGGATAAAAAGCGAAGCATCATATTGAGATTGAGTAAACCCTTGTTTTTGAAGCTCGAAAGTGAGCTTAGCAAACCACTGACGAGAGGCCTGTTTGAGGCCGTAAAGGGACTTTTTAAGGTGACACACCGAGTTGGGAGAGTGAGTGAGACCTGGAGGAAGAACCATATAAACCTCCTCGTGTAAATCGCCATGGAGAAAGGCGTTGTTAATATCTAATTGATAAAGGGACCAAGCCTTGGAGGAAGCCAGAGCAATAATACAGCGGATGGTAGTCATTTTAACGACGGGAGAGAAGGTCTCCTGATAATCGATGCTGTATTCTTGAGTATAGCCCTTAGCAACTAACCGAGCTTTATAGCGTTCAAGTGTACCATCAGATTTCAGTTTAACTTTGAAAACCCATTTACACCCAATAGGCTTCTTTCCAGGCGGCAGTGGAACAACATCCCAAGTATTATTTTGGGTAAGAGCATCGAGTTCATGTTGAATAGCAAGAACCCAGTTGGGATCTTTAATGGCGGAAGCATAGGTTTTGGGCTCATGATGAGTAGAGTGTGAGACAAGAAAAGCAGAATGTGAAAGGGGAAGATGGGTACTGGAGACAAGGTTGCACCAATGGGAAATGCTAGAGTTGCATACATAATCCTTGAGATGAGATGAAGGGTGGGATATGCGAGAGGATTTTCGAGTAGTAGTGGTAGGAGGGAAATATGTAGATAAATCTACAATGAGAGAGGGATTATTTGAAGTAGAGGAAGTGGTAGGATAGGTAGGGGAAGCCGTAGGGTGTGGCGTATTAGAGGAAGTAAGAGATGGGTCATCTTGGGAAGTGGGAACACTTTCATGGGAAGTAGTGGAGTGGGTAAGTGATGGTGAGGAGGGTAAAGACTGTGGGGTAAAAGGTGGAGTAGAAGGATGGGAAAGGTCAAAAGAGGTAGTAGTAGAGGGTAGGTAGATATTAGGATAGGGATGTATGGCAGGAGCTTTATTGTGAAATGGGAAATGTGTTTCATGAAATTGGATGTCTCTGGAAACAATGACTTGATGAGTAGATAGGTTGTACACCCTATAACCTTTTTGGCCAAAAGGGTATCCTAAGAAGATACAAGCATTAGCACGGGGTTCAAATTTCTTTCTCCCTTGTTTAAGGGTAGAAATGTAGCACAAACAACCAAAAGTTTTAAGATGAGTCAAGGAAGGAGTATGACCAAACAACCTTTCATAGGGAGAAACAAAATTAAGGGTAGATAATGGGAGACGATTAATCAAGTAGCAAGCACACAAGACACATTCTCCCCAAAATTTAAGAGGGACGTTTGACTGAAAATACAATGCACGAGCCATCTCTAACAAATGCCGGTGTTTACGTTCGACAACCCCATTTTGTTGCGGGGTGTCGCTACAACTCCGGTGATGAACAATGCCTTTGGAGCGAAAAAGACGCAACATAGAGCCATCACAAAGTTCCTTGGCATTATCGGAGCGAACGGTTTGGACAATGCCATGAAACTGAGTGGTGACATAATCAAGGAAATAAGTGAAATGATCAACAGCATTAGATTTGTGTTTCATTAGAAAGACCCAAGTACATCGTGTAAAGTCATCTACAATAGTGAGAAAATAAGAACAATTATCATAAGTCTTGTGACTATAAGGTCCCCAAACATCGAGATGTAGTAATTGAAAAGGGCGAAGAGACTTGATAGTACTAGTAGGAAAAGAAAGGCGAGTTTGTTTAGCCCGAGGACAGACGGTGCAAATGACATTATTCTTGAAGGTCTTGAGATCAAGAGAAGGACAAAGTAACTTCAAATTATGCATAGATGTATGGCCAAGGCGTAGGTGCCAAAGCAAGGAAGGATCCGTAGGGGATGTATGGCGTGCAAGAATAGCATGAGATGGAGATGGCACGGCGACGGGAGAAATACAGTAGAGACCATGATGAAGATTACCAAGAACCAGTGGTTCTTTCATCGAAGGGCCCTGAACAAAACAACAAGAGTGAGAAAATTGAAGAGTGACTCCATTGTCAACACATAAACGTTGAACAGAAATGAGGTTGAAATGAAACTGTGGGACATAAAGGACATTAGTAAGAAAGATGTTATCAAACAGTTTCATATCACCAACCATAGTTACGCGCACTTTACGACCATCGGGAATGGTCACATAGTGGTGATGATCATCAAGAGGTCGAACATTAGTAAGAGACACCAAAGAATGGCACATGTGGTCCGTGGCGCCACTGTCAATGATCCAAACAGAAGCATCAGGTTTAGATAAAAGACAAGATATACCTGCAAGATGTTGAGTGTTTGAGGTGATAGGAGAGGTAGAAGGAGACTCATCAGGAGTAGGTTTAGAGTGCTTGCCAAGAAGAGACAATAGGTTGTTGAACTGAGTGGTTGTAAGGCTTGTTTGTTCAAGAGAAATATCATCAGAAACAGTGGATTGAACGGCAGCGGCTAAGCGTTTGCCCGGTTTGGAGGAAGGCGGATAGCCATGTAGTTTGAAACACCGTTCAAGAGAATGACCACCAATTTTACAATGGTCACAGTAGTAGCGGGAAGTGCGTTTGTTTCCAGAAACAGATGGAGGACAAGAAGTAGCAGAATGTTTGGGAGGAATGTATTTGCGGTCAGAAATAAAAGCCATAGGTGCCGGCGAAGAACTCGAAAGATGAGTAAGCTCTTTATGACGTTGCTCTTGTAGAAGGAGGCGATAAGCTTGAGAAATGGTAGGAGGTTGTTCCATCATGAGGATGTTTGTTCGCACCTGTTGGAAAGAATCAGTAACCTTCATCAAGAAATGCATCATCCTTTGTGCTTGTTGTAGGGCAAGGTATTTCTTAGTGAGACCACAAGTACAACCGTTACAGGAACAAAAAGGCAGAGGATGCAAATGGTCAAGCTCATCCCATAGAGCTTTCATCTTAGTAAAGTAATCAGAAATATGTTGATCGGAGTGCTGAGTCATGTTGGTAATGGCTTCTTGTAAGGAATACAGTTGAGCAAGGGAAGCTTGGCCATACGTATCTTCAAGATCGACCCAAATTTCACGAGCCGTACTGCAGTACATAATACTCTTAGCGGTTAAACGATCCATAGAGGCGATGAGCCATCCAATTACCATGTTGTTGCAGCGAGTCCAAGCCGGAAAGTCAGAAGAAGAAGATGCTGGTTGAGATAAAGAACCATCAACAAAGGACATTTTATTTTTAGCAGTGAGACCGATAATCATCGAGCGCTTCCAGTCGGAGTAGCCGGTGCCATCAAAAGGAGTGGAAACTAGTTTAGAACCGGCGTGATCAGATGGATGGAGATAGTAAATGCTGGCAGGATTTTGTGTAAGGTCGAGAGTACCGTCGATAGCCATTAATGACGAAGAAGGAAAAGGTAGGGTTAAGAATCACGCAAAAAAAAAACCAGACGCAGAGAGGAAGAGAAAGAATACAAGAATGAAGAGGATCGAAAGTTAGGCTGATACCATGTCAAATATGTGATTCTTGGTTTAGACCAGCTTCCATGGAAGCTTGCTTGTGTTACAGTAATGGCGAAAGAGAGAAAGTTTTAGAAGAGAGAAAAATGAGAGTATTGCACTCTTTCTTGTATTCTTATTATTTTGTCTTGTTGTGTAGTACATCTCTTTAAATAGGAGAGTAAAACAAAACAAAACAGAAAGGTACAGCTATTACAATAGTTTGTTACAAAGAGTATTGAGCAAGAAAAGTAATGTATACAATTATCTAACAGAATACAAGAATACATATATGAAAATACTACTATTAACACAAGCAATAAGCAAAGTAATCATCATCATTTGCTCAATTGTCATCAGTTACTATAGAGTCTTCAATGTTGATTTTTAGCTTTAGTTAGATTATTATAAAACATTCTTACCTTTCCCTCATAGTAATTACTTATTTTCATCATTCCAACATATAATGCTTTAATTTTTCATTATATTTACATATAATTCATGTGGGACTAATATTAAATTATCTATCTTGATCGAGTATGTAATTTTTTTTAATATAATTATGAAATACCATTTTTATCTAAATAATTAATAATATGATGAGAAAAAATGATCAAAATAATTAAATTACTATATATATGAAAGTTTAAAAAATCTCGTGCATTACACGAGTATTATACTAGTATAAATTGAAAAAATTTAACTTTTTGAAGGTGATTTTATGCGTTAATATTTCTAAATAAGCTTACTAACAAGTTGGACATTAATTAATTAAGATAATTATAGACGTATTGAATGATATTTCTTATATTCCTTAAAGAAGTTCTCATCCACCATTTTGAACGTTCTATTAGTTGTTCTCATAAAGTTAATTTTTGTTTATATTATATTTTGGATAAAAATAATATTATTCATTCTCATTTTAATATTGTAATGATGCTTATTGTCCTTATATATTTTCCACTAACTTTATTTTAACATATTTATATTTCTTATTGTATTCACATGTTTCCCACTGACTTTATATAAATATTTTGTATCAATTAATTATGATCCCCATATATTTTCACTATTTTTTAAAAAAAAATTTTAATGTTTATAATTCTTATTTTTTCTACAACAAATTTATTATTCTATAAAATAATATATTCACTATTAAAAAAATTTATTTTCCAAAATTTTCTTAAATATTCATTGTGAGAATTTTACTAAGAAAGGGATAGAGTAGTTAGAATTAAGGGTAGTTAACGTCTAGGGACCTATGATTGGTATTATCATTAAATTTCCTTTTATCATTTATTGTTGCTTTTTGAGTGGGTAAGTAGTTAGAAAGACGGCAAAACATTTTGGTACTATGGACTAAAATAGACACGTCTTGTGAAGTTGCATTGTGATTTATTGCGAACGTAACGCATGCATAATTGCATTCACACCATTATAAGTTGTATGCGGACAAACTTGTTTAGAAACAATAATATTGAATTGACTCAAATTTAATATTTGACAGACTAATAAAATTTCAATTTCAATTTAAAAAAAATTTCACGATGGTTGAAAAAACTAGTTACAGTACAAAAGATAGTGTGAATTGTAAAACTTAAGGTATTAATATCATGTCATTTATCAAATGTTACGAAAATATTTTGATAACACTTATAGGAAGTATCATAAATTAAGATTGAAAAATTAAGATAATACTATAAGAATAATGACATTTTAATGGAGTGACAAAAACATTACATCACAAAAAATTTAAAAATTTGAGAATAACTCCCCAAATACAGAATTATCATAATCATACTAATTATTTTTCGGCTTATTCTCTAAAGATCACTGCCTCTACATGTCAAACTCTTAGAAATTAAAGTTGATGAAGTTAGCCTATACATAATGAATATATTGATGATGAAATTTAAATTAGGTGGATGATATTAAAAAAATATACGTAGATATGAGTATTGATCAGTATGTATTAAAATTGTGTGTTGATTTCAAAGGATAAGAGAGACTATTTTTGAATACCAATAATATACTTTATTATTGTAGAAATTAGCCACAAATACATGATTTTCATCGATATGATCAGTTAATTATTAGCTCGAAAATATTTTGTTCATTATTATTAACCACTCTACTATAGTATTATTAGCCCTTTTATTTATCGTCATATGACTTTGGAATAGTATCTGATCATTGGCATATAAAGTGTATGTGCACCCTGTATTTTCCCATAATTATATTTAATTCACTATAATTCTAACCAAGTTTATCACTATAATTCTACTATAGTATTACTATGAAAAAAATGAGAGTTTCAAATCATATTTCAATTGACCGATACTTTCTCTAGGTAAAATTTTTAATTTATTTTCATCTAGCGTAAATTTTCCCTTGGCCTATAATATAATCAAATAAAAACTAAATTTTTACCTGAAGACGCCAAATTTGATCGCCACAAGCTTTAACTTGAAAGCGATTTTCGTAGAAGTAGCGACGAGCTTTTTCGACCTCTTGACTGGCTTCCTCCGAGCCATAGTTGGGATCAAATTCCCATATTTGTCGCCCAACAAAATTATTTGTACTAAATAAGTATGGATCATTTGCCCCTTCTCCAATCTTTAACCTCCACATATTTTCAACTCATATATGTATTATTAGTTAGCTGATTTGCTCATACTATATATAGTGCCCTCCGCCTCTCTACTGAAAAATGACGCGAATTTATAAGCTATGAACCACAATTAGCTATACGTCAATTATTCACTCTCTATAGAGAGGATAAGAAGAGTATATATGCACTCAGGACCGCTCTCAGAGGGTAATTTTAAGGTGAAACGCTTAGGGTCCAACTCATGAAAGAATTTAAATTGAGCTAATTTTTATAATTAAAAATTAGTAATTTCATAAGTAGCTTCTAACATGCATGAATCGAACTTGAAGCATTTGATTTCTCAGTTAAGCGCATGACTACTGAATAACATAGTTGGAGAAAAAATAACTGAAACTTTATACTTATATATTGTTGAGCATTTAGCGTCTAATAATCCTAAGTTAATAATCACTAAGTACTAATAAAGTAGTGGGACAATATATATTATTAAATTACGTGGTCCAAAATAGTTCAAAGGATAGGACAAAACGGAAATAAGGAAAACCAAGTCAGCACATAAAGCCGACTCGGCTTTCCTTGACATGGAACTAAAGCCGACTCGACTTTAGGTTCTGGAAACAGAATTTGTCCAGAAGGAAAAGCCGACTCGGCTTTCCTTGATATGGGTCATAAAGTCGACTCGGCTTTTGGCTCTGTTATGACCGGTGGGTCATTTCTTGATCTTTGAATTAATGGCATTGGATTCCTATACTAATTCCACAATAATTCTGAGGTTATTATGGATTATAATGGTGAATAATGTTCATGAATGTCATGATTTATGACATTGAATTGGATGATCATCAATTTGATCATTAAGGGTGATTATTGTGCCATGACCCTTAGGTTATACTCTTGTAGTATAAATAGGGGCCTTTGGTGATGAGTTGAGTACACTTTTTTCTGAATTCCTCTACTCTTATTCTCATTTGTTTGTGCTTTGTCAAGAGAGTAATTAACTTTTGCTTAAAGCTTTCATTTCTTATAATTCTCAATCACATTGTTGTTAAGTGGTATACTCTAAGTACTAAGAGTATATTGTGTTGTTTGTATCTCGTTGTGAATTTCCATTCATAAACCCAAGTACCTTTGTGGGGGGAAATATCACAAAAGGAAAGTGATCACACGCCTACAACAAGTATTAAGCTTCCGGGTAACGGTTGTCGTTACAAACTAATCTTCAAGCTTATTTTAGCATTGTTTATGTAATTTCATTTTGTCATCAATAAAGAGATAAATACAAATTCCCGTTTGTAATTTGTATTTTGCGTTATATATAATTAATATATACAAGGATCCTTTTTATTTTTCACTTAGAGTCTAAAAATTATCAGGAACAACACTGTAAGCAACCAATCAAACTCTAAAATAGAAAGGGTCTTGAAAAAGATAAATAAATGACAACAAAATCGCATGAGAAAATCAACATGCACGTTAATGACAACAACAATTAAATTAAATGTTATAAAAATAGTCATAATACCAGATAATAAAGTTAGATAATCAGTAAAAACTGTATCATCTTACTAAGAGACAGAAGGCTCGAATACACATGGCGCCTCTTATACTTTTTCTTTTGTACTTTATCCGTTCCATAATACTAGCAATTGATTGCGACATTTTCCCACATAATATGTCACACACAGTAGCAAGTATTATGAAACGGAGGAAGTATTATTTTTTTAGACTTAATAAGAAAAAAGTACTCATTATGTTTTAATTTGATAAGGAATAAAGTAAAGGAAGATATATTGAAAATTGATTGAAAAAACATAATATTACAAATGTAACTTTACTAAATTATTTTCTCAATTGCTTTTATTAATGACAAATACTCTTTATGTTTCTCAATTGGCTACGTATACACCCAAACCGCAGCCAATAGATTTTTTTTCACTAGTGAAAATAACTCAAGTAATCTCTAATCTACTTAATTTTCCTTTTTAGTATATCTTGATGAATTTGCTTTTGGATGTGACTCCATTACATTTCTTATTTCCAAATACTCATTGCTTTAATTCATAATACTTACTTTTTTAGTTTTCATGTCAAAAGTGTATGAAACTATATGATTGGGATAGAATCATGGAAAGTAATAAGTAATCTCTTCGTTTTTTAATGAAGTTCACATAAAGAACGTTTATGAGAATTAAGAAAAACAAAATCTTTTGGATAGTAGATGTAAAGTATTAATTTATTGAATAATACTCCTTTCGTTTCTTTTTTATTGTCCATTTTCCTTATTTGGTCAATTCACTCTAATTGTCCACTTTCTATTTTTAGCAAAGATTTTTTACCTAAATACCCCCAACTACCCCAACTTATATTATTTAAAATACCCTACCTACCACCTTTTCAATTATTATAATCACTTAAATACCCCAACTACCACCTTTACAATTATTATAATCACCTAAAATACGCCACTACTATTTTTCTTAATTTGCGTGCCCACTAGAAAGTGGACAATAAGAAAGAGGTGGAGGGAGTATTATTTTTGATGAAATAAATGTGAGAACCATAATCATTAAAAAAATATTTTAAAAAAATAGCTGAAAAAATATGGAGATCAACTAATAAAAAAAATTATGTTTATAGTTAGTAGGAAACATGTGGGATTTATAAGAAATTTAAAAATATAAAATGAAGTTAATAAGAGATATGTGAGGATCATAAATATTATTAAAATATTAAAATAAAGATATTTTTAGACTATAAATCATTATCGTTATGACTATTTTTTTTTTGAAACATGGTTATGACTATTTAATACCACTAAAAAAAATCGATTAAATGATAGAGAGGATACTCTAATCTATTCCCTAACATTCCCAGAGTTCTATTTCCTTCTAAACACAAGAGTCTTTTCGATCTAACCCTATGGTCTCGTCACTCCGAAGCGCCACAAAACAACCGACCATCGAGTGAACTTTCGGAAACTTCTTGGCTTCGTCTTTCTACTGAGTACAAACATCTAACCAGTCGGCAATCGGTAGTCTACTCCGGATCCACCGCCAGTACGCCATTCGCTCCTGCCGCCACTCTTCGTTTGTTTCAGGTATTTTGATGAATTTTATAATTGGTTAATCTACATTCTTTTCATGCATTTTCCGTTGAATCAAAATTGTAAATTATCTGATTAAATTTGTAGTTAGATCAAGTATGATTCATAATTATTTGATCTTGATTAGTATTTTGATTATTATTGAAATTTAATTAATTATTATTTTGATTAAGCGTATTTTCAGGGTTTAAATTTTTTGAATGATTTGTGGAGTTATTGTTGTAACAAAAGATGTGATATGTGTTCTCATCAACTTACAAGCTTTCAGGAAAATCTTTAGAATTAAGATATTCCCAGGACTATTTAGATCGAGCTAAATTAAATGAATAGGACTTATAAAAGTAAAAGTGGAGCGGTCTAGGTGAATTTGTTACAATGGTGTACTGTTTTTGGGCCATGTCGAAGAGATGCGCTATGTACAGCCTTAGTCTATTAATCGGACCACATCCAAAATTATGTTTTCAAGTGCAAACTTTGTAGGTTCCTACTTCCCATCACTAATTATGCTACCTACTTTAATGGTTGCTTAGGGATTAGGATGCCTATCTGTGTGAAATAAGCCTAATATTTGTAATGAGTTTTTTTGATTACTTTGAAACTTGTAAGAACCTTTTTTGTTTGATAGTATTTGTGATTAGTGGTGAATTTTGATGTAGTTTATAGTTTAAGTTTGAACTAGTTATTAATGTTTGTTTTTTACAATTTAATTAAAACTCAGCATGGACAATTGGGATAATTTAAATGTTATTCTTTGTAAATCATTGTTTGATGAAGACAATTGGCTTAATTAAACCGATTGCTAGATGAAGACCATATTTTTTTTACAACTTCATTATAAATTAGTGTTAACATGGTGAAGTGCTAATAAGTAGAGTCAATCTTGTTACATTATGTGGCATTGGGATGACATGGAATGGTGATTGAAAAACTTGGGAAAATGTGAAGGTATGTCCTCTGTGGATGTTTGTTTCCTTGTTAACAACTTAAAAAGGATCAAACTTGAAGCTCTCCTAAATGTTGTGCTTCATTAAGGACCAGTATTGCATAAAGATTGCAAGTATGTAGAAAGTAATAAAACAACTTTTGGGATGTCAAAAATTTATAATGTCATTTTAGCATACTATAAAGACGCACATTCCTTCTCAACTGAACTTAGCTTAATCGGGATCGAGAGTGTTTTGCCTTCATTCATTGCTTCCTTTTTAATACATTAGTCCTATTCATGATTTATGTCTGAATCAATAACCTTGAACCATTCTATTTGGATAGATGAGTGAGACACATGGAGTAGTTTGGATTGATGATTAGTTGCATTAAAGTGTGGGTTTCATAGATGATATTTTAAAGAAGAAAATAGAAGGGAAAATAAGGTTGGAAAAGGAAAACAATAGGTTTTTATTGGGGGCATCCCGTATTTAGCGACGCGCTACACTTTGTGTTTATGTAGTGAAAAATATGTAAAGGTTTCATTGATAGGTTTTTAGAGTTGGTGGATATCGATATCATGAAAATGAGGAAGATAGGGCTAAAAAGACAGTAAGGGAAATGCAGGAATATAAATTGTGGTGCTTGGAAAAGGATAAAAATTGGAATGGAATTGGTGTTATTATGGAAGAACCAACATTTAACGATATAGTAGAGGTTTGCATGATAAACGACAAGATTATCAAAGTGAAAATTGTATATAATAAAGAAATTTGAACGTCTTAAATGTCTGCCTTAAGTGTCTGCATGGCAAGTAGCATTGAGGAGTCAATATTAAAAAAGAAAAATTTATGTGAATCTCGATGATATGGTTTAAAACATATTAGTGTATGAGTTTTAAAATGAAGATGATTTGAAAGGAGATGTAGCACAGTAGGGGTATGTTGCAGTTGTTACGGAAGCGTCCATGCATGTTTTGGCTATAGGAATAGGAATGCAGGATGAGATTCCTCTTTGGATTTTGCTCTTTAATATGATTTGTTGGTTTCTAACCCATAGTTCAAGACGAGATTTAGTCACTTGGTGATTTTTAGAACTAGAGACAACGCAATCCAAATTGACTATTTTGTGACAAAGTTGATACACTACTTAAATTGTAAAAGGTTATTCCGAGATAGCGGTAGCCACCCACCACAAACTATGATGTTCACTTTCAAACAAGACCAAAGGCAAAGAAAACAAAAGAGGAACATAGAAGTAGATGGTGTATATTACAGGAGGGTATTTCTTAAGTTAAAGTTGTTAAAGAATCTGATTGGAGATGACTTAGGATGTGGAGGATACTAGGAGTCTAGGACAATGAAGAAAGTTATGTCACTCTACTAGCTAAGGAGATTTTAGGAGAACTAGGGGTACTATCGTGGTATACAACGTGACCAAAACTGTGATTAAGGAAAAGAAAAATTTATCTTGCATTAGTATTATGCAGGAATGGGAAAAGGTTTTCGAAACTTAGAAAAAAGTAGCAATTCGCTGGTGGAACTGAAGACTTCTAAATAATGTCTTTGAATATGATACCATATTAAAAATGCATAAGTGTACATTCCTCCCCATTTGAGGTGCAGGCCCTATCTCTGCCTTTGTTTTCCATTCTTACATATCTCTCTTGTTGTTCAGCTATTTTGTGCCCCTACTTTTTAGGTCCCATTCTTCTACTTGTTCTTTTAAACTGTTTTTTTTGTTGCCTTTGAATTCCTCCTTTGGGCCCTTGAAATCTTTGAATACTTAATGTCAATGTATTGCAAAACTTCACATCACATTTCTTGATATTATGCAAGTTGAGAATCCCAAGCTTGAAAGAGGTGTCATTGGTTGCTTTTGTAGTGCTAAGACTGGAGATGAATCATGTTGCTTTGAAATAGGTGACATATCTCTCTTAGTCTTATATTGCTAGGATGAATAGGGAAATCTAATACAGCAGATATGATCCTTTTATAGAAAGTTTTAGTGTTTGTTGTTGAACAAAATGACCTTAAAATCAACTAGGACCGTTATAATTTGCACATATAGGGCATAGGCACTCAAATGTACATTATGTACGCATACAATGTTTTATAAAATCAAAAAATTACCTTACTGTGTTCTGTAGTCAAATTTGGAAATTATCAAGATCAGTATAACTAATTTTAGTTTCCTACCGTTAATACTTTTTAAATTTTGAAACCAAACAGTTAAAACTGGCAGCATTTTCACTTTGTACAGGACCTTAGTCGCTGGCTGTACTCTGTAATAGACTGACCTTAGCCCTGCAAACAACCAAACCAAATGCAGACACAATCTATTGTTGACAACAAGTGTTGTTGAGACAGAAGGACAGGGTTTGTGAACAGTTTTCGAGCAACTGTTAAGCTCTTAAAAGACTCTTCTTATTATTATCCAACCCCCCTCCCTTAGGGATTACATGAGGTATTTATAGGATTTAAATAAATAGATTTGACAGAATCTAACCAATATAACTGCCTCATAACAGAATGTAACTGCCTAACGAACTATGCTATTATTTTGGACAGTTGGCCTAAAAGCATAATTTCCATGCATGACATATTCCTTCATCCAGTCTGTTTCTGTTGTGGGGCAGGGTATGGCCACAAGTGCTGTGTTTCTGCTTTTTTGTACATTCTTATGCTGCAAGCCTGCAATATAGATAATTCCTGAACAAATAATTCATGGAAATATTATTTGATGATAAGTGTCATGTTTAGGATTCAGATCATTGATATTTACACTCTTGACATTTATTTCTTCGATTGTGAAAAATTATGGGATTAGTTGGCTCAAGATTCTCAACTACTTATGAATGGAGATACCTAGCTACCAAATCTTGTGCTTTACTTGGTAAAGTGTGAGAACATTAAATCCTAGTAATTATGTTCTTGGTGTCTTTCTTGTAATTTGTCATCTGTTTCAAATGCAAATAATGTTCAATGTCAAGAAAATGACAAAATTAGGGCATCTTTGTTTGGTTTGTCCTCTGCTGCATCTTATTTGATGGCTCATTTTGGATTTGAATGTTGCGTTAGTAACTTAGTTTCTAAAAGCTCTCTTAGAAGTGACTAAGGCGCTAGGGCAATGAGTTGGGCACCTTTGTAGGGTAAACCATGGAAAACATGCGTTTGCGAAAGCGGTCGCGATGTCACAGAAAACGGCTATAATGGAGAAATAACACAAATTGCGGCCAATGTGATGTGATTTTCGAAAAATGGTCACTTAAGGGAGTTTTGAACTTATAGTTGCATTTTTTTATCGAACTATTATTATGCAATAATATGCCTATAGCTATTGTAATTGCAATATGAGGTTTTTTTAGTGTAGAATTGAATAATTTTCTAGTAATTATTAATTATGTTGTTTATCGACTTTAGTTATGAGTAACTATAATTTAAGGGTATTAATGAAACTTTAACAGGGAGATAAGTAACGTTGTAACGGTGAAGTCTCGTTATAACGGTAAAATAACGAGTACTGTCAATGGCGCGTTTTGACCATGAAAATTCATGCACCGTTATATAACGGGATTTAACATCGCGACAACTCTCAAACAAGTTACATAACGTGCGTTCTATTATGTAACGAGGGAGTTTTTATTGTATGGGCTAGACAAAAGAATTCCTTAAGGCGAGTGTCTCAGATCTGCTTCTTGTGCTAAAAGACAAGCGCCTAAGAGCGCCTTAAAACATTTGAGCTGCCCTTCTTCTTCTTCTTCTTCCTCCTCTTCTTCTTCTATATTAATGTTCTCTTCTTTTTTAACTTTTATTTTCTAGGTTTTTTGGGGGTTTTTTCATTTAAACCCAAAGGGTGGCGCTTTTGCATGGCGTCTAGAGCCTTTGCCTTAGTTTTCCTCGTGCTTTTGAAGCTAAGATTATTATTGCACATTTGTGGGAAATGCTTTTTCAGTTTATCAACCATCTTTTGCTTTAGCTAGTTAATAGTTAGCCGCCTGGTAAGAATTATTGCAAATGTTTGGAATTGCAAATTGGTATATATAGTTTGCTTTAGTTTTGTTTGAACACTAAAATCTCTTGCTAAGCTTTGAATATTAGCAAAATAACTTATTGGACCTTATAAACTCGTACAATGACTGTCAAGCTCTCATCCCCTGCTTTTGTTGACCTTTTCCACCAAAGAATTTTAGTGTGAACCTTGTAAATTGCTTTTATTTTGTGGTCTATTTATACTGGGCTTTATTGTTGCCATGAAGATTAGTATGGTTGGTAGCAGAGGAAAGGGATCCAAATCACAAACCAAACGTGTTCGATCTGGCCCTTCTGAACCTCTGCCTTTGAAGAATAGTCTTGATGAATCAGCTGATGTTGCTTCAGATGGAGAGGGAAAGAATAATGATGTTTCAAACACCAAAATGATCCCATTAGAAGAACAGATGGAGGAGATAATATCTGATTCTCTAAGTGATGGAGCTGAAAAAAAGGGGCAAAATGCTCTTGAAATTAACAATATTGAGAAAGATATTTTGACGGAGACGAATGTTGATAGAACCGATAATGTTTTTACCCAAGAAGGAACGATAGACGATGTCAAAGAGGTTGGTGATGGAGGTCACACAGCCACTGGCAGTTTTGAAGACAATGAAGGATCAACTTATGAGAAGAAGTTAGAGGAAGACGAGGCACCATTAGAAGGGCTTGACAAAAATGATGCCAGTGGTGGAAATGCAATCGAGATGATTGCAGAAGATTTGTCTACTTGTAACAAAATTTTGGTATGTTCTGATCCTGGAGTAATGGAAATCATGACAGAGACTATGGAAAATCACAAAGAACCAAGTAAACTGGATGCAGATGAGCTAGTAGGCATGCCTTCAGATGAGCTAGAACAAAATGCAACCATTACTGATGACATAAAGGATTTTCCCAGGAAGGTTAATAGACCCAAGAGAAAAGTAATTAAGAAAATCATGGTTAAGAAGAAAATGGTGCGGAAGCAAGGTACAACTGTAAACAGAGAAATCCCACAACCTTCAGAAAATAACAATACACCTGATAACGCATGCAAAGTAGGCACCAAGCATGCAAATGATGAAGTAAAGGCATCAGACGTGGATGCCACATTGTTTGAAGAGTGCAAAGATAATAATGACAATGTAAAGGATGCAGAGAAGGCTGAGTTGAAAACTTCTGTAAAACTCAATAAGAAGCGAAACTTAATCAGTAAAAAGAAGGCTCTTCAAAATCATTCAGGTGTAGAAAATTTGGAAACTGTTCAAAAGCCTCAATCAGGGAATGACGAATTGGCGATTAAAGAGCATGTTGGAATCTATAAGCCACATCTGGTAAATGAAGAGGTGGACAAATCTAGGGATAAGGTGAGCTCCTCGAAGAGGATTATAAAGAAAAATGTGGTTAAAATGGGCTTGCAGGAGATGGATGCCAAAGATATGAATAAGTCCAACCCATTAAAAGAGGGAAAGTCGTCTAAGAGAGATAGCATGGGGATGATATTCATGTGCAATTCAGACACAAAAAAGGATTGTTATCGATACAAAGTCTTTGGGCTACCTGCTGGTAAGCAAGATACTGTTTTGAAAATTTACAAGGGCATGAGACTTTTTCTGTTTGATGTTGACCTGAGATTGATGTATGGAATCTACAAGGCTGCTGGCCCTGGGGGTTACAATATTGAACCCAGGGCATTTAAGTCACAATTTCCTTCTCAGGTTTGTCTGACTCCAAGCTTCTCTTGCTTTTCATTACTTTGACTTCTATGTAGACTGTGAAGGATGTTCTTGAAAAGTGTTAATAGAATGGAAAACGGAAATGATAAGCTTCTGAATGTTCCCTCTTCTTAAAAAGCGTACATAGGCACTGAAGCTGAACGCGTAACATGCCTAAGGCCTTTTTATGTCTGGGCAACGTGATTTAGATAAGGGGCACCTAAGGCCCAAAATGGTGCACTTAAGGCGCTATGTGCAAATAGGTGCACCTAAAAAAGGGCAAAAAGGCACACCTATGCCTTTTTTCTGCCCGTCTGCATCCACTTTTTAAGCACCTCACTTTGATGAGGCACACGCTTTGCACCTAGGCTATAGGACCTACTATTGCTGTAGGGTGCTTTGCGCCTTTTAAACATTGATGTGCCTTACAGAGTGTCAATAAGTGATTTGTGGCAAAGTAGAGTAGGAACTACTTTGCAATCATTGCTATAGTGCAGAAAAAAATCTATGTGCAATTAACATTGAACACCCCCTATATGTGCCTCCGCTATCAGCCTGCTCACCACCTGCTTGGTAGTTGCCTGGTTCATGCTAAATCTTTGAATTAGCTAGGTAGAAATTGGATCATTATCAAATGTGCTGGATGACATTCTCATTACATGTGCATATGATTTATTATGGTCTTCTTAATGGACATCTCATTGTGTTTGGCTCGTTAGCTAGAAAATTGGCAAGTGAAATATGGATGTCACTACAAATGTAAGGAACTTTGAGAAATTGAATAGTCTACATGCCTCCCTATTGATTTATTTTAAGAGAGTTTAGGCTACTTATTTATGGACCTCCATGCATCCAATATATGGTTACCATGGTTGATATGATTGTTTCTTTGAAGCACATTTTCTTCAGTATGCATATGTTTTAAGGTTATTACAGGCTTCAGTGGTGCTTACTGCTTAGCATGCTATTCCTTTGAACATCTACATGATATTTGGCTCAAGTGGTTGTAACTAACATGGTCAGATTTGAAATATGTAATTGTTTATTCATGTAGTCGGTCATGCAGCAATTTGGCCTTACCTATTATACAGTTCGATGCTGCTGCTATTGTGTTATGTTGCATGTATCTTCACTTGGCTTCGGCTAAAATCGGCTTGGACAAAATATTTCAGGATCAAAAGGGTAAAGGATTGGAAACTAATTTCCAAACCTTGCTTTTGACAGGTTCGTTTTTCCGTCCTTGAAGATTGTGTGCCATTAGCAGAGGAAATTTTCAAAAAAGTTCTCAAGGATAATTACTACACAAAAACCAAGTTTGATTTCCAGCTGAACAGCGAGCAGGTATTAGATTATTGCATTTTAGTTTCCATGTTAAAAGTATATTTATCCAAGTTTTTGGACTATTACTGCTCACTCTGTGAACTGCTAATGGTCTTGAGAGTTTCTTTGCCTTACCTACCTTGCCAATGCCAACAGGTCAAGAATTTGTGTAAGCTTTTCCGTAAGACCAATAGGAAAGCTAACTCTACTAAAACAACTAGTGCAAGCAGAAGAGCAGCTGTCACCACTTCGTCTGCAAAAGCAGCAAATGCAAGCCGAAAAGCTGCTGCTGTGCAAGCAGCATGTACGAGCCGAAGAGCAGCTGCCGCAAAATCATCAGCACACCGTGACAGAAAAAGGAAAAGGATAGAGGATAGCTCCAGAGGAATAGCCAGATATTTTGAGCGGGTAAGAAGCCGGAAGGTTGCCAGGGAAGAAATTAGGTATGCTCCTTTGGTCGTAGCTGACAGGGAAGAAATAAGGCGTGCTCCTTTGGTCAGAGCTGACAGGGAAGAAATAAGGCGTGCTCCTTTGGTCGTAGCTTACAGGGAAGAAATAAGGCGTGCTCCTTTGGTCAGAGCTGACAGGGAAGAAATAAGGCGTGCTCCTTTGGTCGTAGCTGACCGGTATTACGGACGTCCTGTTTATGAGAGAGAATCCTACCAGTCAGCTGTGGCTCCGGCACCTTTATATCGTCCTTTACCAGAATACACTAAATATTCCTATGATAGAGTCCCTGAAGTTGATGATTCTTATAGAAGGAACAGAGTCATAGATCATCGAGATTTGATCCCTTCTTCTCGAGAATCAAGACGTCCTATTGAACGTGACCCCTATGACTCCTACTCGCGTAGAGAACCCACTCAAGCTTATAGAGGCTTGACATATAGCACCGGTAGAAGGAGAGAGAATTATGATTATACTTCTGATGAAAGGTACGCAGATCACCGAGTTGCTGAACACCGTTCTCCCTTGCCTTTTTATCGTAGGTATTGATTCTACCGAGCATTGATTTAACTATCTTTTAATGGTATACAATTGTACTTTTGCATAGGGATGGACTTATCTTAATCGGCATTGAGCCACTTTGATGTTATGTACTGAGATTTTGCTCTGACAGAGTGGTTGTTCCTTAGAATGCCACCCTTTTGTGTATTAGCTTGTGTTAGAATGCTAATGAGTGTATGGTACTTGATAATGAAGCCATTTGTGACATTTGCTTTAGGAACTCAAGCTAACTAGTTACTCCTTGCTGTAAGTGTACATTTAACTAGTACGATTACGGGTATCAGATCTTGTCTCAGTTGGAAAAAATACTGTCTTTTCCAAGCAAGGTACCGGGATTGTTTCTTACCTAGCCTACCCTTACCTCAGCCTACCCAATACTTGTTTGGTTACTAATATTTCCGTTGGTTGGGTGTATCTGTATCGTGTTGGTGTTGGCCTGCAGAACAAGAAAGAACTGCTTTTGAAATCATCAGTTAGATTTGTAACAATCACGGTAGACGAGAATTGCTCTAACTTAATTAATTATTTTTATTTATGCATTTCATTAATAGTACGCTTTACATAATTACAACCCCATTAAGAAGAAGAATAAAATGGTGTGAAGTTATTTATTAAACCACTAATTTAATAAGGAACAAAACTTGATTAGGGGGGCAGAAAATGATAAATTATGGTAACGGAACACGTTTCCTGTATTCAGCAAGTGCCCACAATGGGTAAATACTTCTATACATTGGATAATGCAACATGCAATTCTTCATGAACACTCCTGTGATTTCCTGTTGCCATCACAAAAAGGTATGATTAAGATTACTAATAATAGGCTTTCAATATGCAAACATTTCACATGTTAATTTTTAGGGAAATTTCTGAACCGAGGTTTGGGTTTACGCGTAGAACTCAAAGCTTTATAGTTGTTGGCTATTTATGCGTCTCACTTGTTCCACCATGACCTTTTTGCACATAAAATGTTAGTAAAACGTCTGCAAACGTTAATTTCAAAGCTTTATAGTTGTTGTACGGCTATTTATGCGTCTCACCATTTCATATGCCATTAGTTCTAACCTTTTTCCCCAAAATATAAACCCTAATTCTTTCCTTTTTGGCTTTAAGGGAAAAAATATAATTTTGATGAAAGATGATAGAGTTAGGGTTTATGTTTTGGGGAAAAAGGTTGAAATTGATGACATTTGAAATGGTGAGTCACATAAATAGGTGTACATCAGTCTTAAAGTTTCGACATTAACGTTGTTAGGTGCAAAAAGGTCATAGTGAAACAATTTTGTAAACTTCAGAGTTACCACGTGGATTTTTTAAAAGTTTTGATTACCACGTGGAAAACCCAAAACCTCAGGATTACCACGTGGAATTTCCCTAATTTTTTTATTTTGCTATATTTATATGATAAATGATGATAGAATATAAATTCATTAAATCAGAGAATTTGATGAGGTGAATGAGGTTTTACAATAATAATAATAATAATAATAATAATAATAATAATAATAATAATAATAATGAGGATGATATTATCATCATACTATTAGGGAATAAATTTCAAGTGCACTGACTATATAAGAAAGAGAAGTGGAATTAGAGTAGTCGATGCGGCGGTCGAAGAGGTATTAGGATCCTCTCGATTATTTTTTTCTTCATTATGAAATTTATTTTTGAATCAGAAATAAATTTTTCGATTATATTGGATGATGATGAACTCTTCAATGCTTGTTTTATAGTTTGTTTTATAATTTTTTTAAATGGTTATTATATAATTTGTTTTATATCGAGTTTGTTGAAGTGTCATGTGTTACCCACATGTGAGTTGTCCCACATCGGAGAAAGAGAAGAGTATGCATTACTTTATAAACTCAAGGAGTAACTTCTACTATTACCAATTGGTTTTAGTAGTGAACCTTCTTTGGGTTTATGAGTGGACTATTTCTTCTCCTCCTTGTTTGGGTTGCCCAGGCCCATCTTCCGATTTGTTATTGGGCCTTTATTCTGGGCATTTAATCTTACCACTGGTTAAGGGACTTTAATTGGAGATTCAGTCCCAATAGGTTTGTAACCCTTCTGGTGGGCTAAAATTCTAAGGATACTCACATGTGAGGGAGAGTGTTGAAGTGCCCATGTGTTACCCACATGTGAGTTGTCTCACATCGGAGAAAGAGATAAACTTAAGGAGTAACCCCCTACTATTACCAATTGGTTTTAGTAGTAGACCTTCTTTGGGTTTATGAGTGAACTACTTCTTCTCCTTCTTGTTTGAATTGTTCAGATCCATTTTTTAATTTCTATCAGAGTTAATCGATAGTATGATTTATTTTGAGCATGAGGTATGATTTGATTTATTTTTCATCAAATTTTGCTAAACATAGAATAGACAAAGACTTATGATATACCTGTTGGGGAAAATCACCATTTTCGAGTTGTGAATTGATCAATAGCTTTGCGGCGCGATGTAGAGGAGTAGGGTCTCTCTCCGCCTAATAACAATTATTTTTAAGAAAACTTGTTAAAAGAAGCTTAATTTCCTTTAATTAAATTTAACAATTGAAATAACTAGCAAATAACTAATTAATTAAATAATATCTTGTACTTGAAGTATATATACTTCATATATATAGTCCTACTTTGAAATAGTTATTACCTGTCCAGAATATATCAGGCCCATCAAAGCCCATCCTGTTTGAACAAGATTTGAGTTCCCCTTTAATGATACAAATTCCTGAGTTTCACCAATCACAATTATGTTACTTCACTACTAACTAAAGCTAACATTTTATTACACCACATTCTGTTGCTCTAACGTTGACTACAACAAATTTAACTTTTTGCGACATTGCATTTAATGGCATTAAAAAAATGTCACTAATTTATATTTTAGTGTAATAATTGTTGGTTTTAATTTTCAGGTGCTCTTTTGATAGACCGTCTTTTGTAAAGACGACTCTCAAAGTCCAGCCCAAATCTATGTTTAGAGTTGTAACAATGTATATTTAGAATTGGACTGCGCTTTTGATAGCCGTCTTTACAAAAGACGGTCTCAAGTAAGAATTTGTGTTTAATTTTAATTCCACTATAAATTGATTTAGTGATATTTTACTTGGCCTTTAGTGACATACTGGCATATGTAATTGTTGCTATAACCTATATTAGCATTTATGAGAAATATCATTAGAACCTATGTCGCGAAAATTTTTAATATGATTTTTTTATTATTATTATTATGGGCATGAAATATTAGAGTTAAGTTGAGTAAATTACCTTATTAGGGCATGAAACATAGCTCTCACCCCAACCACCATCTTCCTTTTGGTTTGTGAGTAAAAATTCAACAGCCTTTCTAACAGCAGCACAATTATAGTATGTTTTCCCAGCTGATGCAAGCCCACCAAGTGCAAACCATGTTCCATATATGAAACAAATGCCCCAATTTCCATACCTATAATCAATTATTATGTAATTAATATGTATTCATTTTTGATCGGTTTTTTATCATAATTTCTATAAACGAGATATATGATAATCGATAAATAATGCAAATAATATTAAAATTGATAACTCACCATCCTCCATTAGGATATTGAGTGTTCTCAAGGAACTTGACTGCATTTACAATGAAAGTTTCAATCTCTTTCTTTCTGTGTCCTGGGTATAACTTCTTGAACAACACTAAAGCTGAAATTGCTGATGATGTACACTCAACATACCTGTAATTTGTGGGATTATTTGTTATAATTAGTTTTGTATGTAACAAAAAACCATATAACAGACTGTTTGGTAAATGGTTGTTGGCTAATTTGAAAACTGATGGTAATATTGGCTTATAAGCCCAAAGTGAAATGTTAATGTAGTTGTTTGGTAAAATTTATTTCAAGAAAAAGTGGTTCAAAAAGCTAATAACTAACAATTGAGTATGTTACTATTGTTTTTAAGGGCGGATCCAGCTGGATTTCGCACCTGCACGTGAGGCCATCGAAATTTTATAAAAAATTTGTAATTTATAGGATTTGAACCTAAGAACTTTTATATTGAAGTGATTATGGGACACTCATGAGTCATGACCAGTTGAACCACACACTTTCTATGTGTATCTTTTGTCTCTTACATACTATTCTTATTAATTCGTAATTTGAAAAATTAATGACTCGATATGAAAAATCATCGAAATAGATTATAGAATATTATTTATAGGGTTGAATACAAAACATTAACTTTTATCATATATACGCACAAATTTTTATCACTAAGTTTGAGTTTCGGATCCGCCATGGATTGTTTTTGGTTTTGGCTTTAAAGTCAACTATATATTTTGGGGATTTAAAAGTTAATACGAAATAATTTTTTAATTGTTTAACCGGTCGTTAAAACAAAAAGTCAAATTCATACAAAAGAACCAATAAAAAGTAATTTATCAAACAGACTCGAAATCAAAAGTCGTATGAAAAAAAAAAAAAAAAAAAAAAACTCACTCATGCTCAACTACAATATCTTCAAAGAATTCTGTTGGGTTGAGAAGCTGTAGAAAGTACCAAAAATTAAATGGTTAGGAAGATATATTATATTTTAGGGTTAATTTTAAATAATTGATTAAAATTAGGTTAATTATTTAAATAATCCATAATAGCTTAAACTCACCTCTAACCATTCTTGAGCTCCGGCTGGTTCCCAAGCTGCTACCCCTCCTTTTTTACTCTGAATATTAGTTAACATTTTTCATCATTTTTTTGATGAATTTGAAATAATATTAATAAAAAAATATTTCTATTACCGCTTTAGCAACTTCACATTAAAAAACACTAATCTTTTAAAAATTTTACTTTTCATTTAGCATATAGAAATCTGTCTTTTAGATCATTTATTTTAATTTTTTAAAGTTTGACAATTACAAGTCACGACTCACAAGGTCTTTTAAAAGAAAAAATGATTTGTACGACGAATTTTTCTATGATATAAAATAAGATATCCGATCGGTCACGTAGGTAGAATTTAAAAATTTTAAATTTTAATTTTTCTAATTTAAAACTAAAAAAGTCATAAATTTTGCACCTATCAAGAATGTATATTTAGAAAACAAGGTGTCGTCACGAGAATTAAGTCTTATTGCCTCAATTCAAACACGTATTAGTATACTACATTTATCACCAAGTCTTGAATTTGATTCTAATCTAGTTTTTCTCTTTTCTCGACTTGTCATCTAATTTAAAAAAAATAAAGTATGATAGACAAAATAAATTGTTAAAAAAAGGAAAAAATACCTGGAGGGAAAGCAAGACATTGACAGAATCGAAAAGTCTTTGTGGGTCCATTTTTTCTCCAACAATCTCAGGTGGCATTGTTGATAAGATTAAGCAACACTTTACAATAGATAATAAGTAAACAAAGTTACTAATTGAATGTTTAATTATGTTTAATCAAGACTTTGAATTAATTAAATTGTATTTAGTAATAATTACCTTTAATCCTTCAGCAGTACAATCAGAGACTTGCCAACCATGATCTTGATCTGAGAAAGTCCATGATCCCTTTGAGATATGCCTATACATACCTTTAAAGTCTCCTGATGGATTGTCTTTCACCTATTTATTTATTAATAACATTTTAATCAATTATACTCCATCCAATAACTCTAACTATTTCATTTTTCAATATAATGAAAATTAATAAAATAACAAATACCCTAAAAATTTAGGGTATAAGATCTAGTTTTAAGGGTACATATTATGTAAAAAAAAGTGCGTATTCCAACTTACTCCCTTCGAACCAATTTAGTTGTCCCATTTACTTGGGCACGGTTATTAAGGATGATATAGGGTCCATTAAAAAGGTGATAGTTGAGATATTTTAATTAGTTAAATTAATTGTATAGGTGGTAGTTGGAATATTATAAGTAGTAAAAGTGGAGGTATTTTGGTCTTTACTTGTGTGAACATGGGGTATTTAGGTAAAAAAATTGACAAAAAAGAAAATGTGACAATTAATATGAATTTGCCAAATAAGAAAATGTGACAACTAAATTGGCTCAGAAGGAATATTAGTTTTCACCATTTTAAGTGATTTTTAATATGATGATGATATTTACATAATTATATGTTAATCCTCTTGACTTTTTAAAAAAGGTTTAAAAGTAATACCTGAGACTCTTTAATGAAGAAGTGACCTTTCCTTAACGCTTCTCCGATTTCATCCATACCTAGATTTGTAGCTAGCAATGCTTGAACAGCAAACCCACAATCCCATTCTTGACTTCCAAAACTCTGCATCAATTAATTTAATGTTGATTATTTGTAATTTTAAGGTTCGTTTTGTTGTCGTTACTAAATGATTAGAATCATATGAGGAACACAAATTGTTGCTATAAACCGTCTGTAGTATAGACAGGTAAACATGGGTCAGTTCATTTGTTAAATGAGTAACTGAATAGTCATGTTAGGCATTGGGTTGGGCTATTAAGAGAATCGTTTATGCCATAGACGGTCTCTCAGGAGACCTTCTATATGAGGAAAATTTAGTGTAATTTGGGTAGGAAAAACATCTTGATACGTTTTAACTCATTTTTCTACTTCAATCATCTTATTTTTTCAAAAAGTAATTTTTCATGTCTTAAAGTTGAAAAGGTGGTATTGTGAGATAATGAAAAATTAAAAAAAAAATTACATTATCTATGATTATAAAATGTCGAATAATTGTCAATCATTATAAAATAACTATCTATCTAATATTTTTTCTTGAAAAAACATTAACGGTTCATTTGGTAGGTAGTAATAAACGGTGGTAATGGATATGAAAAAATTAGTGTAATTTTAGTTGAAAAATCTCTTGGCTACCTTGATGGTCTTGCTTTTTCAACTCCAATCATCTCATTTTCTTCATAAAACTCATTCCAATGCATCATCATTGGGAAATGTACGTAGTATCATGTGATGATGAAAATTTGTAAACACAATTACTTTTTGTAATCAAAGTTTTATTACCATGGGAATAATATGAAACTTTTGATAAAATTTTACATTTTAAATCATTCTTATCACCACCATTTTGTACCACTAATCAAACGGGTCGTAATTTCTTTAGTTAATCAAATAAATGTACCTGCATTTTTAATCCATCTTCAGCAATCCAAATGTAATCTTGTACTCTAGCAAGGTGTTTCTTGAAGTGGTCACCATCAGGTTCTTCCACCCAACAAGCTAACATACACAAAACCTGAAAAATTAAATTTGTTATATATTATATTAGCCCTAATATATATACTTGATACAATACAAATATTTTTGATATTTGTTAATACATAGAAGTATTTAATAAACTTATATGTTATTATTACCTTTTCTACACATCCAATAGTTATATAACGACTGTTCTCATCCTCATAATGTATGTGCTTCATTGTAACTTCCAAAGCTTTCTTACGAATCAATTTATTAAACGGCCAACGAGTAAGAAAAGGTTCCGTAAAGATATAAAGAGCATCCCACATTAAATCTTGGACCAATGGGTGAGGATAGTAGAGATCCTCCTGTCAAATAATAGTATTATTCAATGTTATAATTCACACTTAATTAATTAATATTGGTGTATTGTATTAAAATTAGTTGATAAAAACTCATTTAAATTAATCTTACCGGTGCACAACAATGACGAACACTCTTCCAATTAATTTGGTCAAAGGGTTCATTGAAAAGTTCTTCTCTAAGTTGTTTAATGAGAGGTGTAATTGGACCCACAAACCTTTTTCCGTACAAGTATGACATTGGCATATAAACCATTCGACAATAACACCACATTTTTGCTGCACAAAATAACATTTCTTATAAGAATAATCAAAATCGCCGTAAAATACCACTCATCGGCGAAATTTACTGGATAAGATGGTATATAAGAATAAAATTATGTTATGCAAAATTTATTTATCAATATATGATAATAACCAAAAATATTATGCAAAATTTCTTTATCAATAACCAAAAATTTACTTATAAGAGCATTTTTATTATGAAATTAAAGAAATAAATTAATTAAGTAAATCACCAACATTAACATAATTTGATTGTAAAGTAATAAAGGGTAAGTATATACCAGGATGCATAGGAAGAAAAGAAGGTAAGATCCAAAATTCGGGTGGCATTGGATTACTCCCAGACCAATCAAACAGTCCAAGTATCTGAAAATATGTAATTCATATATACAATGAAAAGTCATCTAAGTAAAAGTCATAGGTAGTTTACAAACAGGTAATATTTGATTGTAATGACTGATTTAAATAAGTGATTTAAAACCAATTTAACGCAACTATTTGATTTAAGTTTTAAGACTCACTAGTAGGAGCAACTTGTTGTACGTAAATTAGTTGATTCATAACGATAAATTGTTTCAACCAGCTAATTAACAAAATATTAGCTTTGCACAACTTACGGAGAGCCAGGTTTTACCCCAAGAAGGGATATGTGTAACGCTGCCATGATCAAGGATCCATTTACGAGCCCTAGGGCATGCATTATCGTCACCTTCATCGGGTCCAACTCCAAGTATTCTCAAACAAATGTAATTGAGTGCGGTACAAAACATAGTACTATGTCCTTCAATATGCAATCCCCAACCTCCATCTTCATTCTGTTTTATCAATTAAACATAAAAAGGTCTCAAATACGAACTTTAAAACTCATTGTTAAGTTAAGTTGTTATAATTTAAAATATATGTAGAATCATCAACTATAATTTAATTAATGCACTTATTCAATTATTCATAACTGAAAATTACAAGAAGTTAATATCAATAAAATGTACATTGTGGAAAATCAAATTCATAAGACCTTAGTTGATTATATTTAAATTTTTAAATTACGAATGATTTATTAGTAATGATTTATGATTGGTAGAAGATCTAGTAAAAAAGATCAAAATACCGTGCCACATTATTTACAACAATTAATTTAATTTATATGATAGTTATAAATAATTTTTAATAATATGTAAATATATAAAAACAAAAGTGTAATCAAGAATGCAATCAAAATCTCACTTACTTAAAAAGAAAAAAAAAATGTGATTAATGTAGTAAACCTGATGATAATAGATACTTCGAAGGATTTCTCTACGATGTTCTGGCCCGAAAACTGAATTTAAATGTCCTGTTATGTATAAGCAAAAAACCTGCATAACATTACATTGAATACCGTTATTTTGTAATAAACATATTAACAATTTAACTCTTAAAATATTATAGTATATAAAATATTTTAGAGGTTTAACTATCAATTTAAGCTAAATATGGTTGAAGTACTCTAAAGTCTAAAATATATCTTATTACTTTATCACGTCCTCATGAGTCAGGTACACTGAAAGCCCTTTTGGTTAGAGAAGTGGATACAAAACATACACAACTAGTCTTTTGAGCGATGTATCTTAAGTCCGGCCTATTAAAGATTAATATATTATTTACTTACTGTATTCTTATTGCCTACTTACATTATGCTACTTATAATATTTTAAGAAATATATAATTAGCCGGTCCAATTAGAGATGATCTCTCAAAGAAACCGTCTCTCACAAGAATTTGTGATACATGTAATCCTCTAATAACATGGTGGTAAATAAATATTCCACTCTGAAATTAAGTGTAGATAAGATTTAAACCCATAAATATTGTATCACATATCGAATATTTGATACCCATGTGAATAAATCAATTCAATTAAAAAGCTTAATCATAATAAAATAGGAGTACTTGATAATTATGAATTAATTAAGAAAAAACTGACATTAATAATCTAACCTTTCACTCATCTGCTATGAATAATCTCACCTTTGAATTATTTTCTAATAATCAAACCTTTGTAAAAAATTTGGCTACTACATACCCTATTACTAATAATAGGTAATAATAGGGTATGTTGCTAGCAAACTAAAATAAAGTTGGATTATTGACAGCTAACAAAGAGCAAACATTAAATTATTAAAAAATAATCAAAAGGTTGGATTATTCACAGCAGATGAGTAAAATATTGGATTATTAATATCAATTTTTCTATTAATTAATTAAATAAAGATAAGAAACTAACCAAGGGAGGAAGGAAAAATTGAGGGCCAGCAATTTCAGCAGGCCAATGACCTTGATCTGACTGCAAGGCTGTGAAAATTCTGACAGCTCTCTTCAATGCGGTCGTCGCAGTTTCATATGTGATCTCTTCGTCATCACCCACCTTTACCGGAGCTATTGTTTGCTTGAAATTTTTTTCTCTTAGAAACTGTCGTTTAATAATTATTCATTAATTAAATAATGATTATTAGCCAAATAATTTTATTATGATAATAACTTAAAATTTTACATTTTTACACTAATCACAAAATATTTTAAGTAAACAATAATATTCTAAAATTTAAAATTAAAGTGAATATTCAATAATCAAGTGAATATTTTGTAAGTCCTTTAACGTAATTAAGTAAATATACAACGAGACGTTAATTTAGGTTACATTGAGTAGCGTTTATGTTTTATTAGAAGCTAACAAACGTCATAGAACTGCTATTTGATAGTTGTCCAAACTTAATGTTGCTAATTCTGTATCAATGTGTAAGACCAATTTTGTGTATTTGGACCTATATTAGTCTAGGTTCATGTGATTAATCAAGTTAAACTAATTATTAATCATAATTCTCAATTTAATATAATAAGTAAATTAAATGATAATTAAATTATGTAACCTCTAATTTATTATAGTGATTTTAAAAGGGTTTTAAAATCTTATTGTTAGATATTTGTGGGAGGAAAACATGCCACATAAATTGTGTGTTATATGCCCACGAGGAGCGCGAGGTACCTCAATCCTGGACGTGTGACTGTAGCCAGCCCAACACGCAAGCCAACTTGCAATATCATACTTCCTCCGTTCCATAATACTTGCTACATTTTCCATTTTGGGAAATTTCATATTACTTGCTACATTTCCTTTTTAGTAAAAAATCAATCATTTAAAGTTTATCTACTCCTACTTTTATCCTACTCTATATCTAATTACTCATATTTTTTCTTTTTATTTTTCAACAAATAATATTAAAAAATTCCAAAAAAGCAACTTTCCACCTACTACTTATCATTGCACAGTAACTCCTTAATATTTGTGCCCATGCAATGGTAGCAAGTAAATCAGAACGGAGGAACTACTATCTTGCAAGCAACCTTGAAATAAAACATAATTTTCAACACACAATTTGATACTTAGTTAATAATTCATGAGTGTACTCCCTTCTACATCAAGTACTTAATTTATACCCTTACTAATACTCCCTTCAAATCATTTAAGATGTCCTATTTGGATTTTCACGGTTATTAAGGATGGTGTGGGGTCCATTAAAAAGGTGGTAGTTGGGTATTTTAATTGATTAAATTAATTATAAAGGTGGTAGTTGGGTATTGGGAATTGGAAAAGTGGGGGTATTTAGGTAAAAAAAGATAGATAAAAAGGAAATGGGACAATTGATATGATTTTGCCAAATAAGGAAATGGGACATCTAAAATGATTCGGAGGGAGTATATTCATCGGTTAAAAAGATTAAATAAGTTTATAGATAAAATTAAAAGAGCTTGTGTGAGTTATTATCAAAAATATGTTAAAAGTTAATAGAGAAAAATTAATAATCAAAATAAAAAATACGTCAAATTCAACGTATTTGATCGAGTATCAGACGACAACCCACAAATCATCTACTACTCTGTTTCTTTTAGATTGCATCAAAGAGAAATTGATGTATTTTTAAGAAAGTGGTAATAAATGAGGAGAGAGAATAAATTGTGTAGATAAAATTAAAGTGAGTCAAAATGAATGAATGAGATTAAAAGAAAGTGGTAGGCCATTGTCCAAAAATAAAAATGATGCAAATTAAGTGGGACGAAACAAAATGGAAAATGATACAAATTCAATGGGAGGGAGAGAGTACTTTTTTAGGTAAAGGGTTTAATGTTAGAGAATCGTTTAAGTTGGGATGTTTTATGATTTTGTGAAACACTTGCCTAATTGTCTCATTGGGAGGTTTTGAGTATGTGTGGGGTGTTTAGCTGTTTGGGGCATCTTAAAATAAGAGTGTTAAATACTATTTTTTTATTTTTATTTGTTCACATTTTCTTCAAATGAAATTTCACAAATTAAGTTCTATCTATTACGGTTTTTTTTATTTTGGGACATGTTTTGGACAAATCAGATTCTCATAATTCGCCTAACACATTTTATAAAGGACATCACGTATTTACATTTTTAACTTTAAAATTTATTTGATTCTTTTATATTGATAGTATTACTACCCCTCTTTATACTACCTCACTTGACTCATTTGTATGATTTGTAACTATAATTATCATAACTTAATTATTTCAATTAATAACTACTCTTTGATCGCACTTTCCTTTATGAGTATGAGTTGTCGTCGTTCTTTCCTCCCCAAACCCTAATCATAATTTTGTATGAGCGGGATACATTGGGTATGATGATGAACTACTCTTTTGAATCATACCCTTCATTTTTACTCTTAGTTCCTCTTTATATCTTAAATAGGAAGAACTTTAAGAAACAAAAAGACTAGCTTACATTAGTTGCATTACTTTGTCTTTAGTTTATACTTGCTTTTAGACCTAAAAACATATATATAAAATCAAGCCTAAAACTTTTAATGTAATTTTGCTCTGCCCTTAAACTGTCTAATTAAAATTAATAACTATACATATAAACATTAGTGCGATAAATGCCTAATTGCCTTATACAAGAACTTGTTTTAAAAATATGGATGAATGTAGACTATTCTTCATATATGTTTAACACTAAATACTTCATTTAAAATAAGATCATGTATATACAAAATTCAATTCCTAATCTTTTAATTTGTCTCAAACTAGTAGCTAATGAAACATTTTCACACATTTCAAAACATATACTACCTTCTATTCATAGAGTATGGGACATTTGTTTTTTGATACTATTCACTCATTACTCTTAATTTGTATCTTATTCTTAATCTATATATTAAAACATAGTCAAGTGAAAACTTGTTTGATTCGTCTCAATGCAAAGATTATTAATATTCAATTTTTATAATATTTCGTTATGTATAATAAGAGATATTAAGCATTGAAAGTGCATTGGATAATGTGAAAAAACAAATGTGTTATTCTCTATTAATAGGAGGGAGTATAATAAACCTAAATTAAACTTATTAATCGCGATCAAGTAATAGAACAATATATATGAAACAAAAACAAACGTAAAATTATTTATGAAAACATAAAAATTTATATAAAAAATAAGATAAAAACCTGATAACGCCATAAGAGATCACCACAAGGTTTAACTTTAAAACGATTTTCGTAGAAATTACGACGAGCATCTTCAACCTCTTGAATGGCTTCAGGAGTACCATAATTAGGATCAAACTCCCATGTTTGGCGTCCTACAAAATTGTTGGTACTATACAAGTATGGGTCATTTGCCCCTTCACCCACTTTTAACCTCCACATTTTTAGGTATTTCTTTTTTTTTTTTAGCTTATTTTTAGTATTAGTATAGTATAGTTGTTCTTTAAATTGTATGCAAATTTATGAACAAAAAAAGTGATCACACTTTAGATGAGAATGTGACATATATTGGTATGAATTTATAGCATAATAAAATAATAAATTGAGAAATTACGTGCATGGTGTGTATATATAAAAGAGACTTAAATGGGTCCAACTATAATTACTTGTTTATATTAAAATAATAATAAATAATGTTTGATAAGAAAAGACGAAATAAGTGTGGTTGGCCCTAATCTTCTTATGCTCCTCGCTTCCCTCGTTCTTTTCTTTAAGCAATCATTTTTCAGAGATTTTATGCGGTCTTTAGAAGTTAGGTGGTAATTTTCTATATAATTATAGAACATGTTTTTGCATTTTGGCTATGAGTAGTTGTTATGGTAATTGTTGAAGTAATTTCTCTCTTCTGATTTACTTGTTACTATTGTATGGGCACGAAGATTAAGAAGTTACTGTGCAATGATGAGCAGTAGGTGGAAAGTTATTTTTTTGAAATTTTTTAATATTATTTGTTGAAAAATGAATAAGAAAAATAGAAGTAATTAGATTTAGAGTAGGATAAACATAGGAGTAGGTATAACTTTAAATGATTGGTTTTTTACTAAAAAGGAAAATGTAGCAAGTAATATGAAATTTTCCAAAATGGAAAATGTAGCAAGTATTATGAAACGGAAGAAGTATATGTTATAATATATTAAGAAAAATGTTGACAAATTGTAACTTTTAAAATAATCTATTTGTATCACTAAATACTACTTAAATTACTACTTACCGAACGATAATATCTTTTAAAAATAGTGGTTTAGCATTATTAAATCACTAACAGCTACTTAAATTGTTATGTCGAACAAGTCCATAATACTCCATCCGTCCCATTGAATTTGTATCACTTTTCTTTTCGGTTCGTCCCATTTAATTTGCATTATTTCTGTTTTTGGATAATGGTCCACCACTTTCTTTTGATCTCATCTATTCATTTTAACTCTCTTTTAATTTCATCCACACAATTCATTCTTTGTCCTCACTTATTACCACTTTCTTAAGAATACTCTAAATCCTCTTTGATGCAATTCAAAGAGGACAAAGTAGTAATAATTTTGTTATTATTTTTGTCCTTTCTTTAACACTCGATATTTTAAGTTTAGAATTTTTGTCCTTCCTTTTAGAATGGCTTGTTATTATTGTACTCTCTATTAACGTTCAATTTGCGTATGTTATGACTATTTCTTTTTTTTTTTTTTTGAAGATATTATGACTCTTTCTAATCTAATCATAAGTGCGTTTTTTAAAAATACAATTTCTACGTATTCTTTGAACATGTTGAAGGGCCCATGTGTTACCCACATGTGAGTGGTCCCACATCGGAGAAAGAGAAGAGTATGCATCACTTTATATACTCAAGGAGTAACTCCTACTATTACCAATTGGTTTTAGTAGTGAACCTTCTTTGGGTTTATGAGTGGACTACTTCTTCTCCTCCTTATTTGGGTTGCCCAGGCCCATTTTCTAAATTCTATCATGGTATTAGAGCCCAGTTTGTTGTTGGGCCTTTATACTGGGCATTTAATCTTACCACTGGTTAAGGGGCCTTTAATTGGATATTCATTCCCAATAGGTTTGTAACTCTTCTTGTGGGCTAAAATTCTAAGGACACTCACATGTGAGGGGGAGTGTTGAAGTGCCCATGTGTTATCCACATCTGAGTTGTCCCACATCGGAGAAAGAGAAGAGTATGCATCACTTTATATATTCAAGGAGTAACTCCTACCATTACCAATTGGTTTTAGTAGTGAACCTTCTTTGGGTTTATAAGTGGACTACTTCTTCTCCTCCTTGTTTGGGTTGCCCAGGCCCATTTTCTAAATTCTATCAGAACATGTTAAATTTAAAACATTTTTCTTAAAAATTAAATTATAATTTTATTTTAAAATCCCAAAATTTTGACATATCTTAAAATTAAATTATACTTTGAAAAATGTGCAAAAAGTAAATGGGAAAAACATTTGAAAACGGAGGGAGTAATTAAGTTTATATTTTAAATTAATCATTTTTTACCAGCTTGACAAAAGTGTGATAAAGTTTATAATTATAACTTAACTCTTTTTTTTTTATTCATATACCTTTATATATATATATATATATATATATATATATATATATATATATATATATATATATATATATATATATATATATATATATATATATATATGGATCATACGCATATAATCATCCACTACAACAAATTTAGCTTTTTGCGGCATTAGATTTAGTGGAATTAAAAAAATGCAACTGGTTCATATTTTTTGTATGATAATTATTGGTTTTTATTTTAAGTTTCACCATAAAGTGATTTAGCGACACTTAATTTGATCTTTAGTGGCATATGTAATTGTCACTATAGTCTATTGTTTTATATTATATAATAAATTATGTTGTAGTGATCATTAAAATAAAAAATGTGAAACGAAAACTATAAGATTGGATACATCAAATATACTACATAAAGGCAAGCGGACGAAAACTAGTGCATTATAAATTGTTAATTTAAGCGATGCAACCCGAATAATATGAAGAAAAAAATGGATTATAAATCCAAAATATAACTTTTTATTTCGAGGATATATATTTCTTTGTTAATGTTTAGTCCAAAACCTAATTTGTAGTTGACCTAATTCGAAAATAACTCGGTCAAAATGATCTAATTTAAAACTTGTCTAACAAATCGTTTGGACAAATTAGTTGTTTCATAAACCTTTTGTTTTATTCTAATTTATTATTGTCTCTATTCTCAATGTTTATCACGTTATTTCATTTTGGTTTTATTGGTTATATTTGTAATATTTGCTTTTAAGAAAACTTTTTCTAATTGGTTGTAAAATAAATATAGTAATTTCATTGATCTATTAATTTAATGGAGGATTGCACAAAGCCAAAAATGTTAAAATCTCTTAATCAATACAAGCAAAATAACAAATTCAGACATTAAAAATCACATATCAAAATCAATCACTAATTCTAATTTCAATATGAAATACTTCCTAATGCGTTATTTTAACTAATTTTTTATTATCGTACTTCCTTCAATCCATTATACTTGCTACATCATTTTATTGCGTTATTTTCTTTGTTTATATGTTGAATTATACAACTCTAAAAATTATAAAAAGTTAATATTATGAAATACGTGATTAGACGATTCAAACAAGATTCCTCTTGACTATATTTTTTTTTTCACTTGACTATATTTTTACTTACTTATTAGTCGTAATATATAAAATAAATTTGAACGATGAATAGTGCACATTATCAAAATGTAGTGAATATTTCAAAACGGTATATAAAATATGAAAAAACGGAGGAAGTACAAAATATAAAATTGTGAAGAAGTGTCAATTTGACAATGCTTTAAATTGGAGGTGCTCGAGGAAAACGAGGGCGATTATTGGGAAATTTGCCTAAAAAATTCAACTAACGTATATTCATTTATTTGGGCCCACGCGTCCCAACCAATTTCCAAGTATTCCTCTGCGGTGACCAAGCATCTTCTTTTTTTTTTTTTTTATTTTAATTTCCATGTTTTAAATTAGTCAAACTTTATTTTTTAAACTGTTCATCTTACAATATACTAATATACTCATATATTTATAGAGTTTTATCAAATAGAGTATTTTAAAAGTTAAAAATATAATTGCTTGACATTTAAAAATACTTTGTTACATTAACTATGATTCAAAAATATAATTGTATGTTTTCAAAAAATTTTATTACATCAAATGTGTATAATTTTAAAAAATTTACATAACGATGTATATGATTTAGTGGTAAGCAATAAATTGATTGTAAAATACTATAAATTATTTTATAAAGCAATGCATATTTTTTATAACGTAAACTATACCTGACCCCTTAAAGAATTTCAATTACATATTATTGATTTTGTTGTCAAATGACAAATGATATGTTCCAACAACTTTGTAATATTTTAATTCTATTGAAAATGGATGAATAATTTAACTACATTGACAATAATTTTTGCAAGTATGTCAAATTTTATAGGAAAAATTGGCATTAATAATCCAACTTTCACTCATCCGCTATGAATAGTCACATCTTTTGATATTTTCTAATAATCCAACGTTTGCCATTAGATCGATGTGAATAATCCAACATTTATTTTAGTTTATTATTACCCATTATTAGTAATAGAGTATGTTGTGGGCAAATTTATCACAAATGTTGGATTATTAGAACATAATCAAAAGGTGAGATTATTTATAGCGGATGAGTGAAAGGTTGAATTATTAATGTCAAATTTTCCAATTTTATATAGATTATTGTTTACAATAATAGTAAGTTTTAAAAAATGGCTAAATTCGGGAAAAATAAATATAATCAATAATTATTTATTCAACAAAGCTATCAATATGCTGTTATAAATCATTTATATTAATTATTACTTTTCATTAAAATATATTGTATATTTCTTTGAAATTATATATATATATTTACTTTCATGATCGAGTTTTCATACTAGTAATTAGTAAACATATAGTAATTTTTAAGTCCATACTTCATCCATGAATAAGTGATAATTTAATTGTCATTTATAGCTAGTATCGGATCTTAGCAACATCTACCAAGCGAGTAGCTTATCCGCGTGAATTAATAATTGATAATTAGTTGATAAATAATTAAATATATTTTTGATAGGTAGTTGATGAACAATAAATACGTAGAATCCTTATATCCTATATACTTCTTGAGGTGATCAATAGCCAACACATAAACAAAGTTTTTCCTTATGTTATGCTTCATTTTATGCATTTAGAAGCAAGAATAAAAAGTTACTTTTCCTTAAAATATTTGGTTAGTTGATCAAGAAGTGAAGAAGTCTATAAATAAAGAAACTGCTATTGTTCAAGTATTTAGTTACTTTTCTTTAAAGTATTTAGTTAGTTCATCCAAGAAATAAGTTACTTCTCCATAAAGTATTATATTGTTCAAGGGACCCTAGTTAATCTTTCTAGTTACCTCTAAAGATAGTGCTATTTTATTACATCTAGTCTCCTAGTTAATCTCCATAAAGTATTATACGTGTTCAAAAGTGACCCGACTCGAAAATCCAAACCAAAACCGAAAGTAAATCGACCCGAAAATGTGTTTTATTTTTAGGTTTATCGAACCGACATTACCCGACCTGAAGTTATATCCGAACCGGTTGACAACCGAAAATGAAAAAACTGAACCCGAGCTGTAATCGATTTTTTTTAACCGACACATAATCATTAACCGAGATTACCCGAACCTAATAATGACCGACCTGAGTCATATTCGACCCGAATCATGCTCGAAACCGAACTCGATCCGGCTAAAACCGACTTAACCTGAAGGAGTTTAGATCGAACTTGTGTAAACCTGAACAAGTTTTTAACATAGAAGTATGATCGACTTATATTCAATCATCTTATTATTTATTCTAATAAAGTGATAAAGATTTGATAAATATTTTAATAAAATAAATTTTATAAATACATGGTTTCATATATTTAATTTCGATCAAACAAGTAAAAGTAACAATGTAATAATGATCACTAATTGATTTGTATTTAAACTATTTATTTTGCTATAAGCAAAGGAAACCTTATCATCAATACAAAATGACTAACAACTTAATCTGATACTGATTAGATCGATAGTAATTAGTAATTCGTAGCCAAATTCTACTTGAAAAAAATACCCGAACTCCATCTGTACCCGGTAAAACCGAACCAATTATTAACCGATGACAACCCGAGACCGATTGAATCTCGACACGAACTTCAACCGACACCGAACTGATGCTAACCCCATAGCTCGAATAACCGATCTTCAACTGAACCGTGACTAACCGACCCGACCCGAGCGTGACCCGCCAAAGCATGTATCCGAAAAATAACCGAACCGAAAAACAACCGAACCAAATGACACCCGTCCGAAACCGACCCGATCACCCGAATGAACACCTAACATTAAGAATCATCACTACATAAATTTAATTTTTTGTGATATTGAATTTAGTGACATTAAAATCACCCTAATAAACTTCAAAGACCAATAATTGAGTCTGTTTAAAGCAAATTTTCTAGAATTTATTCAACTAAAAATTACGTACTAAGCATATAAGTAAAACTACTGAATTAAAAGTTGAAAATACTTGCAACTAAAGATATGACCAAGATTAAGATACAAATAAGAAAATTTAGAAATAAATGAATTCCAAGCCGGATAATACTCCAAAAAAGCAATTAAAAGTTGATCCAGCTCTAAATGAATGAGAAACGATGAATATCATCAAACATCAAGAGTATTGATTTGAGAATGAAAATTAAAGTTACTATATATGACAAGAGAATTTAGCTATATCTATCTACCGGATAAACTACTCACTACTAAAAAATATATTAAGAAATAGTAAAATTCAACTAACCAATAAAAATATTTTTATTTATCTATCAGTAGATATAATATACTTCCGGTTATGGTAAGGTGACATGTAAAAAACCATCAAAGAGAATAAAACCTAGAAAAGTACAAGGATCTAAACGTTGTCACCGCCAAATCGTGTAGAACCCATGTGGCACGTGCGAACTTCACCCACTTACTACAACTTGCTCGAATTGGTGGAAAATGAAGAACCAGTGCAGCACAAGTTTAACCACATTTGACTGAATTTTATTGCTTCTTGATGGAAAGCATATGGTGGCTTTTGGTCTAGCCCTAATAGAGCTGAGCCACAATGCTTGTTTGCTCACGAAACCAAAATAACTGAAGATGGATTAGCCCGTGCAACACGGTTGGCACTAGGCAGTGCATTTCCTACTATTTCTTTGCTTTTCAAATGCTTCAAGTATCTAGCCGTGCCCACCGGTTTGTAACCGGTGCATCAAGAGTTCCGAACAGATTTGCAATTCTTTTTGGTTGTTTGGCCTACTCACTACTAGCTACTTGATCTCGAACTTTCCCAAGTCTCTGATGTTCAAGAAGCATTGCCCTAGTGCATGTCAAGGCTTTGGAAATTTGTAAATACATACAAAAACAAACCAAACACATACACCTCCCAAATGCAGGAAAATTCGAAGAAACAACAGATAAATGTTTGAAAACGAACCAAACACTTGCATGGCAGAGGCTTATTTTGTGGTGATTGATATGACGGAATGGCTTCTTGTGATGGAAACGGTAGAGGGTTTAAGGCGTTGCGTCAGTAGCAGAAGTTAAGATGATTCGTTGTGGCGGGTTATAGGGGTTCGATCAGAGATCATTTTGAGGGCAATTGTAAGGAACATTTACCTCCACTTTAAATTACAAACTATTCCTTCTTTTCCAATGGCAAAATGATTCTATTCAACATATTATTCTTCCTGAACATTACAGAGATCATAAACATTTTCAGTGTGAAAAGAAAATATGTAGCAACATTAAGGATCATAATTATGTAAGTTGTAAAATTATAATCACTATTGAGCTTTAAAACATTCTTAAACTCTAGTTTATCTAACAAGTGGGCACAAATTAAACTGTATTATCTACCTCCCGATTTTGTGAATCAACTTGCAACAAATCCATCAAGTATACATTGTAGTTGTATGTACAATTCCGAGTTTGTAAAGAAGCCAATCTTCTTAAATCCTTCTTTAGTTCCCTCGAATAGAATCGAACCAATTGGAGAGACCAATGAATGGACATCAGGAACCCCTACACACTGTTAAACATCCAACCTAGTTTATTTGCTTCGTTGATTTTGGCACAGATGATGCACCACGTTTACTTAACTTCCTAAGAACAAATGCAATGGCGACTTTTGCACTTAAACCCGTGTTGCCCTGGGATAAACAGATTAAACCTCCAAGAAGAATTAAACCATTAGCTATCATTTTCTTTGAAGGTTTCTTCTTGCATTTCTGAGAATTAGAATCATCATTTTGCTGTCCATACAAGCCCCTGCTAGAACTAGAAGCAGCAGCTAGATCTGAGGGTCCTGCGTTTATTATGGCATCTAGCTCACGTGGAACCTACATCCAAGATAAAATACCATTGCAATCATGCTGGGAAAAAAATACATGCCCTAATGACCATCCATGATAGAAAGGGTATTTCAAGCCTTAGCTTCCTCGAGAATTCTAACTATTAGACGTATCAACTACCGTATACTTCATATCAAAACAAAGTAGAGACCCCTGATCTAGGTAGGCAACACGCAGCTAGTTAAAATCCTCTACAATAAAAAGGAATCATAGGCAGTAAATAAGCAATTTCAGTTTTATTTTATTACATAATAATATGGCCAAAGGCAATAAAGACACCGATTTGTAAGCTTATAAGCATTTTCAGTTGACGCTGTAAAATCTCCTAAGTTAAGCTATGTAGACTTATTGTATTCATACAGCTGCTGACAAAGTTCAATTTAGGAAGCAACAAGGGTGATATATTCTAACCATAAAGACCAACACTGTGAGCAGCAAGGTTATATACGACCGTAATTTGATTTACACGACGGCAAGTTGGAAAACCGCAAATGGACAGAGAAAACAGCTCTTGTTGCTGATCCAGTGCGGATGAACAGTTGAAGAAAATTATTTGTGCTCACTTGTAATATATAGTAGATCAAGAGTTAAATACTTTCTATTGTTTAGTATAAGATCGGTTGATAATGAAATTGCTAAATCACAAAACCTTCATCGACACCAGAACGGTGGAGAACTGCCTAATGCACGTAGTATAGGCAGATGCAAAATTTGCATTAAATTCCAAGGCATTCCAAGATGCATTTACTACTCTTCGGAACAGTACTCCCTACAGCATCAAACACCGAACAGGCTACAACACCTTTCCCAATTTCAAAGTTGACAGCCATAAGTTTAGTTAACTACTGCCGCCTCTATCCCGAAATACTAATCACATTGTCCCAGTCAGTTGTAAACTCGTAATAGAGGTACTTGTATGATCACATCTGTCCCACACTCCCACTCTCCCTATCCCATATATGTTAGTATAGGTTGGTTCTTTAGGAAAATTCAACAACAAACACTATATATTAAGAAAAATGATATTTTTCCCAGGATCTAAAAAACATAATCGTGCCTATTAGCTTTCTGACACCATTTCAAGCAGATTCTCAAAGGAGACGTAACAAAAGAATGAGCCTGACCTTCTGAATTACAGAGATAGCAGTCATAGTTGAAGTTGATTGCAAATGCCGGAGTGAAGAATACTTGCGAAGAGCATCATCCATTTTACAGACATAACTCCATATCCCTTTCGCAAATACCATCTTCGCAACGTCCACATTCAACCCAGCATCTTCTTGGTGCACCATTACGATTTCACAAGCATTTCTTCCAGGGACTGAAACAATATACAAACTCGCATAGATACTTAGGTTCCAGATGGTTCCTCAAATAAATCAGACGTATTTTCCAAATACGTCAGGAAATGAAAGTACTCAAGCACAAGAAAACGACAAACATTTATGTGTGTGTACGCATATATGGTTACCTTGTCGTATTCTCCATCCAGATCTAAAAAATGCAACACGTACATACTTCCTCTGTATGGGTGCAGAAGGATGTTCACATTCCTAAAGAAGATAATCAGCATCAGGAAGAACATCAGGAAAAGAACAATTTTATTGCATTATAGGGCAAGTGGGTACCAAGGTACAAAAGTAAAGCTTAAGACATAGGGACGGAAAAAGAGATGAGTGAAATAATAAACCGAAAACTGAGCGTAACTCTGTAAAGAAGACAAGTAACAAACAATATCACTAGAACATATGATGGTTTCAACAAAAGTAGAAAACCTAGCCTGCCAGAGAGATGAAAGAGAAAGATGATCAAAAAAAAGTTCCAAGGGAAAATTACATAAAATTTCAAATCTATCTGATCTATGCCTCCCAAAGACAGCATTCACTTACTTGAGACAATAAAATCTCCCATTCTACAAAGGAAATTTAAAATGAGGCTAATGAGCTTACATTTCAAAATCAAACTCCAACCCAGTATCAAATATCCTAATATACTCAAGTGTGTGAGAATCATGAAATCCATGCGGAATCTAACGGGCACTTAACTCCAGAATGCAGGCTCAACGGGATTCATTAACTATTAACACTGACTGTACGAATACAAATATTCAGACACATACCTGAAATCAATCACTCTAAGATATAGAACAATAATATATAACCAAAATAGAATAATCCACCAGTAAAATAGTAAAAAAGTGCGCAGAAGATATTCTAATTAAAATTAGATGCACACATTTTTCATATAGACCAACAGACCAAGTGATACAAATACAACTGTCACATGATGAACACCACTTGAAAGTAATTGAACATCCTTTTCTAATGTATGGAGTGCCTAATCTGCATGCCCTTGAAGATCCCCCAACCTTGTCTATGGTAAACATAAATATGTATTCCTTTGAAGACCTCTCCATCTTACCAGATTATGAAATAATGGGAAAAAAAGCAAAGTTACTATGATCATACAAGTGTTCAACCAAAAGAATATGAAAAATCAATATACAATTAAGCATATCAGAAATACAAGGCTTTTTCACTTCGTCAAAACACATTCCAGAAAAGTAGTATAACAAGAAAGGTTTGAGGCTTTGAGCTCACCTTTGTTAAGCAATAGTATGTCTTATTGCTGTCTTCCCACATCTTCCACACCATAACATATTCTCTAGGCGTCAAAAGTGGAAACTTCTTTATAGTCCTCCCAACTTCGGTTCCACTTCTTTCATCTATCTGCAATTGCTCATGAGCAACCACCGTTTTGTCCCACTGCTTCCTGAAATCAGAGTCCATGTAGAAATCTCTTAAAGTTTCAGGGGAGCAATTTTCAAAAATAGTCACACTCCAGTATTTAAGAGGACCATCCTACATAGGAAAACAAAGAAGCAAACATCAGTATCACAAAGGCGACCAAGCCTTCCGAAAACTCAAACCCGAATTACAAAGGATTCAATTAGTGATGAGTAATGGAGAAGATAGCACAAGCCAAAAATTCCTATAAATCTCAGTTCTGCTTCAATCACATCACATACGAAAGATTCTATGTTTTGCACACCAAACAAGAAGGTCAAAGCAATCACATATACAATCTGCTTTGCATTAACTTTTAGCGATAAGTAGTTCTAATAAATGCTATCTGATTGCTTTCTTCAATATTCCAAACCATTCCAACACAATATTTTTAGCCGTACATCAATATTATAATGAAAGTGCACAATAAAAACAATGTAAGCTTGGCATGGAATATATAAATATTTTGCACATGATGACTCAAAATAGATGCTTCCTCCATTTCTAAATACTTGCAACTCACCGTTTAGGCACGCATTTTGAGGAAAAAATTATACATAGTAAAAGGACAAGTTAATCGAAATAAATTAATCCATAATAACGTAACATTTTCACTCTAATTGATGATTAAGTTTCTTAGCTAATACGTCCATTTGAATCCTCTATTCTCTTCCTTGAATTGTGTGTCGTGAAGGTGGAACCAGTGGTTGCAAGTAAAAAGAAATGGAGAAAGTATAATACTGAGGAAATTTGATTTGTTTTATACAAAAACCAAAAAGAGGACTTGTTTATTAGAAGGAAAACCTAACAAATGAGTCAATAAATAAACAAATTAAAATTTAAACTTTTAAATGCAAAGCACATAATACTTATCTACAAAGCCTTTAGAGGGCTCCATAAAAAATAAATATAAAAAAACATACTCTCTTCGACCTCCTTTTACTTCAAATGTGACATCTCTTTTTGATGTGTGCTAATGCACTAATTCAATCCATGTATAATTATGCAAATTAAAAAGTTGTAGTTAATAAAATTTTAGTTAAGACGAATCAAACAAAATGTCATTTGACTATGTTTTAACTTATAGATTAAAAATAAAATACAAACTAAAAATGATAGGTGAATACAAAAAAATTCCAAACAGACATTTGAAGTAATAGGAGAATGTATAATTTTTTACAAAAGAAGAAATCATTTCCAAGCCTCTAGAGCCAAAAAACCAAATAAGTGCAAGTAAAGCATGGCAGCGGTTTGAAACATAGTTTTTCGTACTTTGAGCTTTCAAATTAATGATTTTATTTACATATAATCTTGGGAAATAAAGCTAGCCAATCAACTTTTATCTCCTAGTCTCCTACAAATCAATCACGAACCACAACATACTACATTGCCTATGAATTGCTCAATGCCCTTCTACAAGCTTACATTGGTATAAATGGTCTCGTACAAGCAACACATAAAACAAAATTGTCGCCAAAGTTTAATCATATTTTGCTCACAAGTTGACAAGAAGATGCGAGAATATGGCAAAAAAACACTTAGTTTCTAAAACAACCCCTAGTATCCCATTCATATGGCCCTTGTGGTATCAAACACTAGAAATATAGTATGAAAGAAGGTGCAAAACATCCACACCAATCAGCACTTCACACGAGAGTAGGGGATAAATGGTAAATGTCAAAAAGTAAGCAAAGCCAACGACTACAATTCACCAAAGATACCCAAGAGACGCCTAAGGCATCAGGTGTGTCCTAGACAAGGGAGAGTTCTTTTAGGGCTGAGGAGACTAAACCATAAGGTGATGTGCCTCAAAATGCCTTTTGTGAGCACCTTGTAGCGCCTTCTGGTCTTAGCCGAAGAAGAAGCTCATTTGATACATACACCTTTTCTTATCTTTTCTTGAATTCTCTTCCCTTTTTATTTCTCTTTCTTATTTCAGGATTTCAAGGGTGATTATTCTTTATATAGGTTTTGTGCGAAACCTCACACCCAAATAACGCCTTCGCTGAGCAGCTAGGCTCTGGGAACCCTTAATGTCCTTGCTACTTAAAAAGCTAAGGATTCCAACATCAGCCATGGTTAATTAGTGTCTTAGACACTTCATTATAGGCCAAATTCATACTTGTACAAAAGTACTAGAGGGTAAGTAAATTGGCTACATCCCTTTAAAAAAGGATGAGGCACCCTAAGGCACTAAGGGTCAAGAGGCTCTAGGCTCTAAGTGGCGTTAAGCGAAGTTCTAGCCTCTGGAATTTGAAGGCATCCGAAACCTATAAACAAATATTAGAAACCCCTGAAGAAAAAAGGTACAAAATCAAGAAGAACTTAGAAGAATTAAAGCAACTAAGAAAAAAAAAAGGAAGAGAAACTAAGAATAAGAAGAGAAGATAAAACATTGTCGTCAAATGGACTTCTTGATGCTAAGACTAAAAGCCTCGACAAGGCACTCTCAAGCACTTTCCTTTAGGCGTCTATAAGGTGCTTCCTATAAGAAAATTCCTTGTTCGAACCTATCAAAGTGGCCAACTCGTCGCCCACCAACGGTGCTAGCCTTAGGTACACTTTTTAGACTAAGGCTACAATTGTACGTCCACAATCCACATCACAAGGTAGACAAGCATACTTTACCAAAAATAGTGCCCCTAAAAAAATAAATAAGAGAAGACATAAATATTACCTCTAAATATCTTCTTAAAAAAATAGACTTTTGGGCTATTTTCCTAAAGATCATTTTACATAATACCTTCTTAGAAAGCACATATTCATATCAACACAGTGTCCAAGTACACTATTAGACATTTTGACAAGTATGGTTGTCGGTCAAGGTAGACTTTGTCGACAAACACAGAATGAATGCTGATTGAAAATTCCAACACAAAATTTTGGGACAAAATATCACTAATCAAGCATGCAAGAATGTCTAATATTTTGTCACATTTGTCTACCAATGCTTCCCTCTCAACCCCCAAAAAAGAACACCAAGTGATCTCATAAAGAACAGCCTGAGCAGTAAAACACCCTCAAAAAAATATTACTGCATTAAGTAACTAAGAACAGTTCAGTGACAGTATTCACCTTAGGTTTACAGCATTTTGCCCTGTAGAATAGAGAAGCCCTACTTTTCTCAGTAACATTTTCCCATTTTCCATTATCAGTATCATTTCCATTCTCATCCAAATTGTCAATCAAACTTTTCAAATCACCATCTGATATTAGGTCTGACACTCTGCAGATATAGAAAAGAACTTTTCACGTGAGAAATAGAAATTTACTAATAGAAAATTAATTTAATGCTCTAGTACATTATACAAAAAGCTATTATAATTTATATCAACGCTACTATGGCCGTGCAAGAGATGTAGATGCAGATGCAGACATGCAGTTGTGTAAATGATCAACATATCAGGAGCTTGAAAGATCTATGTAGTATATTCACAATGCTTGACCATGTCCTCGAGGGAATTGTTTTGCACCAAAAGCATATAGTTCTAGCAGGGAAAATGGAAAAGACTAGGGACAATGCACCAGCATTTCAATCGAGTCATTATGTAACAAAAAGACGAGAACTTATATTCATAGCAAATGAGCTACAATCCAAAAAAAAAATTGACATGGAAGTCATCAAATGTAATCTGTCCCTGAGAAAATAACTGAAAATATATACTCCCTCTATATACATTAGTTGCTACGTATACCTCTTTGGGCCGTCGAAATTAGTTGCAACATTTGCTTTATAATAAACTTTTACTGATTTAACTTTGAAACCCAATCTACTAATAATCTATTTGATTCTATTAAAATGCATCATACCATACATTCAATTCTTATTCAATAACCTGTAATTTATTACATTTAACGAATCAAGTGCTACTACTCATTCCTAATGTATTTCAACTAAAAATAAGGGTTGGTGCTGCTATTTATTACATTGCAACAATCAAGTGCTAACTTTAGTTACTCATTCCTTTTGTATTTCAACTAAAAATAAAGGCTGGTCAGGTCAGAATTATATTTTAAAAGCTTTTGTTATAGTGTAAATTTCAATTCTTTTGAAATTATTTTCTTTATCAAATTCATAAGAAATGTTTTAAGTTGTTTGGTTGAACACTAGAATTTGCAATTAACACAAGATTTAGAATTACCAATACCCCTAAGTAATTAAATTCCTACATTATGTGGGGATTTCAAATTCTAAAGAAAGTTCCACTTTTTTATACTTGCCCAAAAAGTACATCTTAGTAATTCCTAGCAAAATGTAAATTTCAAAGGTGTTAGACGAAATCCAAACAAGCTCTCAGTTTATCAGATTTCCTAACATTTGAAGGGGATTTTTAAAAACAATGGTACGTTAGCAAATAGCAAGTGGTCATGGATTTTTTTCTTTCACTCTTGTTATAGGGGTTCGATTCGGATTAATTCCCTCTCCTTGCATAAAGGAATCCTCTAGCCTACCCCGAATAAATATATTGAGATGTTTTAAACGAGAAACTACTGATTTAGAATATGCTAAACATAATTTATTTAGCACACAGAGACTCATTAATTCAACATAAAATTGTTTTTTCAATTGATGTTACAATCGCAAAAAATTGCACGACAAATACTAATCTAGCAATATTCTAACACTAATCCTATCTTCTATTTGTTGCACTACAAACTTTTATAAATTGTTAATTTGTCTAGTTCGAGCAAATAAACTTAACAGCACATAAAGAACACAGTCATCAATCATCATAATCTAAAACTCAATAACAGTAAGCTCAAGCTAAAATCACAAAATTCATACAAATACCCCGAAATTTCACAAAATTAAGCAATAACAATCAACAATAAAGACAAAAAAAGACAGATTACCGATTAGAAGAGAGAGACACTGAATCGGATGAAAGAGAAAGAGGAGGAGAAGGAGAAGTGCGTCGAGATCCCGAAAAAAAGCGCCAAACAATCGGATAAAAGAACTTGCAAATTTGCCAAACAAAAATGATAGAAATAGCAAAAAGTGTTGCCAATCCTCCTCCTTTATTCTCCTTCCAAAGTTCTTTGACTTCAGACGAAGAAGATGGTATCAAAACTTCCGCCATTTTCGCAGCAATAATTTCTTCGACAAAACCCTAATTTACAGTACGCATAACAATAACACCACAACCAAAAAATTGAGATTAATTTACGAATCGTTAGTAGACGAGAAAAAGATGACGGCCTTCAACTTCAAGGTGAGAAAAGGGATAAAGCAAGATAGAGTAATAAGTTACGAGGAACAAGTACGAATACTTTGTTGGAATGATGGTAAGCATATGTATGTCGGGTCTCATCTCTCATGAATATGATAGTAACCAGTATTGTAATGTAATCCATCGATTGTGTTTTGGCTTTTTTGTTTTTAATTCACAAATTACATATTTTATGGACTTCATTAGAGGTTGTGGTAGATGGAGGAGGATACATCTATTTGACAATTTAGTTTTAGTATGGATAAACTTTGATTTATAATTAGTAATTGAAAATTTGCAACTGGCTTACTTGTGACATGTTATACAGGAAAATATCATTATTAGTAGCAAGTATTATGAAATGAATGAAGTATATTTATTAGTGTGTTCAACCAACAGACTTTTTTCACTAATGACTTAATGTCACTTGCTGACGTGATTGTATATGTGGATGTGGTACAGACTTGAAATTTCTTTTTAATTTATTTTTTTTAAATACTTTTTTATTACTTATTTATTTTACTTGTTGGGAATGTCTTTGAGCTTGTTAGAGTAGGTTCTCTCACCATAAGAGCTATTGCCCCTCTCGTTACCAACCATATCAATGGAGAAAACTTTGAGATATTCATCCTTTTCTAGCTCCTTCTTGAGTTAGAATCCCAATTTCAATTTGAAGATGGTTTCCTAGTTCAACAATGGACTTATCTCTTATTGTGTTTTGAAATATTTTTAACGTCTTTCCAATAAAAAGGTAATATATCTACGATACTATAAACAACAAAGATTTTATGTGTGTCATGACTCCTTTCTAAAAGCAAATCTTCACCCCTCTTAATTCCTTGGGATATGAATGAAGCTTGCTTTGAGATATAATGTATGTTTTTTGTAAGTTTTGGAACAAAATCACAATTTGATGATCAAAGCTTTAATAGACAATGGAAGAGGAATTTTTTCGGAAGAAAGATTGCAAAGTTCTTAACAGAAAAATGTTCGATGTAGCAAGTTATTTTATTTTAAACTTTTAATTACTTTAAGGTTTAAAATCAACTTTTCAGCATTAATTTTATATTATGGAAAAATATTCAAATCATGCAGCACAATTGCAAACCCTATAGTAATTAAGCTTTCCATTACTCTTTATATAAAGTAAGGTTCAAAATCAAATCATTTCATAGCATTAGGATGTTTATTTTCATTTCAACACTCATATATTTTTTGTTTCTATGTTGCTCTTCAATTTTTTGGAGAACAATACTACAACTTTACAATAGTTCTATTTTTTGTTTTTATGTTGCTTAAATATAAGTTCGCCTTGCACGTTTTGCTTATTAGCTTGTACTTCCCATATTAGTTAGTATACTAAATAGTGGTAATGAAAATGATTTTTAGTGTTAAATTTTATCAAAAGTTCCATATCATTCCCATGGTAATGAAACTTTGATCACAAAAAAAAATTATTTACAAATTTTCATTATCACCTAATATCACATCTCCCAATGGTAATACATTGGAATGAATTTTATGAAAAAAAAATAAGATGATTGAACTTGGACAAGCATATCCATCAAGGTAACCAAGTAATTTTTTAACAAAATTTACACTAATTTTTCATTTCTATTACCGTCATTTATTACCAACTACCAAACAGACTGTTAAAGTATTAAGTTGTTTGTCTTTCTTTCAACTGCAAATGATGTCGAACAATAATGGAAATGCACACTTTTGAATTCGGATTTCGATGCTTAACGTGATAGAATTTAGAAAATGGGTCTGAGCAACCCAAAACAAAGAGGAGAAGAAGTAGTTCACTCATAAACCCAAAGAAGGTTCACTACTAAAACCAATTGGTGATAGTAGGAGTTATTTCTTGAGTTTATAAAGTGATGCATACTCTTTTCTTTCTCTGATGTGGGACAAGGGACAACTCACTTGTGGGTAACACATGGGCACTTCAACATAACGCAATCTTCAACATGCAATATTTCGTGAGTCATTGTCACATGATTACTGATCATGGTTATTAAAATCACAATATTGATCTACGATCTTATAATTTAAAAAAGGCAATCAATTTAGATTGTATAGGTAGGATTTTAATGTTGATAGAATCTTGAAATCCTACTTAGCTCAAAAAATTGGGTAGAATCATAACACGATTCTACGATCCGATACTACAAGGATAATTTAAATCGTAAAAGATTTTCATATAACCCAGATTTCACTTATGCGTATATGTATTTAAAATAATTATATCAATACCACTATAAAGTTCAAGTTTTTCTTGATTTGCAGTTTAAAAATAAACTTAATTGATGAGGCCGTATAAATTTTTATTTACACCTTAAAACCTAAAAAAAACAAATATAATTAATAATCAGTAATCCAAAGTACATTAAGTCATATTTATAGGATTATACGATTTTACAATCTGATTTTATTGATTTCGGTTCTACCCCTCAATGATCCTACATAAAATATGATTCTAACAATCTTGTTACTAATATTCTCTCGAATTGCAAATTTAAAAAATATCGTTAATTTAACTTTTTGAGTCATTTCAACTTTCTCATAAATTCAAATCGTAAATTAACCGAATAATAATCACAAATTTTTACTTGCAAGTTTGGGCTGACCCAATTTATAAATCTAAAAAAAAAAATTGATTTAGTGATTTTGTAATTTAAAAGGGATATATGGGTTGGGCTCTTGAGAGACGTCTATACTATAGACGGTCTCTCAAGAGAGGACCTGAATAATAATTAAGTCAACTTTTTGAGTCATTGTTAAACCTACTTTTACAGATTTTAGAGTTTATTAAAACAATATTAAGTTTGAAAAAAAAATAATAATTGTCAATGATTTATGCAGGGGCAGTTGGTAAACATTGTCAAATCAAAGAATAAGGAAGCAACTCCAAGCATAAATCTCTTGTCATGCCTTGATTAACTCCTTAATCCTTATTACTTGGCTTTGGGAGGCTGGGGGTGTTCATATTTGCTAACTGTGTAAGTTTAGTGTATAATGAGTCAAAATTAATAAATGTTTAATAAGATTAATAAAAATGATTAAAACTAATAACGAGTCTACATACAATCTTAAAAGGTGTACATATTTATATAATAATTTTGTAAATAATTGAATATTTGCTAAAAGATGTACATGCATGTTGAAAGGTGTAGTCGTGTAGATATTCAGGTGAAATTTTTGTAAATAATACGAACTTTTTCATTCACAAAAATATGTACAACCTTATAGACAATATGCACCTCATTATCACACATGTATGTCTTAGTCTGGTTTTCAGTTTTCACTACTCCTCCTTCTATAAAAGTGGGTTGCTTTTTAGGGATATAATTCCCGTCGACTGGCACATGGGGCAAAATTACTCAAAAGGAAGGAAAAGTCTTGAGAATGTACCAATGGAGAACCTTCAAACTTAAGTTATCGCTCTAGTTGGACTAAAATCTTTATTTATTTAGCCCCATAGAAGAGAGTATAAGATACTAAATTAGATGTCTGACAGTATGAAGAGCTTTTGCTATCATTTTGCTTTCCTTCATAGTGCAAATGAGTGGGGATCAAGACTATACATGATCAACAACTAAATTTGAACGACTGAACTAAACAATAAGTTCCCCCAATGTAACTATGAGGAGTCTCTAATAATATGCCACGTTAAGAGTGAAAATATAATAGGGGACTACAACCTTGATTTGGTTTAAAGGAACTTTATCATAGATAATAAGTTGCTGAGCAATGATCTTCTTTTATCGGCCATAGGAATTAACTTTAGGTGGCGCAGTGTAAGCTTCTTGTAACACCCGAATTTATAAGGGGTCGGAAATTCAGGGGTGTTACACTTCTGAACTTAACTAATTTTTGAAAATCATTATCATCGAGATTCCGCACACAGTTTATTGATTATCATCGAGATTCCGCACACAGTTCATTAATTATCATCCAACAATCAACAATATGTACATAGGGCTAAGGCTTTGGGTCTAAGTCCCCAATAATAGTTGAGGCTCATTATTTAGTCAAAAGCCAAGTCAATGATAGCCAATAAATAATATTCAAGCCCAATTTTAAGTTACTATCACTCCATTTTATCACTTATCAGTTCGTTCAGACCCAATTTATTTTACTATTGGTCAAAGTCACTTATTATAAATAGTCAAAAACATGCTAAATAAAGTAAATTTTCTTAAATTCTCTCTAATTAGTTCTTACTTTCATATTCACATTCAATCTCAAATTATTCATTTTACAAGTTTATTCAAAAAATTTCAACCTTCTTCAAAAACCACAACCCCAAAGACTTGGCAAGACTTGGCAATACATGGATTTGATATTATACTTGGACACACATTAGTCATTACTATTTTGACATATACTAAAAGACATTTCTCTTCAACCATGTAATATAAATTGTAATTAAGTTTCACTCTAAGTATTATTTAAAATTAAACTATTTGTAATTGTAATAATAAGAGTATTGCACACATGGTTAAGGGTTTAATTATGATTCATCCCCAAATTGAGAAAATATTTAGTGGGCTCTCCCCATTTTGGTTTTACTTGTTTCGGTAAACACACTATGCTGGTTGATAAACAACAACAGCAATGAAATTTTTGTGGATTTGTTAGAAAATGAAAGTGACTACTAACTGTACACTCTAATTCATGTCATAAATGTCCTGCTATTTTAGCCCTTTTACATTTTTCCTTCACATGAAGCATAGTTCCCTCTCCATTTTCTCATTACCTTTCTCATTTTGTTGTCTTTTATTGTCATTATGCTTGAGATTTTGTAGTAGTTTGCATTTACTGCAATCTTTTTCAATACTACTGGTAGATTCTAAATTTAAGTGCTTTTTCCTCCACAATTGCTGTTTTCTTTATCTTTTTCTTTTTGGCTTTTAAGGGTTTTTCTATCCTTCTCTGGGTTTTAAGGGTTTTTCTATCCCTTTTCTGGGTTTTGTGGGCATATTCAGTTTTTGTATGTACCTATTTGGTTGAAGAAATCTGCCATTCTTGAAAAGTTTTGAACTTTTGGGTGTTTCAATAAACTATGCAAAACTGAAAGATATGGCTGGAACTTCAGCTTTGTTGTCTTCTTCTGTTTTGAACATGTAAGTTTTTTTTATCTCCTTTTTTTGTGGTTTTTCATGGGTATGTTTGAAATTGCATTTTCCCTCCTTTTTTGAGCCCTTTCTTGTCTAATTTTAAATGGGTTTGCAATTGGGTACTTCTCAATTTGGTTTATTTTTGTGTAATTTGATGTACTTTTGAGAATCTTGCAACATCTAATTAACAATTCTGGGTTTGACATTACTGTTTTTGTTGAAATTTTCTGTAGAAATGACTCCCGTTTTGGTTATTGTTCTACCGGTTCTGTTGATACTTGTTCAAACCCTCTTGATGATGGTCATAAACATTGGTTTTCTATGAAGGTGAGTCTCTATAACTTCTGTAAAGAGAAGAAAAGGAAACATTGTGCCAATTTAATGAGTTACTATCTATGCTTTTTGATATTCAAATTAAAGGTCAGGTTTAATTCAATTAATTATAATAATTTTGAACAGTTTTTTGGTGTTTTTTTATGGAAAGATTGATGGACAGATTCTTCTTTCTTTAGAATAAATGTCCTTTTTTAGTATCAATAATAAATGTTGGTTGAATTATGGGGTAGGATTGTGAGATTAGGAATTAAAGGGAGTGGTTGTGTTGTGTAGTTGGCACTGGTGATTGGAATCTGACTAAAATATGGTAATTTCTTAGCATATATACATGTTAGAATAAATAGCAGTTTAGCATAGTTAGTTAAAAGTTTTTATTGCAGTATCTCAACTTTAGGTTCGAGCCTATTGTAGGCATTGGGTCGAGGATTTTGCAGTATATTCATTTTTAACTGAACTTTTGAATGATGTGTTTTTGTGGATTGTTCTATCGTAGACTTTTATGTGCTGTACATAATAACTTGAAACGTAGGTTTACTTCCGTTGTACATGTGTTTTAGTTTTGGCTAGGCTGGAACTCAACAAGTACATTGTGCGGTGCCTTTTTTTGTTTCTTTATTGATAGGATGTTGTAGAATTTTTGTGGCTAGATGAGGTTTATAATGGCTTCAACTTTGACATGGGGCCAACACGAAGGAAGACTATATTTACATTTTCCCTTCACCTATGTTACTCGGACTTTCATTTTGCTTTACGTACCCGTGTCCGATCCTTGATACTCAGACATTGTTATGGCACTTTGACACTTCATTTTTGGCGTAAAATTGAATATTTAGACGTATTCGACATTAGGACTTGTACTAGTATCCGACATTAGTACCCGAGTCCAAGTAACATAGCCCTTCACTAGCAAATAATAATGTCTATTATAAGTTCCTTAAATATTGCTACTCTAGCTTTCTTGATCATAGTTCAGTAATTTTGATTAGGGAACTAAGTATTGTTGTTTCATGCTAGGCAAGTAATCACATTGTAGGTGAAAATTTGGGATACTACGGCAGAGATGATGGTGCTTTTTCGTACAAATTTCAGCTTGAGAAAGATGTAAGTATTTTTGTAAATTTAATCTCACCATGAAACATAGTAAGTGGAATTAATTGATTTTAGTATCTGTTTTCCTTGGGGTGCTTATTTGCAATTTTTGACATGTTGTTTCTGCTTTTTTTAAAAGTCCCTTTATTAGTCTTCATCATATCCATATATAGTTGACTATCATCAGGAGGAAGGCATTCATCTTTGTATTCTTGGTTAGAGGCGAGTTTTATGTTGCTTACTCCATTACAAGAGAAGGCTTCTTTTTCTTCAGATTGCAGTGTGGAGTGTGGAGTGTGGAGTGTGGAATGTATCATCTTCAAAAGCTATATCTATCAAAATAGCAGTTAAATAGCAATAACACTCTGTTACCCCAGTTCACTCAAGTCACTTTTGCCTAATTGGTTTCGGGGGAGTCCAATGTACACAACCTTACCCTTATTAATGACAGTTGGTTCACATCGAAGAATATAAATAAATCATAATTGTTTTGCAGTTAGAAAACATAACCCATAGTTATGTGGCTAACCAAAATGGGCATGGTTGCAACACTCAACATAGAAATCCACATTAGTGCCTTAGTCACTCCTAAAGTGCTGTACAAAATACTTATGTGACATTTGGAGGTCAAGTTGATTGATTGTGGGATGTATTATCCATCTTTTCTTTATAGGATACTCAAATGTGGTTCTTTGAAATATCAGAATTATCCATGTTGTGTTCTCTTGTAAACACTAACCTATATGAACAAGATCATGAGATATTACCAGCACCATCCAACATATTTAACTGTAAACAGATTATTTCATTTATTGACGATTCCAATGGAAGATATCACATTTGTGATTCTTGGATCATATGAGAAACCTCAATTGAGAAACTTGCTTGGTGTTGGACTGGAGGAAGTGTAGCATATGAACCAAAATATGTGGATGTAGAACTAATCTTGAAAGTAGAATCCTAGGCTGTGTACCAATTGGTTGACGGCTAGATATACTAGGGATTATATGTAATTAATCATCAAAATAAAAAAAGAATCCAAGGTTGTGCAAATCTCTTATGGACAAATAGAAGTGATGCCTCATCTTGCTCACCAACTTGAAAATGAGTTTGACCTTACTATGAACAGAATATATACCTGATAGCAACTAATCTACCCATGCACAAGTGCCACATATGAGTGTCAATGTTTAAGAGTAATGTTATCAATCTTTCTTTTGCTTCTCTCTCTAGGTGGGTGCTTGCTGCTGCATTTTTATAGGTTTTGGCTTGCCTTGGAAACCCATATGAGAGAAGCAGTGTGGTTTTGCAAATTGCAATTATACTTGACTACATTTGATCAGTAAGAAGTGGGTGTCATTCTTTGACTCACCTGAGCTCTTATTGACTTATTTGGCAATGAAGCAGGCCATATTATTTTCCGTTGTCTCTTTTTTTTTTTCCTTCCATCATCTCACTCAACCTTCATAGGCTTCCATATCTTTTCAATGATATCGAGGGGATTTGTTATAGTTAAGTGTAACACAAATTTAGCTTCAGGGGAGAGCTTTGGATAGAGCTTTCGAAGTTCGAAAATTGGAGATTTTCTTCAAATGAGATTGCTTGGTTTTGGTGCCAACTACCAAGGGTCACCTTAATATGCTTGGAATTGTAGAACTTTTAGGGATATAGCTCTTTTGTTAGAGGTTGGTTGGGATTGGGCCAAGTTCCTACCACGTTTTGGGCTAGATCTAATGGATTATTACCTTTTTTTTTTCCAGATTATCTTTGTAGGAATGAATGAAGAATCTTAATGTAACTTTTTTGTTCTTTTCAGGGATGTCTCATCCCTATTCTTAGCTTGTATGTAGCACTTTATATAATAATAAAATTTTCCTTATTAAAAAAATCATCTTGTGACGTTGTAAAGTTTGAGGCTGAAAGAAAAGGTTATCGTTGTAGCCTGCTGTTTTAAACTTTTTCAAGTGGGATGGTTGTCGACTATTTCGATTGAACTGTGGTTAGAGTTTCGAACACAATGTAAAATTCTTAGGCTCAAGATATGGTATAGCTTATAGAGTTGTAACTATGTGGATACAGGACACGCCAGCCATATATTATTGGGATCAAGGATTTCGGGTGTTACGTAACGTAACGAGAGATTTTTATTCCAAGACCTGAAGGTAGTCTTACGAGTGGTGGGACTTAGATAAGTTAAGCCTCAGCCTTGTGATTGCAATTAGACTAGTCGCAATTGTAACCATCGAAAATGAAAAGATAGTGTTGTCTTCTTACTTTTTATCATAGTTGTAATTAGTCTTAAATGTTCGACATTGAGTGCCTTAGGAGCACGTCTTGGATGAGCATGGGTTGGGTGCCTTGATAGGATTGAACGAGGTGATTCTATAAGTTGAGTGCCTCATAGTGCTTTACAGCGCCTAAGTCGAGCAACTTTTAGTGCCTTTTTGTCTTAACCTCAGAATAAGCCCATTGAACCGAACACCCATTAGATATGTATTTTCCCTTTATTCTTTTCTCATCAGAGTTTTTCAAAATTTATTTTGCTTGGGTTTTGGGGTGCCTCACCAAAGTTTAGCGTCTTTACCTATCGCCTAAAACTATGGACCCTTGGCGGCTTAATGCGCCATATTCTTTTTAAACTAATAGTTTAAGTTGAAAATGTAAAAAAAGTAAATTAGCGACTCCTTGCATGTTTTTGACAATGAAAGTGATTATGGAGTTATGATAGTTTCTGATGGAAGCGTATTTCTTTATGGATCTTTTGCTGGAATATCAGAAAACTTATTATTGAGCCTAGGGTCTTGCAGATCAAAAGATGCTGAAATGTGGGACCTTGAAGTCTCATGAAAGCTGCATTATTTTTTTTTTCTTTTGGTGTCCTGTTAGGAAACTAGTTGATATTACATATTGATTGTGTTTGGTTGACATGTACACTTACTTCCACAGGCACCCCCCTTGCAACCCAATGAGGTTCCTTATGTATTGTTCCAGTCCCTGAAAATTTGAGATTTCGAAATATTCTAATCTCAAGACTTTTCATTCAATTGTTGCTAGCACCTATCCAAGCCACACCATATCAATTTATCAACTACTTCTAGTCTTAAGCTTACTATGTTGCTCACAAATTATGAAATTGGGATAAGGGCAAAAGATTCATCACATAATTTTGACAGATATTGTTTAACATGTATTTTCACCTTCCATCGACTTTTCAGTTTTGATGCTGTCTTTCTTAACCATCCACCATCCAAGAAGCACCAATCTTCTTGTTTAGAATTTAAGTTTTCTTATTGTGTTGCATGATGACCTTCAAGAACATATTACATGCATAGTATTAGTGCCTAACGTACATTAGGCACATGTCCCTGTACTCTAAATGCCGAAAATGATGAAAATGAAGAAGTTTTTCTGTTCCAATCGGCATGTAAGATTGGCATCTAGGATTTGCCGAGAATGTAATCTTATCCAAAAAACATTTAGTATTACTTTTCTTTCATGTTCTAAAGTTGGGTACTTTTTTCAAGTTATCTGTGAATTCCTAACAATAAACATATAAATCCTTAATTCTTCAGGTTCAAAGTCTACAACAACAGTTGCAGGAAGAAAAAGAATTGCATGTGGCTCTGGCGCATGCCACCGAAAAGAATTTCAAGGAATTGTCTACTCCATCACACTTTCCTCAACGTGTATGGCATCTTCTATGTTTTTTACTTTGCATCTTTTGTTTTGCTTATTCTTTCGTATTCATTATTAATGATCCGTGTTTCACAAGTTGCAACACAAAAGGAAAAGTAAAAAAATATGTGAGGTTATGAACTATAATGCTTAGCGGAGTTTGTATCCTTCTAAAATCCTGATTACAGTTGTTTTGATGACTTTGTAGACAGTTGAGCTTTTGACCAGTATTGCAGCGCTAGAGAACTCAATTTCAGAGCTTGAAGAAGAGATGGTTTCTCTCCATTTTCAACTCAGTCAAGAAAGAAATGAAAGGAGACTTGCTGAATACCGTCTACAGCGATCATACTCCAAGAAGTCTTCTTCGCCTTCTTGTCAGGTATGTATCAGAGTCTTTTCATATTTATATCTAATCTGCAATGTCATTTGTCATAGCATATCACTCCTGTTAGCGTATCACCCTTCCGTTAGCATAATAACAAGGTCGCATCACATTGCATCGTCCGCGGAAGGTTTTCAAAAACAACGAATGAATATTTCCTGTGTTGTAAAGGTGTAAAAAATCCGCGTTTTGTGCTAGATCAAGTGATATCTTATGGTTTCGACCGATATTTAGGCGTTATGATAACCGCATCCGCATCCCTCCTGTTAGCGTATCACCCTTCTGTTACCGCGATCGCGACCGTTACCGCATTTTTACACGATGATCTCTTAGTAATATCACCTTGGTTTTTACCAGTTGTGTAATTAGCTGTTTCACCTCAATTAAACTATTTGTTCTTTTCCAGGGGAGTCCATTATCGCCGAAAATGCATCCTAAGCGTGGTGGTCCTGTTAGTGTTGAGAAACCCATTAAGGAACTTTCCGCAAAGGGCCTATGGAATCATCCTAATCGGTTATCAGAGGAGATGGTGCGATGCATGAGAAGTATTTTCATCTCTTTAGCAGAATCTGCCCCTTCTTTGAATTATACCCCAATGGATATACCAAGTTCACCATACGCTCATCATTCTAATGCACCATCATGGTCATTATCTGAACACTTGATGGTTCCCATGTGGGCGAAAAGCCCTCAGATTGATTTGCCTCGTGATTCTGAGGTGCTAGGAACAGAAAATACCTTTGATCCGTATAAGGTAAGTGGCAAATTAAGTTGGATGGAGATAGGGAGGTATGGATTGGCAACAGAAGTGTCCTGGATGTCGGTCGGAAAAAGGCAGCTGGAATATGCTGCTGGATCATTGCGGAGATTCAGGTTAATATTTTTCTGTTCTCTTACTCCCCTCCTTTTTCGGTTCATAGTCACACAGGAGAGTTGATATTTGATCTTGCATAGTGTCACATGATTCGCTAATCTCCTCGCGAATTGCGAATCGAAGAAAGCGAATTATGGTCGGTTTTGGGCTATTCCTAGGCAAATTTGAGCGAATCGTGAATTAGCTAGCGAATTATGTTTACACTGATCTTGCATGTTGTGTTGTGCATCACCCCCAAAATATTTATCAACTAAATAGCTAGCATTGGCAATGGATTGATGCATTTTGATTTTTCACTTTTGGAGGACAGGATACTTGTGGAGCAATTGGCTAAAGTGAATCCTATCCTCTTGAGCAGTGACGAAAAGCTGGCTTTTTGGATCAACCTATATAATGCCTTGATTATGCATGTCAGTTTCTTACGTTTTGTTTTATAAACGAGTCGAGTAATTGAAAATATTAGATGGTAATATTGTTCTTTTTATCGTTTCGAACCTTATTCCAGGCGTATCTTGCATATGGGGTCCCTAGAAGTGAAATGAAGTTTTTTTCGCTGATGCAAAAGGTTTGAACTTCGACATCCACTAATTAACGTTTTTTAAGTCATATAAGTAGGTGTCGTTTTTTTCCGATAAAGGTAAGTAAGTAGGTGTTTTTAATGTTCGCAGGCAGCTTATACAGTAGGTGGTCATTTATTCAGTGCTGCGGTCATCGAGTATGTGATCCTGAAGATGAGACCGCCTATCCACCGTCCTCAAATCGTACGGAATTGCCTTGGTTTTTATGTCGATGAGCTTAATATTGCTTTTCTCTTGATTGGATGTTTCTCTCTGAGTTGCACCTGATTTATCTATTTCATCTTCAGGCTTTACTCCTTCCTCTTAACAAGCTGAAGGTGTCTGAGGAGCAAAAGAAATTCGCAATTGATTCTTATGAACCAAATCTTGCATTTGCTCTCAGCTGTGGGATGTACTCATCTCCCGCGGTAATTCTTTCTTTTATTTCTTGTTTTGTTTTGGTTCTTTATTCCGATAGCTAAACGTTTATAGTTCGTTAGTTTCAGATTATAATGGACTATATCAAAAACCCTCGCTAAATCATGTGCACTTATTATTTATGTGAAGGTGCAGATGATATTTGTTAACAAAGATCGATCAGAAACAACCTCTTTGTTATCACTAACAAGGGTAAGGTTGCATACATCCCTCTCTCCAAACCCGCTTAGGTGGGAGCCAATTAATGGCATTGGAGTAAAGGAATATCTTGCTTGTATTTTCGGGAATTGTAGTGCTTTTGCAGTAGAACTTAGATAGAATACCCCGGCCTCGCCTGGACAATGTAGGTTCAAGTGTATACCGCAAGGAATGTCCGAGATGAACTTGAAGCCGCACAGCGTGATTTTATTCGGGCTTCAGTTGGTGTGAGTAGCAAAGGGAAGTTGCTGGTGCCAAAGATGCTACACTGCTTCTCCAAAAATCACGTAGATGATTCGAAACTTGCTCAGTGGATATCACGTTATCTGCCTCCGGAGCAGACTGCGTTCATCGACCAACATATAACCCAAAAGCGGCAGAAACTTTTCGCTTCTCGGCATTTTGTGGTTAACCCTTTTGATTCTCGGTTTCGCTACCTATTTCTGCCCGAAATAGTTTACCAGTAATGGTGTGTCTATCTACATTGCTAGCATACTTGTTACTTGGCAGTTTAATGCTACCCAAGCCTGCAATATAAATCATGAATAATCCGAGAGGTATACTTCCTCCGTCCATTTGAATTTGCTATAAAACATTCAAACAAACTCTTAATTTGATTTTGTAATATAGCAAATTCAAAAGGACAGAAGAATAGAGTGAAAAAGTGGGTACTTTTTTGATCTCAAGGAGAAAAATTACTTGAATTTTCTTGTATATATAACTGTAAATACATATACAGTGTAATTGCAATTATATTAGTGCCAATGAATTTAGTTTCTCGAATGGATCAAAAGCTCTAGCATTATTGTTGTCAACGATGAATTGTCCAATGAAATATGTACATGAATTTCGTCAAATTGAAAAAGGAGTATTACATGAATTTTAATAATTACGCAGAACTACCCACAATGGATCGGAGATTCAGCTTAACATAATTCGCTAGCTAATTTCGATTCATCGTTTTTGAAAAGATTGATGATCATGTGACACAGTCCAAATCACTTGCCCTTATCAGCATCATCAAGCAAGTTGCATATATCTGAACATTCCACCAAGCTGCACAACAAATTGATCATGAATGCATGAGGAAACAGGTTCGAAGCATTCAACTGAAAGAAACTAAGGCATTGCATAAATACTGAAGCTTACCAATATTGACGACTTCTAAATCCTTGCTTGAAGACAATAATGGGTCTGCACAATCAAATTGAATTTCATTAAATGGTTAGCAATCTGGATGATTTTTGTTTTGTTGGTTAAATAAAAGTGTGTTCGGTAAATGACTTTTCAGTTACGAATAGATGACGTTTAAGCTAAATTATTACATAAAAAAAATCTGCTCCGATTGAACATTGGGAGGACTCAACATGCAACATCTGTAACGCCCGTTTGGTAATCGTTAATAAACAGTGGGAATTGAAATGATTTGTAGTGTAAATTATTACGATAGGTTCATATGTATCCATCATTCCCGTAGTAACGAAAGTTTGATGATAAAGATTTTTTCATTACAATCTTTTCATTACCACCTAAAACCATTCGAATGAATTTTGTAACATGATACATTCCGACCAAAATTACACTAATTTTTCATTACCATTACCACTATTTAGTACTGATTACCGAACAAACAGTTAATGTTGCAAGGTTAGGATAAGGCTACTCAGTTACAATACCTTCGAACATTGAGAGGACCTTCACCGGGCGAGCCATCACCTCCACGAATACAAGTACCAACACATTTAGTAGTACATTTCTCTGCACTCCTTGACTTAGGGCGTTGAATTCTCTTCTTCATTTGAGTATTCGCTTGATCACATTCCTTATCCAAAGGATCACAGAACTTTCCCGAAAGTTCTAGGGGTATATTAGACAATGTCTCCTCTGAAGGCGGAGGCGTCGACAGCACTATTGCAGCTGCTAGCATTCCGATTCCACTGATTCCCTGACGATTCCTTACATTTCCATTCCCATTTACATGAATAAGCTTCCAGTTCCAGATTGAGGATGAGGAGAAAGCGTGGGAGTAGAATTGATGGTATAATCTTGATCTATTGAAATTTAGAGACCAGAAAGTTTGGGTAATATGGCCATGGGTGCTGCTGTTACTAGTGCTGCCTACGGTGTGCATTTTGGGTATCATTTTAGAGAAGATAATGAAGGGACTATAGCAGTTGGGACACTTGTGGATTAGATTCTTTTTTTCTTTTTCTGTAGTGGGAGGTTTTAAAATTACACAACGAACATTAATGGTCCTCATTCACAAGAAAATTTGAAAAAAAAGCTTAGTTTTAATAAAAATTTCCAAAATAAATTTCGGGAATTTTTAAGATCTAAAATAATCGTTTTTATGTCAAAGGTTGGATCGAGTATTTATTCGGTGTTACTAACAACGAACAAAAAAATTGGTTAAAAAATAAGTTAAAATCCTGCTTTCGTTGTTACTAACAGCGAACAAAAAAAGATTTTTATTACATTTGAAAGTACAAAAAAAAAAAAAAACAAATGTTAGTTCGTTATTATCAACAGTAAATAAACATGTGATTTTGCTGTAATTCTTTAGAATGTTACGATATTGTTTTTCTTTTGTTCATTGTTAATAACAGTCGTGGTAATTTTTTTCTCTTTTGCAATTAATAACAGCGAATAAGCACTAACCTTAGGCTTAGAGACGTGTATTTTTGAAATTAAATTTTTTTCCAAAACTTACATTGAGAATTTTTTTAAAAAGGCTTATTTATTCTCTTTTCCATTCAAATTGGGCTTTTTTTTTTTTTTTAGTCACACTAAATGTCTCATTTATATTTTGATTATATTAACTTTACCAATTTACTCTTTACTAAACTTAACATTTTCATACCTTTACACCTATTAATTTCGCTTTACCCCTATTAAAATTTCAAAATACTACACTTTTCTCTTTCACATGTGGTCCTTTTTAACCACCTAAAAAATATAATTGGGAAAAGTCAAATGAAACACATTAAATGTATTATTTTGTTGCGAATTAGACTATACCGCTTTCTTTAAAACATTAAAATAGTGATTTATTTGTGAATTATTTCGCTTTCTTTAGAATATTAGTGATACTATCTTAAACATGCCCAAACAAGTTGGCCATATATTCATCTACATTAAAATGAATATAGGCATAACAATTTAACATACCCAAAGGCATCATCCAAGTACAACACCCATAAAAATATAATTAGGTGCTCTTTTGAGAGACCGTTTTTTGTAAAGACGACTCTCAAAAGTCCAGCCCAAATTTATATTTAGAGTTGTAACAATATATATTTAGAATTGGATGGGGCTTTTGAGAGCCGTCTTTACAAAAGACGGTCTCAAGTAAGAATTTGTGAAATATAATTGATGTTATTAATTAAAATTGTAGATGCTTTGATCACCATTGTTATTTGACATGGATATTGCAGTTTGTCGATGATATTAGATGCTTTAAACACCATGTTGTGTGTGTGAAAGTTTTGATAATATTAATCACAAGCATACAAATATTCTAATAAACGAGTCGAATACAAGGAAGTGACGACATTAGATGAAATTTCGCTTTTAGATGAAAAAATAAACGATATGTTGGTGTCACTATTCTACCTCTAATTGGCTAAATACGCATGATGATAAGTAAGAACCATAAACATTAATAGAATATTATAAATAAAAAAAATAAGGTTAATTATGTTTAAAATTTGTGATATAAATAAATGATTTTACAGGGGAGCTACAAATAAAACGACCCAAAATGACAAATAAAAACATTATTGAAAAACGAAGGAAGTATGTGTGCAAGTCAACGCTCTGATACCATATTAGGCCGTGACAATTCGTCACATAATCTCACCGTGGCCCACTCGTGTGGACACGGGAAACCCGTAGGCTCGGGCCCACAAACCCACGGGTCAAGAGCGTTGACTTGCACATACACTTCGTGAGTTTCATTATTTTCCAAAATCATATGGTTGTAGAAAGAGTAGTTCACCAATTATATATGCAAGTCAACTACCCACTATTTTATCGATGTGAGATCTCTTGCCTCACATGTGAAGTATTTCCAACACTCCCCCTCACATGTGAGCCACATCATACCAGGAACCACCTTCGACTTTGATACCATATTAGGCCGTGACAATTCGTCACATAATCTCACATGTGATTCTTGAAAGATTTCTGCAACTCGGAACTCGTTTTACATTATACACTTTCTTTTACAATCAGAACAAAGAATACAATGCTGATATGAATATATTGTGTTTTCATCTCAGAAAGGATTGAAAAGAAAAAAAAATTATGCTGTCTTTACATCCTGTAATGCTATACACTAATATCACACAAATGGTATGAAAAAATTAAGAAAAAAATGCTTATTAATTTCCTCAATTCTGAGAAATATATGCCAAGGAGATAACCAAAATCTTAATATCAGGTGTTTTTCTCAAGAACTGAGAGTGCAGGAGTCAAATAGTTATTTGCTTTATCAGGCAAATGTGCAACCTGCAATGTACCAAAACAAACAAACTTTCTCATTAGACATGTCAAATTTTCATCCGACTTGAAATTGACTAGAAGTCATATTGCCCGTAGCTAAAAAAGCACCCAACCGAGAAATATTTGGAGCCTAACCATTTTGACTCGATTTCTTGATTTTCGTCAATTTTTTTGTTTCACGTTACCATTTTTAGTTGAGGCACACTATATTTCTTGTCAATTTTTGTATTTTATATTGATATTTGTTCGTTTTAGCCTTAAAGATGGTATATTGGTCCACTTTTTATGAAAATATTCTCTATAAAAACTGCACAAATTTTTACTTGAGACCGTCTATACGACATCTCAAGTTTTAGGCTGACTCAACTTATAAATTTTTTTAAAAAAATTGATTGGTGGTTTTGTAAGTTAAAAGGAGATATGAACTGGGTTTTTAAGAGACGTCTATACTATAGACGGTCTCTCAAGAGAGGGTCTGTAAAAACTGTAAATTATAAGGTTAGAAAAACTATAACATCTTAGACTAGTTAAATCGGCCCGAACCCAACTAGAACCGATCTGACCGAAAATGATTGAACTCAAAACCCGCCCGTGCGACCATTTCGACAAGTCTAGTTTCACTTCCATAAAATTAAATGTGAACAAAAATAAGAAAACCATAAAGCTCAAGACTCGAGAATTGATAGAGTTAAGGAGGAGTTCAAGTGACTGAATCGATCTCTTACCAGTTCATAAAGCTCCTGTCCTTGCTCGGCCACATACTCATAACACACCTAAAAATTTTGAAGTAAAAAGAATCAGGAAAATTGGGTTAAACATGATCTTAAATTCAGTATTTTAAGAACACAAGTAATAAACACCCACATCAAAACTCTTGTTTCTGGCAGTAGAATCATGTAAAGCCTTTACACAGATATCAGCCACATCTGCACAGCTTATTCCCTACACCAATTTTGATTTATGAGTTAAAAACAACATCTAAAGCCTTTCAAAGTGATTTAACTTTTTTTCCTTTACCTGAGATATACGGTTTCCCTGGTCGAATATTAGAGCACGTTGTCCTCCAGGTTCTTCCTGGGTAACGAGTTAAACATACACAAGTCTAGGTTCAATATCGAATACTTTTACCATGATACGAAATAGAATCAACAGATGTTGAGCTCACCATCAAAGGACCAGGACGGACTATTGTATAACCAAGTCCTGATCTTCTCAAGCAATCTTCACCAGCCTACCAAAGATAGTAAATAGAATCAGAGTCGGAGTCATCAACCCAGTATCCAACGTAAGTGTAATGGTTGTTTTAATGATTTTTTTTTGTTTAGAAACCGAGACACAGTTTTTTTGTATAAAAGAACTAACTACAGAAAAAATAACAAATCTCGGACAATAACTACCCCAGTTCCATGCAACAACATTGGCAAACCGAAATTTAATTCCAAAAATATTGGTCGACTACATGAACCAATAGATCATTTTTGGTTGTCCTCCATGTTGATTTTTATTATTGGTTTATAACCATGGGATGTGATCATGTGACTAGGTTTTACTGAGCTGGTTGTCATGAACCTACTGCTCACCTTCCTCCTTTGTCCGGGATTAGAAATAGGCAATGAGCGACGAGCATTCATAGGCGGAGTAAATGGAGAACGATGAAAACTTAACGAAAGAGGTAAGAGTTGTGTTACCTTTTTAGCTTTCAAAACTTGCTCCCTTCTCGAAGTTTCTATCCCTGAACCTGTACATGATACCAAGATGAAGTCTGTTTCTTGACCACTCTGCAGGTAATAAATCATCTGAGTGTTACAAATCTAGAGTTGCATAATTTTCTAAAGGCACTAAAAATAAAAATTATTCCACACTCACAGGCAAGGCTTTTATGTATTCCAAAATTAGCTCGAAACTTCTTGGATCTTGTTTCATTCCTTTAGGCCCTTCTAGAGGTCTCTGCACCAAGATTTATTCTAAATGGATAAGCAGGACTCTAAGACAAAATAACTAAACATTAAATTGTGTATGAGTAAAGGTGTCATTTTGGAAACTAAAAGTTGGTGGAAAACAATCATATTGCCTTTTAAACACTTCAATAATCAATAAACATTAACGGCCCGTTTTGTTAATCGTACTAACTGGTGGTAATGGGAATGATTTATAGCTAAAATCTCCATAATATGTATCGTGTCATTCTAAAGAGGGAGGAAAAACGTTTCATAAGGCAACATCGGTAGTGTATGCTTCTATTTATGCTAGTTAACCACGTAAGCAATGTAGAGTCTACGTTTCCAAAGTAGATCTTCAAATAACTCTCATTCTTTTCACATTTATGGTTGTTTTAAGAGATACCATGTGACTTTTTTAATCTCAGTTCTTAATTTAGAGACCACTATTTAGCATATCCATTCAACAGACAAAAACCTCAGAATAAGAAAGATACCTGCCGCCTAGGCTCAAAGCGTATAGTCAACGTGTGCGCAAGAAATGGATCTAAAGCAGGATCAGTTGGATTCACTGGCCGGAAGTTTGAAAAAGGAATTCTAACCTTTCAAACACCAATGAAATAAACATATAGGTCTCAGACAAGAATTAGAGATTGAGAAATGAATTTCAAGACGACAATATCCAATAATCAATTAAATTTTCTGATTGATGATTCAATACCCTGCAAAAGCCAGCTTTCGTATTAATTCTTGCAAAATACATTTTGCTTTGGGTTGCATCAGCAAGAGGACCAGCTTCGAGAATCACAACATAGGAACGACCGTTTCCACCAACAGAAAGAACTAGACCTTCATACCTAATTATATAAAATTCCCGATATTAAAGCACAAGCATCCATCACATAATACAAGAAGATAAATAGAAACAATGTAGTAATGTACATTTGAGGTAACATACCGATCTAGAGTAAAACCCAATGGAAGTGAAAGTTTCCGTGATAGTTCCACATATCCTCCTCTAGTGAAAACATATCCTATCATGAAATCAGCAATTTAGCGACATTAGTCACGAACCCACGTCTCATATATGGTTTTTAATGCATTAGGATTTGGATTCGAGGAGCCGAAGCTTGGTTTAGTCATGTGTATATACATGAATTTATTCAAGTAGATTCTTTACAAAGCAAATGTGATGCAATCAGTAATCAAAAACACAACATACCGGAGAAAATGGCGAGGCCGTTTTCATTGAGCTCAAATTTGGCATCCATCCCTCCATCATATTTGCTAGCGACCACATCTTGGAAATAAGTCCCTTGGCGTACTTCCCATCCATCTAGTGAATTTTCTGATTTAAATTTTGCAATCAGAAGCTTGCTTTTGCTACTTTTACCTGCTCGCAGTTGTGCTAATTGGTTGTTATAGTCCTGAAATATACATTTTTACATCAACACCAGTCTAATTACATCCCGTAACTTCATTTGCAATGTTGCTAGATGATAAAAGATTATGTTCCTTTGGTTACGAGTATAAACTAAACTTTATAGATACAAAACAGTTAGATATATAGAGAAACTCAAATCCGCAACTACATCCCTTCCCGCCCCAATAATGACCTGCCATTTTGTGGAAGTGGCATTCATTGATAAACCCTGGAAAGTAGGGCTTCAGCACAGAAAAATGGAGAATACCTGGAAGGCTTTCGCACAATTGTAGACTCCACGGTTGTCAACTCTGTTGAGATCCCCTGTAATTGCTGAACGAGCAGTGGCACAATATATGATTTTGTTGCAACCTTCCACCGCTGTTTTGAGCGTAGAGGGATCACCCACATCCCCCACAACTAATTCCACTGACCTTGGCAGCATATCCATCACTCCTTGATCGATTCTCCTTACTAAGCCCTGTACATTTTCATTTGTTTTTTCAATCAATGTAGTCTCAACTTATGGTAAGTCATAACTAAAATGAAAAAAGGAATTGATCTTACCGCCAGATGTAAAGGAAACAACCCAGCCAAAATCTTAAACTAATGGTTGAAGTCCCATAATATGTTATATACTTTATCACGCCCCCTCAATTGAGAGCCCTTATGGTAAGAAGTGTGGATACATCACATGCGCCTATAACCGGCGCTAAACAATCCAAATGAAATGTGCGCTAGATGAGATTATTTTAAACCCATGACTTTTTGTTATGGTGACTTCTAATAGAGTAAATAACATATTGCGAGAATTTCAACCGTTTACTTAAACTTCTAGATGATTTGGTTCCTTGTCATTGAACTAGTTAGTAGTACATTTCATGAAATTCTAACTTGGGAAGTAAAAAACTTGTCTGGCTTCAAGTTCATCTATCATGATGTCTTTTAAGACAACGTTATAAACTACACCTTTTAACAAAATCACTTCTAATGCAAACTTATCAGTTTAAACAAAATAGAAAGAATCAAAAAGTCATGCATAATTTCAGTTTCAGACTGATATACTCCCTCCAATTCAAAATGTAGGGCATGTTAAGTTGTAGCATAGATTGAGGAGTTCCTAAATTTTTATTTCACTTCTAAACAAATTCAAAACTCCAAAAACTACTAAATCTCTATAAGTTTGATAAGTTGAAATAGTTTTATCAAAAGTTTCCCAAGTTGTTATCACATAACTAAAATATGTTCTATAAGTTCCGATAACAACAACAACAATAAAACATTGCCAAAACCATAATCCCAATAGATTAAAAGATAGGAGTTAGCTACCTGAACCAATACATCAGTTCAAGTAGTTTTCCACATGAATTAAGCGAAACCTTCACGAAAATTGATTTTTGGTTCATAATTAGGGAACGCGACTAGGTTTTTGATCTCAACGTCACAAGCCTATCACTCATCATCCTTCTTTATCCAAGCTTGGTACCGGCAATAACCAATCCTAATCTATAGCTATAAAGCAGTTCGTCTTGTATGAGACCATCTCACGGTGAGACGACCTTAAAACAAAAAGCCAATAAGCTAAAAGTTACTGTTAATGGTCTATTTAACCCAAGTATGAGGCATGTCCGCCATCTCATATAAGAATTTGTGTTCTAAACATGTACATTTTAAATCACAAGGGAAGGCAAACACAACACTGCATACATCAAAACAAAAAACAAAATCACACCCACAAAAAAGAGCCAAAAACAAGTAAACAAGACGAAAGAATCAATACCTTAACAGTGTAACCTCTAAGCATAAGCTTACGAACAACAAGACGGCCAATACGACTAGTAGCACCAACAACAAGAACAGTCGTATTCTGAGCACCAGGAATAGTAAACTCACACAAAGGTGCACCTTCTCCATACACCAACAAATTACTACCATCATCATACTCGGTCCTTGAAATCTGCCCTAAATTCGAAAATTTTTTCCAAACTTGATCGAAAATTTGTCTTGATTTTCTCCCTAACCCAACTGGATTAACCACATCATCTAACCTCTTAATCACATCAGTACTATCACTTTTCCCACTCTTCTCCAATTCAACAACATTTTTGTTAATAATCTGATTCTTCTTATCTTCTTCCTCTTTATTTGTTTCTTTAAGCTGTTTATTCTTGCTTTTCGTACCAGTTTTGTTGCTTTTCTTCTTCTTTCCTGTATTGCTGTTTTCCGTACTTGCAGATGCTTTAGGAAGAACAGAAATCTGGGTAGTTCTTAATTTGTGATTTGATATCAAAAGTGTCCTCTTCTTGCTGCTGTTCGGCAGCAAATGAATTGCTGTTGCTGCTGCTGCCGCCGCCATTTAATGCAGGGAAAATTTGAAGAATTGCGGTTTTTCTTTGAATTTGATAATGATTAATGATCCATTGAAGAACAATTTGTGATGAAAATGAATTGAAATTTGTATTGTGATATTTAATGGTGCCAAAGATGTAATGCAAAATGGGTGAAGAATTTGTGATGTTAATAATTCAATTCGAATATTTGGATAAATTAAGAGGTCAACATAATTTAATCAGAAATTGCCAAAATCAGTTAGTGACGATTCGAAACTGAACTCAAGGACTGTACTGATGGTTATCCACCACATATTAACGGTTGGTATCTATCCACCACTTATAAACGATATGATCATATGGGATGGAATTATGGATTATGGAATAAGGACAGCTATTGGTTACTAGTTCTGCCTCAGAAAAAGTCTATTATAAACTTAGTCCACGCTAATATTAATGTGTACTAATATTTATACTCTCCTACAACACTCTTAGGGGTGTTTGACACAAGGAAACGAAACTTGTGAGACTTTAAGATGATACTTTTAAATTGAGCAGGGGCGGAGCAAAGTTTACGAGGGCCTGTTTACTTCGACAATTGTTTGAATAAATGAGGCCCTTTAAAACAAGTTCAAAAGAAATAATATCACTTGGAAATAATATCACTTCAATTTCGAAATTAGTTAAATACAATGTGTTGTGAAAAATTAACATTTTAATAAAAATATTTTAATATCAACTACATATTTAGAAACTACGGAACAATAAATTAACAATTATATTAAATTTTGCAAAAAAAAAAACCAAAAAAAGCTTTTAGAATAATCTAATCAACCATAATTATAATTTTAACACATCGAATCAAATTTTGCAAAGAAATAAAGATTCCAATCAATGGAAGGTTACTGACTTATAGGAAAAAAGAATTAAACTTAAATAAGCATTACAATATAATTCTAATCAAATTAAATGATTATTAATCTAAAGCCATTTAGCTTAATTTAAACACCAACAACAAAATAAATTAAAAACAAAATGGGGATACATTCATACATTGAATATTTATTTAAAATTAGTAATTTGTAATAGAAATGAATTAGCTAAATACTTGAATGTTCAGGTACTCAATCTTAGATAGCGATTGAGTTAACAAAACTTCTTGTATTTCCTTTTTCTTGTTTTTCTGATGAGCAAAAAATAGTGATTATGATTATGATTTATGAGTTTTGTTTTACTAATTCTTTTTTAGAAAAATTTAAGAGCCACTAGTGGAAGATACAATTGTATGAGTTGTTGGAAGGAAGATGAATAGATCAATAATGAATTTGATTTAATTGAGACAGGTTTATTGATGGTTTCTAAAGAATTCACATAGGAAATTGGTGGGTATTGAAGATTGTGAAAAAAACAAATAAAGTACACAAAATCTCCTAAAAGACGGTCTATAAGATAGACCACGAGACTTACTGAATAAAGTATGAGTCCCACAACTCCACAATGACCTTCCGTCTCTCTTGGTTTAATTTTATGTTCTTGCGATTAGTGCCTTTCGAACCCAGGTCGTGGACACCTCATCCCAAAATGTTTACCAGCTGCACTAAGTGGTATTACTGATATGATAAACAACATCATAATCATAATCATAATAACATCTATTAAAAAGACTGTAAAATGCCAAATGTCAACATTCTAAAGCTTCTGCCAAGTGTAATTTTCTAATTGGAGAATAAGATTGACTGATTAAAATTGATTGACCTATCTAATATAGTAATTTTGACTATTGACCTTTCCCATCTGATTATAGAATTAATTACAATTTTATTAAGAAACAAACAATTTGATATATATTGTCAATATTTAAATTATGTTTGATAATAATTCTATTTATTATTGAATGTAAATCATTTACCTTTAATCAAGAATAGTATGTTTCATATCAAACTATGTGAATTTTCTTATTTTTTATATGATATTCATAATTTTAATGAAATTACTTACACAGAAACTTAAAAACAAAATAAAATAAGAATCTTTATATATGATATTCAAAATTTTATAGGAGTATAAGAAATTAGGGAACAACATATTTATACCATCTTTTAATTTGATTTGATATTTAATTCATTATTATTGCTAAAGGCGATGCTTTCCATTCATCCCATTTTGATGTTGATCATACACTATATATATTTACCAATCTCTCTTATTACTCAGTCTATTTTTTAGCAAATAATTAATTCACTTAATAATTGTAATATTATTATTATACTGATAACTATTTTTGAATGAAAATATTTGAATAAGATAATACGTAGTTGAATCATTAATAAAAACTAGAATATATATATATATATATATATATATATATATATATATATATATATATATATATATATATATATATATATATATATATATATATATATATATATATATATATATATATATATATATATATATATATATATATATATATATATATATATGTATGTATATTAAAAACTGCATTGCACTGGATTCTATACTAGTTTAATATCGCTGCCAATTTGGGGCCTGCTTCCATTGAAGCATCAACCCGCCGATAAAGAAATAAGATAAAACGAGAACCGCCTCTGAAGTTGAGACTTTGAAGATAAAAAAGTTTCATCCCTTATTGTCATGGTAGAGACTTAAAGAAATTAGATAAAATGAAAGTCTCAACTTTTTCCCATTTTAATCTCATTCCCTACAGCTAGTCTCCTAAAAGACCGTCTTTTTGAGAGGCGTCACTCAGGCCCAATCCATTAAAGCTTATTACCTACATTTACTCTACATTTTTCCTAATGGGCCAACCCAATTAGAGATGATTTTTCAAAGAGACCGTATCTCACAAGAATTTGTGCATTCCCTATACTCATTCTCATTGACCAAACAAAAATTTGAACATGTTTTTATGACAAAGTCCGATTCCCTCCTTCCAAGCCCCTCATGCCAAACACCCCCTTATACTCTTAAGCGTCAGCTCACTGTTTTTCACTCTACCACACTCTACTCTTATACTTTTATATCCCACTCCACTCTGCTTTTAATAAATTAAAATAAAATTTTAAAATTTAAAATTAAAATTAAAAACTATAAATTTTTAAATTTTTAAATTTAAAATTAAAAATTAAAAAATTAAAATTAAAATTAAAAAAGAATAAATTAAATTATTTTTAAAAAAGTTTTTTTTTTTTTCCGGTTACTTTGGAGCATGTAACAAAGAGTAAAAAGAGTATGAATAGGTGTGTTAAAACTTGGTCCACACTATTTTAGTGTGCACCAAGTCCACACAAGACTTTCCCTCTACTTAGTACTACCCTCTCAATTACACAACTTTTTATATTAATTAATGTCAGTTATCGTTTTTTCCGACAATACTTCAACTCTTTCTGTTTTAATTTGATCTACAAATTTATTTTCTTTTTATATTATTCACTCATTCTATCATCTAATTATTTTTTTTGTCTTGTTTTTCAACTTAAATTTCCCTCCTACTACTCATACGACAAGTGGTATTCGTTGAGGGGGTCTGAAAGGGACAAAGCAAGCAATGGTTTTATAGTGAACAACGACGGTAATTCGTTTTTCTTTTATTCCTTTTGAATATTTTAAGTTTAATTGAACACTCAAATTTGTAATTGACGATATTTTCGAAATGGTATGCCTGACTAGCTAGGAGTGCCCATTGTTATGGATGAAGTCTAAAAAGAAATAAATAATCCACATATTTAAATCTCGATGCATGAAATATGTACGTTCAAATGGCGCACATGGCTTGTAAGTTTGTAAGTACATTGGAAAGCCGTCTAGAGGTGATCTTCTAGATTACCCCTATGACATTCAATTCAGTCTAAAAGTTTAAAATATGAGAGGAATGAGTTCGAATAACTTTGGGATAAAAGCTACTATTTAGAACTCATTTGGTGTTCATCTTAGGGTGTCTAAAGACTACAGAGTGCAACTTTGAGTGGAATGAGGTAATACTAAGTTGGTAAATTGTCACCTTGAGATGAATATGAGATAATCTAAGTAAATAACAATGATTTGTAATATTGGCAAATCACTTTTATGTGGAAAAACTAGATAAGGTGGGTCTTTTGGCATTTTAATTTATCATTTTTATTTTGTTTACGTTATTTTAATTATTTTGTCTTTTGTGATATTTACAAATTACGGTGATTAAATTGAAATTTCTAAATGGATATTTATTGAACAATCAAAAGAGAAGTTGAAGATTTGTGGTTATGACGTGGCAATATTTGGGTAGTCAAAATATTGTGGTGGATATTCGATGATTGATGATGGGTCGTCTTCAGGTGCCAGATATGGAATTGGGCTCAAATGATTGATCTTCAAGATTTGGTCCTTTATGATTGGCCTTTTACCATTCAGCTTCTCTTATTACAGACCGTCTCTCAAAAAGACGAGTTTAAAATACGAAGCCTACATTCTTATTTTCTCTTTAGTTTGTATTAATTGGGCTATTTAACCCATCTATTTGATGCGTATTTTGGAAAGACCGCCTCTCACAACAATTTGTGTTTATCATTTGTGTTGTTTGAATTTTGTAGATTTTAACGTGGTTTATAGGGTTACCAATTAACACACGCACATATATCAGGTGTTTATGGGCGAGCTTGGGCGGGTAGCGAACCGGGTATTTCCTACAAATTCTACCCGGGGGCACCAATATTCAATGTCCGCCCTGCATTTGCGAGCATATTTTGTCGCTACCCGCCTATTTTAAAAGCAGGCGGGACCTGCGGGTAGGCGGGCATTTCTTACATAAATATCAAAAATATAATACAAAATATAAAGTTAAGTTTTAATAACAATTAAAATACAATACATTCTCCAAAATACTACAAACACATGAAAAGTCTCAAAATAGTCAAATTACATAAATGTAAAAATACATAAAAAGTTAAGTATGGACCGCACTGCTACAATATTTCAATCTTGCTTTGAGTTTGAGAAGTAAGGACGACTACAGTAATTAAAGAAGCGAAGCACTCCTAGGCCGCTAGCAAATAAGCAAACCCTTGGAGGTTCCTTAAATAAAGGTAAAGGACCTTCTCGGTATTCCGCACAAGGCAGGGTCCGAGTGGGGATTTTCTTTTTCTTGAAAGATGCGGACAAATCATACCCATACTCCCAAAGAGGGAGTAAAGAGAAATGCGCGCAGTCAAGAAACTCCCCAATTAAAACCTGCGCCTAGTAGGGTCGAACCCCAAACCTTCTATTTCTCATACAGATGCTCTATCCATTGAGCCACAAGCGCTTTTGGTTATATGGGTAATAAGTTATCTTAAACTAAAAACGTACAGTAGCTTTGTGAATAGGCCTTATCACTCACAATCAACTATCAAGCATGACTTTGATCATGTAATCTAATAACCTAATAATAAGTAATAACAATGGGCTTGAAACAAAGAAGACCTAAAACAATCTCCTTACAAAATCGTCTAGCCGTGGCAGTTAGCTTTGATCCACAATCTATAACGACTTTTATTGAGCGTTTGCCAACATGACGGGGTAAAAATACACAATGATTTATACATACTAGTTTCTTTATACATTAAGGCCAATAAAGTATCTTATTAAACTAAATAACTAATTAAAAAGTTAATAGTATATACGTTCAAAATCGTTAATTTCTTCTCACTAATGTAATAAAGTGGTCACTCCTTACAGATAAGAGTATGCTGGAACAACATTAAGATTGTATATTACCAGTTGCAGCCGGCAATTAGACCCGGTATTCGGTAATATACGCAAATTCAATAAACACCCTTTCACTGTCTGCATGGGGTAATATTCCTTCTAATCTTCATGCATTTGACCCCAACAAATAATTCTAAAATTAGACTAAAAAAAAGAGTTACTAATCATGGAAAATAGTATATATTCAACATATACAAAAATTAAGAACTAATATATAAAAATGTTTATTTATTTAAGTTCTGAGCATGCGCAAGGTGGTCGATTGCATGAGACCCCTGAATTTAGGAGTTATATTTATTAATTGACGTTAATTTACATGTACTTTTACTATAGTTTAATTATATTAGTTTTCGGGCTTTACAATTAAAAAATCTATAACTATTATTAAAACAAAAACACGGCTGATGTCATCACTTTTAAAAATTGCTTACATGTCACTCTCTTAATAACATGATGATGTCATTGTTTGACTTTTCTACTTTTTTAATTATGAATATAATATTATTCATTTAATGTACTAAAAAATTATATTTTTTTCAATTATTTATAAAATATTTATAGTGGAGGGTAAGAGAAGTCGAGGAAGACTTAGGAGAACGTGGAAGGAACAAATCAAAAGTGATATGCATGAACTTCACCTCTCCATGGACCTGACCAGGGGCCAGTTGGCGGCGTCTTATCCACATCCTAGATTACTAAACCTGTCCCTTAACCCCCTCGTTCGTCTTTGTCCTTTGCCTTTTTGTCGCTCTTTACCTGTTTCTTTGATCTTCTCTTTGTATTTGTGTGTATGCTTTTATTCTATTTGTCATCTGCATGTTTCTCTTTCTAGAAGACCGCTCTCAAGCCGAGGAGTCTTTGATCGCACTCTCTTATGGGTATGAGCATGCCATCGTTCCTCCCTCCCCAGACCCTGATCATATTTTTCTATGAGCGGGATACACTGGGTATATGATGATGATGATTATAAAATATTTATAATTTATTTACTAAATAAATATAGGATATTGTTTTCAAAAAAAATAAATATAGGATATTTTTAAATCGTTAAAACATAAAACTGTAAATTTTTTATTTTTTAATTTATACAAATAAGTCAGTTTAATTAATAAGACCGTGCATCGCACGGGTATTATCTAGTTATAAAACAAATAAGACCTTAAAACATTATAGTGTATTTTTCTTCCTCCTTAATTTCAACAGCTCCTCTCTTGAGAGATCGTTTATAGTATAAACGTCTTTCAAAAGTCTATAGCCCATATCACTCTTTTAACTTACAAAACCACCAATCAGTTTTTTTTATTTATAAATTGAGTCAGCCCTAAAACTTGAGACGTCTATTGTATAGACGGTCTCAAGTAAGAGTTTGTGTAATTTCAATATATAAATTATATCTTGATAGTTTAAATCAATTAACATGCATTTTATTGTATTCCGCCACCATTTTGAACATTTCCATTATTCCATTTTCATGCCTATGGTAGTGATAAGTCCAAAGACATCGATTATGGTTGCCATGAAACAGTTGCATGTTAAAGCCACGTGGCGTCATTCAAGTGGTTGAGCACCACCAATAGCATAGTGCCAAGTCTACTTTAATCAAGATTAAATTAATCATTAATAATTTATTAATTAAATTGTCTAAGTAGATCAGTAATTGTGTAATTATAATATTATTATGGAATATTAATTAAGAAGAGTAGTCGAATAACGTTAGGATGGACCACAGTTTTGCCAGCTACAAAGTAGCCGATATATAATAATGAGACGATACCATCACATTCACACGGACTAATATGCTAAAACAAATTCTCCTGTGAGATGGTTTTATCGTGAGATATTATTCATACATGGGTTAAATAGTTCAAGTATTTAATCTTAAAGATGAAAAATATTATAATAAGAACTATATTAGATTAAGACGCGACTGATTTAGAATCATAGACCAATCTGACTCATTGTACATAACTCGGGTTTAGGCCTCAGCTTTAGTTTGGATCTACACAAATATTGTGATTCTGGGTTTAACTATGATGTATCGGACCCATCATAAACCTGAACACATAACCTAAGACAAATCTTCGTTGGAGCGAAAGAGACTCAACCTCCTGAAAATTTTTGGATCATTTATTAATCTAAAATAGTTTTTATATATATTTTACAACAAAAAAACAAAAGGTTGAAAATTTGAATCTTAGTCTAATCCTGATTTATAAGCCTACAATCTCAATATTTCACACATTATCTTAACTACAAATTTATTTTCACACATTTTCTTAACTACACATTTATTTTCTCTAATTATCATAGCTATACACTCGTTTTAGTCACTTATTTTATCTTATTAGGTTTTGTATAGCTACAAACGAGGTTTTGTCTCCATTTATCTTAGCTACAAGTTTAGATAAATATATTATGGATTTTTACCATCAACATTAGGTAAATGCATGTAAATCGATATACCATTGAGTACCAATAGAAAATATAGCTAGATGCATGTTATTATCACGAATTTTACAAAATACTTTGTGTTAGGGGTAATTAAAGGGCTAAAAACCTTGAGTTTAGTTTCATGGTCAAAGGAAGTCAAATCCAATGGAATCTGTCAAGTTTGAATTCTATTTGGTCATCATCTAAGAACTTTTCCGGCAGGGTATAAAGGATTTTGCTCATTTGTGTTTAGTATTATGCATGGGAAACTCACGTGAATATTAAAGACACTTGTCTATCATTTAAGAGTTACTTTCAAAAAGTGGGACACGTGTTACATATAGAAGCCAAAAAAGACAAAAAGAGTATTATTTCATTAAACTTAAAAGATTGACACGTATTAAAAGAGGATTGGTATATGCAAGGAATGTTCCTAGGGATTGGGAAAAAGGAATGTTTGTCTCATAATCATCAGCTATAAATGCACACTCTACCGTCATAAATGAGGTAACTAATTTCTTACATAGAAAGAGAAGTACAAAGAATTTAAAGAGATTAAATAAGAACAGTCTTAACTGAATTTCATAATTTCACATTGATTTTCAGAGCAAGCTAAGGTTTCCAAATAAAAGAACATTTTTGATAATTATTATACAAGACCTCACGTCTAAATAAGCCTTAAGCAACAATCCACCTTATTGCCACAGTGCATCTTGAAGGAAGCTTGTTAGGCCATCACTTCATTTGATACTAACTTGGGCGTTGGAGTTGGAATCCGGAGAAGAACTCTGGATCATTCTCACCCCTTGGTGTGTTTTGCAGATTTTCAGATACTTCTTCACTTACAAAGATCTTGTTGCATAGCTGGCAAAGAATTAAATTAAAGAAGCTACCACTAGCATAATCATATTGATTAAATCATAAATCAGAGATTATTTAACTAAATTAATTGTCCTTATAATCAGACAGGAACACCCATAAACCATAAACTAAAAGCACTTGTGGCTTAATGGATAGAGCATCTGCATGTAGAGCATAAGGTTTGGGGTTCGAACCCTACTTGACGCAGGTATCAATTGGGGGGGTTTCTTGACTACGTGCATCTCTCTTTATTCCCTCCTTGGGGGAACGGATATGATTTGTTCGCATCTTTCTGGAAAAAGAAACCCCCACTCGGACCCTACTTTGTGCGAAATATTAAGAGTGTCATTTCCTTTACCTTTTCCTTTATCAAAGCAAGAACAATTGTTCTACAAGTAAGAACAAAGGAGAAGTGATATAAGAATTAACACTAATTTTGGAAGGGACTTGAGTATTTACAAGAGAACACAAGAGTGAGAATTTCTCACTAATCTCGGTACTCACCCTCAAAATCACATGAATTATTGAACCCTCTATTTCATAACTCTAAATTTTATTTTTACTTAATAAAAGAACAATATATAATTATTTGATATCCATGATATTATATCATTTAATACTAAATCCACTCTTATAATGCTCTCAAACTTCAAGTGAAAATCCTGAAAAAAAGCTTTCTACATATGAAAAATAAGTGGATTAGAATCTTTATATTAAGTAAGAAAAATCAAAAGAAATTTAATCTAACAGAATATGTGATTTGTGCTCGAACGAGCAAATTAAACTTAATGCTCGTTTGAGTACAAAAAATAACAATTTTCAGAAGCTCACGGTCAATAATAGAGACACTCAAACAAGCAACCCTAGATTATTCTTTGCTTACAAGCCATGCTATGCCTCATGCTTCTATATAGCGCCACAAAATCATGTTCACTTTCAAACTATTCCATACTCCACTTTTTGCACACAACCATAAGATAATTATCGAGTCACACTTAACACAATACCCTAAATACCTAATTAATTAGATTATATTTAATAATCGTCTAATTAAAAATTATAATTTGGAATATTATCAAAAAACAACACATCTAAATTCAAATTACAAAACTTCAATACATGTAGAAGTAGCCAAATATATATCAATATATGCAACACAAACACACTTCGGTCTAAATTGTTTTACCTTATATAAATATCGATCATAATTTCTTTAAATTAAAATTCTGACATTATTGTTGTACATAAATGGTGAAATTCAGAGCTGAATACGTACTTTCTCCGTTCTGAAATACTCACATTTAAATGTAGACTAAATGTCACTATCAGTATCAAGTATAATGAAATTATGTTAGTATATTTCATATGAGTGCATGTATGTGTCCGTACAAGTTAACATATCTACTAGAAATTTAGAAGCGTTGACCCAAGAAAGAGAACAACCTTCCATGTTTTGCTGAATTTGACACAAATGGCAGCACTACAAAAACTAATCAAGCTGAAAATTTTTAATTAATGGGTAATTAAAAAATAACCTATATTAAAAATTTAAAATGATGTATGATCCAAGTCAAATAATACATAACTAAAAATGATATCATTGAACATGTCACCAATAATTACTAAAATGTTTTATGAACATTCAACACAAAAAACAATACAATATGAGATGTGGACTCATTTAATGGTAATAATGAAGAGTCAAATTAATCATTCAATTAATAGCCTATATAAACTCCTTTATAATCTCACAAAAAATCCTACCTAATCCAAAACTATACCATTTTATTTGTTTTATTTGCTTAATCGAATCCGAAGAAATTAAAGTGCGTAATATTTATTTCAACTGAGATATATAATTATTGATACAAATGGGTGATCCAGAAATGAAGTTGTTGGGGTTATGGTGTAGTCCTTTTAGTAGAAGAGTAGAAATTGCCCTTAATTTGAAGGGTATCCCTTATGATTATATTGAAGAAGATATTCAAAATAAGAGTCCTGAACTTCTTAAGTATAATCCTGTTCATAAGAAAGTGCCTATTCTTGTACTTGATGGTAAACCAATTGCGGAATCATTAGTCATTTTGGAGTACATTGATGAGATGTGGAAGGATAAGCCATCTATCTTGCCTCAACAACCTTATGATCGAGCTATGGCGCGATTTTGGGCTTCGTTTATTGATGAGAAGGTAATAATTTCTATACTGGTCTGGTTGCCTTTTAAATTCAATTACTTATTGTATTAAATTTAATAAAAATTCATATTTATCAAACTTTTTGAAAATTTATTTTTATTTTAATTAATTGTTAATTATTTAGAAAAACCAACTATTTAGGTTTTGAATAGGCTTTTTTTTTGTTTTTTTTTTTTTTGAATTAAGGTTTTGAATAGTTTAATTATCGATTCAATTGTATGATTTCACAATCAATTTGACTTTGAACCATATATATGAAAAAGTATATAACAGTCTTCAATTATCTTCATCGCATAAACAAAGTAAAATAATATAAGTTCAAATAAATTCTTTTAGTAAGTTTTTTTTTTTAAATGCATCTAATCATTTTACTTAGGAAAAATTAGCTTGTTTATAATTTAAATCTGAAATTTTTTTGGATCACACAAAAGAGCGAGGTGAAAATCGAATTCACGAATTTACTTGAAAAGGTGATACTGTCTATAATTGAGACAAAATTTGATTCTTCTTTAAATGTTAAATTCAGTTTAAGAATTGACTGCATGCATTTCTCTTTGCCCTCTCTTTAGAGAGATAGAAGTATGATTTGTCTGCTATCTTTCCGTAAATTTTAATTTGTGCGGAATACTGAATTGATCATATTTGATTTAATTAATAATTAATTTGAATTATTTACATCTGTAGTGCTTGCCTTCAATTTGGAAAGCATTTTGGGGAGCAGAAAATGAGCAAAAAAAAGCAGAAAAAGAAGCACATGAGAACTTAAAAGCATTGGAAAATCAGCTGAAAGGCACGAAATTCTTTGGAGGAACAAGTATAGGTTATCTTGATATAGTTGCCAATTTCATTGCATATTGGCTTGAAGCCATTCAGAAGGCTGCTGGCAAGGAAATACTTACTAAACAATCATTCCCTTTACTATTCCAATGGAAACATGATTTTATTACATCCAAAGTTATTAAAGATCATCTTCCTCCTTGGGAACGACTCGTCGCTTATTACCAAATTCGTATTGAAGCCGCTAAAGCATCTTATTAAAATTGCTATATTTACACTTTTAGGGTGACAACTTTTTATATTAAATATAGCAATTTTAATGGGAAAAAACTGAACATTATTGAATGAGGAAGATGATAAGCATGTTGAGTTCATTGCATCTATTGTTGCTGATTGTACGAGACAAATACTTTCTCCGATTTTTTAGTTTTGCTCTCGTTTTTTGATGCAAATGCTTTTTTCTTCTACTTAAACAAATTTAAAGAGATAGAGAAAGTATAGTTGATACGTACATTTTACGATTATACACTTTGAGTTCATTTTTGTGTATTGTTGTTGATCCAACAAAACAAATAATTCTCTATTGGGTTTCATCTTGCACAATGTATACAAAACTATTTTAATGTTGATTATATTGTCACTTAATATGATTATGTCAACTAAAAGGCACATCCACTTTCGCATTTTTACTCATTGACTTTTATGTACTAGTACTTTTTAATTAGTTGTTTTGTTGACATTTGTAGTTAAATGATTTTTGCTTAGCAAGATCTATATTAACATATTAAGGTCATATACATTGTTTTGAAAGGCTTATTTGCTCCTTATCCACATGAATTGAAGCATCATGAACATATTAACTATATTTGAATTTATTATATATATATATATATATCGCACTCAGTCTATTTCGCCTATAGAAATTATGATCAGGATCTAAGGAGGTGAGGAAGGTGCAACCCATACCCACAAAGGAGGATGCACCCAAAGAGCTCTCCGACTCGAGGAAGATCCTTAGAAAGAGTTATCCCTACAAGGAAAATGATTTGGTGAAACTGAAACCGCAACTTACAACACAAGCTTGACCAGGGGTGAATCCAGAAAAAAAATATCACCTGGGCCGATGTAATATTTTTTTCTTTTAGTGACTACACTTCGAAAAAGTCTTACCTAAATTAAGGTGTTACCAATCACATTCCATCACTACTCACTCACTCAGATTTTGTTACCGTATCACCCAAGAAATTCTCATATAGTATAAATAAAAATATGGACTACAGTACAACTCCTCTAAATCATTTTCGATTTATAAATGTTAATTTTAATACATCTATTCCCAAAATGATATCCAACAAATAAAAAATACAGTAAAAATTTATGTCACTCAAAGTGATTTTTCTTAACTTTAAAGAGCTAAAATTTTATTCGCTTAATTATTATCCCTTCGTCATACATTAAGTGCAAAACTTTTAAAATACCAAATGTTTTTTTATTTAATATCATAGCATACATACATTATTTGGGACCTCCTTAGAAGGAAAAGTTACAGTTAAAATGGGACGGGAGAAGTATATTATTTTGCAATCTCTTTATCTAATATACAAATTAGTTATCAGGAAAAAAAATATTTTTTATCTTGTTTTGTAGACTAGTCTTATTATTATGAAAAAAGTAGAAAATATAAATTTATTAAACTAATAGCTATTGAAATTATTGATTGTTATCTTTGGAACAATGAAACTAATGTTGAACGTTTGGGTTAATAAAAAAAATTTTCTCCTTACAGTATTTGAACACAAAACCTCCCACAATTTGGCCAATGCACAAACCAGCTCCACTACTTCACATTTGTTGCTTAACTTACAGACATTCATAATATATTCTATTCTGAATGTTAACCTGGGCCAAGGCCCAGTCAGGCCCAATACTACATTCGCCCCTGAGCTTGACTCTTATCATAAAAAAAATAGTTTAAAAAATAAAAAAATTAAAATAACTAGTTAATTAATAAAAACGAGCAAAAGAGGGCAAAGAACCACAACACCAACATGTAGGCGAGATAATATTATATAAAAGTCTAAATAGATAAGTAAAAATAAATATAGTAATAGGTTTATAACGAATTTAAAATTAATTTTAAATTATATAATATGTTGATTCTATAGCGGATTTGGGGGTCTTCAGACCCTAAACTCAAACTGATTAGTTGTTTTGGACTTGGAACATGACCTAGATATGTTGGGTTTCAAAATAATAAACCCAGACCCTAAAAATAGGGGTGGGTCTATGGCGCGTTCAATAGAGTCTTGCCATGGTCATTCCTAGTTAGGGACGAATATGGATCTTACACCATGCGGGTCTAAATCTCAGGGATTTAAACTTTTGAGACTCATCCGAACCATTGTTCGGTTTACTTTTAAAAAATAAATAATTTATAAATTACAGCCTTAAAGTTTATCACTGTTGCGAATTACAGCATTAATGTTTATTTTTAATGAATTACAACCACCAAAGTATCAAAGTTTAAAAGTTTAAGCCAAAAACACTAATTTACGACCACTTAACCTAAAATTCCGACCACCAATTCTGTGTTTTGGCTTGAACTTGTAAACTTTGATACTTTAGTGGCTGTAATTCGCAAAAAATAAATATTAAGATTGTAATTCACAAAAGTGATCAACTATTATGCTTCATAAACCTATTATGTGCCTTCCTATCCCTAATTCAATATGGTTTACAATGACAACTGCCTTCCTCCGTGCTAAGCTTACATTCAGGTTGTTTTAGGAATGCCCATAAGTTATGCTTGCAATTTGCAAATAATACATGTATTTAGCTTCACAAATTCTTGTGAGAGACGGTCTCTTTGAGAGACCAACTCTAATTGGATGGCCCATAAAGAAAAATATAGAATAAGAGTAATAATTAAACTCTAATGGACTGGGCCTGAGAGGTGTCTCTCAAAAAGACGGTCTCTCAGGAGACTTGCTTGGGGCCACTGTGAGGAAATGAGGTTGCTGTACGTGGCTAGTGAGTTGGGGTGTTCGATCCGAATTATCCGGTATTCGATTAAAATACTAGATAATTTGTCTGATTTTTAAAAACGGACAATTTGAAATATTAATGTTTTGTTTTTTAAAAGAACCACAAAATCTAAGAATTTTTGAAAACGGATATCCAATGCAAATTAAATCAGATTCCAGATTTCGGATATTTGATTTTTCGAATTGGAACCGAATCATGATTTTTTTATCCGAAAAATCGGATATTTGGTACTGGATATGAACACCCCTACTAGTGAGGGGACAATGTGGAGAGGGTGTATTATTTTTATATTTTAGATTTTAGACTCTTTTTTTTTCAAAATAAATTGTGTTACAAGTTGCAACATGTGGGATAGCAATGGATCAACAAAAGACCACTCCAACAGCAGCACACCAGCAAAACGCGAATGATGGTGATCAGCCCACCTTGCAACGCACGTCGAGCCACCATCTGGGCATCAATAACTTGGATAGGAGTGGATATGACATCTTGGCACATGGGCCTCGCCATCAAGGGCCAAGAACCCTCCTAATGATAATCATAAACCCATGAAAAACCAAGGACAAGGTCCCCGGGTCAACACGGCATTCTGACAGCACACCAGCAACATATTGCGACCAAGCGACCTTGAGCGAGTTGAAAACAAGAGAAGGAATCGTTTTCTTGATCAATCCAAGAGGGGTAAAGTTAGAGTGCATGACAAGCTACAAATAAAAGCATTACACAAAGGAAAAGGTGGAAACCACGAGCCAATAAGCCACGACCAAACAGCCATGTCGCACAGCCAATGACGAAGGGTAGTTAAATGTTTTATTTAGTGTTTTTTCTGATTTTTTGGGAAGCACGTGCCTTAGGGCGTGCATTTTAAAGTAGGCAACGGTCCTTTCTTGTTTTTAGGCCTATAAATAGCTATGGCTTGTATTGTAATACATGATCCTTAGATTTGCATTTTGGAGCACATAAACCGTGCCTTAATAAGTGAAAATCAGATTTTTTGTTTCTCTTGTTCATCGCTTTATCTCTTTGATCACCCCACTCATAAAGGTGTGGAACACCTCCTAATCTCTTCATTGTGGAACAATTCAAGAGTGTATCCTTCATTGGCATTGAGTGAAACTCAATAAAGAAGGTGTAGAGTCCAAACATTGGTGAGGAAACCAATAAGTGTTGGATTGAGGGGCTGATCAGGAAATCAAGAATTGATAGCTTGGGTACTTTGGCGTGTGTATTGTGAAAGGAATACTCGACCATCCTGCGTGCAAATCGAGGGGTTGATTGTGTACAAGATCGAGACTCCGAAGCAACCGATCTTGGTGCACAAGTTCATTAAACCTAGTAAAATTATTGTAGTAAAATTAAGAGAATTTTAAACTTTGGGTAATTTTTTCTGTCACAAAAATAAAAAATCCATTAAACTTAATGAAATAAATACAATGTGATTATCTATATAAAGTGAAGAGAAATAAATATACAATGTATAAACATGACAAAAATAAACAAAATCCCGCGTGACGCCAATATATTATACTAGTACACAAATACACAAATGGGACCGTTTTATGGTATTAGACTGATTAATGAATTTTATTTTAAAATGATCATTCACAATTTTAAAATGATTATTTTTCTAATTTAGAAATTTTAATTTCTTTATTCTAAAATTTTATTTTCCTAAAATTAGAATTCAATCATTTGATTATTACCTAACATAAATTTTAAATTTTTACCATTATGTATTAATGTCTGATCAATCATATATAGTTGTTTCATGGGTCAAAAGTAAGCAAAAACTAAAGATTTTAATATGCGTTGATTATGATAATTTTTATACTTTAACATACAATATCGTATACAAAAAAGCGGTTCAGTATTTATAGTTGATAAAAGTAGTTATAAATGTATCCATTTCACTAGGTTTATATATCGTTTAACTTTATTTTTCGTCGTGAAGTATATTATGGTACACAAACCTATATTTCAAATTGCGTAGCAATATTATTTTTTTATTCATCTTTTTTTGATATTTTTTATTTATCTACGTAAAAATATATGTTATAATCATAAAATATTAAATAACCCGTGCTTAATACGGGCAATCACCTAGTAAAATAATAATTATTACTTATAAAGATCTCAAAATATAATAAATAACAATATATCTATCTATATATATATATATATATATATATATATATATATATATATATAGGGTCAAGTTCCAGTGAGAACCAAGCTTATGTGTTACTTTTTTATATAAAATGTGTTACTTATTAACAAAAAAATGTTACTTTTGTTAAAAAAAAAGTGTTACTTTTCAGAAAAAAATTTTTTTCAAAAAAATAAAAATATTAAAAAATAACACATTTTTTTCGAAAAGTAACACATTTTTATGTAAAAAGTAACATCTTTTTATGAGTTTTTTTCAGAATTTTTTTCTTAAAGTAACACTTTTTGCCCAATAGTATCATAAAATACATGAAACCTTTTGCCTGAGTAACACCTTTTTAGTAAAGGTAACACTTTTTATAAAGTGATTGGTTCTCACGGTTCTCTATAGGATGGTTATCACTGAACTCTTCATATATATATATATATATATATATATATATATATATATATATATATATATATATATATATATATATATATATATATATATATATATATATATATATATATATATATATATATATATATATATATATATATATATATATATATATATATATATAATGTTTTTTTTACTTTTTTCTCTCGTCTAATATTGATTTTCTTTTTAACCTTATAATCCTAGCAAAATAATTTTCTTCATCCATGAATAGTTCCTACATTATAAATAAATAATTGGTGACATGTAAAAGTAATTATATTATAAAAATCATCCTAATTAATTAATTAACTTTAACGTTCCAATGTTTTTTTTCTTTTTATGGTTTTTATTGAACACTTTAAGATTATAAATGGTCACTTTTTGCCGATTAGTGTTCATCGATTTCAGATTAATAGATATCGTCTCATAAGTGATTTCGGGGATATAAAATAGAAATATTAGTTTAGTGTTTTAACTTGCTTTGCTCAGTAAAATATCAAAGCACAAAATCATGTTAAAAAAATATGGTTGGGTGGATAGTTTGATTTACATGCCATGTTATTATTCCACTAAGTATTGTATGAAAACAATTCATTATTAACAAATACATATAATTAGTATATTTATTTATTTAGTCACTTTTAAATTCTAAGTGATTACTGTAAGGTTAATGTTGAGTATTGTAATACTCTACTTCAAGATTATAATTGATCATTTTAAAATTATAAGTGATCACTATAAATTTAATTAATCACTTTAGAACTTTAAATGTACATTCAATCAGTGCAATAAAAATTATCTCACCATGACTATTTCATTTGAATTTTTTTTACTTATTTTTGATGCACAATGAAGTAGTATTTTATATGGATTGTCTACATTTTCCATTTTTTAGCATGGGCTAAATGAAGTATGGAAAACTTAGCCCATCATATAATAGACCCAATGAAAACCCTACTTATTCTCCTCTTTAGTCTATTTGGGACAACTCAATCAAATCTTCATCTCTATGCCAGCCGTATTTGACATAATCTCTAAATTTCTTATTCTATGGTTTTGTCTTTAATTTGATTCTAATCGGTTAATTTCCATTATTTTTTGGCTGGATTTTGAACTAAGAATTACTTGGAAAATATGAATTTCAGGGTCATCTAGAGGTTATTGGGTAATTGGAAGTGGCAGAAATGGAGTTGGAGGCTGGTTAGGCTTAGGCATTAGATTCAGTTGAAACTTGCTAACTCTGGATAAAACCCCCAAAAGCTGTTGTAGTATCATTACAACACTCTGTAATGCTTATTTCATGGTTTCGTACAGTTTTTATTGCAAAAAGGAGGCAATTTCGTTTGAGATTTCTCTACCAATCAACTTTTATATTGGCTGATAACCCCCTTTCAAAATCCTATAGCAATGGAAGAAATGTTCTATATTCATCCACAAGCTCTCATTCCTTCAATTTTGGTATGCCGACTTCACTCTTTTTATTTATAAGTTGATGTTGAGTCAGTTTCTTGTCCCTATTATTATGCTGCTCAATTATTATTTATTAGACTGAAGATTTGATTTGTTATAGTTCAATGAGAACCCTAATTAATTTCCATTATTTTCTGGCTGGATTTAGAACTAAGAATTACTTGGAAAATATGAATTTCAGGGTCATCTAGAGGTTATTGGGTAATTGGAAGTGGCAGAATTGGAGTTGGAGGCTGTTTAGGCTTAGGCATTAGCTCACCTTTAAGTTATGAATACACGGGTATTGCCCGTTTTTTCGTTATGCCGGAGCCTAGCATATGTGTAATGGAAGAGTCCGAAGGGAAAACCAAAAGTTTAAGCCACAAATTGGTGGACTTTACACAGATTGACAAGGAGTTGCTTCCTTCTGTAATTATTGTGGGACGGCCAAATGTGGGTAAATCTGCCCTCTATAACCGGTATAGTGTTTTTCGTCATCTCTAGACGTTGATTTGAGAGTAATAAATCACTTGTTCGGTTGTTCCGAGTGAATAATAGTGTTGATTTTCTATGTGAACTTTCATGTTATTGTTGTTATTGTAGTTTAATTCGACGAAGAGAAGCACTTGTGTATAATACACCTGATGATCATGTAACTCGTGATATACGGGAAGGGATTGCAAAACTTGGTGATTTGCGATTTCGAGTACTTGATTCTGCTGGCTTAGAAGCAGCAGCTACCTCTGGTTCTATCCTTGAACGAACGGCAGATATGACGGCGAATGTAATATCTAGATCTTCCGTTGCCCTCTTCTTGATCGCTGCTAGGTATGCATTATTGTGTATTTTTTGTTTTACTTTGATGGTTTCTGGTCTACCTTGAGGTTGTTTTAGATAGAGAAAATGATGCATATGTTTCTCTTTTGCTGAAAATGTCTTAATTGAAGAATCATCAGTGACTGTTAAAGCTAGAAAGTAGAAATTCAAGAATTATGTAGAATTGAATCCAATGGGTAGTCGGATCAATTTCAATTTGATATTGATGTGGGTGAACTAACTTAGTTGGTAAAAACACTATCGACAGTATTTGCTTTTGTGGCTCCCTCTTAGAATTGCTCTTTCTCGGGAAACTCTATAATGGTTGGTCTGAAATCCAACTTCTACAAATCTACTAGATGAAATGAAATTGCATTTATGAAGTTTTAATACTAACTTTGATACTATGGTGGTTACTTTAAAGCATCCAGCTTTCATAATTTAATAGGCATTTTCATTTGCTATTGTTAATATTTATGTGCTTTTATTAACTTTCATAGTTAACGGCTGAGATTTCATTAGTTAGTTGTGATCACTATAAAATTCTACATCTCCACCAAAAAATTTAAAATTGAAATTTGTGGCCGACAGTTTTGAGCATTTTCCTCTATGTGCATTATTTCACACAATACTTCTGATCTTTGTAGTCTATAGTGTACTTCATCTATTATTTGGCTAGCATAATTGACATTTTGAGTCATACATTGATTTTTTCATTAACTACCATGTAGAGATGGCTTACAAACCATGGACCTGCAAGTTGGGAAGTGGCTGCGTAAGCATGCACCTGGAATTAATATTATTCTTGTGATGAATAAATCTGAATCGCTGGATGAGTCAGATGGTACATTGGCGACGGCTGCTGGCGAAGCATATGGATTAGGCTTTGGGGACCCTATCGCTATATCTGCAGAGACTGGACTAGGAATGGCCGAATTGTATAGTGCATTGAAGCCCGTGCTAGAGAACCATGTGCTCCAAGTTTTAAATGGTATCTACTTATGGACCAACACCCATGCCCCTCCAAAAGAATATTATTTCCCCTGAAGACTGCAAGCTGAAACTTAATTACTGTTTGATGTGGTATTTAAAATTAATGAGCTTTGGAAAGTTTTTCTGATGACAAGTGATTGGTTTTTTCAGTGTCCTTTGTGGTTGTCTCTTAGTGTATCGCCTTCGTCGTATACTACAAGTCCAACTGCTGTCACGTAGAATTTCTGAGGCTACTCACTAATTATGCAAGAGACTTTAGTCTTTAGCTTGCATAAAGTAGTACCCGAGAATTTTTGTCCTTTTAAATTGTTCTATGTATTTCAATAGTTATTGCCGACCTTTTAACTAGTTGAGAGAAGCAGACTGCTTTTATATTTCATGGTTTTTGAATAATTCTCAAGTTAGATTTCACCAATCGGTAAAAGTTGTTTGGGTTTCTTTCTCACCCTCTGAAGCGCCATAAGGTTGTGCACTTCGCACGCATTATTCTTAATCCTAACAGATTGTACAAGTTTCTGCTGCATTGCACTTAAGTACCATCTATTATTGTTTCCTTCAGTTTTTTTCTCTGTGCCCGGTGCTTGCTTGTCCATCTACGATGAACATAATATTGATCTCTTTATTGTACGTACATTTAACAAGCTTGTCCTCTCACGAATCTTTGCTTTATGTGTTGCTGTATTCTTAGATGAAGCTACACAAGGCAGTTGCTCTCCTGAGTCTGAAGAATCTAAGCTGCCCCTACAGCTGGCAATTGTTGGTCGGCCCAATGTTGGAAAGTCGACCTTATTGAATACTTTATTACAACAAGAGCGTGTTCTAGTGGGACCAGAAGCTGGTTTGACAAGAGATTCTATTCGAGCTCAGTTTCAGTATGACGGGAGAACTGTGTATTTGGTAGGGTGCACACTCCTTTTACTCATTGTGGTTATTACTTATTCATGAAGTCTTCTAGAGGCTGTTAAGAACTCTTCTGTTGCTGCTATTTTATAAGGCTCTTGGCCTTTAATATTGGCCTTTCTTACTTATTTATGAGGTCAACTTCTTAGTGATAGAATAGCAGTTTGTCTCCTTGATTCTTCTCTCCTTTTTTATGTCTCACAAAGGTAACATGGTTGATTGTTTACCTCTTCAAAGCAATGTCATAAATACTACAAGAAATGAAATCAAACAACAATCTTTTAGACTTCATGTATGTGACTCCATGCCCAATGGGTACTTTTTGCAAGCCCTATTTCGAAATAAATGATCCATCTGACTTCCTTGATTCATTGAGTTTGTTCCAAGTTTTTCATATCCTTATATGTATTTGGGCCACCTCTTTATTTGCATTTCATTTCCAAAGGGATGATTGTTGAGGTGTTTATACTTTATATCAAGGACCTATAAGTACATTCTGGTTTAAGTTTTGCCAATTTATCACAAATATCAAAGTCTACATTGTAGAATTTTGCAAATAGATGCCTAGTTGCCTAATAATGTGAAGAAATACTTATAGTGGAATTTTGGGAATGGTCTCTATGTATTACCACATCTCATGAACAACATTGAGTTTTGGATCGTTATGCATTCGCATTACCTCTCTCTCAGTATCCAGCTTAGCAGTCCTGCTGACTTACTTTATAGGAATACATTTTACCTGCCTTGTGGAATGAATTTACTTTATTGGCACCAAGGGATTGTCATTGCCTCCAAGTTTATCTGTTTATGTCAGAGCCTTTTTTGTTCTATGGGTATTGGGGCAATACACATTCTAGAAGATTAATGGCTAGAATATTAACTAATACTGAAATTCTATATTAATATTTTTGTTGTTTATTCTTATTTCAGGTTGACACCGCTGGGTGGTTGGAGAGGACAAAAGAGAAAGGACCAGCTTCATTGAGCATTATGCAGACAAGGAAAAATCTTATGCGGGCTCATGTAGTTGCATTGGTTCTTGATGGAGAAGAGGTGAGTGATATATGATTGTGTTGAAGAGAAGGCTCTATTCCATGTGATTTTTTTTTTATTTCGTCAGAAGTTATATTAACATAGACATTGGAAACCATATTACAAATTGGAACAAAATAAAGAAATCCGATAATATCAACAAACCTAAATGAATCTTCTCAACTCAACGAGCACGATGCTCATATTTGATGGAAAGACGCTTAGTTGTTTGGTTTTGAATTGTAATGGACCATGTCACATGATTCGTGATTCGCATTGATTCATTGTACGGACTTGAGTCTGCAAATCGTTATTGACGTTTTCTTGTTTGTTTGATTGGATTGTGATTCGAATTTTAGATTCGTGATTCGTATTGTTTGAAAAGAAAGAGTTTAAAAATGATTGGTATTACACCAACAAGGTGCATCTCCTTTTCATGGTAACTCATTTGCTAGTTCCATCTTTAAGCTTGCTTGGTGTTGATTGTGGAGTACTTCTAGAATTAGTGACATCCTTGAAAGTTCTCAGAGTGCAAAAGAGTGAGGAAAAATTGCATCAGAAAAAGTGCTTATGTTCATTTGTAGGGCCAGTGTACAACCTTTTAAGGGTAGTTATCAACCACTTGGTGTCTCCACTCTCGAGTGCAACTTTCATTTACAAAATTAATGAGTAAACGTGTTGCTCGATTAAAGAGTTGTGAGCAAGCACTAGTACAACCTAGATGGCCACCTTATCTTCATCATGTTCATCTTCTCCATCATTTCTCTTCCTTCAATTGTAAAAAGAGAAACCCAAACCTAACATTTTGTAATTCTGAATCAAAGAGAGGTGAAAAAGGTATTGGTTTACCAGGAAGTGGCTTGGGTTATGTTGGTATAAGATCCATTTTTGTTTTTATACGGTTCTAGGATTATTTCTTATCTAAATTTTTCAAATTTATTTCCATATAGTCTATTTCAATATCTTAATGCCCATTTGAGAAAACAGGTATATAAAAGATTTTCATTCACCCATAAACAACAGTGAAAAATAAAGTAGTTTAAAGGACATGTATAAACCCCTTTACTACCATTCTCTATCTTTCCTATTTACATGGTTTTCCTAAGTAATTAAAACTTTTCTTTTGTATCCTTGATCTTATCAACAATAAAACTTGTTATAGAATTATTCTAAATGTAACATCATTTCCCTTGTTGGTGTACCATAATATTATATTAAATCAATATTTTTGTGCAATTTTAACTACATAAAACATATCGATTTGCTACTCAAACTAGAATGGCCTCCTTTTCTTGTTGGTGTATCGTGGTGATATATAGGCATATAGCCTGCTATTGGTTTTCACACTTTTTGTTATAGGTTGCCAAGACCAGGAGGAGCTTGAAGCATGCTGAAGTAGTTATAGCTAGACAGGCCGTGGAAGAAGGACGTGGCTTGATTGTGATTGTGAACAAAGTGGATCTTTTGAAAGGAAAACAGAAATCCAAATCGTATGAAGATGTCATCAAGGCTGTTCCTGAAGAGATCCAGAAACTTATACCTCAGGTTAGGTTTTTGAATGTTTTTGGGTTTTTTTGCTATTGCTCTTATCACTTGCTCATCCTATTTATCTCTTATTTCTGAAATTAAATTAAATCATTGATAGAGTCAAACGATATTTACATCAGAATTAACAATTAACAAATACATAACAATTGTGATCAAATAGCACACTCTAAATGACAATATCTTTCTTATGGTGTCTTAAATTTGAAGGGGTTTGATATGGAGTGTATGAGGGACTGAAAGTGGTTTCGAGGAGTTTTAATGGCTAAAATGTAGCGTGACAATATGAGAACTAGTTTGCTTCTTTGTGTCCAAGTTAGTATAGATATGCAATATGATGATATTTGGAGTAAAAACACACAGAAAACAACTTCTTAGGGACCAAGAATCAACTGTATTCCCGAAATTATACATGTTTTGTTATTAATTGTATATGGTAAACAAATTGAGTTTTACGCTACTGTTATCAGATAACTGGAATACCAGTTATATTTGTTTCTGCACTGGAGGGAAAAGGTCGGATAGCAGTCATGCGTCAGGTTATAGAGACTTACGAGAAATGGTGTATGCGACTATCAACAGCTCGGCTTAATCGTTGGCTGCAAAAGGTGCTTTACTTTCCTTCACTATTCATCATGTAAATAGATGATTTGCCTTTTTCACATGGTAGCTTTCTATTTTCAGGTTATGAGCAGGCACTCGTGGAAAGATCAGGCTGCACAACCAAAGATCAAGTACTTCACACAAGTTAAGGCTCGGCCACCAACATTTGTTGCCTTTGTGAAGGGGAAAACTGAGTTATCCGATACCGAAATACGGTTTTTGACGAAATCTTTGAAAGAAGACTTTGATATGGGAGGAATCCCAATTCGAATATTGCAACGGTCTCTATCAAGACACGATGCCACTTCCAAGAGCTCCTCTTCTAAGAGTAATCATATAGGGAAATTGGTAGAAAGGGTAGCTTCCGATAAACGGAGTATTTAAAGAGGACGAGCTGAGGTTGTGAATTCAACATGATCATATTTTTTCGTCTTTCATTCTTTCCTGTGCCAATTGTGCCTAAAGCCCTTGTAATGAAGAGGAGCTTCTATGTTTTGCTAGTCTTATATCGCTGTATATATTTATATATAACTTAAATAGGGAATGGCGGAGATGATTGCTACGAATTGGGCGTGAAAGAACAAACGGAGCGGAAGATTCAATTGGTAATTATGGCTTTGCGCTATGAAGTCTAAGAAATTTTCACTCGAGCTATTATTGAGGATGAGGTTACAAGTTATTTGACGCTATTTCCTTCTTTTTTTTGTGAATGTAAAAGTGTGGCTCATAGGTTAGCTCGTTACGCCTCGCCTAGTCTCTATGAAGGCTTGGCTTCATTGTAGTCCCTTTTGGATCATAGACATTTTAATTGCACATTCATTTTATAGCCAAGAGTAGATATACAAATTATTCCATTGCGTGGGGTATACACGGAGTATTTTGAGTTAATGAGCGGTAGTTGAAATTTGAGAGTATTATTTAAAAATTTTCATTTATTTAAAAACATTTGTACATTATAAATCATGACCTTTATTTAATTTCCAAACTTTAATTGTTTCCACATAAGCCCTATTTTCTTAATTAAAGACTGAAGAGACCTTAGAATATATGGGGAACAAAAGGGGAGATAGAACTAAAGAACAAGGAAAATGAGGTTTTCAGAACTAGAGTTAACAAGTGCATCAACTTATATATTTTATTGAAAAAATTACCATATAATAATTCCAACATTTTCATGATTTTCCTATAATAATCTCACCTATCGATTAACCATGAATAATTCCAACTTAAAGGGGTATTTGCCTAACGTAAACTTGGGTTATCCGATGATCTGCTATAGTAGGTAATTCACCAAAAAAGTAAACTAAAAATTAATTTAAAATTAAAGAAAATTTTTGAAAATTTACATAAAAATTCTAAATAATAAAAAAATCATAAAATTTTTTTTGAACATTTTTTAAAACAATATTTTATTTTAACTTATCTTTTTTTTTACTTGCTATAATGAGTCATCTGATCTCCGGGTTTACTCTAGGAAAATACCCCTCAAATCTGAGATTATTCATGGTTAATCAATAGGTGAGATTATTGTAGAAAAATCACGAATAGATTGGATTATTCCAGGTAATTTTTTCTATTTTATTTTATTTTTATAAAAAATAAATTGGGTTTATGGGTTGGTATTTGGCTAGATCTAGTTCTATAAATATTAGATTTGGACCTAACCATATTTTTTAAAAAATGATTCAAATCTATCTGAACTCAAAGGATCTAAAAAGTTAGATTCAGATACTAAGTTTGGATCGATTTGGATTAACATGATCTAAAGCCTATGGTCATCCTTAATCATGAATAACTATACAGTTGTTCTCTTGAGATACCGTTTTTTGTAAAGACGATTCTCAAAAGTTCAGCCCAAATCTATATTTAGAGTTGTAACAATATATATTTAGAATTGAACTAAGCTTTTAAAAGCCGTCTTTACAAAAGACGGTCTCAAATAAGAATTTGTCATAACTATATTTTGTACTCCATATTTAGAGTTACTAGCAAGAAGAAATACTCGTACATGACAAAGATAATAACTCTTGCACCAACACTGATAATGTGGTGCAAGCAAATTTTTTTTAAAACCTCTAATTTGAAATTTTATATTACATGGATAAAAATACATCAATTAAGGTTGATTCAACTTACTGTATTTCTTACTAAACACGAGATTGTACATTTCTTAAAATATATTGTTATTTGACATAGTGACATGTTAAAAGAAAAAATTACTCCATTATATAAAAAACAAATAATAATAATAATAATAATAATATATATGTTTACATCTAAATACGTTGCGCATGTCGCTGTCGTTGCCACTCAGTAAGTGACATGTTTCTAGTTGTTTTAATATAAAAAGGAAAATTTCATATGGTTACCTCGAGTTTTTGGCTTTTTCATGTGGTGACAAGCGTTTTTCTTAGTCCGCATGATGATCCTAAACTTCTAACTTTTCCACTGGATAGGCGAAATGTTAAGATTTTTCTTAGATTTACCTTTTTTTCATAAGAGCTAAACGCTTCGAGCCTCCTTAAGAAACACTTTTTTGAAAGTTTGGTCGAAATGAGTACTTAATTTACAAACTTAGTATTTTGTTTATCAAATGGAAAAGTTGAAAGCTCGGATCACATTGCAGATAAAAAAAATATCTACTATATGGAAGAGTCAAAAACTTAGGATTTCCTTGTTATATTTCGGTTTTTTAAAAAAACTTATCCCGTGTAGAATCTGGATAAAAAATTATTTTCCTTTTGCTAGCATAAAGTTGATATTGTCTTATTTTTTAAAATTATTTTAAAGGAAATTATATCACAAAAACTTGGACGAGACGGTCTCATTAGTCATTATGACACCGTCAATTTGGACGGGGTAATTCGCACGTGTAACCGCATCACACGCTTTTCCTCGTCTTTTTCCATTTTCTGGGCATTTATCAATTCTGACCTTAAAAGTACCAATTTAAACATAAAGTAAAACTTAACATATCAATCAAAATATTTTTTTTTAATTTGGACCTATAAGTGATCAATTTTGACGTTAAACTGATCAATTTCTACCTGATATGGTTCCGTTTTCGCAATCTCAGAACGAAGTTTAATAAAATGGTATTATTTAATGGATGAATTTCAAACAACAAATGAATGATCAATATAACTATCAATAATAGTATTAAAACATTGCACATAAAAGTATTTTTATTCAATGCATACATGATGGTTTTAATGCAACACAAGAGTACTTGTACTCTTTAATTATCGATGGATGATAGTGATATTGTTCTTTCCTCAACAAGTTCTATTCATAATGGACTTGAAAATAAAGTTGTATGCATAATGCTTACCCTGAATATGAAGGTGGAGGAAGTTTTTGATTTCGAATTATGTTTGCCAATTGATTCAATGAATGCTCTTGGAAATGACCAAGAGTCTAAGGCTTCTTTATTATAAAAAATTTCCATTTTGATCTAAGATTAATGATCAATTCAGACCTTAAAGTAATTAATTATGATCAATTATAACTTTTAAAAAAAATTAAATTTAACTTTAAATGAATCAATTATGACCTTAAATAGATAAGGTTCTGAGCGCATATTAAGAAAAAATAATAATTAGACTAATTGAACTATCCATCTCATATTGAGACGATCTCGTCCAAGACAAGCTGGAATAATATTTGACGTGTTTTGATAAAAGAAATCGAAAGACAAAACATTAAAGGAGTCGATTAGGGTCCATGGTTATCTAAATCACCCCTTAACCATGGATATATACACAAAAACTTGGGTGAGATCGTCTTACTTATGAGACGCGATTGGGCCAGCCTAATTGGGTGTATGTATATAATATATATATATATATATATATATATATATATATATATATATATATATATATATAATATATATATATATATATATATATATATATATATAATATATATATATATTATATATATATATATATAATATATATTATATATATATATATATATATATATATATATATATATATATAATTATATGTACTCATATATATATAGTATATATACATATATATATATATATATATATATATCATACATATATATATATATACATATATATATACATATATATATATATATAGGTGTAAGTATAAAGTTGAGAACTCATATGTAACTAGTAACCAATCCCTTGATAAAAATGTGTTACTTTTTATAGAAAATGTAGTTACGCTTGAAAAAAAATGTTACTTTTGTTTTGAAAAGTTGTTACTTTTAGCATAAAAGTGTTACTTCTAAAAAATATTTTTTTCAAAAAATAAAGTAACACGCTTTGAAAAGTAACACATTTTAATGTAAAAGTAACACCTTTTCTCGTGTTTTTAAATTTTTCTTAAAGTAACACTTTTTTGCCCAATAGTATCATAAAAATACAGTAACGCCTTTTTGCACATAAGTAACACCTTTTAGTAAAAGGAACACTTTTTGTAAGGCCTGATTGGTTCCTCACGCTCTCATATAAGGATGGTTCTCACCTAATTTCTTCCTATATATATATATATATATATATATATATATATATATATATATATATATATATATATATATATTATATATATCATATATATATATATAATGATATGTATATATATATATATATATATATATATATATATATATAGTATATATGATATATCATATATATTATATATGGCATATATATATAGTATAGGTTAAGTATAGCATGCTATATGCATGGCAGTATATGATAGTGCTATAGTGAGTCAATGTATATGTATATGTATATGTATATGTATATGTATATGTATATGTATATATATATATATATATATATATATATGATATATATATATATATATTATATATATATAGTATGATATATATATATATATGTATATATAGCTATATGTATATGATATTATGTATGTATATATATATATGCATATATATATATATTATACAATACATATATGTATATACATACTATTATATATCATACATATATATATATTACATACATATATATATATACATAATATATATATATATATAATATATATATATATATATATATATATATATATAGATATATATATATATATATATATATATATATAATATATTATATATATATATATATATATATATATATAGGTATATATATCATATATACATATATATATATATATATATATATATATGCATATATAATAGTATAAGTCTAATATATATATATTATATTATATGTTATATATATTAATATATGTTATATAATATATATTTATACTACATTATATAATATATACATATATATAATTATATATAATATACATATATATATATACATATATATATATATATATATATATATATATAATATATATATATAATATATATATATATAATAATATAAAATAATATATATATATATATAATATATATATATATATTTTATATATAATATTATATATATATATATATATATATATTATATATATATATATATATATATATATATATATATATATATATATATATATATATATATCAAGTTCCAAAATGGAACGCTTATATGAGAACCGGAGAACCAATCCTGATAAAAATGTGTTACTTTTTATAGAAAATGTGTCACGCTTGAACAAAAAATGTTACTTTGTTTTTAAAAAGTTGTTACTTTTAGCATAAAAGTGTTACTTTAAAAATATTTTTTCAAAAAATAAAGTAACACGTTCTTTGAAAAGTAACACATTTTAATGTAAAAGTAACACCTTTTTCTCGTTTTTTTCAGAAATTTTTCTTAAAGTAACACTTTTTGCCCAATAGTATCATAAAAATACGTAACGCCTTTTGCACATAAGTAACACCTTTAGTAAAAGGAACACTTTTGTAAGTCACTGGTCTCTCACCTGCCTCATATATAGTGCTCTCACCTAATTTTCTATATATATATATATATATATATATATATATATATATATATATATATATATATATATATATATATATATATATATATATATATATATATAGTATATATATATATATATATATATATATATATATATATATATATAATATATATAATATAATATATAATATATATACATATATATATATATATATACATATATATAGTTCATGTTGATGATTATATATATATATATAAGGCATATATGTATATATATATATATAAATGCATATATATATATAGATTATATATATATATATTATATATATATAAATACATATACTATAATATATATATGTAATATAATATTAATATATATATATATATATATAGTATATATATATATATATATATATATATATATATATATATATATAATATATATATATATATATATATATATATATAGTTTTAAGACTCAAAAATTAAAGTTGATATTAAAATCTTTAAAATTGACTTTTTAAGTCTTAAAGTTAAATTTTTAAGTCTTAAAATAGGCCTTTTAAGTCTTAAAATTAGAGTATATCAGAATATTTTTAAAAAATTATTAGGCTTGTGCCGATTCCGTTTAAGGCTTTCTCACATGAGAGTTAGTATATGGGATATATATAGTTGCATACAAAATAATATAATATAAAAGAAAAATTATCTAGAATAATTCAAACTATTTATGATTTTCCTACAATAATCACACCCAGTAATTAACCATGAATAATCCCAACTTTGAGGGGTATTTTCCTAGAGTAAACTTGAGTAAGCCAATAACCTACTAGAGCAGGTAATTCACCGAAAAAATAAATTAAATATTAATTTAAAATTAGAAAGTATCATTGAAAATTTACATAAAAAAATTCTAAATAATAAATAAATCATAAATTTTTTATAAATATTTTTTTTATCATTTTTTTCAACATTTTATTTTAATTTATCTTTTTTTTTAAAAATAAAATCTACTATAACAATTCATCCGGTTACCGAATTTACTTTAGAAGAAATGCCCCTCAAAGTATTGTAGAAAAATATTTGAATAATTCTAGATAATTTTTTCTTAATATAAATACGAAACATAAAATAAAATAAAAGTAAAAAAGCCTTCAAACTGTGATGCGATTGCGAAACTAAGCAACGAAACATCGAACTACGAAGAGGAGAGAGAAAGCGAAGAACAAAAAAGTGATTTTAAGAAAGAGAGAAACATCCAACAAAATCAATTTGCAAAAGCATATATTGCACAAGTTAATTCAATTCAATTCGAGAATCCCTAATTCCAACAAGTTTGACTACAGAATTTCCTTATTAGGGTTTTGTATCAAAAACCCTAATTGGTACGGTTTAATTCGAAATTGAAAATTGTGTTTATAAAAATTAGGGCTTTTACTTCAATAAGATTTTCGACGCCTTATTTTGGAGGATCTATATCAACTAGCTCATGATCAACGTTAATTGGTTTGTCATTGTTGCACCGAACAAGTGAAGCACCGTCATTGTGCTTAATTTAGGTCAAGTTATTGGGTGTTTTGATTGCTGATTAATAATAAGGTATGGAATTTTCTGTTGATGTCAATTTTATTGTGCAATGTGTGGAACTGTGTTATTGTTACTGTTTTTTTGGTGATTGACTAAATTTGATTTGAATGGTTTAAAAAATTTATGGGTTCATTTTGTATTGATGATGGTAAAATGTAGTCTTGAAGTTAATTTAATTGAAGATTGGGTTGTTGAGATTTTTCTTTTGCCTGAAAGTGAAATTACCCGCCAACTTTGATTGTGTTGAATCATAATTGTTCGCTTTGGGCTGGAAAAATCATACAGTGGATTGTTATAACGGAACGAGGGGAAATAATGTATTGATTGGTAAATATGATTTTTTGATTTTTGAAAATGATTTCTTTAATCAAGAAAATGTGTGGATTGATTGTTGATGATGATTCCTTTATGAAAGAATAGATTGCAATGATGGATTGATAGTTGCCTCTGATGGGTTTAGTTATTGTGACATGGGGTTGAAAATAAAAGCATTTCATTCAATGCCCCAATTGGAGTGTAATCAGAGATGCTATTGGGAAGTATGCAATGGGATTTTGCCATTTGTGCATCGGTTGCTAGGAATGAGATGAATTTGGAAACATATATAATGTGCTTAATTGTATAGCTTTATCATGTATTGTCTCACAGATATGCCTTTATGATTGAGCTAAAATATGGTTTCTCTCCATCCCTTTTTATTTGGCATCCCTTCCCTCTTCTTGTGGAGTCTCTTATTGGGGGAAAATGCACGTGAAAGTTGATACAATAGAGTGAGTCATTTTGAGAAATGTAGACGAGAGAAGGTGGGATAAAATCAAAGGAACACGAGAAGGATTGTGTATCATGTAATGATATACAACAAGAACAATAATGGAAACAATGACTGAAACTTAATTTCAAAAGAGTGGTGCCGATTATATGAACCAATGTAGCAATTCTAATGGTCTTCCATATGCATTCTTCTTCTCCATTCATTTCCATTTTCTACCATCACATTCTTAAGTCTAGATCCTTCTTATCCTTTTCCACTCCTTCCCTCTAAGTCATCATTGGTCTTTCTCACCCGTATTTAAAATACCCTGAGCTTGAACTTCCTATTTTCTTATTGCCCCAACTTTGCACATGTTCAAACCATCTTACATATTTCTCGTTTATCTTTTTCTTAATATTTGCTACTCCCAAGTCTTTCTTTATATATGCATTTTGAATTTTATCCCTCACATCCATTGAATTTTTTGCATTTTTGCTACTCCCATCTTCGTAACATTCTGACAGAACCTTTTCAACTTTACATGCACACCTCGATTACATAATATCCTATTAATCGCTCTCCATTTTCGTCACTGACATTTACATCTATGGGTCACATCATGTTGGATGTTTGCACTGCTCTAAAATATAGATCCTAGGTATTTGAAGCATCCAATTGGAGTAAAATCTTTTTCTTGTAGTTTTATAGTGCCTCTCATGTTCTCGTTGATGCTAAAGTTACATTTTATGTACTCCATCTTACTTTGACTTAATTGGAACCCTTGTGAATTTGTGACTCCATCTGTTGTCTTCATCGTTCTAACTTAGCCTGTGGCTCAGTAGTGATTGGGAATCGTTTGTTGCTCCGCCACATGTCCTAATATTCTTCTTTACTTCTTGATAGTTATCTTGCACAATATTAATGTATTTCTTGGAAATACTCTTTTTTTATCATTGCCCTCCAAATTACTTTTCGTGGTACCTTGTAGTATGCTTTTTCCAAGTCAATAAAAACCTTGTTTGTCTTTTTTCCCTTCAATACTCTATCATATGTCTCACAATATGAATTACTTTCATCGTAGTACTCCTTGGCGTAAATCCAAAATGTTTCCATCTTCTACGTAGTGTATCTTCTTGTTCATGCATATTCAAAATGGAGTGGGTGTTGGTTTTTAGAAGACAATTGATTTATGCTAGTGTTATAAGGTAATCAACGTAGAACTTTTTTTGCATGCATTTCGTGTAGATAGTTGTTTTGGAATTAAGACTTTGACATTGTAGATTTTCTACTCATGATTGTTGCATGTATTGATTTTAATGATTCTAGATTTCTAGAACCAAGATGATAAGCATTTTTTAGCCAAATCATTTTTAACTAGCCGTTTAAGCTTCTAGTCCTTGAACTTGTTTGGTTATCTTAATAATCGAGTTTTTTTCTTCTTTTTTTTCACGTGAAACTTTGTAAAATAAGCAATTACAAATGTTTTAAGAAGTTTATGTGTGACTAAAATGACTCTACTTTAGATTTTTAGTATCATCCATAACTATTGCAACAGTTGAAGAGTTATGCATGTTTACTCATTGTTTGTTTCTCTTTCTCTACACTTTGATTTGAAGATTATCTCTTAGACTAAAATATATACAAGCAACATCTATGTTTGTTTATTGCCTTCTCTTTATTAATTTCTTTTACCCCTTTGTGTTATTCTTTACTCTTCTTTACTTGAACTGCTTGTTATTTGATTTTTTACCCACAAGAAAATGTTCAAGTCTGAGCAGGCTGCAGGTATATCTTTTGAAGTTACATTCCTTTTGTGTGACTTTGCAGTGTTTGTCTTTTTGCATTGGGAAGAAAGTATGTACCGGGGCTGAAATTATGAATTGATCTTCATATGGTGAAACAGATGCACTCTTTGGATGTTAACTATCTAAGAGTTGAAAATGAATATTCAGACGCGTGTGTCAGGTCAGATCTCTGGACAGATACCTAACCAGGCTAGTAATCAGTTACCTGGCATGCCTCAGCAGAATGGAAATACATTCTATACACCGGTGCAAAATCTAGTTGGTCAAAGTAATCCGTCAGTAATGGATCCCGAAGTGTTAAAAATTCGTCGGTTTATGCAAGATAGGATGTAAGATATCTATTATTATTTTTTTCATATTGTCAGTTTTAGATTGTATCTTTTGCCTCTCTTTTTTATGACTCTGGCACTCATTTCTTTGGAAATCATTTTCATCATGAATGAAGTGTTCATGTTTCTAGTCATAGAATATTTTACTGCCCCGGTTTATTATTTCAAAGATTAGGAAGTAGAAACCTATCCTAGAGATCTAATTTTAATGTACATCAAATTGGCTCAATTACTTCTAATGGCGTTGTTGGACCTTCTAGTCTTCTACTTTGATAAATTGTGTTATTTTTTTGAAAGTGTTACACTTGTCTTTGGAGACTTCTTGTTTTGTTTCTTGTGTTATGTATCTTGTATGTCTTTGCATGTGAATCAGCCATGCCCATGTGCCTAGAAATTATGTTACTTGGACACTCCATTATTGCCGGCTCATCGGTGTCCGATACGGCCGGTACGGATACAAATGCTCGATATTTGCCCGGTACACCGGATTGCACTAGGGTATAACACATATTTACAAACCCAGTTGTCATTCGTACTTTCGCCATTGAAGCTGCAGTTAAAGCTACACAAGAACTTAAATCCATTCAACCATTGTTGTGTTTATTGTTTCAATAATTGTAACAGCCTAGCAGGAGAAGGGTTGATGAAGAACGAAGAAGAACATGATATTTTTTCTCCTGCTTTAGAGAAAGAAATTAAAGACATAGAACAAGAAGATAAAGGGAGGGTAGGAGGGAGTACTTGTGAAGAAGATGAAGTGATAATACATTGAAATGATGAGTTAGGGAAACATGTTGCTTTTCCGGAGTAGTTTTTTTATTGGAAATAAGATGAAATAGCACAAATACCTCCCATAAATAATTAAAATACTCCTAAAAAGCAGTACTAAACTTTGACTTTTCAGCAAATTATTGTTCTGTTAGACTGTTATATATTCTAATTAGATCTACTATTTAATCTTAAAGTTTAGTACTAGTGAATACTACAATTTGTATCATAAAGTTATGCTACTTTAATAAGGTTTTTTAATTGACATTTTTTGAGTTATATACAATCAATTATTTATAATGTAATTAATTTCAAATTCCAATAAATATTTTATCCCTAAATGCTTGTATCAGGTTGGAAATGATTGCCATTGTTTTGCACAATTATGTAAGGTTTCATGTGTTGCATATGGATCAGGAGTTGTGTTGATTGTAATTTACATGGCTACAGTTCTTTTTCTTTTAAATGAAACTGCGATCAATCTATCTTTAGCTGTATTATTATTCTATCTGATTTGCAGATTTAATGATTCTGTTGTGTTCTTGGTTGAGTTTTCTTGATCTGCTGAGCTGTAAATGGAATGTACTTCTGTGTCTTCTGCAGTTCTGCTTGATATTGTTGTTATTTGTGTGTTATGTTTATCTCTATACGTGTATTTTTGGAAATTTTACCATGCTTGATTTTCATCTTAATGCTTAATTTTGTATAGTAATACTTAAGAAGATACTTTAATTTTTTTGTCTTCAGCTATCAGACTCTAATGCAGAAGCATTCACAATCAAATGACAATGTTTCGAAGAGATCGTTAGAATTATCAAAACGCTTGGAAGAGGGGCTTTTTAAATCAGCTCCGACAAAGGTAGATCTTTTTCCATCCCTCCCATCTTTGTTATTTGATCTCAATTGGTGTGAATTAAAGAATCTTCTAGTTTTTTCTATTTTGCTATTTTTAAAAGAGGTTCTGGGTCTCAAGTGGAGTTCCTTTTGATTGGATTCCCTGACAGGAAGAATACATGAACTTGAGTACTCTTGAAAGCCGTTTACAGACTATAATTAAGCGATCAAATCATGCTCCTCAGCCTTTACAATTTATGAATTCTCCTACTCCAGTTGGTACTATGATACCCACACCTGGTATGCAACAGCAACACAACGTAAATTCAAATGTGATGGCATCTTCAACAGTGGATCCTTCCAATATGATCACAAGTAGTGGGAGTGGCATGTCGTCCTCAATTCCAGGTACCGGCGGCTTTATGCCAAACTCCAATGGGCCCTTTTCCGACATTCGTGGTGGTTCTTTCCATGGAGTTGATGGTTAGTGATGTTTTTCTTAACTATGTTGTGACATACCTTGGATGTTTTCTGATGAAATCTTTTACAGGGTCTCTGTCCAATGGTTATCAGCAATCACCATCTAGCTTTCCCATGAATTCTAGCAATAACAACTTGATGACTGGGCAGAGAGTTATGAGCCAAATGATTCCTACTCCAGGGTTCAGTAGTAATAACAATAATCAGACATTAATGAATATGGATAACTCTAGCAACGGTGGTGTATTATCTTGTGTTGATCCTTCAGGTGTGTCACAACATGGGCCTCAAAAACATGTTGGTCAAAATAGTCGCATGTTACAGAATCTTGGCAGTGCAGTAAACAATGGTATGCGGTCTTCTATGCAGTCGAGGTTTCAAAATGGGTCTGTGAACAGTGGATTTGGGAACAATGTACAACTGATGAACAGTTCTGGCTCTTCAGATGGCTATCTGACGACACAATCTTTTGGTGCTTCTTCTCGGCCTTTGCAACAGTCTCATGATTCTCATCAGCGCCCTGCAATGCAAGGTACAACTACCCCTTTTCAGTTGGTTTATGACTTGTGAGAATTCACTTATGCTTGAATTCTTGTTTGCCAATGTATCTTTTTTTGGTCTTGCAGGTGATGGATACAGGATTGGTGCTACTGATTCTACTGGAAGTGGGAGTTTTTATAACGCTGGTTCTCATGTTGCGTCCTTGATCAACAATCAAGGTTTAGATCAAATGAAACCACAGAGCAGATCTAATTCTTTAATGAGTCAAACAAATGCACAAGTTGCCCAATCAGCTTCATATGTAAGGCCTCAATTGACAGAACAGGTAGAAGAATTAAATTTCCAATCATCAATTAGACAAAATCATTTACAGTCTTATCCAAAACAGTATCAACAACAGACTCTTCTGTTGCCACAGCAGCAGCAGATTGCTTCGAGTCATCAGCAGAAACAATCCAGTGATCAGCAACAACCTTTTGGGAGAATTGATCAATTTTCTCAAGTGCAAACAACATCTGATCTTGGTAGTCGAGTGAAGTCTGAAACAGGAATTGAGCATCCGAGTGAAGTTCTTCAGTCTCAAATCCCATCAGGGCAGCTCCAGTATCCAGATTCACATAGTCACCTCCTTAATGCGAATGGAAATCTTTCCAGAATTTCTCAGTCATCTTCTGTTCCATCAATGGCCCACGATGTGCACTCTACACTCTTACAAAATTCTCGGCAAGTTATCGGTGATGAGGCTACAAATGAATACAGTAATGCGGTTTTTGGTGTACAATCAGATGCACTGTTGCATAGTCAATGGCACTCTGAAGCAGAGCGACCATCATTGTCTGGAAATGTATCCAACGAACAACATGTGCAAGAGGAGTTCTGTCAGAGAATAGTTGGGCATGATAAAGCTCAATGCAATAATTTGTCTTCTGATGTATCTAATTTTGGCCAAACTGTTGCTTCTCAGAGTGCTGTAGATCAAGCTAGATTAGTTGGTGCATCCAATAGCTCGGGAAAGGAATTACTTGAGCGTCAATATAGGAACCAACAAAGATGGCTTTTGTTTTTGCGTCACGCACGTGGGTGTAGAGCACCCGTAGGAAAGTGTCTAGAGCGCACTTGTCCCCGAGTACAAAACCTATTAAAGCATATAGATAACTGTCATAGTTCTTCTTGTCCCGATCCTCGCTGTCGTCCTACTAAAACTCTAATTAATCATCATAAGCAATGTAGGGATCAGAAGTGCCCTGTTTGTGTACCTGTCTATAAATTTATTCATGCACAAAGACTTGCATTTGCTCGCAAGAACACGGATTCTGGGTTGCAACGCGCAAGTTGCAGATCCTCTGAAGTTAGTGAGTCTAAGGTTAAAGATACTTTAAAACCTTCTGAAGTATTTGTTACCCCTCCAGAAAACCAACCTGCTCTGAAACGCTTAAAGACAGAGCCTTCTTCCCAGCCTGTTCCTTCAGAGAGTGGAAGCATATTTGTTCCAGTTAATGCCAATAAAACATCTCTTGTTTCCCAGAGTGTACAATTAAAAGAATATGAAAAGAATGATAACAGTTTACTGGTTAAGTGCGAGTTCCCGGATGTGAAGATAGAGAATCCTGTTGGTTCAAATCCTAATGTCACTGAGGTGAAGAACACTATAGTTGATACTTCTAATCAGCCATTGGATGGTACATCATTTTCGGCTAAGGAAGAAAGTGTCAAAGTTGAAAAGGACAATGGTCAAGTGCAGCCTGAAGAGATGGTTCCTTCTGAAACTGGAACGAAGTCCGGAAAGCCAAAGATTAAAGGAGTGTCCTTAACTGAATTGTTCACTCCAGAGCAAATAAGGGAGCACATCACTGGTCTTAGGCAGTGGGTTGGCCAGGTTTATGACTGTCTTAAGTTTTTTTTCTCTGTCTCTCTCTCTTAATTAATTTTTTTATTGGCAATTCTAATTATTTTCCAAAAACCAATTGGTTAGTCATTAGTAACTGATATTGGATATTCATTGATTTGAGTGCCCATGTTGTATTAACGTCTTTTGGACTAAAGACATTTACTTTTGTTCCCACAATTGATAAGTTATTAGAGGTCATTTGCTTAACATAGAAATTGAATTCCCATAGGAAGTTTAAATTCCTAGGAACTTATTTCCTTTGTTAAATTCCTAGGAATTTCTCAAAATTGTTTATTTGGATCTAAGTAATTTAAATATCCCAGGAATAGTTTATTATCAAGGGTGGGGCATGGTTATTGAATTCCTAATGAAGTGTAGGAAGTTATGCTGTCTTGGATGTGTTCAAACATTTGAATCTGCTTTTTGGTTAAATGACAAGTTCTCTGTGTTTGAAGAATATTTTAAGTCATTAACTTTCTGGAGATATTTGATTCTTGTCTTTAATATGGATTTATGAGGTTAGGCAGGATGTGTTCAAAGTTCAAACATTTGAATGCTTGTGTCTAACCATCATGTGCATTGAAACATTTTTGCAATCATATGACCCTGGTTGAAACTGGATCCACCTCTTAATTTTGGTGCTATTTTACATGGCTTATTACATTATTTTATATAATATTTACATGTTTTTATATTCATCCCAGAGCAAAGCCAAGGCGGAAAAAAATCAAGCAATGGAACATTCAATGAGTGAAAACTCCTGTCAGTTATGTGCTGTTGAGAAGCTGACATTTGAGCCGCCTCCTATCTATTGTACTCCATGTGGGGCTCGCATAAAGAGAAATGCAATGTATTACACCGCAGGAGCCGGTGATACACGACATTATTTCTGTATTCCTTGCTATAATGAAGCCCGTGGTGATACAATTGTTATTGATGGAAGTTCTGTTGTCAAGGCAAGGATGGAGAAGAAGAAAAATGATGAGGAGACAGAAGAATGGGTATGTTCTACCTTCACTTGTTTTGTGTTGCTGCCACAAGAGAATTTGTTAATATGTTTCCTTTGATTTTCACATGCTATTTTGCAGTGGGTTCAATGCGATAAATGTGAAGCTTGGCAGCATCAGATATGTGCCTTGTTTAATGGAAGACGGAATGATGGGGGTCAGGCTGAATACACTTGTCCTTTTTGTTATATGCAAGAGGTTGAAAGCGGGGAGCGTGTACCGTTGCCACAGAGTGCTGTTCTTGGGGCGAAAGATTTGCCAAAAACAATTCTCAGTGACCACATTGAGCATCGACTATTCAAACGATTGAAACATGAGAGAACAGAAAGGGCTAGAGTTCAGGGAAAAAGTTACGACGAGGTAATTTTCAACTACTTATGGTGTTGTTTGGTCCATTTTTTGAATTGGTGATTGTGTGCATGTTAATTTTTTTGGTAAGTTACATATCTATAATGTGCTACTTCTTTGACTTAAATAAAGATCTCTATCATCAGTAATGTAAGACAATTTTTTTAGGAAAAATTACCATTAATAATACAATTCATTAATTTCTCTACAATAAAACCAACTTTTGATTAATTATGAATAGCGCCAACTTAGAGTGGTTTTTTCTTAGAATAATATTAACTTTCATTTATTAACTAATATATCAATTTTTTTTTGTCATATAATCTCCTATTGTTTGATTTTTAACATGTTAGGGATATTTATGGGAAACACCCCCAAAGCAGGTATTATTCATGTTAATCAAAAGTTGGTATTGTTGTAGGAAATTAAGCCAAGGTTGTATTATTCTGGTATTTTTTCCATTTTTTTATGTGAGAGTCAATTGAACACAGCTACTCACAAGCTGTACGCTTCTGATGTACTAGAAGTGTAGTACCTTTGTTACCATAAAAATGGAACTTTTTGTCAAATCGTTTTCAACAGTGATCCCGTATATGCACTCAGACACTTCCAAAGTAGAACGTTAGGGGATAACCTATTGGCTAGTAAACTGCTCGATGTTGGACACTTCGACTTTACTCATTGGAATTGTTGTAATGAGAAGCTACATGTGGTGGCTTCAATTTTTGGCCATTTGAGTGGAGTGTTCTGCTAGGGAACTCCCTCCAGCTCTCTTCTTTGGTGATGGCTATATTTTCGTCTTGTGGTTGGCCTTCGACTGCCCTTGTTTGGGTTCTTGTGTTCAATGTGCCTCCTCTGCAAGTGCATGCTTTGTTATTTCTCCGTTCTTTTTATCAATAGCATCCTGCTAGAGTTTGATATTAATGTTTTCCCTTTAGCTCATCAAGTGCTAATTCTACTTAAGCTTGGCAGATAGTACTAGAGTTGGTTTTATAGAATTGTTGACTAAAAGTATAAGGCCTTGGTTTTGAAAGTGAATAGTTTGTTGAGCTATGTTGATGAATGCTACAATTCTGTTGGGAGGGCCATTTGGCACTAGGGGTAAAGTGTGTCCTTAACTCCTTATACCTACTGAAGTAAGGATGCAATTGTCAATAGTAAGAGTTGACTTGAATTATGTCCATCTTAGGGTGTGAAAAAGAGAAGTTCATTGGTTATATATACTTTGCCGACCTTGTGCATTATGAAAATTCTTTCCTTTCATAATATAGGCTTTTAAATGCATTTAGCAACACATACTTTTCCATGCTTATATATTCAGTAAAAATGTAAATGGTTATGCTTTTAATTTTGTTTCAGGTATATTATGTTATGACATAACTAACCTTAGACATCACTTTAGGGTTTAATGGATTTGCTGCATGATTAACAAATGCTAAAGCATTAATACTTTCACATTCTACTCCTTTGTCCCCTGAGATTGCTCCTCATGGGGTTGCACGGAAACCAGGGAAAAGGGGAAAATTGGGTATTTTAATGGGGTCATGTCCTAAACTGGAGTAAATACAGATTTTAAGATGGGATAGGAAAACAAATTGTAGATTTTAGATGGGTATTTTAGGTGGGGTCACGTCCAAAAGGGGTAATGGGGCAAACCATGTGGGATATAGACCAAAATACTACATCGAGTAAAATCTAAGGAAGGAGGGAGTATGTTATTTCATTTCATTATCTGCACTCTTAACTATTCTAACTGTAATCCGCTTTTGAAGTAGTATTGTGCAGTGACTTATCCAAAAATGTAGTGTTACTGAGGTATTTTAGACTGATACTGTCTGATTAGGCTTATCTGTCCCGCAACATTTCTGTTTTTTTTTATTTGAAATTTTTTGCTTTTGTCAGGTTCCTGGAGCAGATGGAATTGTTGTTAGAGTCGTGTCTTCTGTTGACAAGAAGTTGGAAGTAAAGCCACGGTTTCTGGAAATTTTTCGTGAAGAGAATTATCCTACTGAATTCCCTTATAAATCTAAGGTCTGTTGTTTTAATAAAACCATTTTTTACCAATTAATTAATAATAAAGGAGGCAGAAGCTGCAAATACTTTATCTAGTATTGGTCAGGAACTAACCTTAGTTGACAGGCCTATCTTCTTTCTTTGACACCTGAAGTTTTTCTTTTCTCAAGTGTGATTGATAACTTTTATTTCAGGTTGTTTTGCTTTTCCAGAAGATTGAAGGAGTAGAAGTGTGTTTATTTGGAATGTATGTTCAAGAGTTTGGCTCAGAATCCCTACCCCCCAATCAGCGCCGTGTCTATCTTTCTTACCTTGATTCAGTAAAGTATTTTAGGCCTGACGTAAAAGCAGTGACTGGAGAGGCTCTCCGTACTTTTGTATATCATGAAATATTGGTATGTGTTGTCAATTGTTTTGTGTGGTTATTGTTGGTTTGTTCATCATGGTTCTGAAGACAATCCATATGCCTCTTTGCAGATAGGGTACCTTGAATACTGCAAAAAGCGAGGTTTTACAAGTTGTTATATCTGGGCTTGTCCACCTTTGAAAGGTGAAGACTATATTTTGTATTGTCACCCTGAGATACAGAAAACTCCAAAATCTGACAAATTGAGGGAGTGGTAAGCTGATTGATTTTGCTGCTGATAAATATATCAATTATATTAAGCTTCTTACTTCAATTAAATTATATTTAGCTTTTGTTGAATCCTCCTATCAATTATGGGTTTGATTAGTGACAAAACCTTAAATTATCTGTTTCAGGTATTTGGCAATGCTAAGAAAAGCTTCAAAGGAAAATATCGTGGTTGAACTTACCAACTTATTTGATCATTTCTTTACACAAACTGGCGAATGCAAGGCCAAGGTCACTGCAGCTAGGCTCCCATACTTTGATGGTGACTATTGGCCTGGTGCTGCTGAGGATATGATCTATCAGATCAATCAAGAAGAGGAGGGCAGGAAACTCAACAAGAAAGGAACAATGAAAAAGACTATTACAAAGAGGGCTCTTAAAGCTACTGGGCAAACAGATCTTTCAAGCAATGCATCAAAGGATATTCTTTTAATGCATAAAGTAATCTTCGTATTCATCAGTTGTCACTGAGTACTCTTTTTAATCTTTTTATACTGTTATTTGCTTCCTGTTGGTTGGTCTTGATTTTTTGGTGCTGCTATGTTTTTTTTCTGTGAATCTTTTTTGCAAATTTGGATGCATAGTTTACCCTTGATATTTTAGATCTCTAATTGTTGAGCCTTTATTTTGTTCTGCAGCTTGGTGAAACAATTTCCCCCATGAAGGAAGATTTTATCATGGTCCATTTGCAGCATGCATGCACTCACTGTTGTTTGCTAATGGTTTCCGGTAACCGTTGGGTGTGTAATCAGTGTAAAAATTTTCAGCTCTGTGACAAGTAAGATCCTGCACATATAATTTAGATTATGGTGCTTTGTATGTGTTTTCTTTTCCAGTGGGGCATACAAGTTTGCTGATGTTAGTTCTATATTTTTGTTTTTCAGTTTTATACTCCCTTCCTTCCTTCAAGTTGTTTTCACAAAGATTATTAATGGGAACTAAGAAAAATAGAATCTTATAGATGGTGGATATATTATTTTATTGAATAATAAAGTTGATGGAGAAAAAGTGGGAATCATAAGCATCAAAAAATTAAATAAAGTTAGTGAAAAAATATGGGAACCATAACTATTAGAAAAAATGTTTTAATAAAATTAGTAGAAAACATGTAGAGACATAAGATTGTTAAAATGAAGTTACTGGAAAATATGTGGGGACAATAAACATTATGAAAATATTAAAATGAGGATGAACAAAAATTATGTCCAAAATTTGTGATATAAAATAGAAAGATTTTTAATTGGAAAAATAATTGGAACCCAAAATGGCAAACTGGAACAACTTAAAGGAACGTAGGGAGTATTTTTCTATTAGCCCTGTTTCTTCTCTATGTGTGTTAATGTGATTATTTCTTCTTTTTAAACTTTGAATACTTTTATCTTTAAAAGAATGAATTGTTAATATTAGTGTGTGACTGTGTGTCGAACATGCCATTATTTTATATGTACTTCAGAAAAAAATTATTTTCAGTACCTGAGATTAGCCAAGATGTATTTTCGCCTCAGTTTTTCATTTGGATCTGGCTAACAAACATTCCCTGGACTTTCGTTTATAAGGATATAATAAATTTAAATAGTACATTAGAATATATTTTGAACTTTGTGTTATATAAGTATTGATTATATTACCTAATATAACATAAAATTTGAAATTTATACGAAATCACTCATTATAATAGATTATATTATTTTTATCTATTATTTTGTTTCCTAATTTGCTTTCAGATTATTCTTGTTATCGAACACCCCCAGGGTATTCATTTTTTTTATTTGGGTATATGAGGCTTCATTTTTAGGTATTTTAAAGTAAGGTTGTTTTTTTGATGAACTTGATGAATACTTAGTAAAGGTGATTCATCGATTTTTTTAATTTTAGTATCTTCGTTATTTTTAGGCGGCACATTTCTATTTGAAACATCAGAGACTTAACAGAAAAATTAATTCTGTTATGTTGAGACATCCAAAATGTAACGATATACCAACTTCTGCTGCTGAAATATACTTTCTATTGATTTAGATAAAAATAAATGTTTTTGAATTTGATGCTAGTAAGCAAATGTGATAGATACTATTGATTTTCCAAGTGTAATCTAGATAATCGTCTCTAGTAATTTCTTTCATTATGTAAATGTTTTTTTGTAAAATTAACTTGTATATTTGGTGTACATGCTTAAAAGGTTAAAAAATTTTAAAAGATAATCTACTCCAAATATGATGCAACATTCTATAGCTTAACAAGTGCTTGAATGGTACTTATTATTTGTGTTGTCATGCTTGATATGTAGAGCTTTTCCTATTAGTTTGGGATTCATGTCTATTTTCTGTCAGATATTTTAGATTAAGTATTTTTTTGGAACTGAAGACACTTTAATTTTTTAAAGTTGAACTTTGATGATTGATGTGATTTTCCTTAAAATATTGGATGCGACTAGTGCTGGATGAAAGTTGACTTGTCAGATGATCAAGTGTAACACTGAACAGTTGTGAATTCAACAATATTCGATTAATTGATCTATTCAATAAAGAAAAAATTGTATTTACTACAGGTGCTATGAAGCAGAACAAAAGCGTGATGATAGAGAAAGACACCCTATCAACCAGAAGGACAAGCATCCACTTTTTAGGGTAAGCTATTATGCTTGGGTAATTTTGAGTTTGCTTCTGTGATGGGTTAAACATAATAAATTTGTGAGTTTTGTACTAGCTAATTGTTTTTTTCCCTTGATGATCTAGTCTGAGATCACCGATGTGCCAGATGACACAAAAGACAAAGATGAGATTCTTGAGAGTGAATTTTTTGACACCCGACAGGCCTTCTTAAGTCTTTGCCAGGGAAATCATTATCAGTATGATACTCTACGTCGTGCCAAACATTCCTCCATGATGGTGCTTTACCATCTTCATAATCCAACTGCTCCAGCATTTGTGATCACATGCAACATATGCCATCTTGATATTGAGACTGGTCAAGGTTGGCGTTGTGAAACATGTCCAGATTATGATATATGTAATTCTTGTTACCTAAAGGATGAAGGTCGTGATCATCCTCATAAGTTGACAAACCATCCTTCCCTGGCTGAGCGTGACGCACAAAATAAGGAAGCTCGACAACTACGTGTTGTACAGGTATCAACATTTGCTTGCTTTCACTCTCCATCTTTTCACTTAATAGAGTTATCCTTTACCAGCAATGCATCATCACATCTTATCTGGTTTTTTGGATATGTTTTTCATCCAAATTATATCCTAGTTACACACTATTTTCTTCCATACTTTTGCTGGCACTGAAGATGATAGGTGTTACTGAAGTAAAATAAATCTTCTGTTGTACAAAAAAATTAACTGTTAGCTCAAACATGAATTGCAAATCTTTGCTATATTATCCAGTCACATGAAGGATAAATTCCACAATCACAGCTGCCTTCCCTTCTTTGTTCCTTAGTGAAAGGACATTGCTACAGCTACACTCAAAAACTCTCTTTGTAATCTCCTGCCTCATGCCATCTTCCTTTCTCATAATTGAACTAAAATAATGGGTGTGCATGTTCATATGAAGGAATTAAAGCAAGGCCGCTCTGTTAAGGAATGTTTGTTCCATCAGAGATTTGAATAACATATTACCATAGGTAGCTGTTACAATCCTTTATCATAAATGTTAAAACTTATTGATACAGTTGATGCTTTCCAATAAGATTGTAATCTTAATGAGATGGAGGTTCTAGATGGTATTCTATTCATTTCCTTCATAGGGACTTGATGTTAGATATTGATATCAACAAGAAATAAACACTGTTATTTTTCTGAGAGACCACATTGCCTATAATGAAATTTTTTTACTCATGTATCTCAATTCTCAAGAAATCAATAGTCCTTCGTGCCTCTCATTTTGGTACATTTATAGTCGACTTTTAGTTTTCCTTTCCTTGGTTCTTATACAAAGAATTTGGCAAATTGAATGAAACCAAAAAATGTTCGCAACAAAGTTAGAGGGAGCAACTTAGATTGGAAGACGGGTTTTGGGTTTATGTGATCCTTGTTTGGTGGGTGGTATTGGAGGTTACACTTATGCTATTGTAAAATTTGCCAAAATAGGAATAAGTGAACTGGTAGAACTTAAAAATGCTATTGTGTAAGCTAAATTTTGTTGCAAAACTTGTGTTTACATGTATCTTTCTGAACTCTCAAATTATGCTGCATGGAAACAATATAAGGTGAAATATTAGGGGAAGCACTTTCATGACACAGACCATTGCCACACTAGTAACTTTGTGGCCGTGTTTTCCCTTTGTACGTGATTCCTTTTTGTAAACCAAAACCTAGTTTTGTTTTATTAGGAAAGAAATTAATAATGATTAGCATATCCAAAAACTTTAATAAAGTACATTAGCTTCAAACTGTGCCTTGCAAGTACTCCCTCCAACACAATTCAATTGTCCCATTTGAGTTGGGCACGGATATTACGAGTGGGATGGGGTCCACAATAAATGTGATAGTTGGGTATTTTAATTGATTAAATTAATTGTAAATGTGGTAGTTGGGTATTGGGAATTGGAAAAGTGAGGGTATTTAGGTAAAAAAAGATAGACAAAAAAGGAAATGGGACAATTGAAGTGAATTGCCCAAATAAGGAAATGGGATAATTGAATTGTGTTGGAGGGAGTATTAAATTTTTAAAGAATGAAAAAAAAAAATTGATAAACACTTTCTTGACATTATAGGACTTGTGGATTTTGACATATAGCAAAATGTAACAATTGGGTTAATCAAATTATACAAGTCATATTTTTCTCATTCTTTACAAAATTGTTGTGACTTTTTTGGTTGTCCTGAAATTGTTGCAACATTTTCTTCTCTGGAAAATTTTACTTTCTCTAAACATTTTAACTCAACCTAATCGATTGAAACTCCATTACCCACTACCTTGCATAAAATCAAAATTAACTATCTTGATATCATTCTTTCCAACACTAGTTGTTTTGTTAACTTTGGATCCTAAATGGTTTTTTGATATCATTTTTTTTATTCCAGCTCTCTGAACCTCGGTTCTTTCTTCTCTTCCCCTTGAAATGTTTTTCCTTCTCCATTCCTCTATTGCATAATGTACTAACATGAAATGCTCTTTGGTTGTAGCTTCGGAAAATGCTCGACCTGCTGGTGCATGCATCACAGTGCCGTTCACCTCATTGCCAGTATCCCAATTGCCGGAAGGTCAAGGGTCTTTTCCGTCATGGGATACAGTGCAGAGTCCGTGCATCCGGGGGTTGTGTTCTCTGCAAGAAGATGTGGTATCTTCTTCAACTTCATGCTCGAGCTTGTAAAGAGTCTGAATGTCACGTACCTCGATGCAGGTTTGCTGCTAAGCTCTTTGTTTCTTCTCATAACTTAGTACCCTTGTCTATCATTTATTCTATATCAGGAGCATGTTTTCATTTGGCACTGTTTTAACATCCTCAGAGATTTGAAAGAACATCTAAGGCGTTTGCAACAGCAATCCGATTCTCGTAGACGAGCAGCTGTGATGGAAATGATGAGACAGAGAGCTGCAGAAGTCGCTGGCAATTCTGGTTAAACTCTTTGTACATATTTTTTGGGATAAGTTAACGAAGGAGACCCAATAGATGTTGATGAATTACAAAGAATCCTTGTCCAAGAGGGATCGACTTTGGAACAGTGGGATAAGAAAAATGGATTTATACCTCTGTACAGATAATCATGCAGAATGGGTAAACCTTTTTTTCACTGCATTATTATATGCTTGATACAGTAAAAAACTGGTAGGAAGACGACGAGTATGTTTCGCCGAAGCATTCATCCTCAAAGCTTACTAACATCTCATGATAACCTAGCACCGGAGCTATTGTTTATCTTTTTGTGGTGCATGAAATGGCTATTCTTTAATTCTATCCTTGTGTATTTCCCTGCTATATCATTATTGGTTAGTGTCTAGTGTGTACTATATAGTTAAGTCTTTATATGTCTTACAAACCTTCTTGTTTTTGTGTAACGGGAGCATAGGGGGCGTCTGCGAGTTCTATGCTTGTTAGTTGTTACCTCCTATGTTTTCCCCTTTTTTGTAGATTTTGTTACACCTGAACTTCTGGTGTAAAGAGTAGTATTCAGTGTTATATTATTATCCTTTCAAGTTTAAATCTCGTCTTGTAGAAAATAGTATTTGCTGTACAACCGAGCTTTCATTCCTTGTTCGATCTTTCTGAATGTGTATTAATTTTATTTCCATTGATTATGTATAGATCTTATGGTTTCCGACAGTAATCTAATTTTGTTGCCTTCTATCTTAGAAACTTTGACTTAAAGTTATTAACTACGCATTTACGTACTTTTGATCCCCATGGATGACTCTTACTTAACCTTCCCTTTATGTTTACACATATTCTTGTGAGAGATTTGATCAATTCATTATCATCTTTCTTTTAGTTTAATTGTTTTCATGGGCAGGGCCTGAGTGACGTCTCTCAGGAGATCCGCTGAAAAACACAAATTCTTGTATGAGACCGTCTCATTGAGGGATATGCCTCATGTCTGGGTTAAGTAGCCTAACTAGTATGAATTATTAGTTTATGGGCTCCTTGTTTTTAGATCGTCTCACCGAGAAATGGTCTCTCACAAGAGTGGCTCTTTAATATTAACTAAATTTGACATGAAGGGACTGTCATGCACATGCATATACGTGTTGAATATTTGTCCTTTTACACATGGTTTTTAGTGGATAAAAAGTAATGTTATTGCGACATACATTATCGCGATTGCAATATGTGTCATTGAGATTCATAGTCGTAAAATAAAATAAATGATTTACCCTAGCTAATTACTGATAGGCAAAAAATAAAATCTTTTTACATGTCTATGATTTTTTAACAATAAAACCTTTACTAGTTTTATCTTATGAAATAATATTGAATTATTGCATTACCATAATTGCCATTCTAATTTATAATTAGCTCATAAGACATGCATAGATTAGAAAATTCGTATAAATAATACTTCTTTGAATTTTGTTAGTTGCTACCGTCAATGTATATAAATTAATCATGTATTGCATTTACTTCTTCATGTATAATGTAAAATATGTATTATCCATTATGTAAAATATAATTATCTGAGATCTTGCAAATTTTGTCATAATGCATAATCACATAATGTTACCTTTTTATAATTTCTAATCATATATAATTAAATATATTAAATATTAATATTGTGTATTGAATAATTTGAAAGCAGAAATTTAGCAACTAAAAAACCAGAGGAAGTACTTTTACAATCAACCATCAAACTTTTAAACGTATTTTTAAGAGTGCACTATAATTAACCTGACTTTTAATAATGCAAATGATTATTACCGATTGAATTCGATATTTACTCTAATAGTAACTAAATCTTATTAAGTGAAGTTGAATTTCACTAATTCAAACTGAGTGAATTGAGTTTTAGTGATTTTAGCTAACTAAAACTGATTTTTACATGTTGAAACTAATTTTAGATTTTTTTCGATTTACAACAAATAATCACACACTTCATTAATACAATAGAAATAATAATAATAATAATAATTTATTGTTATAGCTAGAGGAGTGGGGGCCCAGATTGTATCTCGGCTTCCCACTAATTTATTGGAGGTTGTATATCTTTGTTTATTATTATTGTTATAATAATAATAATAATAATAATAATAATGGTAATCATAATAACAGTATGATAATAATAATAACGATAATAATAATTATAATAACATTAATCATCAATACTTTAATAATCATTATATTTATTACAACTAATATGTTTAATTTCTTTATTTTTGAGAGTTGACATTAATTTTTAAGGCGACCAAACAGAGTCTAAGATGAATTTTATAAGGTTGTCATTTGTCAATAATATATTTTTCTATAATTTTCATATAAAACATTAAATCAACTAAAATAAACAATTTTTTTTTTCATTTTGATTGTGCGAAAAATAGCAATATACCAAACAACGCCCTAGCTAATCAATAGTTCTAGTCTCATTTGAAATTGCAACATAGACTCAAATATATGAAAAACTAACAAAATGAAGCAGAAATTTCGTAATAATTAGCTAAAATAAAAAATTTCAATCCAAAAAAATATTTTTAAAATTTATAATCATAAAGATATCAAAGTGCACCTTTCGGGATATAAATCAAATGGGACGTAAGCACTATTAGTTAATTTTAAAACTGAAAATTTCCAATTTTGTCCACATGTAGGTTTACTATAATTACGTAATTTAATGTATCGTTGTGATTATATATATATATATATATATATATATATATATATATATATATATATATATATGATGGAGTATGTAGATATATCGTATACGCAGTAGGTCTATCAAACAGATTAGGTGGGGTCGGATTTGGGTTTCAGACATATATAAATAGGCCAGAAATTAAACCATTGATCCAAATTCAACCTGCTTAGTTAATTGAGTCGAAAATAACAGCCCTGATCCAATTGGCAACAAATGAGGTCGATCTGATTTCGATTAGAGGTGTTCAACGATGCGGGTCGGGCGGGACGGGTCGTGTCAAATGTTAATTTTTAAAAGTTAATAAAAACAATTTTTTTATTATATTTTATGACCCGTTGGGTCGATCCACTTATGTTTATAATAATATCATTTAAAAATAAAAAAAAAGTGGCAAATTTTTTTCGCAATTAATTCTTATAATTATCCGGCCCGACCCGGCCCGACCCTTTACACCAAGGCCCACTAATGACCCGTCCCGTTATTGACCTGACCCGCTAATGACCCGTTAAAATGTGATTCGACCCTTGACCCGTTGGGTCGACCCGCCCCGTTGAACACCTCTAATTTCATCCACTTAACTCGTTTATAATTTTATTTTTTATTTTTTTCATTTTAAGATTTTTAACGTTTGTTTCATCTTTTTAGGCCTTAATTTTAAACTTTATGTTTTCATGTTATTTGTTTTGTATTTATTATGAAAAATAAGAAAATATTAAATGAACTATATTTAGGTTATACTTAATGATTTAACATGAATTAACACGTTTTATTTAGGTTTAAAATTTTGACTTGAACTTAACCCACTTAATAAACAAATCTGGTCGGGTTCAACCATTTAATTATTGAAATAAAATTCTTGATTTAAATTTACTTATTTCAAGTTAGGTTTAAATCAAATTAAGGTCGAGTTAGGAAGAGTTATACGTAGAGGTGTTCAACAGGACGGGTCACATTTTAACGGGTTAATAGCGGGTCGGGTTATTAACGGGCCTTGATGTAAAGGGTTAAACCAGGTTGGATAATTATAGAAAAAAAATTTAACAGTATTTTTTAATTTTTTTTATATATTTCAAATAATATTATATACTCCCTCCTATTTATAGAGAATGAGACATGTTTTTTCACACCATCCAATGCACTTATTCAATGTTTAATATCTCTTATTATACATAACGAAATATTATAAAAAATGAATATTTATAATCTTTGCATTGAGACGAATCAAACAAGATTTCAATTGACTATATTTTAATTTATAGATTAAAAATAAAATACAAATTAAGAGGAATAAATGAATAGTGTCAAAAAACAAATATCTCATTCGCTGTAAACAGGAGGGAGTACATAAATGGATTAACCATATGGGTCATAAAGTATAATAAAAAAAACTATTTTATTAACTTTAAGAAATAGAATAAAGTGGGTTAGATTTTAAAGGGCTTTGACCCACCCGCCCCGACCCAATTAAATTCCGACCCAACCCGATCCGGCCCGTTTAACCCGTCTAGTTATAGTTACGCACTCAGTAGAGTATTGAGGATTTGAGGTACAAATATACTACTCCCCATTGTCCTCAATTTTTCTCTTGTTCTGCTTTTACCTTTCAGTTCCCTTTGGGTTGTTGATATGGCGGAGCGTCACCACCGCAAACCACCTCCGAATTCAGGTTTGAATCTAATTCTTCTTCTCTTGTTTTCTGATTCCTCTTTCAAATTGTTGATTGTGTGTTTTTTATGGAAAGAATCCAATTTCAGTGATCCATTTTTGTTCCTGCACCATTTCAACATATATATATATATATATTTTTTATTGTCGCTATTTGTTATGGGTTGATACATAAATTAGGGATTTTTATTCGAATTGGTTGTTTTAACAATTTGAATATTTTTTGGTTGTTTTGATTAGCTAGGCATTTTGAATGCAAAATTTGTTATTAAATTTTGTTGTTGATGATGTCTCAAGTACATTGGGGTTTTGAAAAAGAAAAAGGACATGTTTGGAAGTTATCTTCTTGGGATGAGAAGGTTAAGGCTGTACTCCTATCATTTAATGGATATTATTGGATAGAGTTATTTGTCGTAAGCCTATAATCTGAATTTTGTAAAAACTTTGTTGGTTGATTTTGAGTTTGATTCCCATTGAATCAATGTGTTCGAAATTTTTTTGTTGGTTACTGTTTTTCAATTGTGGTTATAAATTTACCCCCTTTAATCCAGGATTTTGAATGTTTCATTTTCAATTTCTCTTCATTCAATACAATTATACAAGTTACTCCAAAGTATTTATCCTCCACTAAATGCCACTTTATGATATGAAATACTTTTTAATTTTCAGTTGCGATGCAATTTTGACCAAGTTAACAGATTTTTTTAATGTTTATTGGTTAAGGATACTTATCATATATTCCTTCTAAGTTCTCAGTGCTTTTGTTTCTGAGATGACCTCATCAGACTCTTCTGGAATCAAGTTTGTCAACTTTAACCGCTTGGGTGTTTTGTCTTATCTTTCCGAACATCCTTTAACCTTACAAAGAATTGTACGCGTCCATTCTATTCGGTGAACTATGGTTTGGTTGGTTGTGATTGATGTGACAACGGTGGACACAGCAGCTTATGGGCATTGTGTTGAATCTTGTGGTTGTTTAATGTTAGCTCGCATTGGAAGCTTGAGCTTTACTTTTGCAATTAAAACCAACTATGTTTTGTAAGTTATATCTGGGAAAATATCTATTTTTTAAGCTTATCTTCCATTTCTTCAAGAGATGAAGACATTTGATAATTTTTGTAAGCTACTAGTGGAATTGAGAATTTTCCTACTAGTGAAGGGCAGGCTGCAGCTGTATCTGTTTACTTTGATTATGGGTTTTGATAATTCATTCTTTAATCTGATACTTAACAATATTTATGGCATTAATCTAGAGATTGCAATAGCATGACCTAGCATAAAAATACTTGGATAGTTGTTTTTCCTTCCAGTATCATTGCAGCACAAGTGATGATACCAAGTAGTGTAGATATCTCATAAGCCTCTCTAATGACTAATGAGGGCCAAAATATATAGTGGAACTTGGTAATTTTGAGATGCGTGGCTTAGTGATGATTTAGTTTAGTCTTCACTAAACTAACAACTTTTGTACTTGGCTGTCAGATCAATTAAAAAATTGCAAAATTTTTCAACAAAATCTTTATTTTTGTTCTATAGTTTATTTCAACTTAAATATAAATTACAACTCTAATATTTTCTTTGAACATCTAATACTGAGCTACTCTCTTTGCTGCATTTTAATTGACATTTCAAAAGATGGAAAAGAGTAACAACCCTTGGGCCCTTATTTATAGGCCTAATGAATCATGACACATTTGCTTAAGACTCCTAAGGACCTAATAAAAGGAGAAAAACGGCTATATTATGTCATGTGCAAAACATGTGCACTATTTTAAACAAAAAAAACAGCAAACAACAAATTAAAGCTGCTGTCAGAATTTCTTGCGAGCGGGTGACCTTGTACCCCTTCTCTTGCTGTCTTCCTGTGCTTGAAAATGGACTCCCAATAGCTTGATGGAAAGGCCCTAGTGTAGAGATTCCAAATCTACCCTTGGTGTCCCCAAAGATGCTCAGGTTTGCTCTGCGTGACGTCTGCAAGGTGGGCTGGTCAGCGGGTGTGCTGCTGTTCTGTTTTGGCCCTTTTTTCTTCTTATTGTTGTCTTTGTCTTGGTCATGGTCTTGCACTTGCACATTTGTTCCAAAAGATAATGGGGCGAAGGGAATACTTGTAACATGGTATTTTTTTTTTACCATACATGAAGAAATGTCAACTATTTTGTGGCATTTAAACTAGGAGAATCGTAGAAAGATAATAGGGCGAAGGGAATACTTGTAACCTCTAACTACAGCTTCACTAAGCCTAAGCTCCAATAAGAAAATTAAAATATCCTTATTGTTGTTGAAGGCAAGCAATCCTGCATGTAAAATAAAATTTAATATTAAACCCTTTTGGCCATTTGAATAATGTGTGAAAGATGAAACCAAAATATGTTTTACACATTTTTACACTAATTTTTCTTGCTAGCTCGCAAGTCACAATATCCTAACTTAAAGTTTTAACACTTGCTCTAAAATTCATAGATAATGCTACAACTATGCTTACAATTTGGGTGAGGACATGTGTTTCATCTTTCTTAACACAAGCTGTGATCCATAATTTCGTATAAACAACAATTACGTCAATGTCAAAGCTTTAATTCCAACCATATGGGGTTGGCTACATGAATAAAAACAAACAACGTGAGAAATCATATAAACAAGTCCAAAATTTTGAATACTTATTGTATCAAGCCACTAAATGCATTGTTATTGTACACAAAATATTAGCCAAATGAAAATCCAAATGTTTAGCTAACTAATTAATTAATTTTAGACAAACTTAATTTCCTGCATTATTTCTTTCCGAGTTATGCTTTTCTTGTTTAGTTTTTAATATCCTTTTGTTGTCTTAAGTGCGACTATGTGAGATTGCAATTGCATGCCATTGAAATTCTCATAGGGGAGCAAGTCTGTTGATTTATTAAATGTAGTCTACAAGAAGATGATGTCCTCATTTGGGGTTGGCCTTTGATGATGATTTGAGATGCTTGAGGGATAAGTTTTTTCCCCAGATGTTGGTATCTCAGTGTTCCAATCTTGACGAAAGAGGGTGGCACTTTTTGCTCTAACCTGCTCAATGGCCTTTCCCATGCCTCGGTCCATATGTGTTTCTCTTTGTGCAAGTTTTGATTATGCATTTATATATAGTAGCTTATATTACTGGAAGCTCAAAGCTCCTGGTTTCTCAATTTCTTTGCTTGAGCAAAGCATACATATCTCATATTTTCCTTATTTTGTCTCTGATCATGGAATTGAAATGAGGCTGTTTCATTGCGCAATGGCTGCTTTATAAAGGATTTCGAACTTGCTAAACTACAAAATCTGTTACGTAACATGTGATTTTCCATGATATTTTTTGTAAGGTAATGTGAAATTTTTTACCTTATTAGCTAGTACAATCTATTCCTCAAAATATGGTTCTTTACGGTATATTTATAAACTAAAAAGTCTAAGATGGTATATAAATCTTGAGTAGGGTTATAAAATAGGCCTTTGCCATTTTGTCAAATCACTGTACGACAGCTGCTTTGTAACACCTTTGAGATGCAGCTTACCTTGTCTGCGACTTCTTTTGATTCTCTGAATGTGTGATTACTTTAGAATAAGAGCATGATTCTCCACTAATTTTCTACTGTTTGGAAAATTCTTTTTAGTTGTTTTTTTTGTGAGTTGGTTTTCTTATTCCTTTCTGTTTGCTAGGAGACCGACTTCCCCTTGAAAATTTTGGCCTAAGCTTTTAGGCCTCTGCAGAATGTTTTTCCCTCCTTGATTGTTTTCTATATTTCTAATGTTGGTGTATGGGCTTGTGCAGATACAGAGGGAATGGATATAGATCAGCCCATGGTTATTCCGGACACTCCTGATAGGGTTTCTAAAGAAGCAAGAAATACTTCTAGCACCAATAGTTTTTTCGATTCCAGTTCAAGAAATTCTGGGTCGGTAAATAGGGTCATTAAGGGTAGAAAAATTCAGGTTTTAGGTGATCGCAATCATGCTGGACGAACATATTCTTATCCAAGGGATAATCTTGGTGATCTTGCTCGAAGTGAAGGTGCAAGAAGCAGTGCTGTTCTTTCCAGTGTGGAAGCCAGCAAGAAATTTAAAGACAAGGACAAACATCAATTTCTTCATCATCATTTAAAGGATGAAAAAATTCCATATTCTAAAGCTCCTTATTCCAGTTTTACTGGAACATTATCATCTCACCATCATAATATAAGGGAGGAGCCAATTATGATTGAAAATGGTGGAATTGCAAAGTTCTCTTCTAAATCTACAAGAGATGATTTAAGGACTCAAAAGATGGACATGGAGTTTAAGCTTCCCAATCTACATGCTGATGGCACTTCTAAATCTACTAGAAATGACTATAAGGGAAAGATGAAGGTTGCTCTTGAGAGCCCTGTCTTTTGTAATGCTCCTTCTGTTAAAGGGGTTGATAGTGTCTGCCATATTACTTCAGATCATGATCCTGGAATGGGCCCTTCTGTGCCATTTCATTCTTCTAAAGTACCCAATAAAATAATGCGTAAAAATTTGGTACGGAATGGCTGTATATCTCCATATAATATTGCAAAGGCCAAAATGTTAGGAGAAGCTTCCAGTAATGGTCCTAAAATTGCTCAATGTGGTGCTGATTCAGGTCATTCTGAATCTATAGTTGGTGCTGATAAGGCGTCATTAAAACCAAATGTTGCATGCCGAGCCAAAGGAAAAGGGTTGTTGATTAATGATTCGCCTTCAAAGTGCCCTGGTGGCAGGTATTTGTTCTACTAATATAACTATTTATACTGCTCAAGATCTGTTTTACCACGAAAAAGAAGTAAATTAGATAACATTGCCTGCATTTGAAAGAGTTTTCCTTCAAATGTTCTCACCTTTTTATATGATTTTTCTAATTGCCCGAGTGGTGAAGGAATTTTTGAGTTTTGGTAACAATTATCTTTAGGTTTGCGATCCATGTTTTGCTCGATGTTTTCTTGATTGTTCATGTATGTGCAAAAGAGAAATGTTATGATAAAATGTTTTTCTTAGATGATGATAAACTAGAGAAATATAGATGATTTAATTTTAGAAGATGTGTTCTACAATAAAGAAAACAAGACAAATGCAAATGTCAGTTTTTCATCTTCAGTTGTTTATATTACTAGATAAATTATTGTGCCATACACGGTTTTATAAAAGTTTCTGTAGCTTTTGTCCTTCATGTTCCGGTATCTTTAATTTTTGAGCAATTTGTATCTTTGCCATTATTTGATTTTTTTTTTCCGTTTGAAATTTGAATGATTAAGTGATGTTTGTAATGAGACAAATAACTATGATATTTATACCTAACATTTACATAGCGAAAGGTTTGTAATACATAACTGTCCTACTGTGAAGCCCTTTATCTAAGTTATAGCTGATTGTGATTTTTACAATAGTCCCTTTTCAGATAGAATCTATCTGACAGTCTCTGAGAGGAAGTTATAATTGTTCTGTTTTTTATTTATTTCATTATGTTTGGTGCCATGTTTTTATAGAAGACTCAAATGTACATTATCCATGAAGAATGTTTGTTTTAAGTCGATACAATTTGGAAATAAGTGGACTTATCGTGAATGCTATGTTTTTAGGAAGAATGAAATTGGGAATCATACTGATGGGCGTAATAAAGGAAAGTTACCTGAAGTTGACTGCATTATTGTACATGACAATAGTGGCAACTCAAATAAAATTCTTTCGGGCAAAAGCACTATAGCAGTTTCTAAAAAGTCTGTACTCAGTGAAAGTCAGCTTCACACCCCTAGCTCATCTATTAAAAGGCAAAAGAAGCATGGTTTGAATGCAGGCAGCCCAGAGGTAATTTGTTTGAGTTCAGGTGGGGAAACATCAAACATGAAATTAAGGAATCATGGTGCTGTATCTCAGAAGGATGTTGGCTCTTCATGCGCTGTTGATGAATTCTCCGCTGAATTCAGAGAGAGTAGCTCACAAACTGAAAATGACTCAGAAGTTAGGGCCCAACTTCATGCAGATGAGATGTTGGCTTATGAGCTGCAGGAACAATTGTATAATGAGATACCTGAACCTATTCCAGACGCGGTTGGTCTCTTTTGCTTTGGAGGCTCTAGTTATGTTATTTGAATAGTGATTTGGCTGTGTTATCTTTTATTTTTATTTTTCTGGAAATTTGGGACATGTTTGGGGTGGACAGGGGGCTGTCTATTGTGGAATTTAACTCTTACATTAAAAAATATTTTCTACAGTGTTTACTCACTAGGCTTGTTTGAACAGCAGGAATACAGGATGCAGCCTGCTTCTTCAAGAAGTCATCACACACATGATATTGTAAGCTGTAACTTATATGATATAACCTGTCGCTGTTATGCCATCTTTTTCTAATTTGGAAAACTCATTTAACAAGCTTTATTCTCATTACATCTCATTTCACTCTTTAAATCTCTCAGTAACCAATGCCAAATCTCAGGGCACCTGACAAATAGAATAATAGAGCCTTCTGTCTTGCTTTCCCGATTCAAGATATTTATATTTTAAATTCATATCCAATATTAAAAAAAATTGTCATTTCAATATTTACTGAAAATGCTGATCTTGTATTTTCGATAATTATCTAGTACAAACAATTAACTTACACCTCCTTCCATTTTTGTTTATCCCTATTGGAACTTTTCCTTGTTTGGCAATCTATTTCTCTATTTACAACTTTTGGTACCACCCATTCAGCTAGTTATCTTACAAATCTTGATTTTACTATTTCTCTCTCTCTTTACCCTTTAACTCATATTTATATCGGCAATACCTCATCTTCCTTGTTATTTCTCGCTTCACGGACAAACAAAAGTGATAAAGACAATATACTGCATTAATTATATCACAAATTCTCAAATGAGACAGTTTCATAGTGAGACCATCTCTATTGGGCTGACCCATATACATTAAGTGTGTTAAAGTGATCACTTAAAATTAGAGAAATGGTGAGACCATTGCTACTGACAATTTACTTGAATTTGTCAAATTATGTAATGAGTTGACATGATTCAAATATGCCTCCCTTTGAAATCTAAATTCACTTTTACTCTACTTATTTTATATTCCCATAATTTAAAATTTCTCTCCACAAAAACAACTTATCATTACATTTGTTTTAGTTTCATTGACCGACAAAATTATCTGTAAAGACGTAAAACATCATTTGTTCGCTTGAAGCAATCGACAATCGTGTTAGCTTGCCCAGGATTGCTGCGTTTAAAGTTGTGATCTACACAAATTGTGATTGGAAATTCTTGGTGCACTGATGCATGTGTTTAAAATACCCATGGTTTAAGTTCTTATAAGGTGGAGGATACTTGAGCTCTGGTCATTTGGCAATTGACTTATGAATCTAGGATACCCAGTTGGTGAATAGTCAAGTTCCAGAAATACTACCAATCCCAGTGTTGGATGATGTTTTTTAAAGTTGCTTTGGACATTTTTTCCTTCTTTTCCCCAAAAACCTATCTTGTCTCCTATGTGATTATTTATTTAGCAATAAATTATAATTTTGCCTACTAATTCACTGTTGATTCTGCCTCTGGTGACATGTAGCTGTTTCTGCTTTCGTTAGATTTGTAATTGTAATTGAACCCCTTCCCTCGGAAAACTGTGTTTTTGCACTCTTTGACTAAGACACTGTAAAATAAATTTCATAAATAACCACTCTTGTATCTTTTGCAGACGGGGGCCCCACCGTCCAACCGAATGCGAACATCTCAACAATCACTCCGTGGTCGCCTCCGTCGAGGAGGATTAGCACGATTAACCAGATCACATGTAGCAAACCTGAGGAATAGTTTTCATCGTCATCCTAGAGGGGAGAATTTATTTTTCCCTTCAGATATGAATCTTGAAATGGTATTTTTCTTTTTCCTGTAAATGTTTGTCTTTATTATGTCTCTTCTATTTATTGACAAGCAACATATCCTTGCTCGTGTTCTTCTTTGGTAGAATTTGGTAGGAGAGAACGAGTGATTTCGTACTGTCCAAATTCTAAACCTTATAAGCTCCCTTTGTTTCGGAGCTTTGTGTTTTTGCAGTCTTTTATTTTTGTGTTTCATACTTTTGTGATAGGCTGTTTTTCTATGAGTCTACTCATTTGAGTTGAACCAAACAAAACATTGTGTTAATTTTTAGTTGTATATTTTCCACATGCGGCCAAAAGTTAGTTTCAGCTCACAGTTAGTTTGGTTGGCCTACTCTTTATGAATTATATGGTTTAAGCCTTTGATTTTGACCAGCAACAGAATATATTAGGCTGTGGGAGTGCGTAGTTCTGCAGCGTAGCTGATCTTTTGCTGGCTTGCCAGAGTTCGCTTTTATGTGTCGAGCCTATCTTTTCTGTGCGTGTTCCCTAATAATTCGTGAATCTGTTTATAGAATAATGATCTTCATATTGCAGAACACTATGGTGTCCTGACTCCTGAGTTGTATGGTATATACCGTCTCAAATTTATTTGGTGTAATTTTGTTTTTATAACTCGTTTACTTAAAGAAAGCATGCTTGTATGGTCTTGGCATGATCTGGTTTTCCTTTCCTCTCATTTGTCTTTTTGATGAAAGCCTTTGTATTTTATGTAGAGAATGGATTTACTAGAGTCCTTGGAAGCTGTGGTGAATGATGATATCAGAATGGTTGATCAGCTTCTTGATTCTGATCGTGAATTCAGCGAGTAAGTTTGCATCCTTGATCCTACACTATTCAGTAATTAGTATACCCTGCTTTGTGCTAGCACCAGTACATGAACTTTTTTTTATTTTGAATCTTCTTGTGTTAAGTATGACCAACTACTGAACATGCTCATTGTTTTCTAGAAAATTATAAAGTGTTCTCCATCACTTGTTAAGGTGTTTTAGGTTTTCTTTTGTATTCGAAACCTGAGGGCATATTACATTCGATAATTCCAATCTAAAGTTTTAAAGATTTTCATCTTTCCCTTAAGTATCCAACACATTCATTTTGTAATATAACTTTCATAACAACCCCTGCATTGTGTTATACTTGAGTGAGTTAGTTTTGTCCTAGTGTACCAATAACTTTTAAGTCACAACATATTTTAGGATCAAGGGGGTATTTGTTTTGGCCAGTGTAACATAATTCGCTAGCTAATTCGTTTTTTGAATTCGTAATTCACACAAATTTGCCCAAAAATAGCCCAAAATCGACCATAATACGTTTTTTTCGATTCGCGATTCGCGAAGAGATTAGCGAATCATGTGACACTGGTTTTGGCTGTTGATGTTATGCTGTTTTGTGTGTTGCTTTTAGTTTTACTTTTATTTTAACCTTTCATTAGCAAGTCATGAGTTTTTTTTTTATCTTGCAATTTATTGTGCAGACATGATTATGAAATGTTATTAGCTCTTGACGACAACAATCATGCACATCTTGGTGCATCAGTTGCTCAGATAGCCAACCTCCCTGAGTCCAAAGTACAAGTGAGTATTTATGCGCTTGGTGTTAATGATGGATGTTAAAAGATGAAACTAAACACTGACATCATTGTTTACGTACAGAATGATAACTGTGATGATTGTTCTATATGTCTTGAAACCCCTGTGATTGGGGATACCATGCGTCATCTGCCTTGCTTGCATAAATTTCACAAAGATGTAAGTTTCACATAATGGCTGCTTCTCTTTTGTCGTTTCATTCTGGATTATTGATTATGGTGGTCATCCTTGGCAGTGTATTGATCCATGGTTGAGAAGAAGAAGATCATGTCCAGTTTGCAAGTCAGATGTATGATTTCTTTTTGTTCTGCATTTGTCAAGGTGCAGGCAGTTTCATTTTGATCAGGTAAAATGAATGATTTTAATCTCTTAGCATTAATTGGTCTGGAGAGTTTTCTTTTGTCCTTTCCTAGTTCTTAATATGGATTTCTCGTGTGTCATAAATATTTCAAAATCTTATTTAATATGCAGTGTAATGTAAAGTATTCTACATTAGTGGTTGTTCCATTGATATACAAGTCTTTTGGAAGTCAATTTGAGTAGAAATATATGTTTTTGTTTAATTTTCAATAACATAGGAAGTGCAACCAAAAGATCACAAAAACAAAAATTTAAAAATAGATTGATCGATCTGATATGCTTTTTGTATACGGACACCAATTCAAATTTATTTAGTTGTGACAAAGTAACTTTGGTAAAAATGTTAAGAGATTAGCAGAGCATCTCATTAAAGCCTGACCTACTTTCTGTTTCTGTCATCTTTTTAACCGTCACACTTCTGTTCTTTCTGCATCCATTATTTCCCGAGATAATGCAAATTACAATCTGTAGTATTTGTTTCATCTGATATAAGTTTTGGTATTAGATGTTGTTATTGTAGGTTCTTATTGATACTCAATGAATTGTATACACACTTTCTGAATTCGCTACATTACCTGTAAAAGCTCACACTTCAGTTTGGCGTAATGTAGCAATTCAAAGGGACAGAGGAGTTGCAAAAGTTTTTTTTAATGTTCTTTGGGGCTTCCATCTTATGTTTTGCTCCTTATACGATAAACTTTTATACGCAGGTCTATCTGATTTCTGATTGGGGCTTTTAGGTATTGGCTAGAGAAACCCCCTTGTGTACTTGCTCAACTCCAAGTTGAATCAATATATAGCATAGCTCACAGAGAAAGAAAGACTGAAATCAAACGGCTTATATTACTTATAGATCACATAGCAAATCATTCTTCTATACTGTCATATTTGCTGGAAGTCTTTGTTATAACAAAGTGTATTACTTATTTTAATGCTTAGATTAGTTACAAATAGCAGTATAATTTTTCAACAATGTGAAAAGTTATGAAGGTGCTGATTTTCTTGGGCAGCTTTTAGGTACTGCCACAGCTTCTATGTAATGGAAGTACAGACTTCATTTTTCAGAACCTTAGGTGAATTTTTGAAGATGCTCAGGCTCAGCAACTGATATTTGTGGTACATTTGCTATATAACTGATATTCTTATGCCCGCTCATCTTGCTACATTTATATTTAGAAAGTTTTGACTTTAATGGTGGATCTTGAACAATTTTTTTTTGGGAGGGACTCAATGGTGGTGTATTTTTAGGGGGGTTGGAAAAAGTTTGAATCATAAAAAAAAGTTTTTTTTTTTTTTTTTTTGGGAGGGGGTTGAGCTCTGGCCGACCGAAGCTAAGGTCCGCCATTGCTTACATTGAGCAATTTTGATCTGCTGAATTGAATGAGATTGAAGAGTACTAATATTATATAACTCAATTATATTTCTAGGGTCTTAATAACTTTGTCTGATTTCTTTTATTTTAGTTTGTCCTAATGAATTTGTTTCACTTTTGTTTTTTTGTCCTAAACCTACTACTATTTACTCTATATATATATATATATATATATATATATATATATATATATATATATATATATATATATATATATATATATATATATATATATATATATATATATATGATCAAATGAAGGATTTTGTTTGATTTTTTAGTCACTATATATAAAAAGGATACTATGTTATAAAAAATAACACTTTAAAATTTATGTCAGTAGTTACTTTAAGTACATGTATTCTTTTACGTTATGTGTGTTTGGCTAATGACCATAGATTTTTTATTTTAGTGAAATTAAGGGTGTAGAATCCTTCTACCCTTCTTATTTTCAACACCTTCTCATTGGATTCTTCCTATATATATATATATATATATATATATATATATATATATATAGCTAATAGCTAATAGCCAACAAATACTTTTTAACCAAACATCTTCTCAATAGTTGTCCTAAATATTTGACTTTTTAGCCAATATTTTTAGTTGGTCAAACTAGTTAACAACTTTAGCCAACAGTTTCTGCTAACATCCATTTGTCAAATCCATATTATATATTGTATGATGTGATAGATATGCCTTAGAAAATGCAATATTAATCAAATAAAAGTAAAAGTTTTTTTTAGTGTGATGCAGCAAATTCATAAGACAAAGTGAAAACTAATAAGCGATTGCATTTTTAGTGAAGGGAGGAAAAAGAACACAATTAAAACTCTTCAGTTTTACTCTTTCTGATAGACAATATGCAGTAGACACAAAAAAGCATAAAATTTTCCGACAATAACCTAGGTTTAAACAAATTATGTATCTTAAGTGAAACCATTCCTTCAGTCACACATATATACCAGCTTCAGTGTTCCTCCTACATTCAACTTCCCAGACTCGACGTTCACTGATGGCTGTGTGCAACCGCCATGCTAGAGGATATTGTCATACTGCACCAACTTTTTACAAAATATTTGATCAAATATGATTACAGCAGAGTATTTTGGGATAATCATCAAATATTACAGGGATTATTACTACTGTTTCTGAAATTCAGCACCCTTCTAAGACTTTAAAAGGGTGCACAAGAAAATTTTGGGGTATTCAATATTGGAGTTGAATAATATCACAATAAGTCTGAATAACAGTAAGAATAAGCAAAACTATAGCAGCAATGGTGGAAATCATGGACCATGGATTACTGAAGTAATCTTGCCGAAGTATTGCTTTCCATCTATTCCAAGGAGTACCGCAATAAGCATTGAGTCGCCTACAGACATCAGCGTAATAGAAGCTTCCACGAGAATACGTAGTTCCCTTGGATATATTGCTAAAGAGTCTATAAACATCCTCGCTGCTACCTGGAGAGTTTAAGATAATCCCGTGATTGACCAACACTTCGACATCTTTCCTGTCGTAGATGAGGCTATCCAAGAACAGAACATAATCAACCACGAAGGACTCCCGAGGGTAATGACATTGCTCGAAGGCGACCAAGTTTCTGAGTTGAGATTCTGTGTGATTTTGAAGCATCAGTTCAGGTATATGAAGGACTCCGTTTTCAAATTTGATGTTGAGGAACTTGTCATCTTTATCGGCCTTTAAGGTTACGCCAGATTCATACAGCTCAGAAATTCCATCTGGGAATTCCCAATCTTCACTGTCGTGGAAAATCTCTTTTTTCTCGGGTGGTAGGTAGTAAGTTCTTAGAAAATCAACCAAATGCAGAACTTTTGTCTTCTGGAAATGCTGAGGAAATTTTCCATTTTTAATCAGGCATTCACAAGTGAGCTTCATGAAGCCATTAGCCTTCTCCTTTTCGTTGTCTTCGAAAGCAATGTTGTATAGTAGTTCAAGGATGAAAAAGGGGACTTGATTCTCTAGTAACTGGAGATCGCGTAATACAGCCTGGCTTAGAGCTGGCCTGTGGAAAATACGGTCGTTGGGCTCAATATCAGCAGCTCCACGCCACCTTAAAAAGAACTCGATAATGAAGCAGCCATCAAGCACAAGCATCTCTGTAAAATCTAAGCTGGATAAATCAATGGGTCCTAAATAACAATCCCGAGCTTCCTTCTCCCACTTCATCGACGCACTTAGATAGTCCTCCAATTCCCTGTTACTTCGTTGAATAAATCTCTGTAGATATCTCAACTTTTGCTCCTCCATGGCATGAAACTTTGGATTGCCACGATGGAAGGGGCCGATAGAGATTAGGGAAGGAGTGTACGAATTTTCATTTACTTTACGGAGGTTTCTAGGGATTCTGTAAATACAGCATTTTGAGGATAGAGGGGGGAGTGTATCACACTTCCTCTTGATTGCAGTTGCTAAATCATCAATGGGGTCCTCCATTGAAATCTGAAAGTTCACTCCCTATAACAGAAGAAATAATTATCAGTTAGAGATACAACAAAAGTTACTAAGCTAGTAGTATTCCATTAAATCAACAAAAGATATGAACCCATCATCATTGCAAACCGATCTTAGATCAATATCTATTGTATCTATTGCTATCATGGCTCTACCATTGGTCGCTAAGAATAAATCTCTGTTCTTTTTGTTCTAATATTGTTAGGGGCATTAGCAACGCTTGTTCGCCTTGTTTGGTAAATGGTTTTTTGCCAGCTTGTTGGTTGGTTTTAAGAAGTTCAAACAACCAAAAATTTGTTTAATAAGCGACATTTAAACCAGTTGAAAAACTGGCTTTTAAGCCAATATGAAGAAGAATCAACAAAATCCTTTGGTGGCAAATTCAAAGAGACATGGAATAAATTACTTAAAAAGACTTCTTAGATTATAATCATCAAACCATTGACTTGGAAGGAGTAGAAATTCATCATGCTAGAAAACTCCTACGCGTTTTTTTTAGAAAGGTATAGACAAAAAAGAAGTAATGAAAAGATTTATCGGGATGAAATACTAACAAGAATGGAGTTGAAGATAATCTCTTACAACAGACTCAAGGAAATATGGTGTATTGTTTCATGTTCTATCTTAGCAATTAAAATTGTTTGTTTCTTCCATCGTCTTTCCCTTTATTTTCCAATCATTTTGAAAACCAAATCAGTTTGTGGCAGATTCACAGCTAACTTATGAAGCCTCAAACTTAAGTTGAGACTTTCTCACCCAAAAGATAAAAGAAGCTTGATAATTCAATAAGTAACAAATACAAAATAGAGCCGTCTTAAAAAATTTGGGGCCCTGCACAAAACTTCTATTTTGCGCCGCCTTATTTATAATAAATATATGTATTTAATTAATAAACTTAACATATTTCTTTTTCTTTTACATACGGGAGAAAGAGGAGGCTCTGTGCGGTCAATCACCTCGCACACCCTCAAAGACTCGTCTGATACAAAAACATCTATGTCTATGAGGCTATGAGTGTTTGTCGCTCTTGGTGGTTCCAAGCCTCGATTATGTAGGGGTTCACCGTAGGTTTATAACAATCAACTCAATAAAACCAGTCACGTTCAATGATCATAAATCAAATAGTAGAAGTCTAGAACACATGGATAGTAAAAATAAAAAAAAAGCAAAAAAAAGCTTAAGCTATTGGCACTTTTATTTTAGCCTATTACTTCCATGTGTGTTGATATTGAATTCTAAATCGATGATTACATTTGTCAGATTTCTACAATGAGCTGTTCCTTAATTGTTAACTGCATATCAATCATCATAGAATAAAATTCAGGATCTAGGGCATGAAAGACAACAAAAGGGGGGAATTTGAACTTCCCCCATCACTAACTAATTGGAACACAGGATTAGAGTTCTCTAAAGATACAAGTAACGGGAATCAGAAAATGATCCTCATAATGTCCTTAATACATTCCAACATTACAATCTATAGCAATATGTTCGTATTTCAATTGAGAAAGAAAATAATATTTAAAAAATAACAAAAACCCCCAAATTCAAATTAGGATTAATAGAGTTACTTAGTACAGCAAGATTGGAGTTCTCAAACTAGGATGAAGAAACTTTCTTATAACTGAACATAACATACGCAAGATTTAGAAAGAAAATTGAAAATGGGGATTTCATGCCCAAATCTATATTTAGAGTCGTAACAATATAGATTTGAAATTGGACTGGGCTTTTGAGATCCATTTTTACAAAAGACGGTCTGAAGTAAGAATTTGTGTTTCATGTTTATGATAGGAATTAGGAAAGTAAGAAGATTTTGAGAAGAAAAAGAAAAAGGAGAGTGACGGTACCTGCTAACAGAAGTTGAATGGCTGCTCTTACTCCTAGTCTCCTACAATGGAAAAGGACGATCAATCATCAATGGACAATTATCAGAGTTTTTAGACCTAATTCAACACATACTAATTCTACCCAGGTGAGATGATGGACACAATAAGAGAGCAGAGATACTGATCAGGGGCTGATAGATTGATTAGGATTGGGAGAGACTAGTACTCAAGCACTATGAATATGCTACGTGGACCCCAGCTATGACATGAGAAAGATGATCATCGTGCTATATTTTCTCCGTTCATTAGAATTGCAGTGATATTTTTAACACAATATATCCTTAATTGCAAGTATTTTAAAATGGAGGTAATTTTATATTTGGGCTGCTAGTGTAGGGTAGGGTTGAGGCGAAGCTAAGATTTTAAATTAGAAGAGCTAAATTGTCGATATACTAGCAAATTATTTTCTATATACAAACTCGTTAAGTTATAAAAATTTTAAAACCATATAAATTGAAATGAACTTGAATCATAACAATAATTATATTCAACAAATAGAGTTGACATTATAATAATTTTAAATAAGAAATTGACATCTTAACTTTAAATTACAACTGTGTTACTATAACCATTGAGCTATAGTAATTTTTGTTATATTTTCACACGTTAAACTATTTATTAAATTAATAAGTTGAGCCAAAGCTAAAAATACAAATAATCATATTTTCGACAAGGGGGGTCGGGCCTCCCCGGCTCCCATGTAGCTTGGCGAGTGAGAAGACATGGAGCGATGCACTTGAAGGCCTGGTCCTTTTGTGTGTTAGGGTAGCGTAAGCGTTGAACACTTGCTAAGTTTGTGTGTTAGGGGGGCAACTTATTTGGGTAATGGAGTCGACACTACTAGTTTACAAGTCAAGCACCGACTTGAACCATGTTAGAGAATCATGTGTATTTATGTCTAATTTTCATTTAATGTGCTATGTCATTATACCAATTTGTTTTTCTTACACATGTTTTGATGCACTTAGATTCATTGGTGCCTAAATTGATCTATAGAATCCAATGAGGTTATGCTCACACACTTTATTGATGGGTTTATTACCAAATTTAAATTGCGAAGGTGTACACGATAATGAGAAATGTTAGATTGTGCCATCCGACGATTGAAGTGTCTAATGAAGGTCATCGACCTTCTTTACGATCATATTTGGTGTCATTTGGGCCACTAGCCATACAGTGTGGCTCCTAGGATTGGTTTTCACATTGTAGTACGATCACATCCGAGACAATTAGGTGAGTTGTCATTAGCCATATATTTTTCTTTTGCTGTAGGTTTGAGGATGGTCACAGTATAAACACCCCTTTCAGATAGTCGTCAAGACGTATCTCCTGAGGAAACGAGTACGAGACATTGATTTGCAGCAATTCATGCTCCTTAATAGAAAACTCATGGTAAGATTAGCATTTAACAAAGTCCATTCCTAGATTTGATTGTCTAAAATGACAATATGCAAGATTATGCTAAAACCCCAAGACAAATCCAAAGAATCCACAGTGGTCACTTTGTTTAACACATGCAATGAACTTTCCATGTAAGCACCACATCCCCCACATGGGACCCTCTTAGCAATCAAACCTATAAATCCAAAATCCATACAATTTTGTTGAGATCTTAACAATTTTAGCACAAAAGCATATTGCACTAACTTGTATTAAAAAATAGACAAAAACCCATTAATCTCACGATAAATTCGTATCGTATTTACAAATTTAGATTTTTTTCCATTATAACATATTATGAGACTAAATACATTATAACATATTTTAACTAACAGCTTAAGCCCCCATATGTATTATATACTCCATAACATCACTCACACCTCCAACCATGACTACACAAAAAGTGATCAAATCAACAATAAAAAAAGTTAATCAAAATAATCGCTTGCATATAATCATCATCATAAATTCGTATCGATTTTCACATTGAGAAAGTTTTACCATTATTATAATAAAATATATAACATATTACGAGACTACAACCATCAGGGACAAAGTATATATAAATATCTCATGACTTCAACTAAAAGCTTGAACCCTATGTATATACTCATGTCGTGGTCACACCTCCAGCCATGATTACACAAAAATTGATCAAATCAACAACAAAAAAAATTAACCAAAAAAATTGCTTGCATATAATCATCATCATAAGTTCATAACCAGTAAATCATGTTCACAGAAACTATAAACGATCCGAGTACATTAAACGTTTGGTAGCAATGATGCAACAAGCTGTCTGTACAACAGTAAGAATAAGCAAAAAAACAGCAGCAACAACAGAAATAGTAGCCCAAGGATTATTGAAATAATGATGATTCAAAGTAGCTTTCCACCTATTCCATGGTGCTTTAGAATGAGCAACTAATCTATTACAAATATAAGAGTAATAAAAATTGTTAGCATCATAATTTGTTTCTCTGCAAATGGTATTGAAAATATGTGCAACCTCATCATTATTTCCCAAAGAATTTGTAATAATCCCATTACTTAGAAGAACATCCACATCCTTAAGGTTAGCAATAAGAACATCCATAAACAATATGTAATCTACAATGTATGAATCAAAATGGTAATGGCATTGCTCAAATGCTGATAAGTTTAACAGTATACATTCTGTATGATCTTCGACTTCGAATTTCGGGATATATAGAACTCCATTTTTGAACTTTATATCAAGTAAAGAATGGGTTTTTAGTTTAATGTTATTTACTGCAAATTTCACCCCAGAATCATGTAAATCCCCTGCACCAGGAGGAAATTCCCAACATTTATTGTATTTTTTGTATTTGGGATCATTCCTTAATCTTTTGGGTAAGTAGTATGTTCTTAAAAAATCTAGTAAATGCAAGATTTTGTGTTTTTTGAACTTGTTTGGAAGATCTTTCTGCCCTAATAACACTTCAGAAGTAAGATTAGTGAGTGGGATTGAACTATTTATGGAATCATATAACCTTTGAAGGATGAAAAATGGGATTTGATTCTCAATTAATAATAAATCCCTTCTAATTACATGTTCTAATGAGGGTTTTTCAAAGATTTGATCATGTTCTTCTAATGAATCCCAATACCAATTCAAGAAAAATTCAATGATAAAACACCCATCAAGCAACATCATTTCTACAAATTGATCACTATTTAGATTGATTCTATCAATGTAACAATCTCTTGCATCTTTTTCCCAATTTTTTAGGGTTTTTAGATAGTCTTTTAGGGTTTTTTCCTTATTTCTTCTAAGAAAGTTTTGAAGATACCTTAACTTTTGCTCTTGCATTGATTGTAAGCTTTTGATTCCATAATGAAGGGGCCCAATTGAAATAAGACAAGGCTTGTATGCATTTATGTTTACATTTCTTAGGGTTCTTGGGACTTTGTAGATGCAACATTTTGAAGAAAGTGGAGGTAATTCTTCAATTCTTTTTCTTATGGAATTTGCCAATTCATGATTTCCTTCTTCCATCTTCCCAATTTTAGATACCCTTTTTCTCTGAACAATTAGAAATTAACCCTTGTGAATATATCAATCAAATTCATAGAAAATAAGTATAGAGGTGCTTGCATAGGGAGGATAGCTGATATCTAATTTGACCAGCTGATTTTATCACTAGAAGCCGATTCATAATAACAAACTATTTTATTCGCTAAAATAGATGGTTTTCCAAACACCTCTAGTTATTAATAGATCCCTTCCTTTATATTGTAATATGAGATTATATATTGTATTACAATTACTAGTTTGATTCAATAAAAAGCACAAAAATTCAATAATCAAGGGAATATCTTACCTTTCTATGAGTCTTTGTGGTCATAAGTAAAGCTCAAAAAGCATCTACCAACAATACAACTCAAAATTGTATGTTTTTTTATGTCTTTTAACTAAAAGAAGTGCAAATAGAAATGGATTAATGAAGATGTTAATTAGAGTGATTAACAAGATGATTAGTGATTAAGAGAGATAGTGAGATTCGATAGAAGGTGGGAAAGTGAAAGAAAAAGAAAGGGAAGATGTGATTGTTTTGAGAGGTTTAGATTAGTGAGATGGAGTATAATGCATAAAATTATCAAATCACATGTAATAATTTAATGATTATGCTCTTTTAAACATAAAAAAATACAGTAGGTTTTATAAAAGAAGAAACATAATCAAATATGAAGGTGAGGGCCCCACTTAATCAAAGGATGCAAATGGGCAAAAGGAGGCTTATTTTGGAAGCGTCGTGGGTTTTGGAGTACTAAGACAAGTAAGAAATTTCTTGTTTTATTTTTATTGAAGTTGGTTAATTAAGATATTATTTTGTCTTACTAAATTAGTTTTATAGATGATTAATATAAGAGAAATATATTAAAAAACTAAAAATAAATTAAATTTGCATTAGTAATACTTCATTCGTTTTATATTATCTGCATTAAATCGACTTTGCACTATTTATTTATTTTATGGGATGTGAGACTAATTTATGTAATAGAGGCGGTACAAGACAATGATATTCAAATGTGTTGACCACTCCCAATTGCCAATTGTTGTACGTAATACACCGATATTTGTGGCGTATGTGACGATGATAATGATGTTACCTGTTCTAAGAGTGGAGCTGTCTTATCCAATTTTAACTTAATATTATTTTAGTTCTTGCAGTTCACATGAAATAAAAAATTTAGTTAAGTGGAATTTTGTTTGAATTGTCTAAGTGCATACTTTCATAATATTAAGTTTCTATAACCTTTAGATTTGTATAGTTCAATATATAGATGATCAAAATAACAAATTGAATTGCGTGAAAAGTCAAATGTAACAAGTATAGTGGAATTGAGGAAGTATCAAAACAATATATGATGCGGAAACTAAACAAAATAAAATAAACACAAATTTAGTAAGGTCGTGAGTAAAATGTGAATAAGATTAAAAGTAAGTAAAATGTGTAGATGTAAAAGTTAAAGAAAATTCAAAAATAAAAATAAGTAAATTTAATGAAACAATTATAAAAAAATGTGAGCCAAATTTTATGGCATGAAAGGATTCTAAATTTAGTACCAAAGTATTTTACACAAACATTAAGAAAAAAAAATCAATACATAAATGAAATAACTATCATAAAGACATTTCCATGGAAAGAAATGTATCAAAAAAATGAAGCAAAAAGGTTATGAAGTATTTTGTTGAAAGTAGTTCTACTGCTATATAAATCTCTAATTCTTCAAATTTTCCTACTGTAGATTTGGATGTTCCATGCTGTTTTCAGTTTTTCGCCAATTTTTCTAATAGCCAACAATCGGTAAATGATTTTTACCAAACATCTACTTAACAGGTGACTTAAACATCTAGCTTAAATAAATACTTTCAGCTGTAGTTTCAGCCAATAACTCCAGCTAACAGCCATTCGCCAAATCTATTTCGCTTTGTTGTCTCTCAAAAAGGATTCAATTTACAAAAAACGATTCGGAATAGGATAAATTTCTACACTTTCTCTATATTGATTGAAGAATGCTTACATGACACATATGGGATGGACTAGAAAAAATGAATCAACAAGGGTAAATGATTTTAGCAACCACCGGTTTTAGGCTTTCCATCTCTACACCCCCAAACAACAACCACAAAAATGTTGTCATAACCCGGAAATATGGCGTAGCGATCATTTTGAACTATCGTTTGCGGTATGTCCTTCTGAACCAGCCCTGTCTGTGTGTTTTCTCCTTGTCAGTCCTCGCTGTACCAGCATCAAAATGTTTAGTACTAAATAACAAAATCAACTATCAAGACGCAACTTATCGTTATCTATACCAAAGAATGAAGCCTCAAAGGCTCAAGGGGATACCTTGAAGTCGACCAGCACGAAATAAAGCTTCTTCTGCAATAGGTCTCCAATCTTTAGCACACGAATAATTCAAACCCATTCCAACACTTAGCCCTCTTAGTAGGTGCACAGTTCGGAGAACCGAAAACAGCTCTTCAGGAAAACCCTTGAAGAAACAACCAAAGAAAACTCAACAGCTTCACGGGAAAAATTAAAACACAAAATGAACGGGAACACACAACAGTGTCGACCATCAGTAAAATTCCATACCTCAACAGATATCTTTTTAATGGAGGACCCTTCGGAGAAAGGTTGCAGCATTGTTACTCCTGGAGGTAGCTGGGTGTCGAACATAGCTTGTGCTAATTTCAGCATCTCGTTTTCTTCATCTTCGCATTTACTAAAGGTGTTGATACCAAGCTCCCTGTATGTCGGCAAGGCAGAAAAATATCCACGATATACATAAGATTTACATAAAAGTCTCTTTCATCATTCTGTGTGTTACATAGCTGTCTCTGTTTCTAAATAATAAGCCACATTTTGATTAAAGGGTGCCCCATGATAGTATACACATTCTTTAGCTAGCTATCGGCTAAATTAGTGCAACATTTTTCGCCGACTAATTCACTCAAAATGACCAACAAAACCGACCATAATTTGCGTTTTTGAATTCGCAACTCGCAAAAAAAGATTAGCGAATCATGTGACACTATTTTAAACTTTCATAAAGTTAATTTGAAAGAATGATAGTCAATACCATGGTGGAGAAGCAACAATTTAAATAGTGAAAGATATGGAGTATATGGTAGTTTAAACTCAATATTTACACAAACGATCATCAACGAAATGTAGCCTATATTCACGTCCAAGCTTTTGAAAAAATCAAAAACATGAAATTAATAAGAAATACTTCCATGAGATAGTAAGCACCTATAACTCTCCACTGCGCCTTTTGGGTCATTATCAGCTAAAGCAAGCACGAGATTTGCATATCCAAGCCTCAAATTCTCAGGGAGATCTTTCACTTGCCCATAGTCAAGCAATGCAACCTAAACAATAACCAAGTTTACATAATTTTCCAATAGTTCACAGGTAAAAGTGACTACTCCTAAATAACTTCAATTAGAACGGACCTTTGACTCACCTCAGAACCTTTACATATTAGAATATTTCCGGGATGAGGATCTGCATGGAAGAAGCCACTCTTCAATATCATCTGTCCATATGCTAAGGACAAGCACTTAAGAATATTTCTGCGCCCAAATAAGTTTGCAATGATCCGTTTCAGAATAACCAGCACAACAGTTTTGGCACATCTAGAGTCTATATATAGTCTATGTTGATGTTGGATATTGGTACGTGTCTAAGTGTTGGATACGTCTAAATATTCAATTTTACGCCTAAAATGAAGCGCATACCAATGTCTGAGGATCAAGGATCAAACACGGTTATGTGAAAAGAGTAACATAGTATATAGTAGATTTGGGTTGTTTTCTTTTAGCGTGTACTGTGAAGGGAAAAAAGAGCATAAATGTAAAGAGAAAATAGATGAAATAAAACCATCCATCAACAACCACAAAATCAGAAGGAAAGGGGGAAAAACGAGACTGCATACTTCTAGTTGAGAAGTGGGCTTACTGCTTTGCAGCAATTGCAATCCGACCATTAGGATTGTAGCCTTTTTTTGCCATTTCGTCACCAAGTTTCATGATTGGGATACCATCAATATACTCCATCACCAATACCTTCCTAATAAAAGAACATTCATATTATAAGTCATTATACATGCTTAACTTCCAATAATCTGATCCATCAGTCAGCATCTGGTAATCCATCTGCACATCTCAGCACAAATAATTGAAGAGTAAAGGCATCCACCATATAAAAATATGAACAAGAAACTGGACCACACTAAGCTCCAGATCAGAACGCACGTCAAAGATGCAAATCAAAACATTTATATCATGTCAGATAAATGTGAGTTTTTTGGCAAACTTTTTTCAACCAAACCTTCGGGTTTATGGAAACAAGACGCTCATTTAACGCTACACAAGGCTGCACATTCTCCCCAACCCCCAAAAAAATGTTTTTTGCCACAACCCTGAAATGTAATTGAAGTTTTTCACATGTGTTACCCTACAAATTTGGACAAACAAAAATTAAATCTAGCTTGCGTACTGAAAATTATTCAACAGTTACACTGACATGAAAAAACAATGAACAGAAGTATGGATACTTTACAGCTACAAATATGAAGTATGTCATCATGCAAAACATAGGTGGTGATGTATTTGAACATTCAAAGCAAAGTGAGCTGCATACCTGCTCAACATGTCCTTCATAAGTCTCGGTACCAGTACCGGGCTTTTCTTATTATTCTCATGAAGAAAACGGTTGATCCTATCCATCGCAGCAGCCTCTCTCGTAAAGTCAAATTCATATGCAATCTTATGAAGGGAAAAAAGCTCCGTCAGAAATAAGAATCAGAAAATTACTAATTGAAGAGAAGGAATATACTCAACCAAGATTACTGATAAATGAGTTTAGAGGAATCTGATAGAAAAATCCCTTTGTTACCAGCCACATTAGAATTCAAAACTATCCTTAAAAAATATTTTTGGCAAGGATTTATATTATTCCTCAAAAACAAAGCTAGGGATGCAAACAAATAAGGCAATTAAACTAGTACAAGAGCAGCTCTCATCTGAAATAATCTCTCTATTGTCTGCTTAAAACTACTTGGAAGTGTCAGGTTTTTGTGGATGTTGCGCTCTGGGCCCCTGGTAATTCAGTTACCAGGTGTTCATACTGCGCTTTTGCCTTTTGTTATGCATATGCAGATTAAAAATTGCCAAAAAACTATATGGTAAAAGAAACTCAATTAGAAAAAAGAAACTCACTTAGAAATCTACTTTATTCACCAAATAAAGAAGGGATTTTCTGTGGAAAGCGGAAGGAATACACCACTTGAAATGAAGATAAAAGCATGAAGCAAATGCTAATATATTTACTACCTCAACCTCAGCTTTAGGCTAGAGCTAGAATCACGATGTTTAAGATGGAAGCAAAAAAAAAAAAAGCTAATATATATTCACCTGTTTCTCCATTTCCTTAGTTACGGAATATAGATCAAATTTGATATCTGTCTTCTGCATGTATAAAGCAAATGCTTGCAGATTACGAATATCGGTCATCATCAGCTCCTGAACTCCTGGATGTTGGACCTACAAGATTTTCTGGTGTCAGATGATCATAGCAAAAATAAAGCTTTAAAAGACACATGTAGGCTATATATACCTTAACAACAACATCGCTCTTATTACCCTTCAACCTCGCACGGTGAACCTAAATTACAAGAGAACAGAAAAAATGAATAAGATTCAACAAGAATATTTTAGCAGCAGAACACATCAACTAACAAACCGCTCTGCAGAATTTTAAATATATCCACATGTGCCCAGGACACGTCGCAGTATGCAGAAATACATTACAACAATATCTTATGTATATCCACAGAATGCTTTCAAGAATCATAACCATCAGAAAGCTGTGCCAATCTAAGCAAAGATATACTTCTTATCAAGCAATTCTTAATCATTTGTAAGTTGTAGGCCCGAGCTTCTCATGCCCACTGCCCTCTTGATGAAGTCTTAACAGTTATTACTCACAACCCTAAAGGTTATATACTTATTTATTTTGGAACATTACATTTAGTTGAGGTAACCCATGAAACTCGGCAGCCCCGATCATTGTCACATACTCACATGATTCACTAATCTCCTTACTAATCGCGAATCATAAAAAAGCGAATCATGGTCGTTTTGGCCATTTTAGGGTCATTTTCAGTGAATCACGAATTATGTTACACTAGCCAAAGAGCCTAACAAACTACCCTCGGGGCCCAATCAAATTTTTTTGTAGCAAAAGTTATTTATGATTTTCTCCTTTTTGAAATGGGCAAGTCCTTAAGGGAAAATAAACTTTGAACTTCACATAATCAGTGGTGTAATAACAGAAGTGTATTATAGGTTATAAATACAATAGGAGTTAAAACAGAGATATAAGAAAAATTCTCCAGCAAGATCAACAAGTTTCTCAACAAAGAATAAGCCCAATTAGAGCAATCACCATCGAAATTAGAAAATTGTTAAGCACGTCTTCAGAGCATATTATGTGAAAAATGTACCTGTGCAATCGATGCAGATCCTAGAGGATTTTTATCGAATCGGTCAAACACTTCGTCTATGCTTTTGCCCAACTCTTTCTCCAGCAAAACTTGAACAACCTCATAAGGTGTAGGAGCAGCTTGATCACAAAGTGTCACCAGTCGTCGCACCCATGCCGCAGGAGCTAAATCAGGCTTCCCCACAATTTGAGCAATCTAATTGAGGCCTCATTGTCAAAATCATTCAAAATATGAGGTTTAGCACATTGGTTATTGGCACATAAAGGCCTCATTGTCAAAATGTAGAGGCCAAATCTTTAGCACATTTCTCAAACCTTAATATGATATAGAAAACAAAGCATTAAACCCATGGCTCGGCAACCTCAATGAAGGATCACTTGTGAAATTCAACGAACATTAACCTTCCCTCAAAATTCTAACAGATACAAATAACACTCATTTACTTGCAATATCACACTTACACTACTAATGGGGTCTTTGATAATTGGCATTAAATGGTCGCAATGAGCCAATGAATATAAGTTTAACTGTTCATTTTGAAATGTGTTATATCATTCCTATAGTAATAAAGCTCTCATTCTCAAACTCGTGTCTTTGTTCGCTATTTTTCATTACCACCTAATAACACTTTTCCATGTGGGAACTTATACAATTGAATATTGTGAAGAAAGAAAAAAATTAGAGTACAACAAGCATGATCATAAATTACACCAAATTTTCATCATCAATCCCACCGTTTAATACCAACAACCAAATGGCGCATAATTGACTAATACATGTTTACAATGGTAGATAAATGGAAAAACCCATCAGAAAACAGTTGATTTAAAAACAACAGGGTTTGAGTACATAATTTACAAACACTTGCTAAATAGCATATGCAAATCAATATAGAAAAGTGATCAGATAAAGTATTGTTAAAATGAAATCCAATTAAACCGAGCTCGATCCATTTATTAAATTCGATGACAACAAATCAAAAATCAAGAACAAAATACATCTATCAATGAGAGGAATACCTTAAGGAAGAACCCACCAAGTTCATAGCACATATTGTAAATTTTATCAGCCGCAACTTCATGTTGCCTTTCCCACATTTCCTCTTGCTTCTTTGGATCCTTCACGAAACTCACTCTAACTTGAAAAGCCTGGAATTCCCACCAAAACCCAGTTCAGAAACTTAAGGAAAATTGCATTAAACCCAATTTCACAATTGAACTTTTCAAATATATATTTATATAAATAATCAAAAACCCACAAAAATTAAACCTTATAGCCAGTGTAAATTTCAGCAGTACGAGTCCAAAACTGAAAAGAGCGTTGCCAAGGTCTGAATTGAGTAGAAAGCTTTTCTCGAAACTCATCAAATGGCGGAATTGGGAAAGAAGACATAATATATAGGTGAATTTATTGAATTATTGATGATTGTTTTAGGTATCAATCAATCTGGAACAATAGTATTAAAAATCAGTACTAAATTGGTAATGAATGAAGAATGTTTCTTTATATTGATGTGTTGCGCTTACGAGTTTGTAGTTAAAGAAGATACACATTAAGACAAAAAGGGTATAGAAAATTGTGGCCAACAATTAATAAGGCAACGCAAATTGAATTGGGGAAGGAAAGATTGTGTTGTGCACTCCTAGAATAAGCAGTCAGCGACGACTCATCCGAGGTGGTCTTCGTTTGTTTGACGTTATGGACTTAAGGGGATCGATTGAGGGTCCTCTTTAACTGACAATCAGTGTCTTGACAGGTCGTCTCTTTGAAAAATATATTTTAAGTTTAACTCATTAAAATTTCATATATATTTATCGTATTTTTATTGTCTATTTACATTATTATTAATGTTTATTTATTGTATTTTTAATGTATAATTTCAATATATTTTAAATGTCTACTTACGCCATTTTTAATGCCTAATACATAATAGGTCAATTAGAGATGATCTCTCAAAGAGACCGTCTCTCACTGTCTCACAAGAATTTGTGTTCAACTTATGGCTAAGAATTAGACCCTATTGAATGTTTAACATCCTATATTGATACTTTTAAGCCGAGAAGTTCTTAGTAAATAACAATGATTTGTAAAGTTTATTAATCACTCTTATGTGGTACGATTTGATAGGGTGAGAATTATGTAATTTCAATGTACCTTTTTGATTTTTTTGATTTTATAATTATTTTTATGTGTTTTTGTGGTGATTTACAAATCACAGTATTGATTACGAATTATTGTTTTAAGCCAAATAACTTATAAATCAATAATTGTGATTTGTAAATTATTATAAGGAGACAAAAAGAACAATAATAAAATAAACAAAACTAATGAAAAGTAAATTAAAATCACAAAACTCTCATCCTATCACATCCTACTACATTAGTGTAATTTGTGTACTGTTATTTACTAAGACTTTCTCTTTTAAGCTTTGTCAAACATATTCGGTCTAGTTGGAAGTAATCATGTTATATAAAGTATATAGGAAAAATTGACATTAAGAATCCAAGCTTTCACTCATCAGTTATGAATAATCTCACATTTGGATTATTTTCTAATAATCCAACCTTTTTTAAAAATTTTCCCACAATATATATACCCTATTACTAATAATGGGTAATAATAGGGTATGCTGCTAGCAAACTATAATAAAGGTTGGATTATTGACAGCGAACTAAGGACAAACATTGAATTATTAAAAAATAATCAAAAAGTTGAATTATTTACAGGGGATGAGCAAAATATTGGATTATTAATGTCAATTTTTTCAAATCGAAATATTTTTTCTTATATTACACATTTTAGGAACAATGAAAAATTTTTTTTTTTTTGACTTTTACGAATTAAAATTTTCACATACTTAGATTGAACAATATTTTTAAAATAACACTTATTTATTTCAAATATTCAGACATGACTCAACCCTGTAACTTAGCACCCTCTTGGTCTAAGTTTTAAGTTCAGACTCTAGGTTTTTTTTTTTAATATTTATATACATAGTCTAATGAAAATTTAAAAGTTTTATAGTATAGTAAGTCTTGTGAGAGACCATCTTACGGCCAAACAATCCATACAAAAGTAGCTCAACTAACTCAATTTTAATTTTTACAATACATGATCACTAAAATGATCAATTTAAGGTTAAAATTGCTTTCATTAAAAAGTGATAACTAGTCATTTATAATTTGTTACTTGAAGGTTTAACCACTTTAAGATTATAAATAATTCATTCAATATTTATATTGCACAGCGTTTAAGATTATATGTAATAATTAATTCATCTCTAATACTCTACTCATGTAAAGCTCACACGCAGGGGATAGGGAAGGGTACCATGAGTACGTAGATCGTCTTCTTTAATTACTTTTTTGAATCTTTGCCCTCGATGATATTGTAATTTTTAAAAATATTTCTCACTTTGCATTCATGGAAATTTTATTTCACATTATACAGTCCACGTAGGACGATACAGAAAATATATATTTTTTTATGTCTTACATCAAATCGCTATCTCAATTAACGGTTTAGTAAAAACTGCTATCTCAGATAGCGGTTTAATCTAAAGGCAAACCGCCATTTGAAGGGGCGATTTTTCTTTAATTTAAAAATTTTAAAAAAATAAATTAAAGATTACGTCTTCCGTGAAACATTAGGGCCAATGCAATACTAATTTATTTAAAAAGATTTGTAAGACTCTCATTCATTGATAGCAAGGGAACACATATGGTAGAGAGGCTGTATTGGTTGACCATCTTTGAGATCGCGTGTTCGAATCTGTAGGAGAGCAAAGGAATTTTTTTTATTCCATTGATTGTGGAAACCACTATCTCAGATAGCGGTTTTGTCTTGTACACAAACAATTACTTGAGTTAGCGGTTTGACATTGAATTTATTTTTTTTAAATATTATCCCACGTGGACAGTATAATGAGAAATATTTTTCTCTGTTACATAAAGTGGGAATTATTTTATAGAAAACCAATATTTTGGGAATAGACTCTACTTTTTTTTCCCTTTGTATTTCTTTTTTTTTTGGGCAACTTAACCTACAATTGTGAGTTAACAATAGATTCTCTAGGGAAATTTATATCAAAGTTGGTATTGTTAAGAATTAATCGAAAGTTCGTATTATTATAGGGAAATTAGTAAAAATTTGTATTATTCACGGTAATTTTTCCAGTATTCTAACAAATGCAACAATGAAATTATTATGTACTATAATAATAATTAAAATATGTATTTATATTCATGAAATAGACAATAATCAATATTAAGGTCAACTCAAATGACTTCATAACTTGGATTCACATTTATTGTTGAACTATTAGATAAACCATGTTGGTTGTACCTATATTATTATATTAATAATTTTTTGTCCGTTCTATGAATATTATTGACGAAACTAATAAATATAGTGAGTTGGTAGAAGCTTAATACAATACACCTTTTCTTTTGGCAATGTTGATAATCACATATTTTGTTATGGGTATATTTATTATTAGTTACATTATAAAATTTTATTTTTTTATACAAGAAGTTTTTCTAGGGTTGCAAAACTAACAAAGCAATTTCATTGCATTTGTTCGTTAATTTCATGGAGGATTACAAAAATGTTAAAAATATGTTAATCAATACTTATTCCAATAGCAAACTTAAAAATTATTAGATTTTTAACAAGCCAATCTCTATTTCTAATGTCAATATTATATGGAGTAAAATATGATAAATATTTTCAAAAAAAAGTCTAAGGTAGACTAGGTTTATTCTAACTTTTGGGTAGACTAAGTTTTCACTTTCACTCTCTACTCTACTTTCAATCTCTCACTCTCTTACTCTACTTTCAAATTTTTTTTAAATGAAAAAAAAAATTTAATTTATTTTTTAAAATTTTTAATATTAATTTAAACTTTTATTTGAATTTTTTAATTTCTATAATTTTAATTTCTGTAATTTTTACTTTTAATTTAAATTTTTTCAATTTAAATTTTTTAATTTAAAATTTTTCTAAAATTTAAAATTTCTTTTTATAATTTCTAATTTTTTAATTTAATTTTTTTTATTTTTTTTATTTTTTAATTTTTTTAGTTTTTTAAATTTTTAAATTTTATTTTTAAAATTTTAATTTTTAATATTTAATTTTTTTTATTTTTATTTATTTTTTTAAAATTTTTTTTATGTATAAGAGTGAAATGGACGAAGTGTGAAATTATAAGAGTAGGGTGAAATGAGTATAAGTGTGGAGTGAAGAGTGGGGAGAAGAGTAAAGTGAAATGAAGTGTGGAGTAAAGTGTAGTAAAGTGGAGTGTAAGAATTGGTCTACATTGGCGGATCTACTAAGTAACAATGGGTAGCATAGGCTAGCTACCCATGATTTTTTTAGAAAAATTAATTTTCTTTTTTTAGTTATAATGTATTTCCTTTGTTTCACTATACTTGCTATATTTGATTGTTTACGCTATCCAATATATTACTCTAATCATTTATATGTATTTATTTTTACACATCTAAAAAGTATCTATAAAAAGTTAATTTTATGATAGTATGCGATTAAACAAGATCTCACTTGCATATTTTTTTACTTAAATATAGTTGTTCAAAACAAACTTAATGACCCGGTATTATTCCGACCTTGAAACCAAACTCGATTTTGACCCGGCTTAATAATGGATTTACAATTACATAAAAAACCAATATAGACACAAAGTCCAATTTTGAACTAATCACCTAATAAGAAATCAAACTGATGACCCAAATAAATACCACAACGGTCGTAATAAGCTTAAAGAAAGAATAGTATCAATAGTCATAATGTAGCAAGTAGTTTAGAGGAAGTATTTCACTATGCCAAACTTTGATCTCGTTGTAACTTGTAATTTGTACGATGCGGTGTGGATGACATATTTCATTCTTTTCATTTTATACTGGTAGTGACATGGGATTATTATTGTGATATTTGCAATAATGGAAAATTTTTTGGTTGTTCATTTTACAAACCAAAATTCTACCAAATTTTTTATTAATTTATTTCAACACGTTAATGCTACCCATGATTTTTAGTTCTTGATCCGCCACTATTGGTCCACACTAAAAATCTAATATTGTGTAATATTTCAAATGTATCCAACAACATAAAATGGATAAAAAAAAAAACTATTTAGAGATGACATAAATATAGTGCAGATACAATTAAAGATGGTGTATACACATTTTGAGTCATTGGAGTTATCCGTTTCATTGTCATAGTTTTGGGATGTATCTCTTTGGTTTATGAATTGTGTTTCGCTGAGTCGAAGTTTTGATTAAAAAATGAATGGTAGGTCCGAAAAAATGAAGTTTCTATCATAATTGATTACTCTCACATAGTCACATGCGAACTTGACGAGGATGTATTCAAATGGTTTGTCCCACATTGTTGAATTAAAGATAATGCGAACACTTTATAAATTATTGTGACACTTTATTTTGTTGTCATATAGTTTTGGGAGAATAGCTCTTCGGCTTAAAAAGTATATACACCTTATATTTTCATGATTTTAAACTAACATTCACAATTTGTATATTTGACTTGAATTAGAGTAATTTTTTGAGTGAGGAGTATAATTTATTGTTCATGGTTATTTTAATATAGGTAATTATTAATTAATCAAAATCAACTAATGAATTCAATCAGTAGCAATTATAAAATTTGGGAGTTGTGAAGATAAGAGATATCTTCGTCACCATGACATCATCTCCATTGTCATTGCAGCTGTCATCATCTCTATAAATTACACTTTGGCTTTGGCCTAGGTATCTAACAAAAATTATTAATCCATCAAAACAATTATAAAAAAATAAAAAAAATAATAGTCAAATAAACAAAATGTAAAAAATAAATTAAAATAATAAAACTCCTTCCATATCAAATCTTATAATATGAGAATGATTTATTAACTTTACATATCATCGTTATTTACTAAAACCTCCTCATCTAATAACCGATATTAATTGATTAATTATAACAACATAATGGCCATATGATTATCTAAACAATTATCAAATAAAATAAAATAAATATTTAGAAATGAATTGAGCTTATTTTTAACTTTTAACTACAACTAGGGATGGTCATGGGTCTTGGACCCTAAGGGTCTAGACCCGACCCGACCCATATTTAAGGGTCTGGATCCACCTTTTTTTGGACCCTAAAAAATAGGGTCGGATCTGGGTCCATAATGTTAGGGTCCGGGTCCATGTTTTCTAGACCCTGACCCGACCCAGATCCGACCCGTAGACCCTAAGATATAAATATATTCTAAAATAATATTAATATTATGTATTTTATGTATATTAAAAATATTTTAAAAAACAAAAAATTAAATGTACTCCACTACACCTACTTTCTTAGGCAGAAGCATGCAGCGTGCTACTGCTCAATACCACTCATCAGTCATCAATATTCATTTCATAAGTTTTTTATGCGTATTTGGTTGTTTTGTTCGAAACTTTGTTATATTTTGGAAATGTTTAATTTAGAACATTAAGTAATTTAAGACTTTTTACTTTGTAGTTTGTATGATTGTATCGGTTTATGTAGTTTGTATGATTGTATCGGCTTATGTAGCTTGAGACTCCACCTTATTTGGTTGAAAACGCTTTAGAAATTTTATATGAATAGAAGAAAATTGCATGATATTATTTTTTTTTATAGTTTTTTAGAAAAAAAAAATCCTTTTAGGACCCAGATTTAGACCCTAGACCCGCCAGACCCTAAGGGTCTAGGTCAGGGTCTAAAAATTTTGGACCCTAAGGATCTGGATCTGGATCTGAATCCTTAAAAAAAATTAGGGTCTGGATCTGGGTCCGACTGGACCCGATCCAGATCCGACCCATGACCATCCCTAACTACAACTCAATATAAATCTCATTTAACGGCGTTAAGTATAAAATGTACTTTTTTAAAAAGAAATTAATATATTTAAATTTTTATTTTTGTATAAAAATCTAATTCAAATTTATTTAGGAAAGTGAAGTTTCATGTATTTAATTATAATTCTATTAAAATAATATTTTTATCAAGACCTTAAATATACATCATTTCTCATTATTCAACTCTTATATTAATATTTATAATGATTATGATTAAGATAATCAGGATCATTATCGTGCCATTAAATGTTAGGATAAATTAGTAATAATAGGTACAAGTTACAACCAAACACAATAATGTATCTAATAAAAAAGTAAAACTAATTAATACTCCTAAATGTGAATCCCATTTATGAAGACACACTAGCCCTTCTGCGTCTTTGTCTTATTTATTTTGTACATTTTTTTTGCAATGACCCAACCTTCTTATTCAGAACACATATTTCAGTGAGATACGATCTTTTTGAAAGACCATCTTTAATTGCGTCCGTCTATCATATATTTTTTAAAATATTGTGAGTAGACATTAAAAATGACGTAAGTAGACATTTAAGATTTTCAAAAGTAGACATTAAGAATACGATAAGTAAATATTATATATTATAAATAATAAAAGTAGACATTAATCTTTATGGAATTGGCTTGAGTTATGTCTCGTAAAGATGGTATCTCAAAAGACTACCTGCATTTACAATGTATTTTCTCTCTCTATCTTAACCACTCATTTCTACATCCATTTATGTTATTTTCAAATTCGATTTCATTTCCCACTAAATAATTTCAATCAAAATAATGTGGGTGCCTGAGTATCATTTTACAGTAAGAGGCCGTATTTTTTAGAGATGCCTCTCAGGTTCAGTCCATTAGAGTTTAATTCTTATTCTTATTCTATATTTTTCTTTATGGGTCGACCCAATTAGAGTTGGTCTCTCAAAGAGACGGTCTCTCACAAGATTTTGTGATTATTTAATGTGACGTTCACATTGCATGCTCCTCAACTATTGGATCCTATGATCCTATGATCCTATAAATGAATTGCCTCATCATAAACATATCTCTCACCAAAATAAAAACAACACTCAAAATAAACCATGGCAGAAGAAATAATGTCGAAGGAAGTATATGTGGCAGCAGTGAAAGGTAACATAGAAATCCTTCAACAAACCCAAAACGATGCGTATTTACTCACCAAAACCTACGAAAAGAACACAATAATTCATATTGCCGTACAACATGAACAATATGAGTTCATACAACAATGTCTTGATAGATTTCCTCAAAAAGAGTTGATTTCTGAGAAGAATAATTCTTGGGGAAATACGGCTCTTCATGTTGCGGCGGAGGTCGGGAACTTACGCATTGTGACGTTATTGTGCGAGTATTGTAAAGAGTATGAAGGTAAGAAGCCATGGGAATTGAAGAACTTAAAGGGTAATACTCCGATTCATGTGGCGATCATGCATCATAATGTTAAGATTGCTAGATTTTTGTTGGAGATTGATACTACTTTGGCTTGTGAAGTCAACGAGTCCAATGAAGCTCCCCTTCATCTTGCTATCAAACACCACGTCAATTATTGTAAGTTCAACATTTTATTATTAAAAATTATAAGAAACCACCTGATCTATAGATCTATTTGCGAAAAACTATCTTATGTATTTTCTTTTGCAAAAAACTACATTATCTAATACTCCCTCAAACTCAATTCAATTGTTCCATTTGAATTGAGCACAAATATTAAAAGTAAGATGAGGTCCACCAAAAAGGTGGTAGTTGGATATTGGGAATTGGAAAAGTGGGGGTATTTTGGTAAAAAAAATAAACAAAAAAGAAAATGACAATTGAAGTGAATTGCCCAAGTAAGGAAATGGGACAATTGAAATGAGTTGGAGGAAGTATATTTCTCTACAAATGACTATTACTTAACGGAAAATGGTAGTTAATCGTTAAGTTTGAGGGTTTGACCAATTTGAGAGGTTAAGCTGTCTATGTGGCAGTATCTCATTAGTCTCGTATTTTTAAATAAATAAATTTAAAACACATAAATTAAACAAAATAAAAATAAAAGATATTTATATGTCATTTTTACCCATCATACTGATTTTTTTTTTAAAAAACGGATGTCGTAATTACCCTTATAGGATAAATCTTTCGAATCCAATTGAAATAAGTACTTATTCAAGTGTAATTGGAATTACGCAATTTAGAAAATCTGTAAAATTACACTATGTATAAAAATATACAGTAATTTAGGAAATTACTTGAAGTACATAATCGCCCTTTATCCATCAATTGTTATTTAAAACTAAAATGATATAAAATTAAATTAATTGATCATTAAAATCATTAATCATTTATATTGTTAGACTATCGTAATTACAATTTTGAAATTTAGAAAAGATATAAAATATGGTTTACAATCTAAAATTTTATTAAAATATTAACGTATTTAAAAATTCATGTTGAGAAAATTTTCATACTAATAATGATATATACTTTGACCCAAAAATATCATATATTTTCAAGGACTTGCGTCCAAAATCTTTATATTAGTTGGACACGTAACTTAAAATCTTTATTGAGTCAACATATTTAAAACTAGATAACGAAGAATTATGTATCATGAATAGAGATTTGAGACGATAATTAGTACGTGGGCGTTAGAAGTCACATGGGTGAGAAGTGAATTAAGCTTAATTTTTATGTTTTACACTCACTATATTAACATTAAAAATACATTATTTTCATTTTAAAATTCTTATAGAAATTTGCGTAAGTAATCTTAATGGTTCATATAAGTATTTATTTATATTTTAATACTCAATACCCATATTTTGCAATTTGACTGTGTAGAGACGTCATGCAGATATAATTATCACTATAATAAAGTTAACTTTTCGCAACATTAGATTTAGTGGCATCAAATGAATATCACTGATTTATATCTTTAGTATAATAATTATTGATTTTATCTTAAGTTCCACTATAAAGTGATTTAGTGACACTTTATTTGGACTTTAGTGACATATGTAATTATTACTATAGTCTATAGTGACATTTATGAAAAATGTCATTAGATCCTATGTCGGAAAAAATTTTAGTGTGTTGTTTTGTTATGCTGCTAAAAGGTCTAATAAACGTCACTAAATCCTCTATGTATACTATTAAAAATTAGAAGCAACGACATTTAAATTAAATGTCACTAAATATATCCCACTAAAAATAAATTATATTGTAGTGTATATATAGTTTAAATTATATGGATATGAATAATGTAAAGTACATAATTATAAATTTATTTATAAAGTCAAATCCGGATAAATATAAAATCGTAAAAATCAGGCTTTTCAAACATTGAGAACGTTCATTTAATTGGTCAAAAATTGCAATAATTTTAGATTATCGGTTGTTTGTTGTTACTTAGAACTAATAATTAATTTGTTTCAAAATATAACTCTTCACAAGTCATGTGCTGAATGAAAAATATTTTATAATTAGGAAGAACAAATTAAACAATTGCTCAAATCAATTAACAATCTGAAAAACAATGCTTGAGATTATATAATTGTTATATTACTAGTTTAAAAATTGTGCAATGCACGAAATTGTTAATATAAAAGTATATATAAATATAAATTTAAAATAGCGATGCAATTAATATTTTCAATATAAAATTATAATATAAAATAAATGATGAATATTAGAATATAATATATATAGTGCTTTTAATAAAAAAAATCAATGTTAATATCAAATAGATAATCATGTATCTTTTAATCTTGATTAAATATTTTAGAAATTAAAGTTCTAATAAAAAAACTATTAATTTACAAATCTTTCAACATATAAAAATAACAAATATATATATATATATATATATATATATATATATATATATATATATATATATATATATATATATATATATATATATATATATATATATATATATATATATATATTAGACCCTTTAGCAGCATATTTAAAAAATCACACTAAAGTTTTTTGCGACATAGGATCTAGTGACACATCTATCACAAATGCCACTATAGACTATAGTGACAATAATATATACGACTAAAGACCAATAAAATATCGCTAAATCACCTTATGGCGGAACTTTAAATAAAAACCAATAATTATTTCATTAAAAATATGAGTTAGTGGCATTTTTTTAATGTCATTAAATCCAGTATCGCAAAAAGTTAAATTTGATGTAGTGTAATTCGCAGCTAATCTAATATTAATGTTATTGAAATGTACGTAGCTGAAAATGAATCTGTGATGGCGAAAATAAAACAACCAATCGACGAAGGAGGAGCAGCCTTAGCAATTAACCTTGTACCGGGAGAAGATACATCAAATATGATCAAATTATTGATAGAGAAAGGGAGTTGTGTAACATGTTGGGCTGATGCAAAAGGTATGACTCCTCTTCATGCAGCAGCTTCACTTAGCCCACCTTATAATTTAGAAGTCATACGGTCTATACTTTACCATTGCCCACAATCTGCCGAGGTGTGCGACAAGGCTGGAAAATCTATCTTACACCTTTTGATTGGTAAGCTTCCTAGCTACCAAGAGGGTATTAATTTGCTTAAGTTTAAGGAAATTTATGCCTTAAGGAATCATCAGGATCATCAAGGAAATACACCCTTACACCTTGCTGCACGAAATATGGACATTCATATGGTTCGAGTTTTGTTGGAATCTTCTACTAAACTTACTATTAAAAACATGGAGGGACTCTCGGTAGCTTCTTTTATTCAACAGCAAAAGCTCCTTCAGGTAACATGTTCAACTTGTTCTGCTGTATACGTTATACGTTATATGCTATATACTCTAATATGACCCCTCATACAAAAGCCTATTGGGCTAGAAGGTGGATGCTCACAAGCGTTGAATATTCCACTTTAAATGAGGAATGATTGAGATTCGAGCCATGTCAAGGAATCAACTCAACTAAAAGCTTAAGTTGATAGTTCAGACCCGAGATCAATATGTATTCAAAGATATATAACGTTATTAGAAAATATCATAATTTTTTAACTTGCACAGAACCTTCAAAGAATTTGTCAAGTTTTGCTCCATCCTTGACTTTAATTAATTTTGTCTATTACAATATAATAGAGAAAATTCAATGTTTCCTTTGTTTCAATAATCATTGCAGTTGTTAAGGAAAAGAAAAATGACATGGGCGGAATCAGAAGCAGCTGATAAAGGCAACATAACCTTGTTGAGAGATAGAATGAGCAAGTTAGGAAATTTGGATTTCCTACACTCACAAGATTCCCATGGAAGAAATCTCTTACACAAATTAATGCACATAAAAAAAGAAGCTCATATAATATATGATGACTTTGTAGACTTCATCCAACAAGTTGTAGTAAGCTTTCCGGGACTCATTTGTCAAACAGACCATAGTGGTGATACTCCTGTACATGTCCTTGTCCGAAATCATTCTGAAACCGAAATTTATGTAGCAAAATGCTCTCCAAATAAAAATGATAGCCCTGATTATACATTATCATCACTATGGGTATCAGGATTGTTGTCAGTGTTACTAGAGTTATGCAGTCAATGTATCCCTAAAGTTAAAGGTACAATAACGACACCGTGGTTGGTGCAAAATTCCAAGGGAAATACTCCTCTTCATGAAGCAATCATGGCTAATAATTACAAATTGATGCTAAAATTGTTAAATCTCGATAAAGGATCGGCTGGTACACTTAACAATTGCAAATTAACACCACTTCATTTGATGGCTAGATGTTCTACTGGTAAGTCTTTTAACTATGGCACCAATATATTTTTTTCAAGTCGTTTTTCTTTTGAGAACAAATAAGATTATGTATATTCCGTTAAATTGGGTTGGATTTATTGTTAGTGTTGGTATATATTAGGTAAATAGGAGGTGGACAAACTTCATAAGTCAAGGAGATATCATCCCAAAACCATATAATGGGAGGAAGGACTCTAATGACTTAGAGAAGTGTGATAACCATCATCTTTGATTCATCGATGTGAGAAGAACCATCCCAACACACTCTTTAAAGTTTGTATTTGGGAGTGATCAATAAGAGTGGGAACACCATTCTTTTTGAACCTACCTTTCAGTTTATTTCAAATTTAGGCTCTGATACCACATGTTAAATTGAGTTAGACTTATCATCAATTTTAACATAAATATAATCGAGAAAATAAAAAGGCACAATAAAGGAGATAACATCCAAAATACATATAGTAAGTTGGAGAAAAGACTCAAATGATTTATAACGTGTGTACACCATCTTTAAATCATTAACCATCTTTAAATCATTAATGTGGAACAAACTTTTACGTCATATCCAACTAGATTCGATTTATATCGAAAAACTTATGTTGTTATTATTATTATTATTATTATTATTATTATTATTAGATAGCTTGGAGCCATTCAAAACTGAAGACATAAAGTCAATGGTGGATGCAAAAGTTGAAGCAACCCATTGGCTAGACGAAGATGGCCTAACTCCGTTGCTAAGAGCAACTTATGCAGGCAATCTTTCTACAACTAGATCATTATGTAGTATTGCTCCAGATTCAGCTAAGATTTGCAATGCAAATGGTCAGTCGTTTTGGCATCTACTCGTAAATCATCCATCAGATTACTATGTGAAACTCCTACTTAAAGATTCAAATTTAAGACCACATTTGATGTTAAAAGACAAAAATGGAAATACAATGCTGCATTTGGCAATTGAAGGCAACCGTTTTGACATCGTGAAAGTCTTCTTTCAAGTTTGGGAAGAGGTGGAAAGTCAACAACCAAGAGAAAATGGTTCGTGGATCTTTTAAATACACAAAACAAGGCCGGTAAAACTCCTGGTGATTTAATCGGAGAATCAACATGCCTTCCTACCGATGTAAGTACTAAAGTATATAACATATTATAGGGTCCTCAAGCATCAGCTTAAACTTTTCGTTGAGCTGATTTCTTAACATGGTATCAGAGCTAAAGTGACATTAGGTCATGACTTCAAACTTCAACCACCCCTTATTATTCAAAGTGGAATATTTCGCGCTGCATCAAAGCATGTGTTGCATTATTTACATTTCTAGCCTAAAAAAGTACTGTTCATGTGAGTAGGCATGTTGGAGTATATAACATATTATGAAGCTCAACCATCAACTTAAATTTTTGGTTGAATAAAAAGTAAATATTTCCTTGACATTTTAATTTTTAATCTTGAATTTGTTCTCACATTCTTTTCATCTCATACACAACATGTTACATATAACTGACATATATAGCAATACCTATCTTATATATTATATTACACAGGTTGAAGAATGCATCGAGGATAAAAAAGAAATGCTAGGCGTACGTAGCGTATGGGGCATACCAACAATACAATTGAAAAACTACGTAAGCACAATGGGAATAATAGCCGCGCTTATCACCACAATAACATTCACAACAGCATTTACAGTCCCGGGTGGCCTATTCCAAGACAAAGGAACACCAATTTTCCTTAAAAAGGCCGCATTTCAAGTGTTTATGATCTCAGATGTTGTAGCAATGTGCTTATCGATGATAGTATTATTTTGTCTTCTTTGGATTATGGCAGCCGGAAATCGACACAATTCATTAATGATACTCGATTTCAGCGTATCATTGCTACTAGCATCTTTTTTCGCGACTCTACTAACATTCATGACGGGTTTGTATGCAGTCATGTATCCGATCAAACCTTGGATTGCGTTCGTAGCGTTGGGCCTTTGCTCTTTGATAATGTTGCTTGCTCACAAATTTTTGGTCCTAAAATTGTTGATTCCTTTTGGAAAATTGTTTACTGTTTTTATTTGGACGCTGAGGGATTATATTGCTAAATTATGTACAAAACTCAATGCTTATTATAGCATAGTCTTAAGTAACTTGAAATCAGGTAGCATAGTCTTAAGTAAGTTGAAATTAGGTACACAAGGTAGTACTGCAAGTAAACGTTTGCCCACTAATGTGTAGAAAAATGTATCCCATTTTCTTCTTGCATCGTCCCATCTGTTTAATTTGCATTTGTGTAAGAATCTTTGAAGAAAAATAAATTTAATGGGATTAATAAAATTGTAGTGCCAAAGACCATGTAAGGCCCGGGGAAGAAACATTTATAATTGGGCCCCTAATATTTTTTTGCAACATAAATAAGAAACTGAAGGAGATCGTCTCTTTTACAGACGTTTGCCTTTATTTTATTCGTTTTTTTCCTTCTTTACTTTTACCGTATTTTTGGCTATTTGTATGGATTTTATACATGTAACCTATTTGTAAGTTGCAGGTTTCTCTTTCTCGGAAGGCCATTCTCGAACCGAGGGACTCTTTGATCGCACTCTCCTTAATCCTTATGGGTATGAGTTGTCGTCGTTCTTCCCTCCCCAGACCCTGATTCATAGTTTTCTATGAGCGAGATACACTGGGTACGATGATGATGATATAATGATCGACTTTGTATCTTTAATATCTACTTACTTATCTTAATGCCTACTTACAATATACTTAATGCCCATCAAAAAAGTACTTTTTTTTTAGAAACCAAAAAAGTACTTAAAATGCCTACTTACTGAGAAATTTAGCCTACTAGCCTACTTACCGTATCCTTAATGCCTACTTACAATATCTTTAATGCCTAATTGCAATATATTTAATGCACACCGACAAAGTACTTAAGGTAATCATGATATTCTAAATGTCTATTTACAATACTCTTAATAATTAGAGATAACCTCTTAAAAAGACAGTCTCTCACAAGAATTAAGTCAATATTTAAATAACAATATATAGACCTCTCCAAAACAACTACAGTCTATCGTAAAATTAAATACTTATACAAAATTTTATTAATCTAGAAAAAATTTTCTCTTTGAAATTCTAAAATAATGGAAGTTATTATCAAAAGAAATCAGCTTTGTCTTTTAAAGAATTATGTTTAGATTTGATAAATCTCTTATCGCTAAAAATTGGTAATCGCAAATAAGAAAATTAAAATCACGTGAGATTATTTAAAAAACATGTTTGAATCAATAAAAATTTCTTCAATCCATTTAAAAAAATTATTTTACTCAATAAAAAATAATTTTAATTCAGAAAAATACTTTAATTCACTAGAAAAGGTGATAAAAGCATAACTTAATAAAAAAAAAATATTTTGTAATAAATTGACTCATTTGATTTATATCCGTCCATTACAGGAGTTTTCAAATCCAGTGTTTTATATACTAGAATCACTTACCCATTAAAGGTAAAGGACTTTCCCGGTACTCCGCACAAGGCAGGGTTTGAGTGGGGTGTTTTCTTTTTCTTGAAAGATGCGGAAAAATCATACCCGAACCCCAAGGAGGGAGTAAAGAGAGATGCACACAGTCAAGAAACGCCCCAATTGATATTTGCGCCCAGTAAGTGTCGAGCCCCAAAGCTTCTGCTTCACATGCACATGCTAAATCCATTGAGCCAAAAGCGCATTTAGTAGAATCTCCTACCCACTATGTAAGCAAATTTAAAAATGCAAAAACAATTACTCTTGTGAGAAACTGTCTCTCGGTGAGACGACCTTAGAACACATATGCTAATAATTGTGTTAGTTGAGTTATTCAACCCATACGTGAGGAACGTCTCACGTTAAGACCGTTTAACACAATAATTTGTTCAACCCGCCTTGTATGAGACCGTCTCAGGTGAGACAGGTCCATATAAAAGGCCCGTTCGTGTGAAAAAAATAAAAAAAACAATGAAAACTGAATTATCACATGTACATAAAGCCATTTTTAATAGTTTGAGCTAATCCAATTAAAGTCGTCTCAAGTTAAAACGAACTAAATTAAAAATCAGTAAATGTCCTGTAAGACGACCGCATACGTACTACCAAATTATTATTTTTTATACGAATGGGTGTATAATATAGACCTGTCTCAGTTTTCATGTTTTTAAAAAAATACGGACCATTTATGATTTACCGAATAGTGAGCTCAATAAGATTTATAAATCTCATAATTAAGTCGTCGGACTTCGTACAAATTGTTTCTATATATAGCTAGCGATATTAATTAATTGTTGAGGGTGACTATACCAATGACACAACAAGACGAGGTAATGCTGACAAATACTCCTATATCTATTAGAATTTAGAAAATATGTATGGATAATCTAACGAGGAGAAAACATAATCCACTTGCAAATTATCAAAAATATGTTTATAATGAGATTACTCACACAATGGATAATATAGACACTTTTAACCATCATGTTAGACTTTTGAAAATGGGCATGAACAAGCCGAACACCGAAGAGGTGATGTTATCTGCAATATAAGCCAAAAAAGATTATTAAACCAATTGGTAATATTAGGAATTTAGGAGTTTCTATTCAAGTTTATATACATCATACGTACTAATAAAAATATTGCAAAGCGACAAATGTCATTCTTAGGGAGCATTGACAAATGAAATTATTTTAGTAGATGATAATTGATTACATGATAATATTACCTATGTTAGAATTTGATTTTTTAAAAACATTAGAGCTAAATTAGGTAAAATAGGTATATAATTAATTTATTATAAGAATTCTAATGCCTAACCTAATACTTGATATCGTTACTTGAATGAAAACGTAATGTATTTAATAAATAATTTATAAAATTATCAGCAATAAATTTTTGGTATAAAAATCAGATATTTAGTAAAATCAATCACGATAATATATAGAAGTACTATTTGTATTATTCTTTGAAATTATTTTTATATATTTAATATTATAAATTTGTGTATTACATAAGTTTTTATACTAGTGTAGGTAATAAAACAATAAATACTTTAACAATATTTCTTATTCACCACGTGGCCACTAATTGAATTCAATTATGTAGTATTTGGAAACAAGTATTTCATTTCAACTTATGAATTTTTATAAAATTATAAATGAAGAATTGAGAATGATAATGTTTTGGACTTAGGGTAGTCATTTTCGAATCCTCAACTCTAACTACTTTGAAAAACTTGGTGAAATTTGATCTAAATTAAATCCAAATATGAAAATTTTTGATTTGCCAAACAATAAATTTTAGCCAATTTCAAATTTTCAAATGAAATTATCCTTTCCAAACATAACATTATTGATTTTGGTTTTTGGAATAGATTAGGGAATTTATTAAATTAATAAGCAATAATTAATTAAAAAATCACGATCCATAAATATCGGAGTACTAAAAAATGTCAACTGTTACACTGTAAATAAATAAACTTGTTTAATTAATCATGGGTTATCCAATTAATTAAAGTTGATTTGTAAAAAATTATATAGTTGTTGATTTCGTGAATATCAATTAATTTAAGATCACAATATAATCAATAATTTCAAATCAGTGAAAGCATGGATAGTGTTGAACAGGGAAGCGCAGAAGAAATAATGTCGAAGGAAGTATATGTGGCAGCAGTGAAAGGTAACATAGAATTCCTTCAACAAACCCAAAACGATGCGTATTTACTCACCAAAACCTACGAAAAGAACACAATTATTCATATTGGCGTACAACATGAACAATATGAGTTCATACAACAATCTCTTGATAGATTTCCGCAAAATGAGTTGATTTGTGAGAATAATTCTTGGGGAAATACGGCTCTTCATGTTGCGGCCGAGGTCGGGAACTTACGCATTGTGACGTTATTGTGCGAGTATTGTGCGGAGTATGACGATGATAACAAGCCATGGAAGTTGAAGATTGCTAGATTGATACTACTTTGGCTTGTGAAGTCAACGAGTCCAATGAAGCTCCCCTTCATCTTGCTATCAAGCACCACGTCAATTATTGTAAGTTCAACATTTTATTATTAAAAATTATAAGAAACCACCTGATCTATAGATCTATTTGCGAAAAACTATCTTATGTATTTTCTTTTGCAAAAAACTACATTATCTAATACTCCCTCAAACTCAATTCAATTGTCCCATTTAAGTTGGGCATGAATATTAAGAGTGGGATGAGGTCCACCAAAAAGGTGGTAGTTAAAAGTAGAGGTATTTTGGTAAAAAAAGATTAAAAAAAAGAGACAATTGAATTGAATTGCCCAAGTAAGGAAATAGGACAATTGAAATGAGTTGGAGAGAGTATATTTCTCTGCAAATGACTACTACTTAATGGAAAATGGTAGTTAATCGTTAAGTTTGAGGGTTTAACCAATTGAAGAGGTTAAGCTGTCTATGTGGCAGCATCTCATTAGTCTCGTATTTTTAAATACATAAAATTAAAACACATAAATTAACTAAATAAAAATAAAAGATATTTAAATGTCATTTTTACCCATCATAATGATTTTTTTTTCTAAAAACGGACGTCGTAATTACCCTTACCGGATAACTCTTTCGAAAATCCAGTCGAAACAAGTGCTTATTCAAGTGTAATTGGAATTACGCAATTTAGAAAATCTGTAAAATTACACTATGTATAAAAATATACAGTAATTTAGGAAATTACTTGAAGTACATAATAGCCCTTTATCCATCAATTGTTATTTAAAACTAAAATGATATAAAATTAAATTAATTGATCATTAAAATCAATCATTTATATTGTTAGACTATCGTAATTACAATTTTGAAATTTAGAAAAGATATAAAGTATGGTTTACAATCTAAAATTTTATTAAAACATTAACGTATTTAAAAATTCGTGTTTGAGAAATTTTTCATACTGATACTGATAATGATATATACTTTGACCCAAAAATATCATATATTTTCAAGGACTTGCGTCCAAAATCTTTATATTAGTTGGACACGTAACTTAAAATCTTTATTGAGTCAAGATAACGAAGAATTATGTATCATGAATAGAGATTTGAGACGATAATTAGTACGTGGGCGTTAGAAGTCACATAGGTGAGAAGTGAATTAAGCTTAATTTTTATGTTTTATACTCGCTCTGTTACATTAAAATTACATTATTTTCATTTTAAAGTTGTTATAGAAATTTGCGTAATATTGTAATATCAATAGTTCATATAAGTATTTATTTATATTTTAATACTCAATACCCATAAATTGCAATTTGACTGTGTAGAGACATCATGCAGATATAATTATCACTACAACAAAGTTAACTTTTCATAACATTGGATTTAGTGGCAAATGAATATCACTAATTTATATTTTTAGTATATAATAATTATTGATTTTTATCTTAAGTTGCACTATAAAGTGATTAACGACACTTTATTTGATCTTTAGTGGCACATGTAATTATTACTATAGTCTATAGTGACATTTATGAAAAATGTCACTAGATCCTATGTCGGAAATAAAATTTAGTGTGATTTTTTGTTATGCTGTTAAAGGGTCTAATAAATGTCATTAAATCCTCTATATATACTATTAGAAATTAGAACAACGACATTTAAATTTAATGTTACTAAATATATCCAACTAAAAATAAATTATGTTATAGTGTATAAATAGTTTAAATTATATAGATATGAATAATGTAAAGTACATAATTGAGAATTTATTTATAATTTTGATCACCTTTAATTGGAAGGGATAAAAAGTTAAAAACCATGAATTATAGTAGTTAAAGAGTTGGTATGTAAACTTATCCGACCTATTTATCCACTGACCACCCTACACCATCGTGCGACCCCTCAATGGTACAAAAACCAGGCTTTTCAAACATTGAGAACGTTTATTGAATTGGTCAAAAAATTGCAATAATTTTAGATTGTCGGTTGTTTGTTGTTACTTAGAATTAATAATTACTCTCTCCGTACCTTTACGGTATGTTTGGCAATTTGCAATTCATTTTCTAATGTTAAATTAGGCCAAATACTATATTTGGCAACTCTTGAGTTTGAAATTTGGAATTGGCTCAACTCTATAGACTTTCAATAACAATGTAAAATTTAGTCAAGTATTAAAATTTGCAAATTCCAAGCATTTAGGTGTTATTTACAATTCTTGAATGTGAATATCAAAAATAAATTCCCTATTTTCAAATAAATTCTATGTTATCAAACACTACCTGATGTTCTTCCACCTTACTATAACGGGTAGTTTCAAAAGTTCTTCCATTTTAAAATACTTTCTATTTTTCAAAAGTTTTCATCTCACTTTTACCCCTTAAAACTCCACTTTCTTTACATCACACAACTATTTAATTATTTTCTCTCTTATACTTCCAATACAATCATTTACTTCACACTACTATTTAATTAATTTTTCTCTTATACTTCCAATACTATCATTACTTTCCACTACTATATAATTAAAATAATACCCACTACCACTAAAGATTTCATATTTCTTAATATTTGTGAAAAACTCAAAGTGGACGGAGGGAGTAATAATTAACTTGTGTCAAAATATAACTCTTCACAAGTCATGTGCTGAATGAAAAATAGTTTATCAGAAATATTTTATAATTAGGAAGAACAAATTAAACAATTGCTCAAATCAATTAACAATCTGAAAAACAATGCTTGAGATTATATAATTATTATAATACTAGTTTAAAAATTCGTGTAATGCACGAAATTCGTGTGATGCAATTATATATTTTCAATATAAAATTATAATACTCCCTCCTATTCAAAATTATTGTCCACTTTGGGTTGGATACGAATTTTAAGAAAATGGTAGTTGGAGTATTTTAAGTGATTATAATAATTGTAAAGGTGGTAGTTGGGGTATTTAAGTGATTATAATAATTGAAAATGTGATATGTGGGATATTTTAAATAATATAAGTTGGGGTAGTTGAGGGTATTTAGGTAAAAAATCTTTGCCAAAAATAGAAAGTGAACAATTAGAATGACTTGACTAAATAAGGAAAGTGGACAATAATTTTGAATGGGAGGGAATATAAAATAGATGATGAATTTTAGAATATACTCCCTCCTATTCTACCCATTAGTCCCATTGATTTTTTTTCACTATTCACTTATCACTCTTAATTTGTATTTTATTCTTAATCTATAAGTTAAAACATAGTTACGTGGGATCTTGTTTGATTCGTCTCAATACAAAGATTATTAATATTTACTTTTATAATTTTTAATTAAAAACAATTAGAATACTAAGTGTTAAAATGTTGTCTCGGCAAGTGTGAAAAACCAAATGGGACTAATTGGCTGAATAGGAGGTAGTAATATATAGTGCTTTTAATAAAAAAAATTGATTGTTAATATAAGTATTAATTAAAGTTTTCATACTTTTAAAGACAAATATAGGTAATCTTCTAACAACGCTATCATAACGATTATATTGACATTTGCAAAATAATTTCTATAATTTTTTTTTTAATTTAAATTTTTTTAATTTAAAATTTTTCTAAAATTTAAAATTTCTTTTTATAATTTATAATTTTTTAATTTAAATTTTTTTTATTTTTAAAATTTTTTAATTTTTTTAGTTTTTTAAAATTTTAATTTTTAAAATTTTGTTTTTAACATTTTAATTTTTAAATGTTAAATTTTAATTTTATATTTTTAAATTTTTTAGTTTTTATTTATTTTTTAAAATTTTTTTATATATAAGAGTGAAATGAACGAAGTGTGAAATTGTAAGAGTAGAGTGAAAAATAGAGTGAAGAGTGGGGAGGGGAGTAAAGTGAAATGAAGTTGTAGTAAAGTTGGTGTAAGACTTGGTCATCATGAATTCAATCAGTAGCAATTATAAAATTTGGGAGTTGTGAAGATAAGAGATATCTTCGTCATCATGACATCATCTCCATTGTCATTGCAGCTGTCATCATCTCTATAAATTACACTTTTTGGCTTTGGCGTAGGTATCGAACAAAAATTTTTAATCGATCAAAATAATTATAAAAAAAAAATAATAATAGTCAAATAAACAAAATGTAAAAAGTAAATTAAAATAATAAAACTCCTCCCAATCAAATCCTATAACATAATAATAATTTATTAACTTCACATATTATCGTTATTTACTAAGACCTCCTCATCTAATAACTGATATAAATTGATTAATTATAACAACATAATGGCCATATGATTATCTAAACAATTATCAAATAAAATAAAATAAAATAAATATTTAGAAATGAATTGAGCTTATTTTAAGTCAATTTCACATTGTTTTATTCGCTTTTAACTTTTAACTACAACTCAATTCAAATCTCAGTTAACGGCGTTAAGATAAAATGTACTTTTTGAAAAAGCAATTAATCTATTGAAATTTTTATTTTTGTATAAAAAGAATTAATCTAACTTCAAATTTATTTAGGAAAGTGAAGTTTCATGTATTTAATTATAATTTTATTAAAATAATATTTTTATCAAGACCTTAAATATACATCATTTCTCATTATTGAACTCTTATATTAATATGTATAATGATTATGATTAAGATAATCCGGATCATTATCGTACCATTAAATGTTAGGATAAATTAGTAATTAATAATAGGTACAAGTTACAACCAAACACAATAATGTATCTAATAAAAAAGTAAAACTAATTAATACTCCTAAATGTGAATCACATTTATGAAGACATTACCCCTTCTGCGCCTTTGTCTTATTTATTTTGTACATTTTTTTTTTTTTGCAATGACCCAACCTTCTCATTCACAACACAATATCCTTGTGAGAGACGATCTCTTTGAAAGATCATCTTTAATTGCGTCCGTCCATCATATATTTTTTAAAATATTGTGAGTAGGCATTAAAAATGATGTAAATAGTCATTTAAGATTTTTGAAAGTAGACATTAAGAATACAATAAGTAAATATTATAAATGATAAAAGTAGACATTAATCTTTATGGGATTGGCTTGAGTTATGTCACTTAAAGATGGTCTCTCAATAAACTAACTGCATTCACAATGTATTTTCTCTCTCTATCTTAAGTTTTTAACCATTCATTTCTATCTTAAGTTCTCGAGCCGGGGGACTCTTTGATCGCACTCTCCTTATGGGTATGAGCATGCCATCGTTCCTCCCTCCCCAGACCCTGATCATAGTTTTCTTTGAGCGGGATACACTGGATATGGTGATGATGATTTCTATACTCCACTTATTTTTTTTATGTTTTCAATTTCATTTCCCATTAAATATTTTCAATCAAAATAATGTGGGTGCTTGAGTATTATTTTATGTAACGTTCACATTACATGCTCCGCAACAATTGGATCCTATCATCCTATAAATTAATTGCCTCATCATAAACATATCTCTCACCAAGATAAAAACAACACTCTAAAATAAATCAGCGAAATAAACCATGGAAGTAGAAATAATGTCGAAGGAAGTATATGTGGCAGCAGTGAAAGGTAACATAGAATTCCTTCAACAAACCCAAAACGATGCGTATTTACTCACCAAAACCTACGAAAAGAACACAATTATTCATATTGGCGTACAACATGAACAATATGAGTTCATACAACAATCTCTTGATAGATTTCCGCAAAATGAGTTGATTTGTGAGAATAATTCTTGGGGAAATACGGCTCTTCATGTTGCGGCCGAGGTCGGGAACTTACGCATTGTGACGTTATTGTGCGAGTATTGTGCGGAGTATGACGATGATAACAAGCCATGGAAGTTGAAGAACTTAAAAGGGAATACTCCAATTCATGTAGCAATCATGCATCATAATGTTAAGATTGCTAGATCTTTGTTGGAGATTGATTCTACTTTGGCTTGTATAGTCAACGACTCCAAGGAAGCACCCCTTCATCTTGCTATTAAACACCACGTCAATTATTGTAAGTTCAACATTTATTATTCAGACCCTCTCTTGAGAGGTCGTCTATAGTATAGACGCCTCTCAATAGACCCCAACCCACATTCTCAAAAGTTAAAAAAAATTTAAAATTAACGGGTGCATTTAAGCCTATTTCGAGTTCGTGTTATAATATATTGAAGTTGGTGTTATAATCTATTGAAGTTGGTATTATAACCTATTTAAGTTGGTATTTGGAGTTGGTGTTATAACCACTTAAAGTTGGAATTATATCTATTTAGAGATACCAACTTTAATAGATTATGCTACCAACTCTAACAGGTTATATAATGCCAACTTCAGTAAGTTATAACAACAATTCCAAATAGGATTACACCGCACGCATTTTCTTAAGTTTTTTTTTAAATAATAATGGGTCGGCCCATTTTAGACACGTCTCTTATAAAGACGATCTCAAGTTAGAATTTGTGTTATTCTTGTTGTTGTTGTTGTTGCTATTGTATTTAATTTGTTCTTCTTCTATGAGAATTTTGAGTTAGTCCAATATGAGCTCTAGGTTTTGAGATTTGAGAGGTTTGGGGTGAATTATTAATTAATTATAGACATCTTACTATTATAGGCTCATAACTAGCTATTAAATGTTACAATGTTGTTTTTTAGTTACTAACTGATAGTGCCTGTACGATGCTCGGTTTAATTAAATTTTCTGACATAAAGTACATTAATTTATATAAAGTATTATAACCATTAATAACACATTTCAATTAAATTTAACACAAAAATATGTAAAATTATTTCATAAAAGTTTAAACGAAAAAATAGTATTTGTCATGAAAAATATAATTGACATACATAAAAATCGTCATAACCTGAATCATATTAAAATTAAGCATTATATTTAAGTAACCAATTGCATAAAAAAACAAAAAATCCTAATAGAAACATATTATATTTAACCATCTGATAAAAATATCCAATACACTAAATAATACTCCCTCCGAATCAGTTTACTTGTCCCATTTGACTTTTCACGGATTTTAAGGGTTGAGTGGGGTCTATTAAAGGTGGTAGTTGAGTATTTTAATTGATTAAATTAATTGTAAAGGTGGTAGTTGGGTATTGGGAATTGGAAAAGTGAAGGTATTTAGGTAAAAAAGGATAGACAAAAAAGGAAATGAGACAATTGGCATGGTTATGCCAAATAAGGAAATGGGACAAGTAAACTGATTCGGAAGGAGTATTCATTTAATAATAGAAAAAAATAATATATTGATTTTCTTATACATTAAATAATCGTAGCTAAAGTATTGGACTTCGAATCGTTACCAACTAATTCTTAAGTACAGCAAAAAGAAGTATAATAGCAAAAAAGAACAATTGAACATTATTTCAAAGTCTTGCCAATATAAAATTATTTTTAACAACTAATTAAGTAATTAAAAATAAATAAATAAATAACTTAAGTACATAAAAACAAAATAAATAAAACATAAACATAAACATAATTAAGTAATTACATAATAATATTAACATTTAATAAATTAATCAAAATAATATTATTTTATAACAATATTAAATAATTATTATTATTATATTATTTAATACATTTTTTTAGCAAATAAAAAGCTTTTTCATTTACCAGAAAAAACCATATACATCAAGTCTAGGAAACTCGAAAAATCCTATTTGCATTAGTGTGGAACCGAGGCCCACCTTCTAGGAAGGGTTTCCCCGGCCCACTCTTCATGTGCATATGGGCAAAAACCGAGACCAAAACAAGCCGACAACAAAAAAGTCAGCCATAGCTATACAAAGCAACTATAAATACATCAAAACAGTTAACTATACTATGGATATGCAGATAGCAGCTCCACAAATCCCAGGACCAGCAGCTGAATTGCACCAGCAGGTGTAGCATATCTCAATCAGATCAGTAGTAGCAGCGAGTAGCTCACTCATATCAAGATTGGTATTCATCACCCAGCAAAGGCAGCAACAAAGACAGAAATAGCAGCATGTAACAGCATCTTCGCAACGATCAATAGGACTAGTGCAGACCAGTGTAGTCCCTCAGCAGCAATTAACAGCATTAACAACAGCACTTACCAACAGCTCTTGTGCAATTGGGCATAACAGCAGACTCACCAACATGGCAGCAACTAGTCCTCATCAGACAGCAGCAAGCAGCAGACCAGAGACTAATAGCATCAATCATATTAAAACAGCAGCTGATACAGCGCCTATGTATCAGCACAGCAGCAGCTCAAAGGCAAAAAAAAAAACCAGTAGCCTTGTCATGCTGCAAAAGCGAGTAGGTCACAAAAAACAAAATTTGCACAGCCCATAGAAGCGAGCCCAAAACAGTAGGATCACAGCAGCACCAACGATGCACAGCCCATCAAAGCAGCAGAAGCATAGGCCATATCAACAGCGCGCAGCAGGTACAATACAAAGCACATAAGCCATATGAACAGTAGGCAATCATCCATAACAAATGCCATCACCAGCAAACAAGCAACAGCAACATATGCTCATATGCCCATATCAAACGCAATCAGCAGCCCTCAATAGCAGTTGCACACCACAGACATCCGCATCATTCGACGCATAAGCCAGCAGACAGAAAGGTAAACAGATACCAGCAGCAGCATAAGATCAACACCATCAAAAAACAGCAGCCGATCATAAGCAGACAGTAAACAGCAAGGATCCAAATATAAGGTACCCCTAACCTGATAAGCAGACCCAACTCAGTGAAAGATCAGCCCAATAACAACATAAATTAGCAACACCAGCTCAAGCTAACAACAAATAAAAGAATCAAAGCAAACTAGGACATAGACTAACAGAAAACCCATCCCAAGCCAAGAACCAGCACACCCAATCAAATTATAGTGCGATAATTCAACGCTTGGAAACGGAGAGCAATCTCATTCCTAATTTGCATAACAGTGTGACTTGGATGCGGAACCTTATGCTCCCAGACAGCCGTGTTCCTACTTCTCCAGATCGCATAGACCGAACAGGCATAGATAGAACACATGGCTTGTTGTTGCTGTTTACTAAGCCGCCTTTTACGAAAGTTCATAACGGTGATATGTTTGAAACGAAATCCCACCCAAGTGGCTAAGGCATCAAGACACCGCCTACTAAAAGGGCACTCAAAGAACAGATGACGCACTGTTTTCGTAATAGTGGCACACAAAGGACACAAATCATCATTGGTGATCCCTAGCGCGAGGAGTTTATCCTTGGTTTTGAGTTTCTCCAATGCCATAAGCCAAACACAAAATCGGTGACGCGAAAGCGACATACCATTCCACACAACAAATCTCCAGCGAACTTTATGAGCATGCTTGAAGGCATCCTAATAGACATGCTTGATGGAATAAGAATCCTGGAACACATAATCACGGAGCACATCTTTGAGAGAACATAGCTTTTTCACCACCCAACTAGCTGTGGGGGGAGCATTGAAAAGCATCCAGTTACCACCCTTGGTGTAAACACCATGAATCCACCGAACCCACATAGATTCCTTCATCATGAACACATGCCATGCAATCTTCCCCACAACACACTGATTCCAAGTTATCAAATTACGAATACCAAGGCCACCAACCTGCTTCGGTTTACACACATCTTTCCAATTCACCAAACCAGGTTTATGAGATTCAACAATCCCAAACCATAAAAAAGATCTACAGATAGAATTAATACACCGGATGGCTTTCTTTGGCAAGATGAACATTTGGCACCAATAGGAAGAAATGCCCATTAAGACCGAGTTAATGAGTTGGAGGCGCGCCGCATATGAGAGATGTTTAGCGTGCCAACCTTTAATCCTGCTTGTCATTCTATCAGCCAGTTGCTCACACTCAGCAACAGAAAGACGTTTAGAGGAGAGAGGAATGCCCAGATAGCGGAACAGAAGAGAGCCAAACGGAAATTGAGTGACTTCTCCAATAGCATCCCGAATATGAGGATCAACCCCTGCAGTATAAATGGCTGACTTAGCCGAATTGGCCTGAAGACCACAAGCTTGGGAGAACCGTTGGACACATTGATACAATGTTTGCACCGAAGAGACATCCCCTTTACAGAAGAGCATCAAGTCATCCGCAAAGCACAGATGAGTTAGTTTGATTTTCCTACATCTAGGGTGAAACCCATAGCTACCTTCAACGCTGCGCAGAAGTCTAGACAGATATTCCATACCAATAACTAATAGCAAAGGGGATAGCGGGTCACCTTGCCTTAAACCTCGCCTAGCTTTAAATGTTGGGGATGGACATCCATTAAGCAGCAACGAATAATTCGTGGAAGTGATACAAGTCATAACTATGTGGATAAAATGAGCAGGGAAATTAAGAGCTATAAGCATCTCCTTGAGAAACATCCAATCCATCGTGTCATAAGCTTTTTGCAAATCAATCTTAACTAGACAGCTTGGAGAACAGTGTTGTCTAGAATATTGCTTAACTAAGTCCTGACACAGCAATATATTATGCATGATGTTCCTACCCGAAACAAAAGCCCCTTGAGCCTGATCAATTAAACTACCAAGGACAAGCTGAAGCTTAGAGCATATCAATTTGGAGATGCATTTATATAAAACGTGACATCATGAAATAGGTCTAAACTCCCCTAGATGCGAGGGACAAGCTGTTTTAGGGATCAACGTAATAGTCGTGACATTCCAGTTGTTGAGCAACTTCCCATTGCGAAAGAAAAGAGAGATGGCCTGGACTACATCATCACCCACAACATCCCACGTAGCTTTAAAGAAACCACTATCAAACCCATCAAGGCCCGGGGCCTTATCATCAGGAATGCTCCACATGGCCGCCTTTATATCCTCCTTACTAAAAGATAAACTGAGTAAGTCCCTTTGAATATCAGACAAAATAGGTCCATTACGAGCAATATCCAACATGATCTTAGCTCGGTTATCCAGCTGAGTACAGAAGAGATTAGTATAGAAGCTATAGAACTCCTGTTGAATCGAAGCAGGGTTAGAAACATCAACTCCATTAATATGTAAGTGGGTGATCCTGTTGGATCGATCCCTCTGCTTAATACACTGATGAAATAACCGAGTATTATCATCACCAAACTGAATCCACTGAAGCTTCGCTTTTTGTCTCAAGGCAGCTTCAAGATCCTTCCTCAATTGGTAAACACATGAAGAGGCCTGACGTTCCGCAACGGCAAGATCCTCATCAAAAGGCTGAGCATGAAGCTGAAGCTGAATATTGGCTAAAGAATCTTGAGTTGTTTGCAACTCGAGGTGATGATCCTCTTTGCCATACCACCCTCGCAACTTTTGCTTTAGAAGACGAAGCTTCTGAAAAATTTGGTAGCTGAGGTGCCCATCTACACGAATGTTCCACACACTGCGAACATTATCCAGAAAATCATCTTTCATCGCACAGTAATTGAAAAATCTGAAAGGTTTCCTACCCCTCGGACTATGAGAGAAAGTGACCACCATAGGAAAGTGATCAAACAAGCCTTCCGGAAGGAATTGAACTGTGGCAAAAGGAAAGGATTCATCCCATAGCTCATTCCCCAAGACCCTATCGATCTTGCTCATAACTCGACGTGCACCCGTTTGTTTATTATTCCAAGTGAAAAAGCGACCTGAATAAGGAAGATCATGTAACCCACACCACAGCATACAATCGCGAAAAGGCTGAAGCTCATGAAGCCTAACAAGTTGACCATGACGCTCGTCAAAGTTAGAAACACAATTAAAATCACCTAAAAGTACCCAAGGAGCCGTAACAGAATTTCCCAGCTCACGGAGCTTGAGAAATAAAACCTGACGCTCATGAGCCGATGAAGAACCATAAATGAACGTGCACAAGAAACTAGCACCCGAAGAAGGAGTAACCATGAGATGGATGAACTGGCTATCACAAAGTAGGATATCCACCTGAAGATCATCACTACGCTATCCAACAATAATTCTCCCCCCATCATGCCAAGCAAGATTACTAGTAAGACACCAACCAGGGAAAACTCTAAGATAAAGAGAACCAAGCCCAGCCCGCTTTATCTTAGTTTCAAGAAGACCTATAAGGCTAATATTATGAAAAGACAAGAATCGGGCAACCTCGAGCTGTTTATTAGCCTTATTAAGCCTTCTAACGTTCCAGGCACCAAAGTTAACCAAGACCATGGATGGGGTCAGCCCCCAGCGCTATATTATTCAAATGACTCGCCAAGATAACATCAGAGTCAACCTCTGGAGCAAGATTAAGAGCTGCAAAAGAATTATCAGTATGCATATCAACATAAGTATCAGCTTGTGCCGGCTGTTCCACCATAGATTCCTCCTGAGCACTTACCCCTAACACCACATTGTCAGTCTCCTTCGAAACCAACTTAACAACCTCCTGATCATCATGATCTGTAGGGCCTACCACTACTTGCTTATGCACGGGTTTTGGTCTGAACGATTTCTTAACAGCACGAAAACCATGTTCATCTACCTCCAAAGGTTGCCGGGGCTTACCCATGCGACAATCACTATAGATATGGCCAAATTGCGAGCATTTAGAACACCACACCAGAACCCAATCATATTGAACTTGTTGAGCAACAAGCTCGCCATATTCATTAGAGAAAAAGAGTTCCTCCGGAAACCCCTCGGAAATGTTCATATCAACAAGAATACGCGCATACATCAGATGAGTCTTAGTAAGGGTCACATTATCTATCTTTAACACACTCCCAAGATACCCAGCTATGGTTTTCAAAACCTTGTCAGACCAATACCTAATATCAAGCTTTGGCAATTTAACCCATACTGGCACCGTAGACAAACTAGCCTTATCATATGAAATCTTTGGGGACCAAGGCTTCACAATAAATGGTTTCTTGTCAAAGAGAATGCCATTCGTATTGCAAGCCCTTTCTTAATCCTCCTTGGACGCAAAATGCACAGGAAAGACCCCACGATTCACCATACCTACTCTATCAATAACAAAGTCCTTCCAAATTCTCCTAACAAAACCCTCTACTACTTGAAGGGGGGATTAGAGCTAGTCACATAACAAACAACAGCATTTGCCCAAAAATTGACCTCATCTTCAATGTCAGAATGCAAAATACGTCCAATAGTACGGGATGAAGAAGGAAATTGCTCACCAGCCACCTCCTGACCAGAGGAGAACAACGCCAAATGAGAAACAGATTTCGACCCATCAGCCGCTACTGCATCCACAAATGTCTTCCCAGAGATATGAGGGATGGAAGATGTCTTCTGACTTACGTCTGAAGGCTTCAAGATGGCCATCTCCTGAACCGCCATTGGAGAAGGAAATTTCGAAACTGCAGCCTCCTTTGCATCCAAACCCGGCTGTCCAGATCTAGAGGGAACAAAGGATGGCGAAAGACGCTTGTCCGCTGACTTCAAAACTGAAATCCAACTCAACCCCACCGATGCCTAAGAGGTGGCCGGTACATATGGACCACCGTGAGTGGAAGGGCGCAATGGAGTCGGATTTGTGGCCGGAAACAAAAACCTCTCCGGAGAAGAAGAGGTTCCCTCACGCGTTGAAACACTACGAGACGGCTTCCTCGGAACCGCTTTCACCTTCGCAGGCCGGCCTCTCCTGCCCATGGCCGGAAAAGGGAATCAGAATTCACCAAATCAGAGAGAAAACCTAGAGGGAGAAAGAAGAGGGAGAAAGCTATATTAATTAAATAAAATATATTTTAATATTATTTAATACATTATATAACAATAATATATTATTAATTTAATAATAATATAACAAATATTTTAAATAAAATATATTTTAATATTTTGTGCTTTTGCACCATGGTACAATCGCGCATTTTGTGCTTTTGCACCATGGTACAATCGCGCATTTTATGCTTTTGCACCATGGTCCAATCGCACTATTGTGCTTTTGTGGTCGAAAAGCACATTTTGTGCGATTCCTGGGTATTTTTTTTATTTTTTAAAAATTTAATTAATTATTGTTTTGTTATTATTTAATTTATTAAATGTAAATATTAGAATATATTTTATTTAAAATATTTTTTATATTATTATTAAATTAATAATATATTATTATTATTATATAATGTATTAAATAATATAATAATAATAATAATTATTTAATATTAAGTATTGGACTTCGAATCGTTACCAACTAATTCTTAAGTACAGCAAAAAAGAAGTATAATAGCAAAAAAGAACAATTGAACAGTATTTCAAAGTCCTGCAAATATAAAATTATTTTTTAACAACTAATTAAGTAATTAAAAATAAATAAATATATAACTTAAGTACATAAAAATAAAATTAAAAAAATACCCAGGAATCGCACAAAATGTGCTTTTGCACCATGGTACAATCGCGCATTTTGTGCTTTTGCACCATGGTACAATCGCGCATTTTGTGCTTTTGTACCATGGTCCAATCACACATTTTGTGCTTTTGTACCATGGTCGAAAAGCACATTTTGTGTGATTCGTGGGTATTTTTTAAATTTTTTTTAAATTTAATTAATTATTATTTTCTTATTATTTAATTTATTAAATATGAATATTAAAATATATTGTATTTAAAATATTTGTTATATTATTATTAAATTAATAATATATTATTGTTATATAATGTATTAAATAATATAATAATAATAATTATTTAATATTATTATAATAATAATACTACTATTATTTTTATTGATTTATTAAATGTTAATTTTATTATGTAATTACTTAATTAATAATATATTTATGTTCGAAATATTTTTTTAAGAGTTTTTTAGAGAGATATTAGAGTTTCCGAGTCCAAAAATTATTCAGGGGCAATTATGAAAATTCAATATATAGGGGTGGCGATAAAATGAAAAAGGTGGCGAACTATAATAATACCCAAAAAAAATTCTCACCTGGTGTTAGGGGTGAAACTTATTCGGATTATAACCGCAAACCGAACTAGACCAAACCGAATAACAAATATGGTTTGGTGATTTTTAAATTTGGTTTGGGTTAGGTTTGAAAATTCAAAAACCGAAATATTAAGGTTTGGATTAGGTTTGGAATTTTCAAAAATCGCAAACCGAATTTCTAGACCGCAAACCAAAATATTTAAGAAATTACATATAGCCCACTGACATTAATGTATTAGCCCAAACCCAATACATTCTGAACCTAAAAAATTGAAAACCCTAACCCTTGATAATACATGTACTACCGCCGCCCCACTCCCACACTTGTTTAGTATTTTGCAAGATTTGTTATTTTGAATGACTTTGTAAGACATTATGTCTATTATTATTAATCTTGTATGATTTGCTATTGTCTTAATTATTGTAATTGTAGTTTAAATTGTTATTTGGCCCAAAAAGAAAAATTCGGCCAAGGAAATTCGGTCTGGGCGGTTTGGTTTGGTCTACAAATAAAAAATGCGGTTCGATTTGGTTCTCTCTAGAAACTAATTTGGTTCGGTTTGGTCTGAAAATATGGAGACCGAATAAAATATGGTTCGATTTGGTTTCCATGAAAGTCCAAACCGTAGACCGAACTTTCACCCCTACCTGGTGTCATTGAAAAATATTTCCCAAAGTAGTGTTATTGTAGGTAGTGAAATTTACTTATGTATATCTTTTGGTTTGGAGACTCCAAACCTAGCTTTTGTTTTTTAAAAGTACTTCAAAATTATAATCTCTACAACTATATTATATGTTATACGCTAATTTGTTAACATTCTTTAAAGAATCATAAAATTTAAAATGATAATCATTTAAACAATAGAAAAAGTCTTTAATTTATCTAATATTTCAACATCAAATATTTCGGATTAAATATTTTTGATCAAATATTTGGGATCAAATTTTTTTTCACATCCCTAATTAATACTAGTCTTCATCATTACTTTGAATTTGAATTTAATCTAATTAAATAACTTAAGTTTTTATTGAATACTTAAAATTGGAAAAATAAAGTGCAATTCGTTTAAAAAAAACCTTTTTCTATTGTTTAAATGATTGTTATTTTAAATTTTATGATTTCTAAGGAATGTAAATAAATTAGCATATAAGTTGGTTGTAGAAAATTAGAGATTACGATTTTGAAATACTTTTAAAAAAAAGGAAAAGCTAGAGGTTTGGAGTTCCAAACTTAAATAATATAGACTACTAAATTTCACCATCTACAAAAACACTAGTTTGGGAAATATTTCTCAATTAACACCAAGGTGGGAATTTCTTTCTTTTCTAACTCTATTTTAGTAAATCATTCTACTTTTCCCATTAAAATTGCATTATTTACATTTTAAACTCTTATATAAATTTACATAATATTGTAATCTCAATGTGTGCACATGAGTATTTATTTATATTTTAATAGTCAATATCCAGAAATTGCAATTTGACTATGTAGAGACGTCATATAGATATAGTTATGGATAGTTCAAATTATATGAATATAAATAATGTGAAAGTATATAATTGTAAATATATTTCTAAAGTCATATTTTTTTTTTGAGATTTATTTGAGTACAATGACAAGGTTGGATAAATGTAGAATCGTCAAAATTATTTTCATCATCTCTAATCGGAAGAGATAAAAAAGTTAAAAACCATGAATTATAGTTAAAAATAGTTAAAAATGGTACGAAAACTTATCCGACCTATTTATCCACTGACGGCCCTACACCATCCCACCCTAAAAAGGTACAACGTACAAAGAACTATTATTTAATTGATCAAAAATAGCAATAAGTTTAGATTGTTGATTGTTTGTTGTTACTTAGAACTAATAATAATTAATTTGTGTCAAAATATATACTCTTCACAAGTCATTTGCTAAATTAAAAGTATTAGATATATACTTTATAATTAGGAAGAACAAATTAAATTATATATGGCTAAAAAACAATGCTTGAGATTATATAATTATTAAAATACTAGTATAGAAACTAGTAATGCACGAAGTTGTTAATATAAAAGTATATATAAATATTAATTTTAAATATCAATGCAATTACATATTTTCAGTATAAAATTATAATATAATTCTTATAAAATAGATAATTAATTTTAGAATATATAGTGACTTAAATAAAAAAAAATTGGTTATTAATATAATTATTAATTAAAGCTCTCATACTTTTTAAGGTAAATCTAGGTAATCTTCCAACAACGCTATCATAATGATTATCAATCACAAAATAAATTTTGATAATTATGTATCTTTTATTCTTGATTAGAACTTAAAATCTTAATGAAGAAACCTTATTAATTAGCAAACACTTCAACACAAAAAAAAAAACAAATATTAATTTTTGATAATCATGTGGAGTATCTTTTAATTGAAAATCTTATACAGCTTTTAAGTTCAAAAATATTACTCCCTCAAATTCATATTTACTGTCCTATTTGGTTGGGCACGAATATTAAGAGTGGGATGGAGTCCACCAAAAAGGTGGTAGTTGGGGTATTTTAATTGATTAAATTGTTGTAAAGGTGGTAGTTGAGGTATTGTAATTTGTAAGGAGTAAAAGTGGGGGTATTTTGGTAATTATTTATGTAAACATGGGGTATTCAGGTAACAAATCATGACTAAAAATAGAAATGAGACATTTTGGGTGAATTTACCCAATAAGAAAATGGGACAATAATTGTGAATTGGAGGGAGTATATTCCAAGAAAATTTAAAATATCAAATCTAATTGTGACATACTACTCATATATATTAGGGAATAAGTTGATGTTAATTTTGGTAAAAAATTAGGCTATATGGAAAATCAGTTTGAGAATGATATGTGAAATTTTAATAAAATAAAATCTAATGTTAATTTTATTGAAATGTACGTAGCTGAAAGTGAATCTGTGATGGCCAAAATAAAACAACCAATCGACGAAGGAGGAGTAGCCTTGGCAATTAACCTTGTACCGGGAGAATATTCATCAAATATGATCAAATTATTGATAGAGAAAGGAAGTTGTGTAACATGTTGGGCTGATGCAAAAGGTATGACTCCTCTTCATGCAGCAGCTTCACTTAGCCCACCTTATAATTTAGAAGTCATACGGTCTATACTTTACCATTGCCCGCAATCTGCCGAGGTGTGCGACAAGGCTGGCAAATCTATCTTACACCTTTTGATTTGTAAGCTTCCTAGCTACCAAGAGGGCAAGAATTTGCTTAAATTAAAGGAAATTTATGCCTTAAGAAATCATCAGGATCATCAAGGAAACACACCTTTACACCTTGCTGCACGAAATATGGATATTCAAATGGTTCGAGTTTTATTGGAATCTTCGGTCAAACTTAGTATTAAAAACATGGAGGGACTCTCGGTAGCTTCTTTTATTCAACAGCAAAAGCTCCTTCAGGTAACTTTAATTAAATCAGGAAAGTTTTTGAACATTTTCGATTGCATAGGGGCTCGAAAATCTTGGGCCCTTATAATATTAAATTTTGTGGTGTATGTTATATGTTCAATGTTTCCTTTGTTTCAACAATCATTGCAGTTGCTAAGGAAAAGAAAAATGACATGGGCAGAATCAGAAGCAGCTGATAAAAACAATATACCCATTTTGAGAGATAGAATGAGCAAGTTAGGAAATTTAGATTTCCTACACTCACAAGATTCCCAAGGAAGAAATGTCTTACATAAATTAATGCACATAAAAAAAGAATCTCATATAATATATGATGACTTTGTAGACTTTATCCAACAAGTTGTAGTAAGCATTCCAGAACTCATTTGTCAAACAGACCATAATGGTGATACTCCTGTACATGTCCTTGTTCGAAATAATTCTGAAACCAAAATTTATATAGCAAAATCCTCTCCAAATAAAAATGATAGCCCAGATTATGAATTATCACCACTATGGATATCAAGATTGTTGTCATTGTTACTAAAATTATGCGGTCAATGTATCCCTAAAGTTAAAGGTACAATAACGACACCGTGGTTGGTGCAAAATTCCAAGGGAAATACTCCTCTTCATGAAGCAATCATGGCAAATAATAATAATTTGATGGTAAAATTGTTGAACTTCGATAAAGGATCGGCTAGGATAGCCAACAATAGCAAAGAGACACCACTTCATTTGATGGCTCGATTTAACAATAGTAAGTGTTTCAACTATGCCATAATATCTTTTTTTAATAACGTCATTATTTTTTTTTTCTTTCGACAGCAGATAAGGTTACGCATATTCAATTTTTAAAAATTCGATCCATGTACACTTAGTATATATATTTATGCTTAGATTCCTTGGAACCATTCCTGAAAGAAGAAATAGAGTCAATGGTGAAGGCAAATGTTGCAGCAACCTTTTGGCTAGACGAAGATGGCCTAACTCCCTTGCTAAGAGCAACTCATACAGGCGATCTTTCTATGGTTGTACACATGTGCAGAATTACTCCAGATTCAGTTGAGAATTGCAATGCAAATGGTCAGTCGTTTTGGCATCTACTCGTAAATCATCCATCAGATTACTATGTGAAACTCCTCCTTAAAGAACCAAATTTAAGACCACATTTGAAGTCAAAAGACGAAAATGGAAATACCATGCTGCATTTGGCAATTGAAGGCAACCGTTTTGACATTGTTAAAGTCTTCTTTGAAGTTTGGGAAAACTCAACCAATAAAAAATGGTTTGTGGATCTTTTAAATATACAAAACAAGGCCGGTAAAACTCCTAGTGATTTAATCGGAGAATCAACATGCATTCCTACCGATGTAAGTAAATATTTTCTTAACATCTTAATTTTTAATCTCAGACTCTGATATATCCCACATCGATAAATTAAAGATGGTGTGCTTACTTTATAAGTTATTGGAGTCCTTCTTCCCATTGCCAATGGTTTTGGCCAGATAATATATATCTCTTTGGCCAGACAGTAATAATAAGTCTAGCTCAATTTAACATGTCTAATATACGAAACAACTCAATTTTTTTGTTGCCTTTTCTCTCACTACATACGAATTAATAAAGTAACATTTTACGACGTATAACTGACACATACAGGTTGAAAAATACATCAAGAATAAAAAGGAAATGCGTGGTGCTCGTAGCATGTGGCGCATACCTACAATACAATTGACAAACTACGTAAGCACGATGGGAATAATAGCCGCACTTATCACTACAATAACATTCACAACCGCATTTGCAGTCCCGGGTGGCCTATTCCAAGACAAAGGGACACCAATATTCCTTAAAAAGGCAGCATTTCAAGTGTTCATGATCTCAAATGTGGTAGCAATGTGCTTATCAATGATAGTATTATTTTGTCTCCTTTTAATTTGGATCTTGCCAGTCGAAGAGCGACACAATTCAATGATGATACTAGATTTCAGCATATCATTGCTACTAGCATCTTTTTTCGCGACTCTACTAACATTCATGACGGGCTTGTATGCAGTCATGTATCCGATCAAACCTTGGATTGCGTACGTAGCTTTGGGTCTTTGCTCTTTGATAATGCTGTTTGCTCAAAAAATCTTTGTCCTTAAAGTGTTGGTTCCTTTTGGAAAACTGTTAAGTGTTTTCATGTGGAGGTTGCGGGATTTTACTACTAAATTATGTACAAAACTCGGTGCTTGTTATTGCATAGTCTCAACACAAGGTCGCACTGCAAGTAATTGTTTGCCCATCAATGTGTAGAAAACTTTACTCCATCTACCTTAATAATATCTATTAATTTGTGTAAGAATATTTGAAGAAAAATAAATATATTGGGATTAATTAATTAAATTGTTGTGCCAAGTTCTTGTTTGTAAGTTGTAGACAAATTTAATATTGATGTCTATTGTTAATGTTTTGAATTAAATAAAATGTTTTGTTTATAATAGGGCATGTGTATTATTTGGAAATGAAAGGAGAGGTTGATGAGCAAATTTTAATTAACCGCAAGCGCACGGTGTACGCGTAGTGCGGGTCGAACACAAGGAGGCGAGATAATTCTAAGTTGTATGTTTTATGACTACAAGACACGGGGTAAACAAATAAAATGGGTTTTGTATCTATCCTAGGGTGCAAGAAATTAAAGCAAGTATAAAAATGGTTATAAAACAAGATATGATAAACACTAGAGCGTCGGGCATCACCTAATTCTAACATGGAATTCAATTACTCTCATGATTGTATGGAATTAAGACATTAACATAATCGAACGTGATCTAATTAATCTCAAGCTTCCGCTTTATTGATTAATATCGATTTAAGGCCAACTAGTATTAATCCTCAAACTTTCGTTTTATTGGTTAATACAAGAAGGAAATTAACTTAAATATATCTCAATCCTAAATTAATCATAATCTCAAACTTCCGTTTTATTGAAAGGGTTAATAAAGATATTTAAATCAAGATTCATTAAGCATAGGTTCAATCATAGGCTCAAAACACACACAATCAATCAATAAAATGTCAATCCATGCTTCGAATTAGGGATTTTACCCTAACCCTAGATAATAAAACTACTCACTATGCATATTAATGGAAAACATAAAGCAATTGATGAACAAGAACGAAGAACAAAATGATAACGCAAGAAAACTTACAAGTCTGGAAGATAACATAAACTAGATATAAGAAATCCAAATGCAACAATGAATTCTTCAAGGAAAGCTTCGAAAGTCCAAAAATACGGTGCCGGAATTGAAATTACAATAATGAAAGTGCGGGAATTGAAATTACAATAATGAAAGTGCAAGAAAATTGAAATAAAACTAAAAGGAAATGCAGAAATAAAAATGGTCTAAGACAGAAAATAATAATAGTAACCGCCATTATATAAGGAGTCTTAGGCTATTTCTCCAAGTGAGCAACGATCTCTTCACATATTTTGAGGGGTCTTAGGCTATTTCTCCAAGCCTTCACCCTCTTATCACCCCGGGATCTAACAAAAACTCCAATTTTGCCTCGAAATCCATACAAAACACAATGTAAAGTTCATGAGACAAAATTATCACAAATCACTAAAAACCAACCCTAAAACCCACTAAAACTACATATAAGGAGCGTAAAATTAACACGGATAAGTGCAAATAATTGCACTTATCAAAGGTGTATCACAAAATGAAGTTGATGTTAGTGTTTATGATGTAACTTAGTGTAGGAGCCAAATATGAAGCAAAATTGTTAAAATCAGGATTCTACTTAGAATTAGAGCAGTTCAAAAGCGAGCCGACCCGAAAGCCCAAACCGAAATAAACCGACCAGAAAATGTGTTCCTTTTTAGGTCTATCAAACCGACAATACCCGAACCGATTGACAACCGAAAATGGGAAACCTGAACCCGAACTATAACCGATTTTTTGTAACCAACACATAACCGTTAACCGAGATTACCCGAACCTAAAACTGATCGACCCGAGTCAAATCCGACCCGAATCATGCTCGAAACCGAACTCGATCCGGCTAAAACCGACTTAACCCGAACAAATCTTAGATCGAATCGCTTTAAACCTGAACCAATTTTTAACATATAAGTATGATAGACTAATATTCAATTATCTTATTAGTTTTTTTTTTTGAAGATGGTTTCATATATTTAGAGTTAACAATCACGGTCAATGTTTATTTAACTATTTTTAATCGTATTAGATGAAAATTGATAGAACTTTATCATTTTAATTTTCGGTCAAACAAGTAAAAGTATAACAAAGTAATAATAATCGCTAATTGATTTGCCTTTTAACTACTTTGCTTTATGTAAAGAGAATCTTGTCATCAATTAACACAACTTAATTTAATATTGACTCGATCCTAACAACTTAATTTGATATTGACTCGATCGATAGTAATTTGTAAAACGTAGTCGAATTATGTTTTTTTTAAAAACCAAACCTGATCAGTACCCGACAAAACCGAATACAACCCGACATTGATTAACACTCGACACTAACTTCAGCCCGACACTGATTAACACTCGACACGAACTTCAACCGGCACTGAACCAATGCTAACCCGATAGCTCGAATAACCGATCTTCAACCGAACCGTGACCAACCGACCCGACTTGATAGTGAATCGACGTAACAAGTAACCGAAAAATAATCAATCCGAGATACAATCGAATCGAATGACACCCGTTCGAAACCGACCCAATTACCAGAATGAACACCTCTACGTAGAATCGTTTACACAGTTAGAAGCGAAAAATTCTGCAAATAAACTTAAATATTTAAAAATATATAGTATCTTATCATTATCTTCCATTTTAAAAGTCCAAATTTACGAATTAACGTTTCTTTGACTTTATTTTTAAGAATGTAAAGAAAACTTTTTAATAATTAGTTTAAATCTTTAAACCGATTAAAAAATTTATTTTTTAAATGTTTTCATGATAATATATTAGAAATTTATTTATATAAGTGAAGGAGATTAGTGAAAGCTGGTACATAAAAGAATTAATAATAATTAATACTAAATTAGTGGAATCGGATCGTTAAATCGTAGGATCGTAGAATCGTGTTATGATTCTACATCTAAAAATTTTATTCCAACTAGAATCGTAAGATTCTAGCTACGATTCAAATCGCTCACTTGTTTTTAGATTATAAAATCGTAGAATATTATATCAGAATCGCGATTTCAAAATTATAAAAGTGTGTTTTAATTATGTAGACATAACGATTTACACTACAATATAAGCACTACATAAAGTAGCATTGTGAAGGAACAAGTGTGTTTTTATTATGAGAAGTGATTTCAGAATTATAAAGTAGTAGGATTGCCAATATTCTAAAATCAATGGTACCCCTAAATTTTTTCACTTTATCATTGGTACCTCAGAGTTTTTTCGATTATCAATGGTACCATCATGTTATTGAGTGTTTTACAACCGTAACATTTTTTAATTTTTTCCGTCCAAAATCTTCCAAAACCGTAACATTTAATTTGATTTTTTTTTTTTTGATTTTTCACCAAACAACTTACATCTGAAAAACCGGATTCTCTACAAGCCAATCAATTGAATTGAACATAACTAACACATCTATAATTTTCCCAAAAAAAAAAAATAAAAATAACACATCTATCATAAAATTTGGGAAATTATCAATGGTTCCCTGAGTTTTTGCACTTTATCACTGGTATTCCTGATTTTTTTCGATTATCAATGGTACCAATACCATTATGTTATTAAGTGTTTTACAACCGTAATATTTTTCAAAATTTTCCATCCAAAATCGCCCAAAACCGTAACAATTTTGACTAAGTTTTTTTTTCAAAGTTAATAACTGCGAACATACCCAACCTTAAGCTCGGACATAGAGACACTTATTTTTAAAACTAAGTTTACCCGAAACTTTTTTTTTTTAAATTGATTATTTGTTTCAAATTTTTAAGATATTTCAATTTCAACGGTCAGGGCTCCACCACTCTTTCTTATCCTGTTCTATCTCCAAAACATCGTTAAGAATAAACAAAATTGCAGAATTCTGCAAATCCCCACAATTTATTCATTCAATTAAATTCTTTAATGGCTTGTGTACCAAACCCTGTCTCATTAATTTCTCAAACAACAAAAATGAAATCATCCTTTAGCATGAGCACCACTACAAAGGCTATGGCTAAACAGATTTACTTTAATCATGACGGTTCTGTCACTAAGAAACTTCAGGTTTTCATTTTCCCCAATTTTATATTTCTACCTTCTCTATAATTTGTGGGTTTTTGATTTTGTTGTGGATATTTGTAGGCAGGGGTGGATCTAGTGGGAGATTTGTTGGGAGTAACATTGGGTCCCAAAGGAAGAAATGTGGTTTTGCCCAACAAGTATGGACCTCCAAGAATTGTCAATGATGGTGAGACTGTTCTCAAAGAGGTTAATTACTTTTTTGCTTCCAATTTTTTCTTCATTTAGCAACCTTTTTATTCATCACTTCAATTCTATTGCTGGTAATGGTATATTATAGAATGATCTTTTTATAATTTCTAAATATGGGTAGATAAAAAAAATGGAAGTTGTAATAGTGGATTGAATTGGGTGACATTTGTAGCTTTTCAACTAGGGGTGAGGGTAATGTATTCCATGCATGAATTAGTACTTAGTAGTAGTACTTCAAATTATAAGCCTAAGTTCTGAAAAAAATCAGGGATAGCAATACATACATCTAGTGAAAAAATGCAGGTGAAATATTTTTCAAGTATTATGATAGAATATACTCCCTCCAATTCACTATAATTATTCCATTTCCTTATATGGTCAGTTTACCTCAATTGTCCCCTCTCCATTTTAAGCCATAGATTTTTTTACCAAATTGTCTTCATGAACTATTTATAATTACATAAATGTCCTCAGTAATAGGTATGGTGGATTGAAATTTGAAGGTTATATTATGTCAAAATACCATATGAGAGTACCACTTTATCTTGTCTCCTTATTTCTTAACTCTTGTGCCCAATCCAAACAGGACACTTACAGTGAATTAGAGGGAATATAACATATAGTGATACAACCACAAACTTAAGGTTTTGAATGAATCTTGTTTCTTGACATGTATTTGAAGTCAATGTGACAAAAAGGTAATTGGTTTGAATCTCACCCACACCTCATATTTCAAGTGGATTAATATTTAGCGCCATAACGAGGAAAGCATGTGTTGCATTCATACTTCTAAACCTAAGGGTTGTTGTGTGAAGGGGCGTTATAGAATATATTACATGTCCTGGGGTTACAACCGTAAGCCTAAGTTTTTAGTTGAGTCGGTCTCTTAACATACTAACCTGAGAAGAGTTGTTATAATCTAAAGGGATTACTATCTAATTAGAAAGTAACTTTTTTAATTTTTTGTTCTTAATTTGTAATGTTATAGATTGAGCTGGAAGATCCTCTAGAGAATGTTGGGGTGAAGTTGGTAAGACAAGCTGGTGCTAAAACTAATGATCTTGCTGGTGATGGCTCGACAACATCGATAGTTCTTGCTCGTGGCCTTATTGATGAGGGTGTGAAGGTAATCATATTTTAATCCAAAAGGGTGAATGTCTTAAGACTTGTTCCTTATAGATAAGGGCTCACACTGCTGTATAGGACCTCGGTAATTTATACTAAAGGTGCATATCTTAAGGTCACTGCAGCAGGCAGGAATCCTATCCAAATCTCACGTGGAATCGAGAAGACAGCAAAAGCTCTTGTTTCGCAGCTGCAACTAATGTCTAGAGAGGTATTTAGTGTGTAAAGAAAGAAACGCAGATGTAAGTTATCGTTTTTGATTATATTTTGATGTGCGAATAATGCAGATTGAAGAGCGAGAAATTGCAGATGTGGCTGCTGTTAGTGCAGGAAATGATTATGCAGTAGGCAATATGATTGCTGAAGCTCTTGAAAAGGTCGGTAAAAAGGGTGTTGTAAGAATTGAGAGAGGAACTAGCACGGAAAATAGACTGCAGGTTGTAGAAGGAATGCAGTTTGATAGAGGGTTCTTGTCCCCTTACTTTGTTACTGATCGAAGAAGGATGACTGTAGAGTATGACAATTGCAAGGTAGATATTTTGTTTACCATATACCAAATCTGTTAAGACTTAAGAATATATTTGTATAACAAATATGGGGCTTCAACCATCATCTTAAGATTTTGGTTGAGTTGGTTACTTGACATGGTATTAGAGAGGCAAAAGGTCAGAGATTTGAATCTCATCGACCCATCATTTATAGTGGAATAGTTAGGTCCAATCAGAGTGTTTGTGCTGCATCCACACCTCTAGCCAAAGGGCCGTTGTGTGAGGGAACATGTTAGAATATTCTTCGTTCACTTTTTTTACTTGCACCCAAGGACAATTGCACAAGTATGAAGGCAGTGGTGGATATGTTATAGGAAAATGTCAAAATTTTCCTTGCTTATGATGGGATTAAGAGTTGGGGCATTAAAATAGATAAATTAAAGTTTATATGTGAAAAGTGTGATTAGTTTTGTTTGATAGTGGAGAAAATCAATATTGCCCTTGTTTAAAGGTTATATGGCGAGCCACACAAATAGAGTTAAGTTGGTAATAAAGTAATTTTTTTACCATAAATGTAAGGGTGCAAGTAATAAAGAATTCCCAAATAAGGAAAATGGTGCAAGTATAAAAAAGCAAAGTAAGTATAACATATCCTAAAGACTTTAACTATCAGCTTAAGCTTTTGGTTTAAGTTGGTTCCTAGACAAATTTTCTATTCTTTTTTTCTAGATAGTAAATCAATGAGTGAATTGCAGGTGTTGTTAGTTGACAAAAAGATAACTCATCCTAAGGAGGTGTTTAAGATGTTGGAAAACGCAGTTAAAGGAGATTTTCCGATCTTGATAATTGCGGAGGGCATAGAGCAGGAAGCAATGGCCCCAATAATCAGGAACAAACTGAAGGGTGCTCTTAAAGCTGTTGCAATCAAGGCGCCTGCGTTTGGTGAACGTAAAAGTCACTGCTTAGATGACATTGCTATCTTAACGGGAGGTAGTTAATTAAACCGTTCACTCTAGTGATACCCTAAAGCACATCCATGAGCCAATTTGAGTATTACTCTTATGACTGTGCAGGAACTGTAGTCAGAGATGAAATAGGCCTTAATCTAGAAAAGATCGGAATGGATGTATTAGGGTCTGCCACGAAAGTCGTAGTGACCAACAAATCTACTTTGATTGTAACTGATGGAAGTACAAGACAAGCCGTTGAACACAGAATAACTGAACTTAAAGCATATGCTGAGGTAAGGTTTCAAGTTTCCCTAGGAGATACGTAGCTGAAATTTTCGACATCCTCGTCTGATGTTAAAGGTCGAGCTTATTTCCTGATATTTGTTGTTTATATGCTATTACTTCTTTGTAGAATGTTGAAGGTGATTTTCAAAAGAATATAATTCATGAGAGAATAGCGAGGTTATCTGGGGGTATCGCTATCATTGAGGTAAAGACTAGTTTCGCTATTGGTGATAAAAGATACACATGTTGTGAACGAATTGTGAAAAGGAATGGATATTTGCAGGTAGGAGCTCCAACACAGATCGAGCTCAAGGATAAACATCTAAGGATTCAAGATGCATTGAATGCAGCTAAGGTACTTTGCTGTTGATCAATTACATATTTGTCGAGCTCAATGATAACCGTATGTACCTTAATATATCAATTCTTAGAACATCAAAGGTTGTAAAGATATTGCCCGAGTAATCTTTGATCCGTCTGAAAAACAAATTAAGTTTTGTGTTTTTGTTCCTCAATTAGTGAATAATTTGCAAATTACGGCCTTTAAGTTTTGGACTTTTGCAAATTACAGCATTCATGTTTATTTCTTGCAAATTACAACCACAAAAATAACAAAGTCTACAGCATTCAGGCCAAATCACAGAATTTCGACTAATTAAACTAAAGTTCCAACCACCAAAATGGTCGAATTCTGTTATTTGGCTTGAACGTCGTAGACTTTAATACTTTGGTGGCCATAAAAAAATAAACATTGAAGCTGTAATTTGCAAAAGTGTTAAACTTTAAGGTTGTAATTCATAAATAATTCTAAATTAGTTTATTGTTTCTAAACTTAATGACACTTTGCAGGCGGCTGTTGAAGAAGGTGTTGTCGTTGGTGGTGGATGTACCCTTTTACGACTATCATTGAAGGTTGATGAAATCAAAGAACAGCTTGATAATGAAGAGCAAAAGGTAATGCAGCATACTGTTTCTTCGTTTATTCGATCCTCACTTTTTCACTCAAAATTTGGGTTTGTAGGAGCATTCTTTTCGAACATCAGCTGAAATCTACATTCTTCTGCAGGTTGGAGCAGAGATCTTCAGACGGGCTTTGACTTACCCAATAAGAAAGATTGCGGAAAATGCAGGTGTTAGTGGCAGTGTAGTTGTACAAAAGGTTCTGCATATAATTATGCAGTTATTTGCTATATGTAAAATTTGTTCCCTTAAATTCTTCAATTAACTCCACATTTTTTATCGGTCGCAGGTTCTTAGTAATGATAACCTGAGATACGGGTACAATGCTGCAAGTGATTGCTATCAAGATCTAATGGAGGTTGGGATTATTGATCCTACAAAGGTATAGCGAGTTTCATTCCGCTATAGAACAATCAACAATGTTTATCTATGTATTAAAACGATATTTGATACTTCAAAACAATCACAAAATATGTATTTCGCACTACAAAATGATCTTCGTCTTTTACATGTTATTTAAGTGTCGAAAAACTGTTCAATATTGACATTTCTTTCTCACAAATGCGGGTAGGTGATCAGGTGTTGCTTGGAGCATGCAGCTTCTGTTGCAAAGACATTTCTGCTGTCAGATGCTGTTGCTGTTGAAATTCAAGAAAAACAACCATTTCCAAGGAGACCTTCAATGCCATCAATGCCTCCAATGCCTTCAATGCCATCAATGCCTTCTATGCCTTCAATGCCTCCAATGCCATCAAGGCCATCAATGCCATCAATGCCACCAATGCCGTCAAGGCCACCAATGCCCATGTCAGGTAATTTCTTGACATGAACAAGGCGTCCATTTAGATAGAGTCTATAACATATTACAGGGCTTTAACCATCAATTTAAACTTTTGGTTGAGTTAGTTCCTTGATATATTATCAGAAGCTAACGTGACAAGAAGGTCATATATAAAGAAAGTTTGTTATACATCCACACTTCTAGCCCAATTGACAGTTATGTGGAGGCCCAGTAGAATTTTGAGTTTCAACCACCGGATTAAGCTTTTGATTGAGTTGGTTTCTTTAACACATTCCACTTGAAATTTTATACTATTACATTTTCTTATATAGGTATTAGACCTCGAGGCATTTGATGGATCTATATAACACAGAAGCAATTGCTTCATAAAACACGAGACGTGCCTTGGAAAATAGCAGCCTAGCTTGGTTCTGTTCCGAGTTGAATATCATCTTACTGTTCTATTACAGTCTCATTTCAGAGAGCAATGCTGATATGTTTGTCATGAGCTCAGGATCATTAAGGTGCAAATGACTGAATGAGGTTGAACAGGAAGGACTAAGATCAAGGACATTAACCAATTTATTATTCATCCTAAAATCAAAATATTGATGTTTGTACATATTTTTATTGGAAGCATTACATAATTCAAGTGCAACTAGTTTCTTGAGAGACCGCTTCTTTCTTATACGTATCTCAAGCCCAATCCATTAAAGATTAATGTCTACTTACCGTATTTTTAGTGCCTATTTACTTTATCCTTAATGCTTACGTACCGTTATCCTTAATGCATACTTTCAATATCTTGAATGTCTACTTACATCATTCTTAATGTCTATTTATAATATTTTAAAAAATATATAATAGCTTAGCCCAATTAGAGATGATCTCAGTCTAACAAGAATTTGTGATTCAAGTTTGTTGTTGGGAATTGGAATGTACCCTTACAAGTTACAACACAACTTGGCACGATTACAACAAGAGAAACCAATAATAAAGCTTGTGCTTTAGAGAAGATGAATGACAAATGACAATATCTTTGATTGCAGACAAGAAACACAATACAACAATACTCGTTTCCTTTGAGTGTTAGTTCTCCCAACGTACGCTTAACAGATATAATGTAATAACTTTTTTGAAAGAGAAATGAGTATGAAATACCTGTGGTTTTATGGACAACGAAAACTCTACCTACTGATGAAACCTAACACTTCGAAGTTAAAATTAAGATAAACAAAATAAGATTATCTTGTTCTTTTGTATTAATTGGATCACCGAATTAATGTATTTTCTTTTTTCTGATTTAACGTATTTTCTGAAACAATCGAAGTCTGTCTGTTGCATCTGCGAGACTCTGACTTGATGTGTTACACGATTACCTTCTTGGCTGGTAGCAATCCTACCAAAATAGATCATCAAAAAGACATGGAAAGTACAAAATGGAAAAGAGCAAGGCTAGTATAATTGCTATTGCTACTGATAAAGGGCTAATGCACAATGTCTTCTAATCTAGAAGTATTAGTAAAATCAAAATTACAAATAGCTACTACAGTAGCTTTTTCCTCAAAAGTAATTGAAACATTACGCAAACAAGTGAAATTGGAAAGGGAATAGAATGTTCTTATAAAAGACTTTAAAAAGAAATTCCGGAAAGACAAATAAATTGTTAAGAAAGAAGGTTTTACAAATCAATTACACGGGACAGCTTTTGGATTCTGTTGAGTAGAAAATCTCCTTGCTTTATAGTTGCTTGATACAAGGCATTTTTTGCATCCGGGCGGTTTGTCTCCAGAACACCTGCCACCTTATCAATCTTGCAATGCAGCTTCCCCGCGGCAATAAAACGAGACAGCTCCCTGTTAAAAAGAAAGTTTGCAGTTACAGAAATGTTTTTATTGGTAAAGAACATTTGGTTCAAATACAAAAATTGTTTGCTCCAGTACAACAGGGAACTAAAATCAGTTAACCAAACAGATAAGGTAGTATTTCGAATCCTCTTTTGTTCTTCAGCATTTAAAAAAAGAGACGAGAGGTGTCAAGAAGAAGGCCTCAATCCAGCTTAACACGCAAAATAGTTTTCAAAATTCAGACCACTTTTGTCACATAACAAATATTACACCAAGAAACTTCCTCAAACAATTTTGATACTACTATTAAGTAGAGGGAATATTAATGATTATTTGATGTAATTTAACTAGAAAAATCAATTGACATAGCACATGCCATGAAAAATTAACACTAACAGTCACAGACATTCTCAACACCAAATATACCGTAAAAATTTCAACACATGCACATGCAGAATTTGATAAGCCCTCAAATAATATTTCTCTCAAGAATAGTGTTTATCCAAAACAAGTATAAAAGATATGATTACTCACAAGTCAATGAACTCGACTGTTACACCAAAAGCCTTTGCCATGGCCTCAATTGTAACACTCTTGTAAGATTCCAGAAACTGAGAGTAAACAACAGTCCTGACCTCCCTCATGTAGTAACGGAAGTGCCGATGCAAATAGCGGTCAAGTTTTATCTGCTCTGTTAGGCCAGCTGCATATCATAAAAGGAATTTTGATTTAACTAATATCCAATCATATGCAGGCAATGCAGCAACAAACAAACAAAAGACTAATTCTCCGGATATCAATAAAATTGAGTAAATTTGCAACTCTTCCTTCCCATAACAAAATAAAACCATCTTCCGTTTTTTAATTGCCCTTCTGCATAAATGGATCGGCGATTGGAAAACACACTGATACAAAACACATACTTGGCACAAAATAGGATAGTAATGGAAGAGCCAAAACAGGGGGTCAATGGTCAAGAATGCAAGAGAAATCCATCAAGATGACTACTTGCAGAATTCAGATGAGTAATGCAATTAGTAGGCTAACCTATAATATAATTACTCACCAAATGCAGAGAAAAATGACTTGTACTGACAATCATAAAGAGAATTCAGGAACTCAGAAAGGTACGGAATCTTTCCAATTACAGTCAGTATCTCTGGAGCATCCACTACCTGCAACATGTCTATGAGGATTAGTACATAATATAATAAAAATCATAAGCTAACAAGGATAGAAGTAATAAAAGAAACTAACTAAATTACCTTTTGTTTCAAGGAGACTCTATCAAGGGATATAATACTAGTAAGAACAGTGTAGAATATAAAGGTGTCATAAGGAAACAGCTCATAGGTTGTGAAAGTTGAGATGGAGTCCAAGAATAAATTAGCTGCTTTCTTGAAATTCCGGGTGGCCATGCAATACAATCCTTCATACACCTTCAAACGATTCTTTCTTTCCCAATCTCCTCCCTCCTCAAACAAGCTGGAATCAAGAAACATGGCACAATTTAAGAAATAGATGTTTACTGAACCAAAAGCTGAAACAATAATATGTTGAGAGACATGATTGCATGCAGTGACTTACTATTTAGCTTTATCTATGCTTTTGGAAATCAAATCAAAATCCATGTCAAACAAACCAACTTGAAGAGTATAGAAAACCAGATCCATTTTCTGCCCCACTGCAACAGTTTTGGTCTCTGTCAACTTAAGTTGCTCCAATGCTTTATCCTAAATTCAAATATGATATGAGGAAAAAATACAAGTAATTATACAACAGTAGAATTAAGAGCGCTGATATAGCATAACAGTAAAATTATAAGCGCTGAAGAAGTCAGGAACTACAGAATGAAAAGGTTCTTACTTTATCACCAATTTTAATAAAGAACAAAGATTTTGCCAAATGAGCTTCTCGAACTTCACTTTCACCCAAGTTTTCTTCAGCATCAGCAATCCTACAGACATAAACATACTAAATCAATGCACAAAGCATAACCATGGCATCTGTCCTTAGGAGTCTCGAACTTCACGTTCACCCAAGTTTTCTTCACCCAAGAGAAAACACATTAAACAAACAAGCTACTCAACTGCTACTTAACCTTTCCCCACTCAAACGAAGCAAATACATCAACCATTACCATTGGCCACCACCACATATTATAAATGCTATATAACACAGGGCCAGCCATAACCATACAATTGCAATATAGATTACTATTATCAAAAAATAATTATCAAAATAACCAAGCTCATACTATTGATAAAAGTAGAATCATTAGGAATCCTTCACTACATCGCATATCAGAGTACATTTAGCAGACGTCATGTAATTAGATTGTTAGGTGTTAACTAAAAGATTTTTTAGTACTGTTTCCTGCCTAACTGCTTAAACTTTCTCTACACTTGCTGATGTGAATTGATTAGACTTTATCAAAAGGGCAGAACATTGAGAAACTATTGTGACATTGTTATATTTTACAAAAGATTATTCAAACCCAAAACACACCATACGCAACTTTCTACCAGGAAAAAAACGCTATCAAAGTCTACCAGCATTCTGGCAGATCTATGTATCTGCTATCAATTGTACTCAAAGGAAGTAGATCAAACGAGTAGTTGAATAGATGCATAACTGTGAAAGAAAACCTAGAAGCAATGATCCTCATAAGTCTCTTCAACTCAACCTCCAGGGCTTAACCAATTATGATAGAGCCCCAATTTCAGATATTGGAACGATATCTTTGAGTATTATCAATCATTGGATCATTACTTTTTGATATGCAGTTTTTAACATAAAATATGTTACAAAAAAAAACAGCACAAAATAAACTAATCCGCATCAAATTAACCAATCAACAACAATTCGTATAAACCTAGCATAGTTCTCCTATTTATTCATACTTTTTGAAACATTTCCACAAGTTTTAAGCAATTTCAACTCAGCAATGGATTACCGAACCCTAATACCTCAAATTAAAACTATATCAAATCTTAAATAAACAATTGAAAGAAAACTCACTTTTCATCGAGCTTCTTAAGTTCATCGTCTATGCTTTGTCGCATTGAATCCAAAACCGATTGATCCAAATCCAAAACTCCATTAGTTGCTAGGGTTTCGTACAGAAACGCCATAGCTGCAATACAATTGAAGCAGTAAACACAATAAATCAATAATAATTGAGAGCAAAAAAGCAAGAAATTAGGTATTGATTCGAAAGAGAACTTACAGTCAGATTTGGCGGAGGATAATACATCATCTTTGAGTTGAACTTTCTCGATATCTTGCACATCGGGATGAGTTAGAAGAAAGATCTTATTAGCGAGAATGAGATGTTCATTTTGTGAACCATCTTGACCTTCCATGGCTACCGTCACCGAGTATGGAGTTGTCGATTCTGTATGCGTTTGCTTGGAGAATGGGAAAGCAGCGAACCAAGTGAAATTTACGAGTGAATCTGCAGACTCAAGAGAACTTAGGAACCGGGTCGAATAACTCGATTTGAATTGTACACCATATGTATCTCACGGTTTCGTAATAAGTATTAACTCATCTTTTTATTTGTTTATTTTATTACTTTTTGTATGAATTTTAAATTAAATTTTGAGTCTCTAATGTATCATAAGAAATCATTAAATCTATAGAAGTATGTTTTAAAAATTTGAAATTTAGACGAATTTAATAAGACCCCACATCAATATATTATATCTTTAATATTGAAAGGAGTATATTTAATGTGTAAACTAAGGTAAATAAAATTTAACGATACATATAGTTATTTTCAAGAAGTTAACATATTTTATAGCAATTCAAAATCAAAACTAGTTAGAAATCGCTTTTTTACCAAACGCTCTTAATTCACACAAACTAATTAGACATCTAAATATCTAACAATTGCAATTGTATATCTACTACATAGACAGCTAACAGTTATCCACACAACTATATTATGCCGAATAAGCTTTTATTATACTCCCTCCTATTCGCTTTACTTGTCCCATTTGATTTTTCAACACTATTCATCAATCATTTGTAAACCCTAGCAATTATTTAAACCAATTACAACATACATACATGATAATATCAACAATTCATTTTAACCAATATACTAACATTGTAAACTATCTTATAAAATTAAAAATGTATATTCTATCATCATTTGTAAACCCAAAACATCAAAACAATATTTTTTAAGAACATATGGGTGTCTTAGATCCACAAGGCGCATGATATGATAATCACAAATTTTTGTTTGTGAGAGACAGTCTCTTTGAGAACGACCGGAACTAAAGCGGGTCCCAAAGGATTGGTTACGGATTATCGGAAAAAAATCCTTCTGATATATAGTGAGGATGTTTACAAATTCTAACTCTAATTGTCAGCAAATCAGCATATGAGTTATCAACATCAACATGCTATTATTATCAGCTTGATCAATAAGGAAGGTCGCCTTCAGGAATATCCCAATTATCATCATCCAACTCATCGACTTCCCTCTTGGGAGTTTCTGTATTATTCTGTTTCGAAACTTTTGGATGCGGCCGCCTGCATATGAAAAGGTTGGACATGTATCAAAATGTGTCTCTCGGAAGAGTAAAATGTAGCTGCAAATCATCATCATCATCAACCCAATATTCCGTTTGTAAATAGGGTTTGGGTGAAGAAAAATGACAGACACTCCATACCCGTACTCCCTTCAAAGAGAGGACTAGAGGAATGCAAATGAAAAATGAAAAACAGCAAAACCCAGTTGAGTAGTTAGGCGTGGCACGCAGTTGTGATGTGTCAAATCTCATCAGACTAATGGATTATGAATGCCAATTAAGAGCAGGGGCGATATACTATTACGACAACAATAACAACATTTCATCGTCACAATGCCATTAAGTGGCTCCCCCTAGGGTGAAATTTGGGGGGGTCGGATATGCGCGACCTCACCTTGTTACACACTTGCAATGACAGTGATCCACTGCATGAATACAGAATACTTAAGAGGTTACCAAGTTTTCTCTTTCATCCTTGTGACAAGGGTTAATATGTTACCGCTTATATAAGGACCATGGTGTAAAAACAAGACCGCATCACATCGCGTCGGCCGCGTTGTAAAGGTTTTTAAAAACATCGAACAGAAATCTCCTGCGTTGTACAGATGTAAAAAAAAAACGCATTTTGGGCCGTATCAAGGGATATCTTTTGGTTTTCACCGATATTTAGGCATTATGATAAACTCATCACTCTGTTACCGCATCTTTCGTTACCGCAATCGCGACAGTTACAACATTTTTACTCTATGATAAGGAGGATGTATTCCAAAATAACTCAAAACGGTGAGTTAGGTGTAGTTGTAACATGCAAAACCAAACAATTTGGATAGGTGTAGTCGTACTTAAGGTGTTCGGGAGTTCTTCGACAATTGGGTGCACTCGCAGATATCAAAACGCATATCTTTAACCGCACATAAACAATTTAGTAAGTTGCAACTCGCAAACATCAAAATTCAAAACTAATATCTTTCGTGCACAAATTGGATATCAAATTACCCGCCAGTACTTACCAAATTGCTTTCTTTTGCACAGTTCAGTTTCAGCAACTATTCACCAAGGTAGGCATGTGATGCTTGATCCCTCCCTAGCTGGTAGTGTACATGGGCTTAAGTGTATATAATCTTTCGACCCACATACTACGATAAGTTTGAAGCACACATCAATAAGATTTTCTCTCTTCTCTGTTCCCTCTCCTTTCTAAGCTTCCTTTTATCAACAAAAAGAGTTTTCTACCTTAAGTCACATAGTTTAACATCAAATGAGTGCAACAAGTTATCAAAAGATTCGATTAAGCTGCTTTCAAGGATGTTTCATTTTACAACCTAAATATTCAGTGTCCTTGCATCATTTCTAAGGAATGAAAGCACATACATTTCTAAGGAACGGAAGCACATACATTTCTAAGGGACGGAAGCGCAAACATTTAAAACGATTATTGTAAGTTGAAGCAATAATCACTAAAGCGAATATTTTATCCACTGAAATCAAAACTTTCAAGTGCACCTTAAGTTTTTGTTTGTCATCAAGCATTAAATAAAATGAGACAAAGGTCTGCTATTTCAGCTTAAGTTTCATACCTTCCTCTGTTTTCGAGAATCGAGTTTTATCTCAGTTAGAACAAGTACAACATTCTGACGCAAAGGTCATGGGTTCAATTCTCACCTAATCCTTCCCTTCCTCACTTCCTCGACCTACCATGTAATTTGAAAAAAAAAAAGACTTCCTAGTGTCTCCATAAAACTAAAGTTACTCCCAAAAACTTACCAAGTTTTCAAATCAGGAACTAACTCACCATATGAAACATCATATTATTCTCACTCATGCTCAATTAATTTACTCAATACAAAAACAACCTTATCGGCATAGTTCAATCCAGTGTAACATAATTCACTGGCTCATTTTCTTTTTAAACTTGGGATTCACCCAAAATGACTAAAAATAGTCTAAAATCGACCATAATTTGTTCTTTCTAATTCACAGGGATATCAGCAATCACGCAAACCTGACCACAAAATAATTCATAAGAATCAACCCCTTCCGACACCCATGAATCCCTTTGTATAATCAAACTTGAGACTAAAAACCCATTAATCTACTAAACCAACAAATACAAACAATGTAATTCAAAAAAAAAAGAAAAAAGCAAATATAAGTCATGGAAGTTCAAAACTTTTGTTAGAGTATACCATCAGCTTAAGCTTTTGGTTAGGAATTGGGATGATTCACATAGTATCAGAGTCAATGTGACAAGAGGTTGCCCTCATTTAAAGTGGAATATTTAACGCCATGTACGAGGAATGAGGAAGACCTGTGTTGCATCCACATTTATAGCCAAAGGCCTCTTGTGTGAGGGGGCGTGTTAGAGATATTGTGCCTCAACGGGCGTGTTAGAGATATTGTGCCTCAACCATCGGCTTAAGCTTTTGGTTGAGATAGTTTCTTGACAACTTTTCACTACAATCATGAATCATGCCCACCTAAACTTTGCATCCTTGATCAAACAAAACCAACATTCAAAAATCAACCAAATTTGTTCGAAAGACAAAAAGATTATAGCTTTTTTAAAAACAAAAGAAAAAAATACCTTCTACGATTTCTCTTAGCAGCTTCACGAGACTTACGTTTCCTTTTATCCTGAGAATTTTCAAACCATCTTCTTCTTTTACACTCTTGAATAACACCAGCTCTCAAAACCTGTCTCCTAAACCTGTTAATCAGCTTCTCTTCTGGTTCATTCTCTTCTACAACAATCTGAACATTGTAAGTACCCATTGATGTTATAAATAACCCATTTTGGTTGTTGGGATTTTTTGAGGTTTGTAGAGAGATTAAAGGACATGAAAGAGGGTATGAAAGGTGGGTTTTTTGGAGAATAGGAAAATGGGTTTTGGTATTTTGGGTTTGTGAGAATATAGAGAAGGTGTTTGAAGATGATGAAGGTGATATTGCCATGGTGGAATGGTTGAACTTTTTTGGACAAGTGAGACTGGAGTGCTAAATTTTGACGGGGTTTTCTGTGGGTTGTAGACCGGAGACTGGAGACTGGAGACCGGATCACTCTTTCCCACCGATTCAATCCGCCGACAAATAATCAAAAGCAAAAACACAAATTATATGGAATAATTCAATTTTTTTTATGATTTTTCTATAATAATTCTATCTATTGATCGACCATAAATAATTTCAATTTGAAAGGTTATTTTTCTAGGGTAAACTCAGCGACCGGATGACTTGTTATGGTAAGTTTTTTTTTAAAAAAAAAAGATAAATTAAAATAATATATCGAAAAAAATGTTAAAAAAATATTCATAAAAAATTGAAGATTTTTTTATTATGACGTAAATTCTCAAATTTTTCTCTAATTTTAATTAATATTCAATTTTTCTGAGAATTACCTACTATAACAGGTCATCAGGTTATCCAAATTTACTCAAAACAAATAGCCCTTAAAGTTAAGATTATTTATGGTTAATCAAAATGAGATTATTATAAGAAAATCATAAAAGATTGGATAATTTTAGGTAATTTTTTCTAATAAAAAATGGGACAATTTTAAATTTTTAATACAATGGGTCCCAAGTTTAGTAGAAGACAAGGTAATTTAATTGAAAATGTCTTTGTTAAAGTACGAGAATGTATAAGAAAGTTCTGCACGATATGTGACACGTAATATCTTGTTGAGATTCCTTTGCTGATTTCATGGGTTGTTTGGTAAAACATGGATATTTATTCGGGTATCAGGTCAGCTTTAGAGTTTAGATGGGTGTGATTGTATTTCGGATCAACTGTTTATCGGATACGTACCGCAACGGGTCATACTTGGGTCGGGTCGGTTAGCAAGGTTCGGTTGAAGATCAGTTATACGAGTTATCGGGTTTGCATCGATTTGACGTCATTTGAAGTTCAAGTCAGGTGTTAATAACAGATAAAAGCTGCTAGTTATTTCTTAATTGATGAACATAGGAAAAATTACCAAGAATAATTCATTCTTTCTTCGATTTTCCTACAATAATCCCAACTATCAATTAACCATGAATAATCCTATGTATCATGTCATTTAACCGGGACCGTTGTTAGTTAACTCACTACCGGTTTGTATCATTTTTAATGAATTCCTTTTTTATTTCTTTACCATTTTACTTGCTGCCTTTTCTCTTTTATTTCTTAATTTACTTTTACTCCTTTCTACCAAATACCCACCATTGAAGAGCACCTCCACTGAAGAAGAACTCAATTAATATTGACGCAGCAGTACTGAAGAAGAATTTTCATTTCTTTTTTGGTGATTAACGCCCACCATTACCCAGCTATCAATGGTAAGGTCAACTGTTGGTATATGGTTTCAGCTACAATGAGTTTAGTTTTAACTACCAATTTCATGTTGTTAGTTCCAAATGCTACTGATTTTAGCTACTGATTTTGTTTTTAGGTTTTAGCAAAAGTCCCCATTTTGTTAGCTACTAATTTTATGTGTAGTTCAAATTTTAACTACTGATTTTTACTAGTTTAGAATGCAATTAGTTAAGTATCATCTAAAATATACTTCCTCCGTTCCATAATACTTGCTACATTTCACTTTTTTACGCAATTCAATGCACAATTTTGATCATTAATATATTAAACTACACTTATTTAAAAATTATAAAAATTTAATTTTATGAAAGTATGCGATTAGACGATTCAAACAAGATCTCACTTGACTATATTTTTATTTACACATTAGTCGCAATATGTAAAATAAGCTTGAACGATGAATAGTGCACAAAAACGAAATGTAGCGAGTATTTCGAAACTGAGGAAGTATGAGATATATATTACAAATGCTACTGGAACATATTGGTTACTTGATACATTATGTAGGACTAGACATAAAATTGGTTGTAATAAGTAAATAAACATAAGTAAGTAAACAAATTTTTTGGGTTTTGATGGTGATGAAGAGATGAAGATAAAATAAGCATGTGAAACAAGTTAAGAAGCTGTAATGTAATGAATGAGAAGATGAAATGCAATGACTAAGTATGACCTAGAACAGCCGGTCATAATTTTTCCAACAACATTCCTGGTCAAATGACATAATAAATAGGATTATTCATGGTTAATTGATAGTTGAGATTATTGTAGGAAAATCGAAGATAGATTGGATTATTCTGGACAATTTTTCCATGAAAATATTCATTTTTCAATTGATCGAGTCAGCATTTCTACTTGGTAAAGAATCGCCGACATTATCAACGGTCTCGTCCGCTTCATTTTTTCAGTGATTTCAATTTTACGTGAATTATAGAGTGAAAATAAAAAATTAACCTAGAGTAGTAAACATAGTTTATTTGAGCATTACTTTAAGGAAAAATTCATTATTAATGTCTAAACTAATATGTTTTTTTTAGTGTGACAAGGAGTAGAGATAAATTCAAGTATAAAAATTCCAGTATATCTTATTTATACATAAAATAGCCCTTCTATTATGTCTTAGTATTAAGGCTTAAGCTCAAAAATAATAGCCTATTAGGATAAGGGGATGCCTCTCTCGTGTTCTCTACATACCCTTTGGGTTCATTTGTAAGTTAAGTGATTTTGACCATATTGGCCAAAATCAAAGACACATCTTCTGTCTCTAAACTAAACACATTGTTATATATTTATACTGACTTGGGCGTTGGAAGCACCTCCCTCGGACCCCGGGGGTGATGGTGTTCCCTGCAGGATCTTGGAGACTACCAGCCTACCGCCACGGATAGGAAAACCCCTCTCTGACCTATTTTGGAGAGCTTTACGGGTACTTTAAAGCATGGACTAAATAGCAATTTCAAGCCTCACCAACAATCTACTACTCATATCATATCACCTTCCACCAAGGTACCCCTCATCAAGTCATCATACTATTTCATTGATTGTATTCGATCAAGAATTAGGTTAATAGAAACATATCCTAATACTACTATTATTTATTATTGAAAATATAAAACTAACATTATTTCTAGTTTTTTCTATTTAGATAATGAATAATGGAGTATTAGAATATGGTTATACTCAGTTATTAAAAAATGAATCATCCAAACAAAAAAAATTCATAGCCCATGTCTGAAATACTCATTTTGGAAACTACAATCACTATAATCTTAGAGCTGCATGTCCAAAACCAATCTGTGCATTCATAGAATCGGCAGTCTTTATAAATGTTGCATCAACACATCACTTTCTTTTTTTTCTTTTCTGTTTTTCTTTATCCACGTAACTAACTTATATATCGGACGAGTTTTTTCAAGCTGACACACCAAACATATTCTTATCATTCATCCCGAACAACTATAATCCTCACTTAAATAAATGTAACATAATTTTATCCGAAACAGTTTGCCGACATTTGTGGGCACAAAGTAGTACAACCATCCTACAGCCTAACAAATAGTCATGGACTCAAGGCAGCATAAGTGGTGCAACTTACTGATGAATCACTTCAAAAATCCCATCCCTGACCCTTTAACAATTAAACACAACTAACCCGCCCCAACTCGACTCGACTCAACTTGGCACTAAATCAGGTCTAATTGTCTATGTATGTACATAAATTTTTTTGGTCGGATGTGATGTGCCGCTTGAGTGTCTGGTATCAACTCCAACATGACTGAATTGAGAACTGTACAGTACAGTATAGCTTCCTATTAACTAGACTTAAAACCCAATCAGCCAAGAAATATACTGTTCGAACCAGGAATTTTGATAACCTCCTTTGACAGATTAGACGGCAATCCGATGCTTTTCTTTTGTGGACTACTTTGAGCAGACTCAAGTGCTCGAGAAGCTTGAAATGACATCTCTGCATGTAGCTGAAGACATGCCATGGCCATCTATGTCCAAAACAGAACGTTAATACAATTGCAAGCAAGTTCATGAACTGTAAAAAACGAGCGTCACTATATCGACCAGTTTGACGAACCATTGTAATTTGTAACTCACCGTATAACACTCTCTGTCAGTGTCTGATTCGGCTATCTGAAAGGCCCATGTACGAACCCATTCAAGAACTCTAGAAACTTCCTTGTTCCCTTCAAGTAAGGCAGATGCTATAAAAGAGGGATGAAGTGCTGTCAAAGAGCATGATACAGCAAACAAGACTGATCTTCTGACAAATGCTTCCTTGTGGTGGCATACCTCTCTGCATGCAAGTAAACCCATTTGTTATGACTAAAAAATACATGCAAAAAGTGTAATAAACCGAGAAATCTCACTGTAGAGAGATATATTTTAAGGCATAGTAGGAAGGCAGTCCGCTCATTACTATGTCACTTGGCCATGTTATGTTACATGTAACTTGAAAAATGCAAATGCTCCCTTTTTCAAATTACTTTGGTATTGTCTATTGTGTGACTGTGTCAACTCCCAACCATAGTGCAAAAGCAAGGCTGAATCTCCGACAGTATCGTAAAGGTTTTTGAGTTTGCCGTGACCGAAATATAGGCCGCATCGACCGTAAAATCATCTTTATTGATAGCAAAATCCGTTTTGCGACTGTAACTGCAATTGTAACCAAAACCGTATTTTTGCACTATGTGTCCCATCATTATTTAATCGACAAGATTTTCAAAATGGAGACAACAAATCGTGATGGGGAAGTAAGCTATTTATTTGATAAAATCATTAAATACCTAGAGCTTAGCATGTCCAGAAGTGGGGGAGCCAAAGCTGAAGCTTCTGGATGCAGAGCAGTGCATTTGATACAAACTCCAAGCATATAAACAAGTTTCCCCAAAACAAGGAAATCCCTTCCAAGTAAATCAACTCCATGGATTTTCTTATCAAAACCTTGCATAGCAGGAAGCATAAACGCTGCGGCATAAAGGGGAAACTTGTTTTGGGACCAGTCAATCTCAGTAGCCTGCAAATTTGCTGGTTTTTGACCCCATCGTCGTGTTTTCCCTTTGATTTCAACAGCTTTTGAAGGAAGTTCTCTCTCGAATCGGCAAGTCAAATTCAGTTGAGAAAAAGGAAGTGAATCTGGAATCTCTTTCCAGGAGCCAGCTCCAGGTGGGCCCTTGCTACTTGGTAAGAACCACGGTTGAGGTTCAGATGCAGAAGATATCAGAGGTTTTGACTGTTTTTTCTGAACAGCCTTAGAAATAGCAAGCTCCTCGGCCGCATCTGTCATTACGTCAAGTATCATGATGCGTTGGCTTACATCCAGATGAGGAGAATATAGAAGTTTGTTCATAACATTGACAGATTCAAAGGGACACATCACAAGCAATGCCACCAACGCCTTCTGCCGTTTTTCTTCAGCTGAGTCTTCCTCTCCTTCTAATACTGTATCAGCACAACGAACTTGCACAAGTGTTCTTACTAAATCACTAGCAACATGCCGAAGTTCTTCAGGTGATGCTCGCACGAGCTTTTCAGCAACCTCAAGAGCACTTTCTACCTGCATCAAGAGAAAGATAGAAGCATAACTATCTGAACATATATATATATATATAGTGTCAAGTTCAGACAGAGTTGTTTCTTTCTTATCATTTTTTAACACGAAGTTAGTTAAAAAATACCTAATACTAATACTAAAATACCTACCATAACTTTCTATCACATATATAACAGTGCCGCTATAATAGCCATCCAGAATAGATTCAGTCATTGGGCAAGTCTTCAAATCCAGATACACATTACCTTATATCTTATACTCACATCCCCTAATCAATACAAACAAAGACAGCGATGGAGAAAAAATACACAATAATTTTTAGGCCCTGATTATTTTACATTTGTTTTTTGAAATAAGGCCTAAAACAAGTAATTAAAACTAAGGATAAATTAATATAAACAAGTAATTATTTAGGGGCCCTGGACACCTTGCACATGCCCAAAAACCACCCTTGGATTAGAATATAATTATAAGATATACAAATTGGGTATAGAAAAACACTTACTCCATCAGGATCATCAGTCTTGCGAAGGGCCCCAACCACATCCACCAACTGAGAGATCCTCCTTTTAAGATCAGTGTCATCATCTGTCAAGTCATAAGGCTGTAAAGATGAGTCACTTGAGGTATCAGAATCTTCACTCATGTTATCATCCAGCTCTTCATCAGAGACAAGGTCATCATTTAATGATGCTGGATCAACAATCTCATCAGGATCAACCAACTTAAACTCAAAAGGATTCTTGTTTCTGGAGTTGGGTTTGATGCCTGTCTCACGGATATCTACATGGCTTAGCTCTTGTGTATGTTCAATACTATTTAACTTTGCCGTGTTCTCCAGGTTTTTAGAGATTCCATTAACAGGAGCCAAAACATCATTTGAGGATGCCAATCCAAACTCCCAGTCTATATTCTCTTCTCTGCAGTTATCATCAAGGTAAAGAGGATTTTCTGGGTCAACTACCTTAGAAAAAACAAGGGCGATACTGCTAGCCATTCGTCTGATCAAGTCATCAGGGTTTTCCAGTCTACCTGTCAGAAAAAAGACAACAAACTCTAAGGTAAGCCTATTCAGGTTGCAACAGAAAATTCATAAGATTCAAGCCATACAGCTAACTCCTTCGAGGATAGAGCGCATAACATCCTTGCTTGAGTCTAGCTCTTCTTTCGACATATTCTCCAGCAACAGTCCTGCTACAGCTGTAACATCTGCAGCTTAGGTTAAGGTAAATCATAGGAAGCAAAATAAATAAAAGAGTGATGGAGTGTTAGCAATACGGGATCATGTAAAACGGATGCTCAAAAATGAGGAAAAATGAGAGCCACAAAATCCGTACAATCCAAGACTTAAATGAACAATCTATTAGTTGTCCAATAAATATAAGCAAGTTATCTATAATCAATCCATCATGAATCATGATTTGCGATTAAGTTTGTATTGTGCTAACTTCCTAAAGAAGTAGTCCCATCAATGGCAGACTATACAAACAATCCAATAACGCTCTCCAAACTCACATTTTAATTTTCCGTTCCCCGGCAATGTCATGCACCATTGATCATACTGTCGTCATAATCCATTTGTACTATAATTATAACAAGAAAGAAAAAAAACAGAAGTAAAAAATAATGAGAAACAGATAGAACAAGGACAAGTACTCAGATATTTTCCAGAAAGGATACGAACTTGTTGCTCCAACGAAGCAGATTGTACAAATTCCCGTTTGGACCACACTTGTATGACACGTTGAACTGCTTCCAACAGAACATGATTGTTTTCACCTTTCTGTAGCTTGCCACCAACAGATGGACAACCAAAAACAGCAAACTGAAGTATCCATCTCAAGCAACGGAGAGGAAATACTTTCGAAAGTAAAAATTTCTCAATAAATATGAGCCTGCGGTGAAATAGATGACAAAAACAAGTGAGCTTGTAGATACCACATCAAATCATCTAAATTCCAACCTCATCTAAATATATATAGTAGAGATATTGCTCTTACCTGACATGTGTTTGATGATGGAATGACCGATGAAACAATATCCATATTATCCAATATGCTTCAATGTCATTTGCACATACAACAACAAGCTGGCGCAGGATTTGCTCAGTCAATTTTTCCACAACATGTGTATCTCTAATGATTTCTATCATCAAGAACCAAAACTGAAAAATGGAATTTGACTTGAAACTGTTCTCAGTTATTACATCCTTCTCGGACAATAATAGTTTTCCTACATGCGTCCGAATTCGGGGGACCATCTCATTTACAAGCAAATCTGCAGTATACAACTCAAGTCAGCACTGAATATGATATTTAGCACTCTGTCCAACTTGAAATGATATGCTTATAAACACCAATATCTACATAATTATATTGTTGATAGGAAACATGAAAACTTCCTGGAAAGTACCAATTTCTGGTTCAGAAATTAAAGCTTCAAGAACTTCTACTCATACTGCAAAACATCGCCAACTCACATCATCACCATATTGTAAAGGTTTTTGAGCATACCGCAAAAGAAATATAGGCCGAGGTAACCGCAAATTTATTGTGAAAGCAGTTTCATTACCATGACCGAAACGGCATTTTTGCACAATGCTTCAAACTACAGAAATTGCGGAAGAAGCTTCCACTAAAGTGCAACTTCATGGGATTATATAGCACCTAAGATATTTTAGCTTGATTGCAGTTTCGCTAAGGTTAAGAAGTTCAGGCACATAGAATCATAAATAAAATGAGCAAACTAGTTCAATAAGATACATTGGGAGGTTTTCAGCTGAAATAAACCTTAGCTAATATCTTTCCTTCCCAATAGAGTATTTCCGTTTTAGCCCTACATGAAGATTATGGACTTTGGTGAGCCCACCCCAAATAAGCATTTAATCAACTGATCACATCAATTCTAGGGCATAGTCATCAACAAAAAAACACAATTCAAAGCAAGAAAGTTAAATAATCCATTAAGTCAGTAGAATTTGTTTTACCAGCCGATCCACGTCGACAAATACGAGTAAACATTTCTGCAACAAAATGGAAGGTCCCATCCACATCAAAGTCACGAAATAGAACTTCTTTAGTATATAAATTCCTGCCTTTTTCTTTTGCACCATCTAGAAGCTGAATAGTGATGCTCTTGAAAAATAAACTTAGAACCTTTGTTAAGAACAAACAAGGATCACAGTAATCTAATCACATATATATAGGGAACATATACTTGAACGGTTACACAAAAACAGAACAATGGTGATTTTGAAAATCTCAATGTTCACATTTTGAAAAGCACCGAATAGCAGAAAGCATGTTTACTTGGATATGAAAGGATACTGAGATGAAAGAGATTTAGGAGCTCCTAGCCGCGCTTTGTCAGGGACAGATGCAAGAAGCTGGGCCACTCTAGAAACTGCCAATTTGACTAAAGAATCCGAGTTATCTTTGGATTCTCGGTGAACACCCATTTCTCGCACCAACTGAAGAGCACCTTCATTTTCTAACAGGCAGAGTTCAACTAATCTGTAAAAATTGGAAAACGGATATTAGGGAAATTCAAAATTGCATCTTATGATCTTAGAGATTACCTCCACAATTACAGGAGAACGACAGAATGCTATGAGAAAAATAACATGAATGAATTACGAATTCAACATCAGCAGTACCAGCTTAGTTACCCACCTTTCAGCATTTGATCTCACAGCATTAGAGTTGTGGTCTAGAGAAGGAATCAAGGCTTGGACAACCTCAATCATGAGACCCTTAACAAAAAAAACATCATAGACCAGCTTTTTTGCTGTAAGAGGGAAGCAAGATAGCCAATTGGAAGCAACATCTGCAAATAATCAAAAGGGGACAAAACTCTAATCATGCACTTGAAATAAGGTAATGGTTGCAATTGCAGTGACAAACATGGTGATGCTTAATGGGGACATACCGCCAAGAATCGGTCAACTGCCTAAAAGGCTAAAACTCAAGTTTTCTACACCTTTACAATTCCGGTTTGAAAATTTTGAAAACATTTTCAATATGGCCGATACGATACAATTACGATGGAACCTTGTTTTTGCACTATAAATCATGTTGTGAATGATGAAAAGCAAGCAAATAAATGTTTCACCTTTGATCAATCTTCTCTAATTTAATCAAGCAACAAAATTTTCCAAGCAATTACAAACTGCATCAACAAATTCACCCTCGCTTAATGTCATTTCACTATTGATAGATTTTATCAAACTAAATAAGTCAATTAGGTTGAATCCTTTTTTTGTACTTCTAGTTACCAAATACCCACTATCAATAAGAACCATTGCATTACATTTAGAAAGATAAAAAAAGCAAAGAAAATACCATGAATCAAAAAGCGAGCCAGTGTAGGAAATGAGACTCCTTTATAGAAAAGTTCCCACAAGTGGTTCCTGTTCTCACTCAAAGACACTACTTCAACTTGATTGAGCTGTTTTCAAACATGAACAAATGCTAAGATCATACTTATGTTTCCCTAAAAGTGGTTAATCAATAATGGTAGCAAATTTGACAGAATCCCAGAACTACCAACAATTATCTTCGAGTATTAATGTTAAATCAACATTTTTACAGTACTAAAAACCCTAAGAATCTAAGGAAAACCCTAATCAACAAGCCAGTATGATAATTACCTGATCCTTGTATCTCTCTGAGATTGCTCCTGTTTAATATACATACAAATACAATATCATTAGTTAACCCACTATTTTCTCCTTTCATTCAATCCTTAAATTCTATACCCAAAAGAAAAACCAATAAAAACAAGTGACAAAACTAACAAGTTCAAAGAAACAGAAAATTCCAAAAACAAAAATTAAAAAAAAAAATTCTATGCTTCAAATCAATGGGTGATTCTAGTACAATAAACTGGGGGACAAGTACAACTTTTCCCAACAAGATTCTAATTCGATTATCAGCTAGCCCTCCCTTCCCTCGACCTACTCTATGATAAAAACAAAATTAAGAGTAAAATTAAAGTTGGGTAATTTATATGAAACCTGAAAGAGAAGAAGAATCAATGGGGAAAATTAGAATGGCAAGGGAATGAAGAGCTAAAATGACTTGGTCGACGTTTTTGGAAGTGGTGATGGATGAAAGAGTGTCGGAAACTTTCTGCAAGATTTGGGTTTGTTCTTCATTCTTCTTCTCTGTTGTCATTTTTACTCTTTCCCCTTCTCCTTCTCCTGCACTTGCTGTTGTCTTCGCCAATTTGGTGTACCACTAGAAACACCCACATCCCAAAATAAAATCCAAGCCTTTATTTTTTTGTCTTTTTTTTTAGCTTTTCCAAACGAATTCTTTCCACGTATAAAGTTTCATCTAACATAACAAACAAGGTATGAGACTTTTTATCTTCAAAAACTATCTTAAAAGTCTCATATAAAGTCTTGTAAAGTTTCATTCCCACATGCCAAACAATTGAGGAAGGCAATGAGACTTTGTCTCAAACAAATGTCTAAGTTTTTGTTTGTTTGAAGGGAATGAGAACAAGAATGAGACTAAAAATGGATAAAGTCTCCAACAAAAATGTCTTAGGGGAGGGTGGGTATTTTGGTCGAGACTTTCATTTTTATATCACCTTCTTTCAAGTCTCTCACATGCCAAATAAATGATGAGATTTTTTTATTCAAAGTAGAGTTTCATCTTAAAAGTCTCATTTAAGTCTCATAAGTCTCATTCTCCTGTGTCAAACACCCCCTTAGTGGAGGAAATCTAAGTAAATAACGGTTATTTGTAAAATTAACAAATTATCCTTAACAAATCACCCTTGTGTAGTGGAATTTGATAGGATGGAAGTTTTGTGAATTTAATTTATTCTTTTTAATTTCATTTATTTACTACTCTTTCGGTTCTCAAATGTTCTTCTCATTTGGAATATTAATTAATATTTTTGACACATATTTAGAAGATAAAATATATCTATGTAAAATCTCGTTAGATTCTTAATGTATACTTTTTTATTATGTATTTTTAATAATTTTTATTATGTGTATTTAGAAATATTAAGGTTTAAAATTTGTATTGAAAATTATACAAAAAAGTAAATGGGAAGAACAAAAAAAAATAAAGGGAATATTATTATAAGTGTGGTAAAAAATCTAAGTAATAGACTCATAGTCAATATATTGTTATGTTTTTAAATATTCGCATCCGATTGTGACATATTGGGTAAAAAAAAATATCACTACGTACAAATTTTGATTTTAAATTTGCAATATATAGAATTCACTTCTAACATTCTGTTTAAATTGAATAATAAAGACCTAGACAACGTATATGTGTTATCATTCTTGTTTTATGATCAATTGTCTTCAATAAGGTTTTATCTTGAATACAAATATTTATTGTTATTTCAGTTTAATTTTTTGACGTTGAATTGCATAATTAATTCTGATAACTATATATTTACTGAACTAATATAAATTCAATGGGTTAATTGATCGCATTGACACGAACCTTCATCAGCGACTCCACCCCCTTGCAGGTACGATGTTATCCCTCCCCCTTCTTTAAATGTGAAAAAGCCCTACTAATTACTTAGTTAATACCAGATTCAATGCAAATAAACAAATTAGCATTTTCTTGATTCGCGGTAAACAAACTCACACTTTGTTTATTTTTTCAAAAATTGACATAATAGATATATATTTACTAAATATAAATTCGTATATTATTGATAGCCATTTTCAAAGCTTTTTTATGATCCATCAATTAGAAATAAACAATAATTAAATTTATTTTCAACAATCATATTAGATATGTGAGTTTATTTAAATAATTAATAGTTGCATTTATTTTCAACAAATTAAAAAAATTTATTTATTTTTTGATAATTTCCCCTCAATAACTTCCTTTCTTTGAACCAGTAAGAAAAACGTATTGAGAAACCCTCGACTGGTTAAGCCCCAGCCGAAAGGCCAACTGAAAGTCCTAATTCCTAAACATACATCTTCACACTCTCCCATGGCGGCAGCAATAGTATCTCCGCCACAAACCCGAAAACTTCCACGGCCAGGCCGTGGAGGCGTAATCGGTCATGGCCTCACCGAAGAAGAAGCCCGTGTTAAAGCTATCGCTGAAATCGTCTCTCAAATGGTAGACCTTTCTAGAAAAGGAGAAACTGTTGATCTTAATCTTATCAAATCTACCGCATGTCGTAAATATGGCCTCGCCCGTGCACCTAAACTCGTTGAGATGATCGCTGCTTTACCAGATTCTGAGCGCGAGGTTCTACTCCCTAAACTCCGTGCTAAGCCCGTCCGAACTGCGTCTGGGATTGCAGTTGTTGCGGTGATGTCTAAACCTCATAGATGCCCTCATATTGCTACTACTGGAAATATATGCGTGTATTGTCCTGGTGGCCCTGATTCTGATTTTGAGTATAGTACTCAGAGTTATACTGGCTATGAACCTACTAGTATGCGTGCTATTCGTGCCAGGTAAGTCTAATTTTCAATTTTAGCTTTCTAAATTGTGTTTTTTGATCTATTCGTTTTGTTGATATTTTTTAAATTATGGATTTTGATTATTCGAGCAGTTTGCATAGTGGGTTTCATTTAGTTTAAGGAAGTTTTGGAATTTAGATTGGATTTTATTGCCTATTGTGCTGGTATATCTACATCTCTGAAATTAGTGGCATTGTGCAAGTCTGCTTGGCAACACATTTGATGTACTATACTTGTACATGAAAAGGTTTTGAAATGTTAAAGGAGGTAACTTTGATGTTTAGGACTGTTTGCCTACTATTTGTAATTGTAGGTAGGAGTTTAAGATTTAATTATTTTGTATTTGAGGATTTGAAATTAAGGAATGAGAGATACTTGATCAGGAATCTAGAATGTTTTGATCTTTGACACTTCATTGGGGATGCTTGTGCTGTAGTATTACACATTTTGATTATTTTTCAGGAAACATTTGAACATTATTCTGACTCCACACTCGAGCAATGTGGCATTTTAATTTTGGACGATGATTAGCAACCTTTGCATACTTTTCAGTACATTCTGGCCTAAAAAGTGAAACGCGTCGCTGAGTACGGGACGCCCCTACAAAAATTGATTTTGGTTCATGATTATGGGATGTGACCAAGTTATACAGATTTGGTTTACAACAACTGTGCATGTCTTATCAGGTCAACCTAGGTCTTTCTAAATATTATGCCATGCCCTACAAAAACCTATTTTATTCGGTTTATGTGAACTTTTCATTTCTTTAAGGACCTGTTTACTTCTATAGGGAGGAGTGTCCTGCTTGTGGCAATTGAATATTGGTAGCATGATCATTGCTACTTAATTGTGAATGATTTTCAGCTGAGATTACTATGACTATGGTTTGTGACAGCCACAATCTATACTTGTTGCCCCTGAAAGCAATTTTGTCTCTGTTATTGACATGGAAGATTTAATTCCCTAAATTGAGTCCCTAGAAGACAGGAAAGGATCTAGTTCTTCATTTGGTGAAATTGCTAGACCGTTAGATATATATTAGGACCTTGTCAATTAGACTTTCCATTACGCCCTTGTGAAGAAACGGGATTGATTAATGCATGTTTCTTGTTTTGGTGCAAGTTATGACAGCTCAAGGTAGCTAATAGCCTATTCCTAGTGATTAGATAAACTTGTCACTAGTATAATTAATGTATGTCTCTTTTATTGTCAGGGCAATAATTGTCTGGCTCTTGCTGATCCAATCATGAAGTATTAGTCTTTTAGAACTGATGATGTGCGATGACTGTATAATGATTAAGTACTGCATCACTTAGCAATTGTTTTGATTTTTGTGTGGTTTCAGGTATAACCCTTATGTCCAGGCCAGAAGTAGAATTGATCAGCTTAAGCGGTTGGGCCACAGTGTTGATAAGGTTGAGTTCATTTTGATGGGTGGTACATTTATGTCACTTCCGGCAGAATATCGTGATTACTTCATAAGGAACCTGCACGATGCCTTATCTGGACACACATCTGCGAATGTTGAAGAAGCTGTAGCCTACTCTGAACACAGTGCAATAAAGTGTATTGGAATGACTATCGAAACGTAAGATATCATTTCAATTAAGTAATCAGAATTTTGCTTCTTGTTTGCTTAGTTTTTTTGCTCATCTCGAATATTTCCATGATCAAGGATGCAAGTTCTTCTCTTATACTTTTTTTAATTGAAATGATAGATCAAATTCACTTATGCGGTGAGATGTGATTTGAATTCAACTCGCATACCGATTAGAAACGTTAAAGATTGAACTTTGATAAACTTAGAGGACGAAGAGGTAGCTCAAAAACAACCTAGATAACATGAGTGAAGAATGACATGAAAATTTGATAATATATGTATATTAGTATTAGATAGGAATGAAGATGCATTAGATTTGATTTTTTAGTTGCAAGTTAGTATTTGATAGGTGTACGTAAAATATAACATTTGTTACGGGAGATGTCACACATTGATTTGTTTTGGTTCATGTAGTCAACTTCATATTCGGATTAAGGATTCAATATTGATGTATCTAGCAATGCAAAAACTTTCATGATACTTGTAAAAGGATTTTGTTTTTAAATCTTGAATGTTTAGCCTCTTTTTGCTTTATGTACTACCTGAATATGTGTGTTGATCATTTCAGGAGACCAGACTATTGCCTTGGCCCACATTTGCGGCAGATGCTATCTTATGGTTGCACACGATTGGAAATTGGTGTTCAAAGCACATATGAGGATGTTGCCCGGGACTCAAATAGAGGTCATACCGTAGCTGCCGTAGCTGACTGTTTTTCCTTGGCAAAGGATGCTGGTTTTAAGGTACTTCTTTTGGTCCTGCATCTCAAATCTGGATTTTCTAAAATGTGATGCTTGGCATTGTTTGTCATACAATCAGGTTGAACGTCAACTTTGACACATTACCACTAAAGTGGGTATACTTATTTGTATTGACCATAGCATGAAATCATAAAACTGTGGTATACTGAAGTTGTATAGTGTTACGTCCGGTTCCTTGCTTAAGTGTTGAATTTGTTCGTGTTCTTGAGTTGTGACATCAAGAATTGGTTTCATGTTTTTGATGGTGTTACTTTGTTGAAAATTGATGTCTGTTAATTTGATGTTTGTTTGAAGTTATCAGAATATATCAGCTTTATGTTCGATTCTCAGACTTATGCGTTTTTTTTTTCTCAGGTTGTTGCTCATATGATGCCTGATCTTCCAAACGTCGGGGTTGAGAGGGATATGGAAAGTTTCAAGGAATTCTTTGAAAGTCCTGCTTTTAGAGCTGATGGACTCAAGATATACCCTACTCTTGTAATTCGTGGAACTGGGCTATATGAGCTTTGGAAAACTGGCAGGTAGTTCATTTATTCCACTTTTGCTCTAATAGTACACCTTTAAGGGTTTAAGATCAATATGAACTGGGCTATATGAGCTTTGGAAAACTGGCAGGTAGTTCATTTATTCCACTTTTGCTCTAATAGTACACCTTTAAGGGTTTAAGATCAATATTATAAAGCTTGACTAGGAGTACCTAAGGTGCCCTTATATGACTAGGCGAGGTGCATCTTTAAGGCGAGCTCTTAAGAGTGCTTTATAGCACCTAGAGGTAGTGCCTTAGAGCTCCTTTTGGTGTTAGGCTTGAAAGTTCATTTGATGCGTGCACCCACCACATGTTTTCTTAGCTCTTCTTAAATTCTCTGTTCTTTTTCTTTATTTCTCTTCTTTTATGTTTATTGTGTTTTTTGAGTGTGGTTTTTCCTGAATAATAGTGCACCGTGTACCCAAAGGTAGCACCTTAGTGTTGTGCCTAGGCTCTGAGGACTCTTAGCATCATTAGGCGTCTCATGTCTTTTGCAACTTATCCTTTAAATCCCCGTGTTTCATGGAGTAGTGTATTTATGCAAGCATTAGATGAGAAATGAAAATCATGTGTCAATCACGAGTTGACGACCAGCTCTGACTGTGGTATTGCTAAATGTATAACATTTATGTTTGAAAACCAATCAAGTGATGGGAGAGAGGATGAGTAGACATAACGGCAAGTTGCTTAAGTGGTGAGCTGGTGGCCACTTGGCGTTAGGTTAAGAGTACATTAAGGAGACATAGAATGTGAAGAGTGTTTTGTAGTTGTGAGGAGGAAGAGATGTGGGCAGGAGGCAGAGTGGGGAAATCGAGGTTTAGATGAATGACCCGACAGCTTATGAAGTAACGGATTGGGTTATAATCTATTTCCATATAGAGCTATTTATTTCTGTTTTGGGTCTTGAAATAAAAAACTAGTGAATTACCTTTGTATATTAATGCAGGTATAGAAATTATCCACCTGAACAGCTTGTGGATATCATAGCTAGGGTTTTATCTCTGGTGCCTCCTTGGACACGTGTTTATCGAGTACAGCGTGATATACCTATGCCCTTGGTTACTTCTGGTGTTGAAAAAGGAAATCTTCGTGAATTGGCTTTAGCACGAATGGATGATCTGGGACTTAAATGTCGTGATGTGCGAACTAGAGAAGCTGGGATTCAGGTACATGCTTTCTAGTGATGTCTTATTAATTTAGAAGTCAGAACTGGTAAGGTGAAGTTTTTAATGTTCTGTATTGGCTTTGATGTGTTTAGGACATTCATCACAATATAAAGCCAGAAGAAGTGGAGCTCGTTCGCCGTGATTATACAGCTAACGAGGGCTGGGAGACCTTCCTCTCATACGAAGATACACGACAGGTATTGAATCTTTGATTAGCAATGTTTAAAGCTGTTTGCAATTTACTTGGATTTTGTTGACCTTTTAAATTGGAAGAACCAGAGTTATGCAAGGATTTTGTACTTGCCAGTCAAAACTGTGTTCACTGGAAAAACTTTTTTTGGAATGAGCAAGATACTTTCTATTCTAGTAGTTGCTCACTTTCTTCTACCGATAATTGATATTTGACTTTATATGAATAATTGCTTAAGCTTAAATCTCTAAGCTGTTGTGTAAAATTTGCCGGTCTTTCACATAAATTTAGTCGGTGGCCTTTTGTTTTAGTTTAACAAAATTTAATCAATTTCCACACAGGACATTCTTGTGGGCCTACTCCGTCTTAGGAAATGTGGTAGAAATGTTACATGTCCTGAACTTGTGGGAAAGTGTTCAATTGTTCGTGAACTCCATGTTTATGGAACTGCAGTCCCTGTCCATGGACGCGATGCTGATAAGTTGCAACACCAGGTAATTTACTAAGAAAAATATAACTCTTAGTGGCATACCTAATGTTTGTAATGGGGATTCAAAGTTTATTGAGTTCAAAATAAGTAATAGATGAGATGAGGTTGTTGTGAGCGAAGGAGGGAAGGATACAAGAATTATTGCCCTCATTTTGGGGGTATTATATTACACTTAATGACGCGTTTTGTTGTCAAGTTTTTGATACTAAACAGTGGTAATATGAATGATTGTAGTGTAAACATTCATGAAACGTGTCATTTATTCAAAATTTTTCATTACCACCTTATACCATATTTCGAAATGGTAATGCAATGATGATTTTTGTAAAGAAAATGAGATGATTGAAGTAGAAGAAGTTGACCATTAAACTTGTCAAGATATTTTCCCAACAATATTACACGAAAGTTTCCATTACCATTCCCACTATATAATACCGACAACCAAACAAGCCGTGAGGGGTTTTGGTAGCTACGGCCCTTATTAGAAGGTTACGTATGCCCTTCATCCTCTTTTATACCTTCATCTACCTTCCTTCTCTTTATCTTGTCTTTTTAACCTTAAATGCTTTCATTTCAAATACCCCACGAGTATGAAACCTTGGGCTATGCCTCTGAAGCTGTCCGGGGTTGAATATGCCGCTCATTGTGTTGAATTGCAGAATATATGGATGCTCTACACTGATCCTCTTTTTCATACATATAGGGTTATGGTACATTGCTAATGGAAGAGGCAGAGCGTATCGCTTCCAAGGAGCATAGGTCAACAAAAATTGCAGTGATCTCTGGTGTTGGAACCCGACATTATTACAGAAAACTGGGCTATGAACTCGAGGGACCTTATATGGTGAAGCATCTTGTGTAACAACATTCTAGTAGGCTATAGATGTAGTAGATCAACTAATTAACCATTTGTATATTACGGATTTTGATCCTCATCTGTCATTTTTATTTGCTTTTTTCATTCCCATTTTACTATGTCTAATTGTCTATTATGTCATGTGTGTTTGCTTTGAAAGCAAACATCACTACCTCACGATTACTACCTTTTTAATCCATGTTTGGCTAAAACTTTTACATAAATTTAGTTACAAATATATCACTGTTTTTATACACGTTGACTAAAAAAAGAAAATTTACCTAGAATAATCCATTCTATTCATGATTTTCCTATAATAATCTCATCTATTAATTAACCAAGAATAATTTCAACTTTGAGGGGTATCTTCCAAGAGTAAATCCGGTGACCAAATGACTTGCTATAGCAAGTTTTATTTTTTTAAAAAAAAAGATAAATTAAAAAAATGTTGAAAAAAATATTTAAAAAATGTTAAAAAAAATTTATGATTTTTTTTATTATTTAGAATTTTTTATGTAAAATTTTAAAATTAAACTCTAAATTAATTTTCAATTTACTTTTTACTATAGCAGGTTACCGGGTTACCTAAGTTTATTCTAGACAAATACCCCTTAAAGGTGTGATTATTCATGGTTAATCAATAGATGAGATTATTGTAGGAAAATCACGAATAGGTTAGATTATTCTAGGTAAATTTTCCTAAAAAAATTCACAAATTTTGTCACAGATCTAGTGAATGACAAATACAAGTAATTCATTTAAAATTGTAGATATCAATTATGAAATCATAAAGGAAGTATGATAAAGTTTGGGTGGTCATTTAATTCTCAACTTTATCACTTTTAAAATAAGGGAAATTTTACATGGTATCATCGAATTTTCATGAAATGTCAGTGGTAGCACTTTTATAAGATTTTTCCACATGGTAGCATCCAGTTTATGCCTTATCAACCACCATAGCATTTTTCGTTCAATTCTTGTCAATTTCCGTTTAATTCACCATTTTGACGTTTCCACCCTTATCATGTGTTGATTGTTGTCTTTATAATTTGCTTTAAACCATGTTTTATGCTCTTAAAAATTTAACTAACCATTTTGACGTTTAATTCATCAACGCTCTCAAATATGTAGGAAAAATTATAAAGACAATAACACCACTTAATAAGGGTGAAAATGTCAAAATGGTGAATTAAACGAAAATTAACAAGAATTTAATGAAAAATGCTACGTTAGTTAGATAAGGCATAAATTGAATGCTACAATGTAGAAAATCTTACCAAAATACTACCACTGACGTTTCATGAAAGTTAGATGCTACCATTTGGAATCTCCCTTAAAATAATTGTGGAATTGATTAAAATTAAATTTTGAATTTCATTAATTTGTTAAATATTAAATTTGATTAATGTTAGATTTTCAAATGAAATTACTATTCCCAAAACATAACATTAATTATTTAAATATCTATTAATTTAATAAATTAATTAATAAACACAAGGTGGGACCCAATGCTCTGTTATTTTTAATTGACTTCCAATTGCCTTTTGCATTTTACAAGTGAAGTTTATTTGAGCTATTAAAACTTTATATGGTGAACTATTGCTCATGACTTGTGTCACTCCTGGTCATAAAAAACCAAGTTGGGTGGTCAATGGGTGGCTAAATTCATACTTGGTTTCACCTTCTTACACTAATAGTGTAGTAGCCTAGAAGCCAATCATCACTAGGAACCTCATGACATCCTAGAAGATGCTTGAGGGAGCAAAAGTGTATTTTTCTAGCACTTTAAAAGCCAATCACCACTAGAAACATCGTAACATTTTAGAACATGCTTGTGAGAGCATAAGTGTATGTTTAAACTTGATTTGCCTTCTCCAGACAATCGAATATGAATTAGATTATTTTATAAGTCACCGTAGATAAATAAATACTTTCTTCGTTCCATTTTACTTGTAATACTTACCGTTTTTGAAAGTTTCATATTACTTACAACATTACTATTTTTGGCAAAAATAATCTACTTATTTTATTCTCACTTTATTTCTACTCCACTATCACCATCAATCATACATCATCCCATTAAATATTTAATATACCCACAAGTCACAACAACTATCTACTTATAATAATTTTTTTTTATTTCTACCCCACATATCACCATCAATCATACATCATCTCTACTTTTACCGCAATGATTTGACAGCCCTTAAAAACAGTGTCAAACCCAATGGTGCAACCGTGCAACTAAAACGGAACAGAGGAAGTAGCATTTACTACTTGATACATACTTCCTTTGTTCCGTTTTAGTTGCACCATTGGGTTTAACACATTTTTTAAGAGCCGTCAAATCAGTATAGTAAAAGTTAGGATGATGTATGATTGATGGTGACATGTGGGGTAGAAATAAAAAAATTCTTATAAGTAGATAGTGGTTGTGACTTGTGGGTATATTAAATAATTAATGGGATGATGTATGATTGATGGTGATAATGGAGTAGGAATAAAGTCGGGATAAAACAATTAGATTATTTTTGCCAAAAATAATAATGTTGTAAGTAATATGAAACTTCCAAAAACGATAAGTGTTGCAAGTAAAATGAAACGGATAAAGTATAAAGATAGAAGATAAGTACTATTTTTAACTAAAAATAGAAACCCAAATATATTTATTAAAATACATTGAAAATCATGCACATGAAGCCTTGAAAGATTACTAACCTATGTATCTACTCACTACAAAGATGTGAAGATCTCTCATGGAACCTTGTGCATACATCATGCTAATTTTTACTAATTTAACTAACTTCATAAAGTAATACTAATTTTAAACTTAAACTCCTAATTATACCTAAACTTATCACACACATTAAGCTTCAACATCAGGCACAGCAACAGCTAAAACTTGATTTTCTTCCCTAATCACAGCTCTTCTCATCTTAATTAACCACTTAATCACTCTTATACCATAATCATACAAATTAAGTGCAACATAAAATCCAATCCCTCCAATAATCCCATTAGAAATTGAGTAAGTTAAGGGCATAAGTATCATAGTAACAAAGGCTGGCATTGCTTCCTTCATGTTACCCCAATCTATATCTTTTACCACTTTCATCATCAAAACTCCAACTACTACTAATGCGGGCCCAATAGCCCATTGTGGGACACTTGTTATAAGTGGGGTAAAAAATATTGACAAGAGGAAGTAAAACCCGATAATCACTGCGGTTAGTCCTGTTCGACCGCCTTCTTGGATTCCGGCGGATGATTCAATGAACGTCGCAATCGGTGAAACACCGAGTGCGGACCCCACCATGGTGGAACTTGCATCAACCATGTATGCAATGTATTCACCTTCAAAACTTCCTTTATCATCTATAAAATTACCGATTTCAGCCATTGTGTATAAAGTACCGGTTGTCGCTAATACATCTACGTATAACAATGTCACCAAAGCTACCCAAACTTGGCTATTATTAAAATGTGCAAAGCTAATTGCACCTGATGTGGATTTTATCATGTGAAAATCCACAATTTTTTTAAAGTAATTAAATTTTATATCACCCATTTGTGTGTAAGGGAAGTATGTAACACTAGTACCTCTAAACCATGATACTAGTGTTACAAATACTATACCATATATCATGCTACCTTTGATATTTTTCATGAGTCCAAAAGAGATTATCAAGAGGCCCATTAGGCCCAACCATAGAGTTGGGCTTTGCATCTTTCCACCTAGACATTGACCAGTAACAGGATCCGTTTTTTGACAGCCCGTGAGGGTCAATAACGTGGACGTGTCTGGACCCACCAAGCCCAACCCAAGATGAGACTGTAGCCCAGTAAAGGCAATAAAAAGCCCAATCCCTGCAGCACATGATAACCGGACTGGTAAAGGAATCAACCGGGCCAACTTGGCCCGAAGACCAAACACAGCAATAAGAAGGAAAGCAGCACCTTCTAGAAGAACAACAGCGAGGGCAGTCTCATACGACATGGACCCACTACCATGAAACCCTACCAAATTGTAAGCCAAGTAAGCATTGGGCCCCATTCCAGGAGCTAACCCAAAAGGGAGATTAGCAAACAAACCCATAGCTACCGACCCCACAAAGGATGACAAAGCAGTACCCACAACAAGGTCATTTTTTAGTCGGGCCAAACAATTCTCATAACCCGGGTTCGGGTTCATGACACAGTTTGGCCCACCCGGTGGAGAACAGTCGGATTCCGAACAACGGCCGCCGGAATCAGAAATAACACTAGCATTAACAGTAATAATGTATAACATAGTTAAGAAAGTAGTAGTAGCAGCACGTAATTCCTTCGTAAAACAAGTTTTTCTAGCATCTAGCTTGAAAAGCTTACCAATTCTGCTACTCGATATGGTTTGATTCAAATGTTTTTCAAATTCCTGCCATTTGGTACTAATCTTTGAGCAAAACCCATTTCCTACACATAAATTAAAATCTCCGCCCATTTTTTGGCTGTTTTTAAAATTAGGGTTTGCTACATGAAATAAAATAGAGTGAGGTGTGATTTGTGAAAGGAGAAGCTTAAGGACGTGCAAATATAAGGGACGTTAAAGGTTGATTATAGAAGGAAAGAGACCGGATAGTGGGGAGCAACTTTGTCCACTAGTACGTTCATATATTTATTAATAATAATATTAATATTAATAATGTTAATATATAGGATTAGGTTCATGATGTTCTTATTTTCTTGAATTTTTTTAGTATTTTTTTTTGCTTGTGTTCAAAAGAGAGTGAACTTGCTTTTTACCTCCTAAGTTGATACATAATCTATTTAGTTATTCTTATATAATGAACTGTGTCTCAATGAGTTGAACTAAAAAAAAGAGTTTATATGTCAAAAATTCATGATTTATTGAGCCATTTACCTTTGTATGGAGTGTGTCTCACGATGATACTGTGTCATACAAGAATTTAATTAATTTATATTATAGTTTCAACATATCTTTTACACGAAATTCTTTAGAACTAGATATGTGGATGCAATATAATCAATGTTCATACAATGTGTTAAATATTACACTTTTTTTGGGGTTCTAAATACTTAAATGAGAGATATATGAGATCTTGAATCTTTTAGTATTTTTATCTGTTAGCTTTGATACCATATTAAGAGGTCAACTTAAGTAAAAGTTTAAGCGAATGATTTAAGCCCTAGAATATATGATATACTCTATTTGGATTTTTCAATGAGTAATAATAAGGTGTATGGTGAGTAAATCATTTTATCAAATAATAAAATTAATGAAAATACCGTAAAGTCATAAATACTTATAACATACTTAATGGGAAAATAAGTACATGTAATGAGAAAAATATAGAGATTGTGAACATTTAAAAAAATATTAAAAATAAATTTAATGAGAGAAATATAAAAATTATAAATATTAAAAAATGTTAAAACAAATTTAATGGGAAAAATATAGGGAGTGTTTTCCTTGCTTCATGTTCATATATTAAAATAGTTCTCCAACCTAAAAAGGAAGAAATTCATTAAAGGGTGCAAGAAATTCTTAAAGAAAAGAGTACTAATAAAAAAATTTGAAAAGACAAAAATAAGGAAAAAACATGCTTTATTCGCCTAAATTAGCCTATCTTTTTTGGTTAATTGCCATCATTTCCATAAAAAATTCTTTAATTAAAATAGTTACAATTAAAATATTAATATTGTTTTCATTGGAATCAGTAATACTTTTCTCAGATAAAGTTTTTGAATTAATTTTTATCGAATTAACTATTTTCTTCAGCTTAACATATAATAAAAAATACTCCAAAATAAAAAAAAAAAAAGTGATTACCAATTAATTATATAATATCAAGCTTAAATTTAGTGATCAAATCATGATCTCCGGAAATTCTGTTTATGTGCCTATAATCCATCATCAATATCTGATTTCCTTTACCAAATATATTCATATTTGATCTTCCTAATTAATAAATTGATTTTCTTATATGTTTATTTTAAATAAAGTGTGTTTGGTGAACAAAATGTCAAGAGGAGATTTTATTTTTTCGAAAATTATTTTTGTTTTTGGGAAGGTGGAAGAGGGTAATGACAAACTAATAATATTAGTGATCAAATTTGACCAAATAATGGACATTTTTTGTACGTACTCTTCCTAGCTAGAGCCCTTATCCTAATTATGGCCCTGCAAATTATTTTAAGCATTGCAAATACACAAATTCTTACTTGAGACCGTCTATACAATAGACATCTTAAGTTTTGCGGCGGGCCCAATTTATAAATTAAAAAAAAAACTGATTGATAGTTTTGTAAGTTAAAAGGGAGATATGGACTGGATTCTTGAGAGACGTCTATACTATACACAGTCTCTCAAGAGAGGACCTAAAATATTGTTTTGCCTACGTATTCCCACTAGTAGAATAAATCTAATTTGCTGCTATTTATTTGCTACTTAAATCTCAAACATAGCAAATAATGTAATTCTTGCTACTGTTTTGACAATTTCACAGCAAAAAAATATTTTTTGCTACTATTTTAAACATTAACAGCAAATAAAAATTTTTATTGTTGTTTTTATTGAACAATAGCAAAAAACTACATGACAAGTCACCCACTTCAATCTCCTTTTTTCTCTCAGTTGAAAAACTGTACACTGCTATTTACCTTTCTATTTACTCTAATTCTCTTCGCACATAAGAATTTTTATTTGTTGTGGTTCTTTAACTAACAGCAAAAAGCTTTTGGTTATTTGCTACCCCTCCATTTGCCGCAATTCGAAATTGAGCAGTAAATAAGGACTTTTGTATAGTAGCAAATGACGTTAATTCTACTAGTGTCCTTTCTCAAAAATACTGACTACATTAATTTTTAATACTCTATTTATCATTTGAGTTTATATTTTAGAAATTTGAACTAATGTATTAAGAATGAAATTTTATTAAATTATTTAATTACATGCTTTTATTATTGTTTATTTATTTATTATAATCTTTAATTATATATAATTTAATGTATAAATAATTATAATAATAAAGTATATTATACTTAAGTAACAAGTCTAATTCAACATAATAAGAAGTACATAAAGTATACATTACGCTCAACTATAAGTATACAACTTAGGAAATAGGATTTGTTTGAAAAGTAATACTCCATATCAGTATGTTTATACTTATGGGTTATTCATTCTGTTTTCTAAAGTTCTTTTTATTTGGAATATTTCACCTCATGGAGAGAAATTTAATTAATATTTTTTGACACATTAAAAGGATAAAATATATACAAGTAAAATCTTATTAAATTCATCTTAATGTATACTTTCATATTACGTATTTACTAATTAGAGACAATTGAGCTCAAAATTTGGTTTGAAAATTGTGAAAAAAGTTAACGAGAAGAATAAAAAAGAGCATAGGAAATATGACTTAGTATTTTAAAGAAAAACTGTTACTCTGTCCAATTAAATGCATAATATTTTAAAAATATTGCATGCACATATATATATATATATAGGGGAGGGATCCAATGAGAAGAGTGTTGAAAATAAGAAGGGTAAGAAGGATTCTACACCCTTGATTTCACTAAAATAAAAAAATCTATAGACACGATTGAGTCAAAAACACATAATTCTAAAAGTAACTATGTTATGCAGAAAAGTAACTATGACATAAATTTTAAAGTGTTCTTTTTTTATAACATAGTGTCCTTTTTTGTATATATAGTAACTAAAAAAAATCAGACAAAATCCTTCTCATCCTTCTCATTTAAAAATCCTTCTCATTTGATCCTAAATTTATATATATATATATATATATATATATATATATATATATATATAATTTACCTTTTTAAAAAAATATATTTTTTAAATAAAAATTTTTTTTAAAAAGGTTTTTTGGAAAAAATTACTTTTTTTAGGAAAAAAATTATGACAAGAACAAAACAAATTGAATCTTTGTATTGTCTCAATTGGAGAGCAAATATCACTTTTTAGAAAAGATACGAGTTCGATTCTAACATAATTACCCCTTCCCTCAGCGTAAGTCTTTGCCAATGACTGTACTTGATTTTTTTTGTCAAATAACATTTAAGTACTTTTAAGTTTCACTAAAATAGTACGTACCAAGTCCATACTAAACTTTTTCTAGTTTTCTTTTACTCAGTTTGTCGTGTAATTCAAATTAAATTGAATTTACCGATCAAACTAAACTTTACTGTCTTACACTGTAACACATAAGTCGTGAAGAATAATTTATAAGTCAATTTAATTACAGCTAAGAAGCAATTAGCAAAGCATAATTGTTAATGGTAAATTAGCTAATTAAATTGACTAAATTTAATATAAAAAGTAGTATACTACTTTGTGTCCACCGATGAGAACACTTATGGTCGTAATTTTATCGTAATCGTGTTAGGTTTTATGCATTTTTGACTTTCAGAATCTTTATTTTTTCAACAAGCTAGGCCAGGAATTTTCTCATGGACCGACCATAATTATGCATTTTAACGTACCTGGTCCATATTAATGACAAATTCTTTGACGACTTTACAGTAAAATTTTTTTTATTGAATTGATTCAATATATATTTACAGTTTTAAAAATAATCACACAATCTAAAAATGATCAATATAACGAGTCTTAAAGTGATTATTTTTAACTTTAAAGTGATAAATTACAATCTTAAAGTGAACAATCAGATAAACGTGCTGATTATATAAGTAATAAGTCTTTTTGAAGGTGACGGTCTCATATAACACTTGTTTGTAAATAAGTTGATTCATAACAAGAAGCATAAAGAAATCAAATCATCATACAATCTAATAAAAAGAATATAAAATTTCATATGGCTTTTTCATAGGGATTTTCCATATGAAATAATTCTTACCTTATTTAACATCAACTTATTCTTATAATATACGAGTGATACATCGTAATTAGATATAATCTGTTAAATTTTCTTGGAATATTATATTTTTGAATTTAAAAGCTACTCATATAAGATTTCCATTTAAAGTTTTTTAGAATATATAATTGTTTTTTTATGTTGAAATATTTGCTAATTAATAAAGTTTTTTTTATTAAAATTTTAATTTCTAAAATATTTCAACAAGAATTAAAATACACATGATAATAAAAAATTATTTTGAGAATGACAAAAAATATTATCATAACATTGTTGGAAAATAACCCAAATTTGCCTTGAAAAGTATGAGAGCTTTAAATAATACTTATATATATTAATTAATGATCGAATTTTTTCATTAAAAACACTATATATTTTAAAATTCTCTACCTATTTTATAAGAAATATTATAATTTTATATTAATAACATGTAATTGCATCTCTATTAAAAACTTCGTGCATTGCACGAGTTAATATACTAGTAATATATAGTTGAACTAAAATAAGATTCGGTTATCAGATTAACAAATGAATTCCTAGTACCTTTGGCTTTGAGGTGAATGATTGCCTCAACACATTCAAACGCTCCTACATTATGTTATTGCAATAAGGGAACTAAAATAATTATTGGAGAATAAAGAAAACAAATGTAGGGAATAATTATTGGATTTTCTGCATAACTAAATTGGGTCTGCCAAGAATCAAGCTTAAATTAATGAAAGGGGACAATTTACCTAATATTTAATGCTAATCATTTGTTAATTAATTACAGGGACCGTGTCACTACACGCTACTAGTATAAGGTTAGATTAATACTCCTAGTATATTCTCTTTCAATTAGACATTTAGATGAATTTTTTTTATTTTTTATTTATTTATTTTTTTTTTTAAATAAAAAAATTAAATCCTTCACTACTTTATTTTAAATTGATGGTTGTTAATGTAATAATTTTATTTATTATCACATTAGAACCCTCTAATGATTACACTCAGGGCGGAGCCAGGTGCCCTCTTGTGTGTGCAAATGGGGGCACTAACCAGTTAAAAAAATATTATGCTACACCCAATCTTAAGAACCGCACTTAAATAATTAGAAAAAAATTAATATGTGTGCTCTCGCTCTTTTGATTTCTAAATTCGCCACTGATTACACTCATGTTATATTTCAAATATATCTGAGGGACATTAGAACTGTTTATTTCAATAAAATGTATCATGTAATTTCAATGGTAGAAAATTGATTATAACAAAAAATTTTATTTATAATTTTTTATTACCACCTAATATCACATTTACTAATGCATTGGAATAAATTTGTAAAGAAATTCAAATGATCGGAGGAGAACAAGCTGCATAACTATTAGAAGTATTTTTCTTACCATTTCTATCATATCAGTAATATCTATCAACCGGGCTATTAATTTCAATTCACAGCATAGTCAACATTCGTTTTTGTTTTGAATATTCATATATTCCATCTAAAAGTTTTTTACTTAATAAATAGAACTTTTTTTTTTAAACTTATTTTTAAAACTATTTGGATATATAAGTTCCTCCCCAAACTAATTTGGAAAATAAGAATCAATGCTACTCATATTTTATTTTGCAGGGCTCTTAGTACCTGGGGGCTTAGATTGTTTTGTGAGCATTTCTCCCGCCTCTCCCTTGAGGAGTTATGGGTATGATCTCTTCGCTACCTATCATTTTAGATCTGACTTTATACGAGACACTAGACTGTTAACCATGACCATCACCATGACCACATTTATATCTTTCTTGTGTGAGCTTTTATAACAAATAATATTGTCCTCATCTCAACCTTTCATTTAAAGAATATGAAATATTATTTCCTTCCGAATTATTATTACATAGGAGAAGTCAATATTTGACTTGATGCTTGGAAAAGTAATTGAAATTTACAATTATCTCAAGAACTTTTATGAGTCCTTGTTCTTATCAATATTCTCCTCTAAAATTCTGACCAAAATAATAATTTACTCCTAGCTTGGATTGTTAATCCTTCCCTATTTCCAAGTAAGGCGTGCCTTAATCTGCAGTACTACTAGTCTTGTGAAGGGCTGCGCAGGGCGGTCTTATTTTATACTCGCTGCATCGCTTCTAAATTTTTATATAGACACATGTGTCAAGCCCAACTCATTAAAGTTTAAGGTCTATTTATTAAATTTTTAATGTCTATTTATATTATCCTTAATGCTTATTTATCGTGTTTTTAATGCCTACTTTCAATATATTAAATGTGTACTTACATTATTTTTAATGACTACTTATGATATTTTAAAAAATATATAATGGATCGGCCCAATTAAAGATTGTCTTTTAAAGAGACCGTCTCTCACAACAATTTGTGAATTTAAAAAGTGAATAAAAAATAAAAATTTAAAATGAAGAGGAAAAATAAGCTTATGAATCAATTTGAAACATATAAAAATAAGGGAAAATTACATTAAAAACTTTCAACTATTCGCGATTTAAATATAAAACTCCCAACAATTGATTATTATTTAAAACTCTCAACTTTAGGCCCATTTTATATTTTAAGTCCAAGATGACTTAAAACCGGATAAATTGGTTTTAATTGAGAAGTAGTGGGACTCAATTGTATTTATTAATCACCTCACTTCTTTGACCATTCATGACCCTTCACGTACCCTCCCATTTCTACAAAAGGTAACCTGTTAAAACAGGTTACAAAATGTATCGGTGCTTTATATTTAAGATAAGCCTATAGTTGGGAGTTTTCAATAATAATCAATAGTCGGGAGTTTTATATTTAAACCGCGAATAGCGGAGAGTTTTTAAAGTAATTTTCCCTAAAAATAAAAGGTTGTACAAACTGGAAGAGATATATAGAATACTAAATTAAATTGAAGTTTGTTTAATTAATTAGAATTTTGTTTAATTAAAACTTTTTGTTTGAAGATTGTTTAATTAGAACTTTGACTCAGTTTTTAGTATATTTATCATTGTAATTCAATATTATCACGATCCATTCTCTTTGTCATTTTAACATTATCCGATTAAAAGTAATTCTCTAATAAGAATTTGCAAATTACAGCATTAAAGTTTAATACGTTTGCAAATTACAGTCTTAATATTTATTTTTTGCGAATTACAGCCACCGAAGTATCAAAGTTTACATGTTTAAGCCAAAACACAGAATTCCGACCATTTTGGTGGTCAGAATTTTAGATTAAGTGGTCAAAATTCTGTGTTTTTGGCTTAAATATGTAAACTTTGATACTTTGGTGGTTGTAATTCGCAAAAAATAAACATTAAAGCTGTAATTCACAAAATGCTAAACTTTAAGAATGTATATACACAAATTATTCTTCTTATAAGCAATATAGCTTTTCTAATCAATTCGATATTCTACTTTTGTACTAAGAGTTTGATTTTTTATCATTATAAATAAATTAGTTTTTTTTTAATTTCTTATCGGTAGGAGATTCTCTAACCTATCACAGGATAGAGATAAAAATTAATTAAGTTAAATTTTAAGTAATTAAAATAACATAGTACAAGGATGAAGCAAGCAACTTCAATCATCATTTATTTTAGTTATGTAGCGTGCGAAATGCTAGTGAAAAGGATATTGGTAAATTAAAAAGGGAAGTGTATATCCTTTTTAGGAATGTGCAGGAACAGGGTTGTATAAAATATTTACGTAAAGAATAAAAGTAAGAATGAACAAAACAGCAGCTTATAAGACCAGTTCACATGAGACGATCTCAAAATAAAAAACTTATAAATTAAAAGTTTTTATGATGAGATATTTAATTTAAATATGAGATATGTCTTATAGTTAGACTGTTTCATACAAGAAGTTGTTAATACAAATACGGTGCAAATTAAGAAATTTGAGTAAAAATGAGATAAAATATTTTATGAAAAAGTGAAAGAAATATGTAATTGAGATGAAAAAATATATTAAATCACAAATTCTTGTGAGAGACGATCTCTTTGAAAGACCATCTTATTGGATTCGCCCATAAAAAAACAAAGTAAATTAAATAAAATGCACTAAAAAAAATGTTTCTAACTCTTACCGAAAAAGATGGCTTGGAGTTGGAACAGCAACAATAAACTAACCCCTACAGAATACAGTGAGAATCTGTGGTCAGCCAAGTAAAGCTATACAGAATCTGAGGGTTCTTCTTTTGAGTGTTCTACCATTTGGTTTTGAGTTTTGGCATCATTACACTACTATTTTAATACTCGCTCTGTTTTTTTTTATTTGTTCACTTTACCTTTTGCATGCATTTTTAGCAAATTTTAAGCTTTAATATCTCTAAGTACGCTTCATAAAAAATTATAAAAATTACATATTAAAAAACTTTACATTAAGACAAATCTAACAAGATCTCACATGAATATATTTTATCATCAATATATACTTCAAAAATCTAATTTAAATTTCTCTCTTTAAAAGTGGACAAACAAAAAGAAACGAAGGGAGTACCATTATTATTTTATGTCAATATATCAAGAATTAATATTTTTGAGAATTGAATCTTGTTTCAGTTGAAGATAGTTTGTACTACTATTTTTTTTAAGGAAAGACTTGAGTTCAATTTTCACTAACACCCTTTCCTTCAGTTTAGCCTACTTATAAGTGTAGGGTCGTCCCGTTTATTATTGGGTCTCAGAGCAAAAGATAAAAAGAGCCCCTAAAAACTTAAGGCGTAATGAATAATATAATATATCTTTTGTTTTTTATTGTTGATATTTAAACTACTTACTGAAAAAGCACTAAGAATTCATATTACTTAGCAAAAAATATAAGTTATGTCTAAAATTAATTTAAATTGATAGCACTTATATACATAAAAATAAGCTTTTTAGACCCTAAAAAATTAGGGGCCCAGAGCGGTAGCCTGCTTTGCCCTTGTTAATCGACGATGCCTATAACGAGGCAAATTAGATAAAAGTTTACTAGCCAAATTTGTTCTCAAACTTGTTTATTTACCATATCACTCTTTCATATTCTTACTTCAGTTAGAGCCATCTAAAATAATTATGGGTCTCTATTAATTTCAATCATAGCCTCAAAAGATTATACAACAAATCCAAATTTTGCAATTCTAGTAACTTGTTTAAATTATAATGAAATACAATAGAAAAAGCAATTAAACTTTTAAATACTTTAATAAATATTTTCATTTGATTATATAATTGGGTTTTTAAAAAATTAACTTCTCTCTTTACACATGTTTCCATTTTGAACAAAACCAAATTAACATGAACACTTACATGAACAATAAGGAACGTTTAGAGGTTGTGTTAATAGAATTATAGAAGTACTATGTTTAAGATAACATTTTTAGAATCAGCAAGTCTCCTGAGAGATCGTCTTTTTGAGAGATGCCTCACAGGTCCAGTCCATTAGAGTTTAATTCTTATTCTTATTCTATATTTTTCTTTATGGACCACCCAATTAGAGTTGGTTTCTCAAAGAGCCTGTCTCTCACAAGAATTTGTGTTTTTCGAATAAAGGAAGGGAGCAATGGAAAAGGAAAGGAAGAGAAGAGTTATTTTAGTTAAGAGGAGTTAGTTTAGTTAAAATGTGAAAGAGTTCTTCCTTTCAATTTTCTTTCCTTTATTTCCCTTTCCCTTTTTTTTCTTTATTTTCTCCTATTCAAACATATTTTAAACGGTTAATTGAAAATAACAAAAACAAATTAGGTAAAAGTCATCATTATATGCAATGGGTCCATCACACAAGACTTACAAACCAATTTCGGGAACACAAAAACTTGAATGAGACGGTGTCATTATGAGACCGTCAATTTAGACCGACCCAATTCCAAGAGTAACAACTTTTAGTATTTTGGACATTTATCAATTTTGATTTTAAAGATATCAATTTTGAAAATTGAAACCTTTAAGGTCAAAATTAATACATTTAAAATCAAAATTAAAAAAGCTTAAAAAATGAAAAAAATGACCACGTTATTACACACGCAAATTGAGCTGACTCAAATTGACGGTCTCATTATAAGATTGTCTTGTCCAAGACCAGCTGTTTCCGAAAAAGAACTTATCTAGCTAATATTGTAGGCCAAACAAAGCCTTATATAAATCCTCATATATTTATAATCAAAATAACTTGTACAATTAAATTTATTGAAGTATAAAATTGTCTAGCCAGTGTTTGTTGAATTATTGATTAATTTCTGTTACGAATAAACAAATCAGTTAATAAAAATCAATCAGTCAAACCGATCACTACAATTAAGCTCTTAAAGTTAATAAAAATCAATCCATCTACTCAAGAATAGGATGATACACAATACACATAAAGTTTATACTTGTATATATTAGCATTATTTGTAAAATGTTATTAAACGGATCATTAAAGCAATGTGTAGAAATAGAATACCCAAAAGTCGACCAAATCAATATAAGTGTTGAAAATAATTAGTGCTGATGATCGCACTAATCAGTAATTAGGCCAAAAAAGTTAGAAAATAATATGCTAAAAATAGACCATTTATCCCCACAAAAAGTCTAAAAGATGGGATGGGGCCAATACTTGCTGGTAAAAGGGGACAACAGTCGAAATACATGAACTAACAGCCTAACACCAATAAATAGTTCATTTTGTAGCATAAACCAGGCCCCCATATTCATTCTCCAACTTTAAGTTCCCAAAAGCATTCAACTAAGTAATCATATGTTTAAAAAGAACATCATTAATAAGAAAATAAGTCGCGTGTCCAGATCCAGAACCACCTGCTCAGGACAACCATACATATCGATAATGGGAACGTAATCATATGATTATATCATATCATATCATGGTTTGACATCCTGCATTCAGATATTATTCATGTATGCACCAGAATTAGTGGTGTCTTACCAAAACTATGAAAACAAAACAGAAAAGGACGGTTCTTTTTTCCCATGAATCATGGAAAGTAAAGGTACACATCGTCTATTTTCGAGCCACACCCCACCCCTGCCTAAAAGTTGGTTGACTCATTTCTCACTTCTCACATTGGGTAGATTGCGTGAGATGGGGTGCCCCGGTCGTAAAAGTACAACATTTGTATTACGTGGGTCCCACATTGTGTTATCTTACATTACGAAAGCGAGGATTGTATTATATAAATAGGGGATAGCGTATACATTAAGTATAGAGACTAGATCTACGAAGAACAGTAATGGGTTTCAAGTGAATTTTACGCGGGAAAACAAGTCAAAATTTTGGTAGACAACTCACAAGAAACAAGGGTTATCTTTGGGAGGATGACACCCTGTTTTTCTTGTTGTTTCCTCTTTTAGAGCTTGATTCAGCCGCTTCTTGCTCTTCGGCCTTCTGTTCCTCTTCCAGCACAGCCAACTATAGAAGAAAAAAAATTGTTAGGGCAATAATATACAATCTTTGTTACCAAGGGTCATCAAATCATTTGCACTTCTTATTTACGTGAAGTTGCAAATGATGATCGCTACCAAGGGTCGGTTGGAATTCGGAAACCATCCCTTTGTCACATTGAGCATATCCGACCCATTGTCACATGATTTGATAATCTACTCACGAATCTCGGATCGAAAAAAGCAAATTATGGTCAATTTTGGACTGTTCTTGGACAAATTGAGCAAATCGCGAATTCAAAAAACGAATTAGCTAGCGAATCATGTTACACTGATTCAACCTCCCAAACCCCGCTAAGGTGGGAGCCAGTTATTGACGTTGGGACTTGGGGTAAAAGAATGTTGTGGCGATGACGATAATATACAAGGTCTAGTATCCAAATTCTTTTCCAACTTGTAAAAGCTGTCAGTACCTCATCAAGAAGCGGTTTCAGCTCCCGATATCGAGCATCAGCAAGATCAAAACCATCTTTCCGAAGCTCCTGAAAGAGAGCAAAAAACAGAAGGAAAAATTTCAACTCAAAATACCAACATATCTCACTGTCGGAATGTCGTTGTGATCACACCAATGTTGTGCTTTGATCAAGGAAATTACAATAGAGATAACCCACGGCATAAATGACATGCTACTCATTTATTTTAGAAAAAAGCGATAAAAGTGGGTAAACACCGGGTTGCAAGACTTGTTCAATCTATATCGTATACGAAATCATTACGAGTAATTGATCTTGTTGCATCAGTGCAACTTATCTGAAATGCGGAAATCTAATACGGGACTTGCCACAAATGAAAACAATCAGTTAGCCGTATACATGACCACTCGATCTTTATTTACTGGTTAAATACATGATTTTCCAAAGAGTAAAGGAAAAAAGTACTTCACCTTCCCAGTGTGTTGGGTGTGTTCATAAGCTGCCATTTGCCAGTACATATTGGTGCGCTTATAGAAGTCTCTCAAAGATTCACCAGGCTTCACAAGATAAAAAAGAGATAATTGAGTGCTCGATCCTACCTACTAGTCAATAGTACTACAGAAATACAAACGCCACAGGTATAGCAATTAAATTGGAGGTTTGACAGAAATTTAGCAGCAGGATAACATCAAAAAGTTGGTAAAGAGTTAAGTAGATCGAAGTTCGAAAGCAATATGATATAGGCATTGATTAACAGTTAGATCAAATTGTAAAGAACTGCATTTACCGCTGGCGTCCTCATCGAATCTGAAAGTCCAAGACTAGCTCTGATTTGCTCTATTCTTGCGCGTTTTTCCTTCCTTCGGAGATTCTTTCCTTCCCCTTTTATTAAAGCAACAGCATCCCCTATTTGACGCGATTTCTCGTCATCATTAACATCCTTCACAAAAGAATAAATATAGTCACTAAGAAAATCAAAATTAAAGAAATTCAACAAACTTGATCCCACTCCATTCGTACCATACAGTTTCCAATTTACAAGATTACCACATATGACAGCAGAAATTCCATGATTACGTGACAAGAATCAAAAATAATAAGGGAGCTACTAAAATAAGGATCTTGTTAAAATGTAAGCAAGAATAGGGCAGCACCTCCATTTCTTCATCATCATCGGTCCGCTCACCACTGCTTTCACCATCTTCGCTGTCATCTTCATCTTCTTCATCCTCGTCATCATCTTCCTCCTCTGAAGCTTCAACCCATTCAGATTCTGAAGCCTGATATACAATGGAACTAAAGAAATTAATCAATAAGCACTTTATCATGTACATATTGCTAAAAAAGTAACTTTTCTAGAGCACCAAGCACTACATCATACATGTGACTAGATGTGTTCAATGGGGCGGGTCGACCCAACGGATCAAGGGTCGGGTCACATTTTAACGGGTCGAGTCATTAATGGGCCTTGGTGTAAAGGGTCGGGTCGGTTAATTATAAGTACTAATTGCGAAAAAAAATATATCACTTTTTTTTTTCTATATTTTTAAATGATATTATTCTATACATAAGTGAGTCGACCCAACGGACTATAAAGTATGATAAAAAAAACTATTTTATGAACTTTTAAAAAATGGGTCAAAGTGGTCGGATTTAAACGGGCTTTGACCCGCCCCGCCCCGTTTAACATTTGAATAGACCTGGCCCATTTAAATTTTGACTCGATCCGTCCCATTGAACACCTCTACATGTGACCATTTTAAAAATTGTCCATGAGTCGATTATTTCATTAATACGTAACAATATAGACTAGTTCAGGCTTGACATTGTTGTGCTATAGCAGTACAATAAGCACAAGCTATCATAAAAAGAAAAGGGACTCACTGGTATTATGCATTTCCATTCATCCAATTTGCTGAGATTAAGAGTGTACAGATCATCAAGCGTAATTTCACGATCTTTGATCTCCATCATGCCCCCATACAAGTACAATGTATCTTTTCCAACTGCCAGGCACGCATTAATTCGTCCACAAGGCTTCACTACCTGAAAATGCATATTAAACCAAGTTGTGGGACATGAGAAGAAACCATAAAGTGCAATAGCCGGACTTCTGTACTACAAACCTCTGGTAAAGCAATATTTTGTGATTCCAAGTTGGTATCGGGTTCCGGATCCCCGCAGCCAGATTTTGAGCCCAGTCTACCACTGGATCCATTATTGTCGGTCTCAATAGACATCTCACTTATGCTCTCCTCCAATTTATTTCCTGATTCTTGGTCAACCATAGCTGTATTGTCTCTATTCGCTACACCAGCGTCTATATGTGATAAACTAGCCTTTTTTTCAAGTAAACTTGCATGATTATTTTCACCGCCCATCTTTTTCAACTGCACGGTGGAACAAAAACAAGCCACTATTAAACACCATAACAAAAGACTCCACTCCATTATCCCAAGAGGATGACCAAGTGGTCGCATAATCTAAATGAAAAAAGCGAGGAAAAACAATGGCGACATCAAGAGCCCTAAAACAATTATCAACATTCCAGCACCTTGTGCAAGTATCAGGGGGTGTTGGGCAAAGAGCAATCATAAATCTTAGAACTTCAAAAACAAACATGAACATTAGCTATTTAGCCAATCCTTTTATGTGCTTGCAAAAGAACTAACTAAAAAGCTTATCGAGTCCACACAACTCACTTGAAACAAGCTGGAATACAAAGAATCTTTTACGTGCGTGATATTTATGGTATTCAAAAAAAATGGGAAAGATTCTAATCAGTAATCACCATAACTATAGGACTATTAGATAGTGTAAAACATTATCAATGTCTAGCGTTCACTGTGCACATCAGAATTTCAGAATCAAATACCTTATCTTTGCTGGACTTTTCCTTCCGGAGCTCCAAAGGGTACCTAATAAAACGAGGAGATGGTGTGTTAGTTGCTGCCAGCAGCCCAGCATCTAGGACCATCAAAACTATTCTTTTACTTAATATTATTAGTTTATGTAATTAAATTAAGTCTTCACTGAACTAAATGTCAGAAAAAACAAAGTGCATCACGAATCACAGGATAAACGAGTCATCAACAGACAAAGATATTCTCCACTTCCTACTCATATATACATTGTAGTGCTTGTGTCATAGGACTCTAGTATTGGAGGCATGGTTTGAGTAAGTTGAAGTAGTCCAAAGGATTTCTCTTATCTATATAGAATTCCCATCATGTCGGGAGGTGATTATTACTTATATGATAATAGAAACCTCAACTATACTTCAGAGTTTAGAAACAATACATCTATAACTCTAATGCAATTAAGTGACTCCCACCTAGGCAGGGTTTGGAGGAGTTGTACGTACGCAACCTTATCCATGTCAGTGAAACAAGGAGGATGTTTCCGATTAACCCTTGATAGTAAATATCATCTGCTATATCACATAAATTACATAAATAAAAAGTGCATATGTATTGATGAACCTTTTTAATAGTCCATTATAATCCAAAACCAAAGGTTTATAAATCGTCGGCCCTGATTGAGATAGGGGGCATAGAGTTCAGAGATGCATAATAAAATTAGTTGACAAGAAAAATGAAGATAAACAGTATGAGTATCGCTTACGTTAAATGCAGCTATTTAACGCAAGGAAATGAATTTACAGAAAATATGAAGAATCAAAGCGACATATTTACCAACGGTGATTGTCCAGCTGGAAACCATATAGCTCATTTAGAAATAGACTCATCATGACATCACCTGTTCACATATACAAAAAAAAAATCAACAAGAGAACTCTGCAGCCATAAAGCATAATTGTAAGGAAATGGAAAAGAGCAAACAACATAGAGTACAATATAGACATGTTTTGCTGCTATTTAAGGATAAGCTCAGAACAAAAGAGTTGAAGAGATCCTAGTGTGGAAATTCAAGTTTTAATGGATGAACTTGTACAGTTGATAATGAATAATCTTTCATATAATTCTTATCTTCTCTGAGATAATAAAGTAGTTCAGTCACAACCACAAAAGATACAAACGAGCAATCACAGACAGCACCCTCGACCCATAAATGAAAAAGACGTTCACCAAGGATCACTAAACAAAAAAAATCCACTAGTACAATAGAGGGATTAAAGACAATTATCGAGTAATATGTCTTTGAGAATGCAAACCAATGTCATAAGAAAGGAAGAGAAATTGACATTTTACTATTATTAGAATAATACATATACTGATCATTGACATATTACAGCCCAACATACTCGTAGTCTCGTCGTCTAGAATTACATTAACAACAACAATAACAATGTCAGAGCCTTAATTCCAAAAGATTGGGTCAGCTAAATAGTCTAAAGTTAGTCAAACAAAATACTTGCATTCTAAAATACAGTTGGATCAAAATTGTACTCATAGAGTTAGCAACTTAGCATTCAAATTAAACAATAGAATGGAATCAGGAAAGCTAAATTAAGGAAGAATATGGAACACATCTTTACAAATACAACTAGTTTACCACTTTAATCAATACAGTAACAAATTTGAAGTAAGAAGTGGATAAGAACAAATTTTCTAATGGTAAGTTTTAGTCAAACTGACCACCAGCTTCCATGTCCACCACTCCTCCAAAAAGTACGGCTCTTTTCTTGTGGACACACATAGAAAATCCAGCACGAGGTCCTGGAGGCATTCCACTTTTCTTTACCTGGTCAGTAGAGACAAATATGCAAGTTTCAGAGAAGCATATTTGAAAAGGATTTCCAGCTAGTGAGACTGAATAATATGGGTAACATTATAGTACAAGTTTAGGGGTAATTCATAAGTGAATGCCAAGTTGCCAACCACTACAATAAATTAAATGGAATACATATTTTATCAAATTTTATCATTGAGTTTGAAATAATTGATGTTTACTTTAAAAATAAATAATAATTTGTGCAACAATATAAAATTCTTTAGAGGTTAGTTGTTATTTAAAATTATGTTATTTGAGTTTAATTCATTTTTTCTTGTATGGATGAGGATGGTGTATAGTTTGTAAAGCAAACTTCTCCACCAAATCCAGACTAACCAAGTTGAGTTCACTTCAAGTATCATTGATGAATCGCAAACATCTCCTTGGATCCAACTTTAGTCCGAAAGATATAGTCATTGGTAATGTGTTGGATGTGGAAGCTAACATGTTTTACTCCCTCATCCCAGGTGGTGGATGGCTTCCTCTTTCTCTTGCCCTCCAATCTCATGAACATGTACATGAAATCTTGTATGCCCATGTGGGCATGGATCTGTTCTTGTACCTATCTTGTACCTTGCTTTAGAAGATTCAAGCACACTTGTAAGTTGCAATGTACATGTTTCTTCATCTCACGTGGTCATCTTTAGTTAGGCTGATTTATTGTTGGTCTAATAGGCTTGTAAGTAGTGGGTAGTTGTTCTTCGTGCATCTTTCTCTATAAGTCCTCCCAGATATTGATCTTGCACAAATCATTAACCTCGTTTGTCTTCTTTCTAGCCAAGTTGTTGCAGCCTAGCTAACCTTCGATTTGGTCGATTTAAAGTTTTTGGTCCAATGGGGTGTCCTTTCACTCAAAAAAGATCCTCCACCTTGCATTCTCACTCCCTCTTTAACTCCCCCTTAATGGTATACTCACACCTCGTATAGTTGGAAATAACCCGCATGCTACACTCTAAAGAGTTAATTATTTTTCTTCAACAATGTCTTCACTTACCAAAAACAAAGAATGTTTCTTAAATTAATATTTTGAATTTATTAGAAGAGAACTTGTGTATTTGTGTTAGTTCAAGAATAAAAAACCACGGGCAATAAAGCATGTCCATACATAGCATGTAGAACCATAGCATAAAAATGCGATAACGCCCGCGATCACGATAATGGAAGTATGGAACAGTGATGCGGTCACGAAAGTAATGCTATAATCATAGCGCCTAAATATCAGTCGAAACCATAAGATTTCGCTTGGTAAACCTTCACAATACAAGAAATATCAGTTCATTTATTTTCCAAACTTTTACAACGTGGCCAATGCCAAAGGAATGTGGCCTTGTTTTTGATCCATGCGTAGAACAATAAGGAGCACAAACATGGTACATATCTTAAGTAGATAATTGTAATTTTCTAAAAAATCAACATATGTCTTCCTTTACAAGCATGCATAGATTATGTGATGTATGTCAAACCTTATTCCATTCCCAAGTTCTAGGGTCCAAAGACCACATGTCAGAGTGAACTACTCCCTTCTCCGTGCTACTGCTTTTATCCGAAGCAACTTCTTTGAAATAACCTCCATACAAAAATATCTGCGGTGTCATACAATAAAGTTATAGGAATGAATGTTCAAAAGTTTAGAGTAAACTAAAATATAAGTCAAATGCACCACAAAAGATTTTATAGGATACCTAGAGATGTATTTACAAATTGAAAGGAGATTCAACCATAACATGTATCATAAAAAGCACAATAGAACCTGAAGACAAAAGTAAAGCACTAAATCCCAACACTTTCACATCGTCCTAAACTATTATATTGTTTCAAACCCATCGAATTGATGCAAGGGATCAACATGTTTTCTTACTCTTCTAGTAATATCTAAAAATACACATAAATTAGCACCGACCACCCAAGAAAAAAATATTGTTTAATTAGAAAAATAATTGTATCTCGAAATTTACATCCAGTTGAAGATTTCAATAATATTATACAAATCTAAAAATTATAGTATACAATCGATTATAACCCATACGTCTTAAACAAAATTCCAAGGACATAAAACAATACTAATAGCTCCAAGCGTCCTCCAAAATCAAGTTTTCTATATATTCAATCCATGAAATGTATGTCTCGTCAAAATAATAAATTCATCTTTTGTAGTGGCCAACCGGTTCATTTAAGACTTGCATTGGTTCACGGCACGACATAGTGAAAAATCAATTGTTGAGTTTGACACTCGTACGTCACAAGACTACGGGGTATTTAGGGCTTCTGAGGTGTCATGGATTCATTGTCCATAAACCCACACCCAGATAACCTCCATAATTTTGGTGGGTTATGCGGTTGGACAAAGAACTTTTGTAGTTTAACAATAGTTGAATATTCTTGAGAATTATGAATAATTACATTTTTGGATAGTTTTCATTTTGGTAATCAAAAAGGTTGGTTGTTGTGTGTGGGATATAGGCTGTAGGATTTGATAGGTTTTGGGTACTCTGTTAAGGATATATTGTTGGGTGTGCTTGAATTTGGGATTTATGATGTTGGGTGGTTTCAATTCTTCATTCTAGTACTGGGTAGTTCTCGAATGTGAGATGTGGGGGCAAATTTTCGTGGTTATAACTACTTTTGGTAAATATGGTAGTGACGTTGGTTATGGTTTTGGGAGAAAAATCTTCTGGTTTGTTAGGATGCTTTGGCGTCGTCGGATTTTGTGTTTTTACCACAAGAGGTCGACAATGGGTTGTGGCCTACAGGTGGGTTGTTAGTGTGGGTGTAGGTTGTTCGTGTTCATATGAACTTATTTAACACTTAATTCATGTTTCTTGCATTGATGCATTAGCCATTTTCATCACATTAAAAACACACTCTCATCTTCATCTTTTGTTGAAACTTCTTTTTGTCAAACCCTTGATATTGTTTTTTGGTAGATTGGAGATTAAGGGTGATTTTGCATTTATTGACCTAGCCTATGTAACGAATTGGTATTTGACATTATGGTGTTTATGGGGAAGGGTGTTTACAGAGGATGGGGAAGGATTATAATAAAAACATAGAAGAATTGTAATAGTAAATGTAAAAGCAAGGGTTACTAGTGTAGTATTACGTAAAACTGATGGTGAAGTATTTTGAGCATACTCTAGGATCCCAAAGAGTATTATTTCATTAGAAAAGATCCTCTTCGAAACTACTAATATAATCCACTTTTACGTAGCCCTAAAATAGATATTTTAATATTCTAGAAGCTTATTTTATTTTTATACTATGCTTCCTTCTGCCTTCTGTCTACACGAATCTACAACATGCTCCATGCACAACAATCACAATGCATATCCTTTATATGTGGTGAGCGTTTGCTCCATCAATGTCCATATGAAAAATTCTAGACTAAGTTTCTTTTGCTTCTCGTCACCTGAGTCAAAAGCCACGTATAGCCCAAATCTGGTGCATGGGACTGAAATAATCTATCAAAAGGCAAAGATGAAATAATATGTGGAAATCAAGTTTACACGAGACATTTAAGCATCGATAATCAAGCAAAATTATAACTATGAACACTGAGACATCATAACAAGGGAAAAGGAAAAGCAAGTGCAACGACATATGAAATAGCAAATAAATGTAAATCCAAATCGAATATAACCAATAATTTTACCTCGTCTTGATAAACAGCAAGTTGAAAGCCACTACGTGGACTGGGCCACATGCACCCGGGTCGAGGCTTTATTTCTTGCCACTGTAATGAAAAAACGTGATTCTTTAGAATAACGCATTGAACCAATGACAATTAAAATGTAATTAATATGAGGCTTATTATTGTTCACCTTGAATTGATCCAGGTCAAATACATGCAGATCATTAAGGTATCTGAAAAGAAATTAATAAAGGATCTCGTCAAGATATATCTTTGCCAATTTGCAACATGTTAATGCTATACACAGATACACAATCATCATATAAATCTTCAACTAAATTTATTACTTGGTCAAAATTTATAAATTAAAAAGAACCAAGAACAAGAGATTGAAAAAACAACCTTACTTCTCTAAGAGTGTCGTAAAATCCACCAAACACTATAATCTTATGCTTGTACAAAACCTGCAAAAAGTTGTTTATAAGCCAGGTTATAGAACATCAACAACATTCAAAGTGACTATACAAAAAAAAAATCATATTTCACAATAGCAGACACATTCACATTCACACCAGCAATGCAAAACAGAGTTACAACTAACGTTTTATACAATCGACAAAATGACTATTAAATCATGTGCACTTCTTATTTATATGAAGTTACATATGATATTTGCTACCAAGGGTTAATCAGATATAACTTTTCTGTTAGTGTTAAGTTGCATACAGACCCCAAAACCCCCATGAGTGAGAACCACTTAAAATGTTATTGTTGGGTAACAAAAAACAACCACCCTAAAAGCAAATACTACCATCGCATTTAGGGCGATCCAGAGACACCGTCAAGTATTTGAGGATACTTTGGAATTCTAAACAAAGAACATTAGAAAAAAATTGTGGGATCTACTAAAGGCTAAGGACTAGAACCTCATTAACTCAATAACCATGGTCATACTTCAACGCAATGTCTAATTCGATAAAAAAATATTGTTTCACTTCATCAAAGTAAAGAGAAGTAATAAATACTTCTACATAAATGAACTTCACAGCGATAGATTGCAAAACACAGAGCCAAAACACATCTATTCTTATAGAGAAGATACGTTTAAGCAAAGATAATTCGCTAACAAAAAATTAGTATAATTCTTCCACATTAATTGAAATGTCACAAATTTTGACAACATTGAATGGGTCCATGGTTAATCTCAACCAGTCCTTGTTTCTCTTTACAGTTCACAACAATGAAAGTCAGAAAGAACCATTCTCTGAGAATGCTTGCAGCACTACAACAACATGTTATTTAACCCGAAGTAGTCAAGTGGCTCTTTGTTAGTGGGTTTGGGGGGTTGAATGTACGTAACCTTACCTTTGTAATAAAATGCAAACATCACAATAATCAATAAATAACATATTCCAAAAGTAAATATAGAAACTGAACAAACCAAAAAGATATACCCAAATCATTTTCAGTCTCATCAAACGAGAACTACTCATCATATTCAACATATTCAAGAATCTTGCAATAACTAATGTAACAATTCAATATATGCTATGTTTACCATCCGATGACCAGACCGTGGACTTGGAGCTCCCTTGTAATTCAATTGCTCCCATTGATTAGTTTTTAAATCCAACACCCAAAAATCCTATTAACAGAAAACAAGATCTCCTTCATTAGCCATGAGTAGAAATATGATAACAGATACCAGGATAGAGGACGAAAACCAAGACAAATTAGCATCTTTCTACACACATACAAAATGCAGATCTCACCTTGTAATGATGAAATCTCTCTTGATTTGGAGATGTAAATTCACCACCTGCATTGATTATCAGTAAAAGCCATCAACGAACAATTACTAGGTAGAAGGAAAATTGCTCAGAAGAGAAAACAAAAACCAAAAATCCTTGAGACTAATCAGTTTGTACCAAAGATATAGAGGTAATTCTTCCAAACAACAGCTTGATGTGCACTACGAGGTGGTGGACTATTAGGGCTGGATACCAATTTCCACTCTTGCTTTTCGACATCATAGCGATAAAGATCCCCATAAACAAATGTCTGCACTCATAACAAAATAAATCCAAACATCACTCTACAAGCTCCACAATGCAGCAGTATATAGGCTTGCTAAACAATTCAGATAACCTAACCTTATTGCCATTGTAGAATTCACCACCATAAAGGATTAATTCAGTCTCTTTCAATGGGTTTATACTCAACTACATAACCATAAAAATTCAACCCATCAATAATCTAAGCAATTTATCAAAGAAAAAACAATTCACAAATGCAATCAAAATACCGAGCAATTCGACCGTGGAGATGGGGCGGGCACATTCTCATCAACTTGAACATCCTTCTTTTTAGCTTCCTCTTTCTGTATACTCAACTGCATAAGTACATATAACCCAAATTAATTCATTGTGTCGCCACTTTCACAGGGTACAGCAAGGTCGTAGGTTCGATTCTTAGTGTCCCTCCCTTAGCCCTTCCCTTCCCTCAGTCTACTCTATACCAAAAAAAACACCCATCTTTAATAAGTACAGAAAATGCAAATTGCTCATGATTACAAAATACCCACAAATGTTTAACCTTCTTTGACATATATTAAAAAACTATCAATGACACAAACTTTGCAATAACCCAATTCAATTTTCAATCAGTTATTTTCCAAAACCTTTCTAAAAACCCATAAGTTAGGTGGAAAACACCATAAAGTAACAATCTTTATTTAATTCGCAAACTACCCAATGGTAAATGTAACAATAATAATAAAATGGAATTAAGAGAGGGAGAAAGAGGACCAAAATAGCATCAATGTCATCTTCAGGGGAGAGCTTCTTAGACTCACGACGAGCTTTTTTCTCTTCAGCTTTAGCAGTTTTTCTCTCAGTTTTCTCCTTGCCTTTCCCTGCCTTCTTCTGTTTCTTTCCCATGATTGTGTTCTTCAATAAGCAAAGCACAAGGGTTTCTGTCGGAGTCGATGAACCAAACTATTGTTTGAAGTTGAACGCCGTCAGTAAAGGTTCAGTTTTTTTTTTTTTTTTGAAGATCAGTAAAGGTTCAGTTTTATACACCTTAATTCCACTTAATTTGCACTCTTATAAAAGTACTCAAGTATTAACTTGTAGTCTTATTTCAATTCACAAAAAACCTTGTAGTCTTATGCTCCATCCAACTCACCCTAAATGTTCACTCTTTTTTTTGGTCAATTCATCCTATCTTTCTATTTCCCTTTTTTCGCATAGATTTTTTTATCTAAATACTATATGTTCACATAAGTAAAGACCATAATACTTCAACTTATATTACATAAAATACCTCAAGTACCACCTTTACAATTATTATAATCACTTAAAATATCTCAACTATCACCTTTACAATTATTATAATCACTTAAAATACCCCAACTACCACACTCTTAAAATCCGTGTTCAGAGAAAATGGACACTTAAAGAGAGTTGGAGGGAGTATCTATGTAGATTTGATTAAAAATAAAAAAATAAAAGAAAATGCATGAATATTAATATTAATAGAAAAAAGCTTTTTTTCTAAAAAAATTGGTAGGAATATTAATTTAAAGAAAACTTTAATTTTAAAAGTCTAATTTTTAAGTTGTTATATTTTTAAAAGTGTGACTTTTCATATATAAGTGCCACATTTGTATGTTTTTTCTTCTAAAAAATATAGACGTATATCAAATTTTTTTCACATGCTACATCTAATTATACTAAAAAAATAAAATTTTCATGTATCACGTTAAAAATGAATATTATTTTTTGGAATAATTAGACTCGTGGAAAACTTTTTGTAGAATAACATACTATAACAGGTGAAGGAAACTAATAGGTCTTTTACAAGAGAAAGACATTGTTGAGTCAAGCTCCAAATCTCACCTTGATAGAGGTGAGTTCGATCACCTCGTTGCTTATTTATTGGCTTGCACGTTTGAGAACGAAGTTGTAAGTGCAAGGAAGTATGAGGGCATATGCTTTGGGTCAATCAATAAAGTGATTGATGAGGGTGGTTTAGAGTGCCTAAATGATGAGAAGGAACAAAGATTGGAGGGTCTTGAAGATGGCTCGACCAGGCGAGCAATGGTGTTTGACTCGAGCGACCAACATGTCCCCCATTTGATAGTTTATGTTTTATGTACAATTTTTGTGGGCTTTAAGCTCTTTTATCCTAGGTTATTCTAATATGTTTTAGGGCTATATAAGGAGTCTTAGAACAGAGTATTGAGAGTGCTAGGCATCTACAAGATTGAAAAGTTAGGGTTCACACCATAAGAGTTCTTCATCCTTGGTTATGCATATTGTGTGAGATTGAGTTAAAGGTTCAATCTTTGCTTTAAGAGGTTGTTCTTAAAGCTTGAGAGTCATTAATGTATTATTGATTATATTAATGATAAAATACTTATTTTGAGGGGATGTATCATTAGATACCTCATATATTGTGTGTTTTGCTTCTTCCATTGTTGTGCTCTGTTTTTGTTATTGTTTCTTCACCATTGCCATAAACCATTTACAATAGACATGTAAAGATTGAACCTTTGTAGGATAAATGAAATGTTAAAACTTTATTATAGGATAAATAAAAGATCGATTTGTCAAAAGATGACCACAAGAACGGACACATGAGTGATACGAGCTAGCTCATGCTTGATAATTAGTGAATTCGAACCTTGCACGTGTGGCAGGTGAACCTCTTTAATGATTTTTCTTTGACTTGATTAGGATTTTGCTTGGATGCTTTGTGGTTCGTCCGAATAACACCGACATGGGTACCCAAGTGACACGAGCGAGCCTTGGGTTTGGATGTTATTTGGTTTTTTAGGTTGTTACTTGCGTTTTTGGTTGTTGTTGTTGTTTTGAATTATTACTTGATGTATTCGGCCTTGTTTGAGTGACACGGTTAAGGGCCTTATATTAATTCTATTTTACTCTCTTGCCTACTCATTAACTTAAATGTAATTAAATATTTTTTGTATTATTTTTTAAAATTTCTATTTGTTTTATTTCATTTGAAGATGTAACCTACTATTTATATTTTTATTTTTAAAAAATATTATAAGTCTATCTAACATTAAACCAAATGAGTACTTAACTGTCTATTACTGAGAGTGTATTTGTTAAGCATGATGTTTTTATTATTATGCTAAAGCGATAATCAACCGAGCTCATTCTTAACCAGTTAACGAACAAAATTCAAACCGGTATTCAACCCGATTTAAATAGGAAATGCAAATCCAAAACTAAATCTTCAACCGAGCAAAATCTGAATTCTAACCGGCTATGACCCCCCAATGCCGACTTCAAATTAATCCCAAAGTTCCACCTAACTGAATGACTGAATTACAATCGACCCGAATCAAATACATAAAAAATAACCAAATGCACAACTCCGGCCATGACCTAATTAGGATTATCAAAATCATAACTAGCAGCAATTAAGCACATCATCCTGCCTTTGAAACACCCACAACAATCAATTCTTCAAATTTGCTCTAGGAAAAGTAATTTGAACCAATATACATAGCAACTATTTCCCATCAAGAATCAAGAAGTTGTGGGTTGATTGACAGCTTTTACAAGAGGGATGGTTTGCTTTGGCAATTAGGCTACACCTGACAATGAGATCATCAACAGTAAGCCAAGAAATCATAGTACTTATCACAATTCACAACTACATCTAATCGGTTTGTTAAGTACAACCTGATACCGAGTTTCTGAATTGCGTACCAGTTTAGCTGGCGTTTGCACGTAAAGCATCGAACTTTATCCTTAAACACCGACAAAAGAACAACTTTCTTAAATAGTCCAAATCTGGATCAACCATTAGCAATAGTCTTTTCCCTCCTTAGCTGCTTCCCTGAGTGATCAACCAGCTTCAGCCTTACAAGACTACAATACTTTATGCACAATGGAAACCAGAGGTCTGTAATGGCTAACATGTGTTGATGATGAGTTGAATGATCATATAATTGTGTGGATCACCCTCTAAACTGAACATACCCAAATAACATAGAGCACTCAATTGTCTTACAATGATCACAAACGAAACCTCAATCCTGAAGAACGTGCTGAATGGCGATCATTAGTTCAACAATCCTATATCAGACACCGTTTACGCAGGGGAAACAAACAATTGTTACATGGGGAAGGCTGAATGGCTGGTGCTGAGGTCCAAAAGTTTCCTATCAGTGACATCCTCTACTAAGTAAAAGTGCTGCGCGTCATCATCTGAATTCTCTTGCAATATTGCAGATGGGAGTTGTAAGCCTGTATTCACGCAGACGACGGTGCAATTTTCGTAACAAACAGTAGGGTTTTCTGCTTAAGTTTTCAGTTGTAAGGGAATTTTGATCAGAAAAGAAATCACGCCGTTATCCTCCTTCATTCAGCCAGCTACATCCTCCTTGTGTTGCTATATTTCTGCTTTTCATCTGCAATCTTACTCTTGAAACATCATTCCATCTTTCAGCCGAAGCATATATATTCGATAATATAGTATGAGCTGCATTACAATGTGGATCAAGATCAAGTATATACTTCGACACTCTCTCAGCTATTTCGATATTAGAGTGTGTTCTACATGCACCAAGTAGATTTAACAGCATTAGAGAGTTAGCTTTTACCGGTATAGTATTGATAAATTCTTCTGCTTCTACTAATTCTCCGGAACGGCACAATATATCCACCATGCAACCAAAATGCTGAGCATTCAATTTTATTGAAGTATACTTGCCGAAATACTGAAAAAATTGCCTCCCTTTCAAGAACATGCCAGAATGATCAATAGCATAAAGTAAGCCTGTCAAGGTAATTGCATCAGGTTCCACACCAGCACGTAGCATCTGTGCGAACAAAATAAATGCCCAGAGAACACGCCCATGCTGTGCACTACCAACAATAATCGAGTTCCAGGTGACGAGGTTTTTCACGTGTATTCTTTTAAATGCTTTAATTGCATCCTCAATATTTCCACATCTAGAATACAAAGTTACAAGTGAATTTCCCACAAATGCCGAAGCCTCAAATCCCAGTTTGATCACTTCTCCATGGACAATTTGTCCTTTACCAAGAGACATTAGTGAACAGCACGAATTTAACACACTGGTGAAGGAAGACTCGTTAGGGAAAATACCCATTTTCGTCATGTCACTAAATACAGTCAATGCTTGATCGTACTTGGAGTTCAAACTATAACCCGTTAGTAGGGAAGTCCACACAACTACACTATAATGCACATTTTCCATAAAAATCTTTCTAGAATTTTCCGGCTGTTTACAATTTGCATAGAATGTTATCAAAGAAGAAGATATGAACTCTTCAATGATGCACCCCAGCTTGACAATGCGGGCATGAATCTGTGTACCAAGCTCAACAGCCATTGAATTTGCGCAAGCTGTTATCAAACACGAAAACATAGTTGCTGTGGTCTCGATCCCACAGCTAACCATCTGCTTGAATATTCTTAAGGCATCAGCACTTCTCCCATTTTGATCAAGCCCACTAATCATCGAAGTCCAAGAAACAACATTCCTACAAGGCATATCTTCAAACATCTTAACAGCATCAGTAACACTACCATTAATAAAATACCCATGAATCATAGAATTCCAAACAACAACATCTTTAAATGACATTTCTTTAAACAATCCTTCAGCCACCTCTATTTTGCCAAACTGCATATACCCATTTATCATCGTGGTCCAAGAAACAACATTTTTGTCAGGCATTTCATCGAAAAACTTTCTAGCCATACTCAAATTATCACAATCTAAACACCCTTTAATAATTGAATTCCAAGCTATTGTATCTCTTATAGGCATTTGGTCGAACACGTGGAGTGCATCTCTAAGCCTACCATATTTTGTGTGATTTGTGATCATTTTGGTACACATACTTACATTAGAATGTGGAACCATTCCAAAACTTTGACTAGTTCTCCTTAATCGTTTCTCAGTCACGTAAGTTGACATTGTCCTACAGAAACGAATTGTGTAAGAAAGGGGAAAATTCTTGTGAACCATTATTTGAATTGGGGATATGAATCTGTAATAAAGTGAGAAGATTGTGAGCGATATGTGCATTCTATTTCTCCGCTAACAATACGTCGATTCCCTCTCTTTTTTAGCTCTTTTACCAACAAGACACCATGAAACACAAAACTTCAGAATCATGCATAAAATCAAGTGAAAAACATCAAAATAATCATGAAATTGATCAGAATTACACAAAGAAACAGGGGCGCAATCATATTGAAATGAGACATCAAATTCCCCAAGCTGTCTTACTTAGCATATGAAAGGAAATGAAAAGATTACAATTTCGAATCGAATTTGGTTTGAATTAATATCGTTTAAACTCTAGGCAATGAACAAATTATTTGTAAAGGTTACAAGAACATGATCGACCAACGTCAGATTCCCTCAAACACAACTATTCATTGCAAAAAACATGCAATCTCTTAGAACAACATAATTTTGAAGTTTTGTTCCACTTGAACACAAATCTATGCTTCTATCTTCAACTTTCTCCTTTTTTTATTTTTTTATTTTTTTATTTTTTTATTTACTTTTTGCACTTGCACAGTTTTCAAAGTAACCTAAATATCTTATAAAAAATTATAAAAAATACTATAATAAAAAAGTATACATTAAGACGAATCTAAGGAGATCTCATATGGATATATTTTATCATCTATAAATGTCCTTAAAATCTTAATCAAATTTCTCTCTCCAAAATGGAATATTCTAAACGGAAAGAACAAAAAAGAACGGAAGGAGTAAGTCCTAATATACCATGTGTCTGGACTTAGGTTTTTTCTCAATTTAAGAGCAAATTAGTAAATACTACTTTCTAATAGTAAAAATAATTAAGTTGAGTTAATGGTAAATATTCGACCTTGTAATTGAATATCCGACTTTAAAAAATATATATAAATAAACATACGTAAAAACTAATATGCCTGAGACAAGAATCAAATTTAAACCGATTTAATTTTAAATTGACCCAAAACACATGATCCAAAATCGAACTGATAACCCAAATGAACACTATTTTAGATTTTTTGTAGTACTATTGAGTTTGAGTTGATATAACCCCACTAAAACCTACTACAATTTAATTTTCTTTATCACATAAAAACTATAATTATTTCATCAAATACACGACCCTACAAAAACAACCACGTTCCCGTTTTTCTTAAATCTTAACGTCATCAGTTGATATAAATTATTGTAATTATAATTGTAATTGTAATGCATAAATTATGTAAGAGTAAAGAAAGCATAAAGAGAGATGTATTGAGTGTAGAAGTTCTGAAAAGAAAGAAATGGAGATTAATTGGCATCATGTCAAAGGCACAGGCATAGCAAATAGCAATTAGCATGCGCATGTTGGGGCATCCTCAGACAATGTAGTAGACTAGTGGAGCAGTCACTCACCAAATAAGACAGACAGTTGTTGTTTTAGGGACTTCCTTCATCCAACTTACTCATTCATACTCCCTCCGTTCCATAATACTTGCTACTGAGTGATAGTGACATTTTTCCACACAACATGTCACACTCAGTAGTAGCAAGTATTATAGAACGGAGGAAGTACTACTCCTTTTTCCTAATTCCTATTCACCACAAAAATCTGTATGTGTTGCCGTACTTGATGACTTTTCTGTTGCATAGCTAGTGTCCCTAATCAACATGCTCACTTATTCACAACTATCTTAATCAAACTTTCATGAGCTACTCTTATGAGAGACCGTCTTTTAAAGAGATAACCTCAAAATAAGTAGTCCACGTTCATGTTTTCTCCTTAATTTGTATTAATTGGGCTATTTAGCATAAATCTAATGCGTCTCTGAAAGGCCGTCTCTCACAATAATTTGTGAACTTTCATCATTAGACATGTATATGCACTTATTACGTATTAACTGCCATTACTATAACACTTAATTAAGAGTCTATCATCTATAGACTTATTATATAGGAACAATGCCTTTTCAGAAGTCTTGCCATTTGATGATGATTTCTGAGTTAATATACGTGTCTATTCAGCGCATTGTTGTCTTCGGTTTTTTTACGAACAACAACCTTTAAATTACCAAATACAACATCGATACAAGCACTTCACTGGATGACCTGCTAAATGATCTATACCTTTTAATTAAATTCAATAATCTGACCTAATTACTCAATTACCCCTAATCAAACCTTTCTTCCCCAACCTCTCAACCTCTCTCCCAATCACCACCATTCTCTCGCCCTAAGCTAACACCACCACCACCACCACCACCACCACCAACTCCCCCCTCAAAATCTGAGAAACTCCATGGTTCCATCAATATCTCAACATTCATTTACCTTGGTCAACAGTCATTTAGCACGTCATCCGGTGAAGTGGTTGTATCGATGTTATGTTTGGTAATTTGAAGGTCGTTCTTTGTAAAAAAAACTTCGATGTTTTTTATTCTGAAATGACTAAACTTCAAGACTATATAGCTGATAATTGATCCATACATAAATAATAAATACTGTTTTATGTTAGAATATAATTGGTTGGGGAAATATTTTGTAAAATTTATAAAAATACTTTTGATGTTGAAACGCTACAACTTACAACTAAACAGAACCTAGACTGCTACTTTCGATTTTTAAACAATATAAATTATAACGTGCTGAAATAACTACCTGCACCAGTACACACTTCTTAACCTACTACTTTAATGAACACTCACATTTTTTGTAAAGTAGTATTTTAATCTCATTAAACCACTAATAGTTACTTAAACTGTTAAGACGAACACACTCAATCTCAGATAATATATAAATAATTAGATATACCAGTCAAAAATTCTTAATCACAAGTATAGAATTGTTAGGGAGTAGCTAAGAAGATCAATTAATACTAAGAACTGTTCTATCATAATAGTGAGGTCTAATAGTACAAAATCAAGCAAGCAAAGTACATTAAGATTGTCCAAGAAAAACTGCTGATGAACTGTTACATTGCTGATCAAACTTAGTAAGGTAGTGCAGCAAAATATAGATTGTCATACACAAACTGATAAATGATCAGTACTCGGTCTTATTTCCTTAATATGATGGATGATTAAGCTAGCTTTTACGGATTCCATATCGGATCTCTTGGGCTGAAAACGCGTTCCTCAACATTCGCTTCAAGCAGCTTGAGCGCGGCCTTAGACTTGATGCACCTTGGTGTTTTGTACTGGTTGATAGACCCACCTTGGTTTATGTACAAATCCATAAGTGCCTCAAATGTGCCTGGTTTTACAATCCTGATCTCCAACTGTCCGATGGCTTTGTCGTGAGACCTGCATCTTCGATATGTATAGTCAAGCTCATTCTCGATAGTGATGCAACATTCTTGTAGAACCTCGTTGAGAGGAGGTTGAGCGAGTTTGGGATTGACGTATCCTATCTCCCAGTATAGGACATAGTGCCCTGGTGCGGATGAGGCATCAGCAAAGCTAGTGTACTCGAGCAGCATGGCGTTGTGTGGTTCTAGGAGTTTTTTTGCAATTGTGATGCTCTTGTGTAGGTCTTCTTCACTTGTTTTATCGTTGTCTAGGCTAAGAGCGACATTTCTACGACAGATGAATTTGAACTGTGGAGTCTTGTTGTAGAAGCCCGTCACTTGTAGCACATCGCCTATGCGATATCTGTTGAGCCCTACAGATCACAAAATTATCAAGTTTGATAGTAATCCATTAACTCAGTCAGATAAGAGCGTGTGAAAAGTAATCAAATTCCACTACAATATAATTTGCTTTTAGTGGGATATATTTAGCGACATTTAATTTAAATATCCCTATTTCAAATTTCGTTTATTGTATATAGAGGATTTAGTGACATTTATTAGATCCTTTAGCAGCATATTAAAAAGTCACACTAAAGCTTTTAGCGATATAGGATCCAGTGACATTTCTCACAAATGCCACAATAGACTATAGTGACAATTACATATGCCACTAAAGACCAAATTAAGTGTCACTGAATCACTTTATGGTGGAACTTAAAATAAAAACCAATAATTACTATGCTAAAAATATGAACCAGTGGCATTTTTTTAATGCCACTAAATCCAATGTCGCAAAAAGCTAAATTTATTGTAGTGTTCGTGACATAAAAAATTAAAACAAAGAACCATGAATAACGCTAAGTTAAAGAACCAACTTAACCAAAAACTTAAGCTAATGGTTGCAATCCCATTATTAGCTCACGCCCCCTCATATGAGAAACCTTAGGCTAAACATGTGGATGCTATACATACTCTCCTTATACACGAAGCATAATATTCCACTTAAAACATGGAGTAAATCAGATTTAAACCCATTATTAGGGCTCTGATACCATATTAAGAAACCAACAACTAAAAACTTAAGCTGATAGTTGTAGCAACTAATATGTTTTAACTCTATCTCAGTAAAAATGCATCAAACTTAAACGAGCTTACCAGCAAAAGTGGTAACGACAATTTCATAAAAACACCCGATCTTAACTTGAGAAAGAACCACGAGCTTGTTTAATGGAATCTCTGTATCTTCGTCAAGAGACCACGAATTTTCTCCAAGAGGAATAAACTCGAAGTAACACATATTCGGCAAAAGGGTAAAAGAAACCTCAGATGGATCGGACAAGGGCTTCAAGTTGACACCAAAAAAGGACTCAGTTGCAGCATACATAGGGCAAAACAATGGCAATTTCTTATCACTATAATACTCAAGTGATGGAATATATTGTGCCATAGAGCCAGTTACAACTGCTTCAATATACTTTGCTTTAGGCCAAAGCCTACACAAAATCCCTTTCCATGATAACTCACTACATATCTCCTCGATTTCATTGGCTAAGCTAGGATTAGGCGATGCCAATAAGCTTGACATGGCCAATTGACATTCCGGGTCAGTAATCGAAGCATCTAACTTGCCTTTCCTTATGTCATTGCATAAGCCAACCCAATTCTTCTCGAGAAAAGTTATGGACCGGAGAAAGGCAGAGGCGAAAACAGCCCCAAGACGAAGAACTTGGTGTCGGAGAATAAGACCGGCAAGTAATTGACAGTACATGCTTTGTTGGCTGTCATCACATAGGATGGCTTGATCAGGACTAGTAAAATCAAAAAATGGAACATTTCTGTCACGCCCTTTAAAATGTTTGCTTTTGTAGTAGCTTGTAAGGACTGCTCTTGCTGGTAAGCCACAAGGAGTGGACATTTCTGTCTTCACAAAGTAGAGGTACATGGCCTTTCCTTGATCCAAACCAGGAATGTACCTTAACCATTCAAAACACATGCAATCATCCCAAATGTTTGTACAATATTGTGATTATAACATATGTTTATCATAATCCTTGCATTATGATCCAAAATTTTGATAAAAGATCGAAGCATTTTAAATTTTATTAAACATTATCTAAAATATTACGGATTACCCTTTTGGCCGATCAATCTGATATGACCTAATATGGATTGTGGTGGACCGACAAATGGGCTTTGGCTTGGGGTGCCACAGGGCACCTAATTACGAATATCCCGATCAAAGAAAACTAATAGTTGTATATAATAAAACAATATATAAGCTTAAAGTAATAAATAGTTTACATCTAGACAGAAAACAACTATTGTGCATCCCATCCAAGTTAGAATCATAGGTCTACTTTGTTACGCCATGACAATTCATTACATAATCACCCTGTGAGCTCACTTTAGTCGACACACATATAGGGCACGGGCTCGGGCCCACAAACCTACAATTTGTGAGTGTTGACTTACATATATATATATTCAATCAAGTTTACTAGCTCTTTCCCTTAACCATATGATATCAGGAGATTTCCAGCCAAGTAATAATATATATAAGTCTGTAACACACTATTTTATTTATAAACAAGAGACAAATGAATTTATATGGAGCACTTATTCATCTTAGCCGCAATTGAAAAGGTGAAAGATCAATTAATTCATTATAATGCATAATCCATTAGTCTCAATCAGTATGATTAATGTACTTTTGGTTGAGTTTTATTTGATATCTTAGTGGAATCCACTCAAATGAGTAATCAAAAATGGATAAATTAAAGGGTTTTATGTATGGATAATCTTAATTATAATTACATCAAATTAGGATATCAAAGAAGTAATTAAAATTAATCTTACTGGTTAACAATAGGCATAATAAGGTTATAAACGAATGTTCTTCTGTCAAGATCTTCAGCTATTGAAGGCATCAGTTTAGGTTCCCCATTAGAAGTCCCGGAACTGAAAATATGTGACATATTAGATTAGACTTATAACACGTTCAGTTTTTAAAAATCTCATCTTTTGTTTATCTTACAAAAATCAAATTTTTATATTTCATCCTGACAGTTCGTTATAATCACCTTGTGGGCCCATTCATGTGGATACATCCAGGAGGCACCTATAGGCTGAAACCTACAAACCTACTGATAATGAGCATTGACTTGCATACATACTTGATGAGGTTTACTCTTTTCCAAAACCATATAGTATTAGGAGGTTACCCACTAAGCATCATATGCAAGTCCACACCCAATTATTTTACTAACGTGAGAATTTCCTCACACGTGAAGTATTTCCAACATTTTGCATCAATTGATCATGACTTGTAACGATTAGATTTTTTGAAAGAAAATGAGGTTAAAGTTGGATTTTTATATAATAAATTAAATAAAAGACGAGATTTTTAAAAGGTGATGAGTTAGACGAAGAAAAGGACCTGCATAACATCTCAACAATCGTATGGCCGGAGATAAGAGACGAGTCCTCGCCATTAGCAATCCGTTGGATATAAGGCTGAATGCTGGTATACCCAATGACCGGAACTCGATTTTTAAAGGTAAAAACATCATTAGAACCCTTAAGATACTTGTTTAGATACTCTGTATTTCCATTTATAGTAATAATTTGTTTTAAAATGTTCTCTTGAACTTCATCAGGATTATTTGTTAACCTCTCTAACTCCTTTAAGGCCTCATCACCTTTGTATTCCAATTTCTTTCCATCCATGATTGATACAATAAAATTTGAAGTAATGGGTAATGGGCCGGGTAATGGGTAGTATGTATTTTCATGCAAAGAGGTTTTAAGGTAATGCATGTATATATAGTGAGAAAGGTAGCCTAAAATCTTACTCACAAAGCAATGATTCTTCCCACGTCATTGCTTTATGATATGAGAGGATTTGATCCATAATAGGGCCCACAAGAAAGTAGAAAGCTTCTTTTTTGATTAGAGATCATAAACTCTAGTGTCTTATTGTTGAGCCAATTATATATTGAAATACTTGGATTGGTTGCCAATTGAAGAACTTGGTGGAGTTTATTACCAATATTTATTTAGTGTTAACTTGTTGATAGGTGAAAGTATGGAAAGAAAGATTCTCTGGATATTTATAAGGTTCAACTAATTTGGGTTATGTTTTGTTTCGGTAAGCTTTAAATTGATAATTTTGAATGGTATTTTTAAAAAGGAATTGAAAGATAAATGGAATAAGAAAATAAATGAGAAGGAAAATTGGAGTTCACACTTGTGATCTAAGATAAAGAAGACAAAAATAAAAAGAAAATTAAAATCAAGTTTTATTTGAAAATTTTCAAAATTTTTGTGCTAGCTATTCAACAACTAACGTAGAAGACTGGAGTTGTTTTTTATAATTATTCACATGAAAAACTAGCGTTTCCCCTTTTTTCTTCTTTTTTTGTGCTACATTATGATTGCTAACATTAACATGATGTTTTTAGGTATTGGATGAGAAGAAGAGGTAGAATAAAATTTTCAAATAATTAAGAATTGACAACGAATAGATTTGTTTCTTTCGGTTAAAGCTCATATTTAAGTTTGTATCTCATCATTCAAATCAACTAAACCTACTCTTTTTTACCTTTTTTTCCCCATTTCCCTACGATTACGATCTAAACTACCATACCCCTTCACAAAATTTTCCTTTCCTAATAATTGCTTAAACTCAAAACAAGCAATAATCTAATACAAATCATATCATAATTTCTATACATTATTGACATGGTTTAATACAAATACTTGTCGTACGAACTATTGTTTACTCTATCACAAACAAGATCACATAAAAATGAAATAATTTTTAATTATAATAAAATACAATTGAATAGACGAATACATAAAATCACTTTCAACTCCGCATCATCTCACATTATTGAAATTTAGGTGCCATTAGTCTAGGAAATTGGGTTATTAAAGCACTACTTTGAGCAAAAACTCTTTAAACTCTCTAAAAAGTCTAATTAGATTAGGGTATAATAATGCCTCTTTATGAGTACAGACTCCTTACTCTCTGCTCCGTTTTTGAATGTTCTTCCCGTTTAGAATATTCTATTTTGGAGAGAGAAATTTGATTAAGATTTTTAAGACATATATCGATGATAAAATATATCCATGTGATATCTCGTTAGATTCGTCTTAATGTATACTTTTTTATTATATATTTTTTAAAATTTTTTATAATACGTATTTAGGGGGTGTTTGGTATGAACTTTTTAATAATAAGTACGGGATTCAATTACCATTACTCCACATATTTTGTTTGGTATGATATTAGGTTAATCCAATCCCTTTCTTAAGGGTAATGGATACCCTTACTTTGTTACCTCCCATTTATGTCAAGTAACAAATTCCCTTTCTATGATCAATTAAGTGTTTCCCATATATTTTCATACCAAACAACATATAACTACAACCCATACTCTTACCCTTACTCCTCTTTATCATTTCCCTTTCCATTACATTTTTTATTCCCATACCAAACACCCCCTTAGAGTTATTAAGGCTCAAAATTACTTTGAAAACTGTGCAAAACGTGAATGGGAAGAACATTTGGAAACGGAGGGAGCAGTATCTAATTTTTATTTCCTAAGTTTAAGATTGATGCACAGTATGCTCTGAATCCATATAAACAGTAAAAATTCTTCTAGTAGTTCTACGCCTTGGTTATGGCAACGAGACGTCATATGCTAATTTTGTGGCTTCATTGTCTAATTGTCTTGCCTTTCTCTAAACATTTAAGTGCTTCTCTGTCAAGCTTGTCTTGTTACTAATCTAGGAAAACTTCTCGAACCCTTCATCTCGAGCTACCCATATGCAGCTAAATTACAAAGTTATGCAAACGAGACTTTAACACAATTATAATTCTACACTCCATAATCTAATACTTAATTTTTTTTTTTTACATTACCTTACTACAATATGTTTTAGTTTTGCCGGTAAAGATCTAGTGCAAAAGTTTTATAGCTTATTGCTACATTTGTGTAATAAGGCAACGGTAAAAAGTCAAATTTGACTAGAGATGGAAATGGATTAGGAGGCAAGAGTTAAACTTAACTAGAGATGGAAGTGGATTAGGAATGGAACGAGTAGATATGTGTGCCACCCAGACACGACACACATTATTGTTCATAGCACATTTTAACACGGTACGATTTGATATGAGGTAGGATAGGCACGATACATGACGGCCTAAATACAACATAATTTTCGTAATTAGATTTTAGTTAGATTTTATTTTTGAGTGGTTAAAATTTAAATAACTTGGGATCCATTTAAATTGATTATGGGATTTCATAGCAAAAAATTTAGAAACTATGGCTCTCAATATCATGTATTATAGCATTAAGCTAAAACCAAATGCAATTAAAGAAGTGTCACTATCTTTGACACTAGTTACATTCGAGATTATATTGAAACTACAGCTTGTTCATGCTAATTAAGGCAATATGATTAAATATTTGCTCTAAATTCATGTGCACATATAGAAAATACAAAGTTTACAAGCAAGTTCAAAATTAAATGATCATTTTACTAATAAAAGAAACTAGGAGTCCTACAAGGGCATCTTAGTTCTCCCTTTGTCCTCTTGATAATATGCAACAACCCATAATTACCAAATATTAAGAAAATGGTGGAAACAATAAAATTATATAAATACGATTAAAAATAGGTAAAAATAAAAAATGAGTGAGTAAAAATTATAGAAAATGGTAAACACATAACTCAAAACAGAAATATCATAAAAAAAAACAAAATAGAAATATCAACTTATACAGACAAAAAGATGTACTTTTTGAGTTTATGTAGAAAATACTAATACATAAGGGATTTGCATATAGATAAGCAATTATCCATAATAAAAGTAAATGCATAAAAATCAACAATTTAATATAGTGAGCTTTACCTTTTAAAAGAGCAAAACACCTAGATAAAAAATACATCAAATTAACAATCCACATAGCACTTACATCATCAAATAAAGTGGTATGGCCCACATAGATCTCTCTTGTCATTTGTTTTTATAGCCAATTTTTGCTCGTGCTTTTTCTTTATGAACTCTCTCAACACAAAACATCATATTAAGCCCCATCAGAGTGAATTGAGTGGTACATACACGGCATTATCTATTCATCATCAATTTTGTGGTGAACCTATAAAGAAATTTAAAAATCTTATAATTTGTGGCTTATTAAAACAAGAAAAATGTTAAAATTTTAAAGAGAATATAATTAAAAATTAAAAACATAAAGTGAAAGGTGTGACCAAATAAATCTAATAAAACAAATTATAGTAAATAGTCAACATGTACATGCAAAACTATTATAAACCTTCAATTATTAGAATGCCAAATACAACTCTAAATTTGCTTTGTTGGCCATGTATAATGTAAATTACCACAAGCTTTTATTATTCCGTATCTCAACTGATTTTATCTCATATACTATTTTACTTTATCCTACTAAATTTTCTTTATTACTTTTTTTTATACATGAGTCACCTATAATACTCATTAAGACGTACGATTTGATTTCCCTTTTATATTAAAACCTATAATCACCTCAATAAACAAATGACTCCACCTACAACATCCTACTAAATAACTTTTTTTTTTCATTCTCTTAACGTATGTGCAATCCCCCACGGAACAATCTCTCAAATTCAAAGTAGAGAAAATCAAAACCAAATAAAAACAATGCATTACTCCCTCCGTCCCTATAAAAAAGCATTAATAATCGATAAATAAAATCCATTATTTCTACCAGGATTTAGGCTGACAAAAAATCTTTGCCAAGAATTGGATGGTGTATATTGCAGTTGGCTGTGGTAATGCTTATTCTTAGAAATATACCATACAATACAACAAAGACAATTATCTACATACTCTAACAAACAGCAGTACTACTAGATAGAAATGGGTATCTGATTCAATTAATATACCAAATTAACAGAATTTTTTTTGCAAATTGCAGAAAAATAAAACCACAGCTTTTCTGCAAGGAACATAACATCTAATTCAAATGTGATTTCTTCCGCGGCATCTTTTCACTAAATGTCGAATTTGTACAACAGACATATATACACTGCCAGCCTTTGAACAATAATAGGCAAACTAAAAGCATCGCAGCACATTTCACATGGTTGCGGTACTATAGGACATAGTCATGTACATCCCTTAAACTCCATATCTATCTAAACTTAAGAGTTAAAAGTCAAACTATAACTTCTGTATATATAAGATTCGGGTAATCATGTCCATTATTTGTAGATTTGAGTAATTTGACATTCTTTTATAGGAGTAAGACTTTAACAATGAGTATGAGACCCATGATTCTTAATAATTTGACAACATAGAAGTAGAGTATAAGTATGGAAAAATGGGCGGGTGAATGTGGTATGCCCTTCTCCATACCCATACACTATATCCACCTAAAGTTTTTATAACGACAAACTATCAATGTCTGCCCCTCTGGGTATGCATTGTTCATCCCACCCAGTATGAGCAATTGGATATACTCATCATGGTATACGCGTCTCACATTCACTCTGAGTCAGCGTTATATACTCCATAAACCTTTAAATTTAATTGATACATATAATTTTATTTAATATTCTTAACTTTTGTAAATTGCTTTTAATAAAAAACATAAAAAATTGATACTCACACCCACTACACTGCCAAGGGTGGGTAGGATGGTTCATCCCCATATTCACCCACTACCCATCAAATTCATACCCATATTTGAAGTGAATGTGGTAAGAAACCCATATAATTTTACCCATTTGTTATCCGGGGTAGAGTATTTCTTAACCACTTGACAAACAAAGTACTAAGAGTATAAAAAGATATAAGGGCACTACAGAAAAAGCAGGAAGTATAAGTTGGTAAAACATCCAAATCCTAGCCCCCACATCCAAAGACTTTAGAATCTATCAAAATCAGACGTACTTGTTTGAAGAGCATTTGTACCATTAAATGAGGCTGGTGCTCGCCGCATAGACTATCTTTTTTTTCCTGCTGTTTTCTTCGGCTATATATTTCTGAAGTGTCAAACACTACAAGACACAACGTACAACTTGTGTCCTATTATCTACTTTAGAGTAGCAGCCTAAATGGGATAAACATGAGTCTGAAAGCATCAAACACGGTTTTCTCTTTAACTGCAAAGGTTAAAGATGATGGAAAAGAGAAAGTGTATGTCTATGTGAATGTGATATGCCCTTATAATTTTGTTACTTTTATGAATGAGTTCATGGAACACATCAGTGTGCCATCACTAACATCATGGTGTCCGTCCTATTGTCCTTGTGCCCTCTTCAAATTTACCGTACGTAGTACCGACTATCTAGATTTCAATCTACTTATAGTTTCTTTGGTTGTCTTTCTTATCTTAGTATCTAGTTGTTTCTGACCTGCTCCTTTTTGTCTATTTATTTACTCATGTATTTATTAAATTATTTTAGACCTTGTTTTGCTAATATATGTTGCTATTCTGCAAGTAGTTTTACTCATGACTCATGAGGCAATGATGTCAGTCATATTTCTCTTATGCAGGACTCTTACTTTTTGGGCAAAGTAAACCACATTCCTCTAGTTGTCCCCTTAAAGAGAGTACAAGTATGAATTGTATGCATAGTGTAAAAATGCTGTAACGATTGCGATCGTGGTCACGGAACACTGATGCAGTAACGGGAGTGGTGCGGTTATCATATCGTCTAGATATCGGTCGACATCATAAGATATCCCTTAATGCGGCCCAAAATGCAGTTTTTTACACCTTTATGACTCGGGAAATATCGGTTCGTTTGTTTTGAAAACCTTCACAACGCGGCCGATGCGATGCGGCCTTGTTTTTATTCTATGATTGTATGTCACCTTCTCTCACTCAGATCCTATATCGAGCGAGTGGAATATTGATGATGATGAGTACCTACTAACTACGTCATTATTGGTTTTTTCTTGCTTTCTAGTTTCTAATCCAACCATCAATTATTCTTTCATCTCATCTACACGTTTTCTTCATCTAAATCGATGTCATTCGTAATAAGGTATATTAGGTAGTCACATACCTTTGGATAGTGACATTTGATGAACTCATCTTGTAAGGAAAAAAGAAAGGCCAATCCAACTCAAAATCAAACAATAAGAATTTATCTGGCAAAGAAAAATGAGGAAATTTTAAAAATGTTTCCCATATTTAAACAAAAAAGAGTGGTCCAACTCAAAATTCAAATCTGAGTAATGTGTAGAAAGCAACATGCATAAAAAAAATAAATATAGTAAAGTTTACTTCTGTAAGCCTTCAAGAAATAAAAAGAAAAAAACATAAGATTAGGAATAGCAACAAGTTTTAAGCATCTATACAAAAACAAATATCGATATTCCAATACTGTTATAGAACACACGAAAGAACTCAACTAAAAGTCTAATCTAATAAGTGAAAGAACCCACTTATTCCATAAACCCCACATTAGTTGTCCATAAAACCAATGTGGGAGAAAGTCTCATATCTTATAATAGTCTTAAAGCCATTCCATTACATTCGAACCCACATAAAGCTCACCATCCTCATTGGTCATGAGTGGCTTGCCACCACTTTGAGCTAGATCCTTGTCGGTCACGGTTGACTCAAACCAGGCCACCACTCCAAATGGGCTATGAGCCTCTGATATCATTATTATAGGATAATTTAGCAAACTCACCCACAAGACTAGTCTAGTAAGTAAGAGAGCTATTTACTCTGTAGGCTCCACATTTATTGCCCATACAACCAATGTGAGATAACGTCTCATACCATAGCCTCAATCCATTCCATTACATACTCAAATTAAGTGACTTTCATATAAGTGTGAAATTGGAGCCGTCGGATCTACGCTACTTTATAAAAAGGAATGATATATATATATATATATAGGAAGAAGTTCCAGTGAAAACCATCCTTATATGAGAACCGTGAGAACCAATCTGCCTTACAAAAAAGTGTTACTTTTTACTAAAAAGGTGTTACTTATAGGCAAAAAGGTGTTACTGTTTTTTGTGATACTATTAGGCAAAAAAGTGTTGCTTTAAAAAAAATTATGAAAAAAACTCATAAAAAGGTGTTACTTTTTACAGAAAAAGGTGCTACTTTTCTGAAAAAACGTGTTACTTTGTTCAAAAGTAACATTTTTTGTCTAAAAGTAACACATTTTCTGTAAAAAAAGTAACACATTTTTATAAGGGAGATTGGTTCTCACGGTTCTCATATAAGCTTGGTTCTCACTGGAACTTGACCCTATATATATATATAGAGAGAGGTGGCTTTTTGTTTTTTTATGAGATTTGACTTGAGCAATTGAAATTAATAGGTGTGTTCTACAAAAGTAGTAGTGATTTGTGAAAGTATATGTTAGTCAACTAGTATTCTGAGAGACCGTCTTTCTGAAAGACGTCTTTTAGGTCCAGCCCATTAAAGCTTAAAATCTACTTTTACTCTACATTTTTCTTTATGGGCCAGTTCAATTAGAGATGGTCTCTCATAAAGACCGTCTCTCACAAGAATTTGTGTATGTTAGTTGGGTGAGTAGATGTTAAGTTAATAACAATAAGAGTGAATTTAGGAAAATTTTATTATTTGGACAAATAAATATATTTAATAAAACTGTAAACTGCACAGCGTGCACTACAAAAATGCATTGTATGCTAACATAATTTGATTTGGTCGTGATAAGGATATTGTAACTTTTAAGCTCTACTAGAAAGTAGATATGTTTATTGTTTACAACTCCCATATATCAACAATTGCAACAACGAAATAGTGACTTTCGTAAGCAAACAGCATATTGGCTTATTTTAAGTTCAACATTGAATCCTTAACATGGCTATATGCATTTCAATGAGGAAAATATATATCGTCTTGCAAAGATTACAGCTACAAACTTTTTCGAGTTTTATGAAAAAGATTTTAAATTCTTTAAGTATGACAGAGTGAAAAGTCTATTTTTTGTCCCTTCAAACCTTTTATTAATGAATTCATTCGTCTTATTTTGACTTTTCTAGTTAGTACAGCTACTAAACATACTTTTTCTACTATAACATTGTCAAGACCAGTATATAATACAAAATGGAAGATAATTTCTTTCGAATTTATTAAGTATAAAACAAGATTGCTAAAAAATTTACAACAATCCAATTATAGAAGTTTTTAATAAGTTACAAAAGCTCACCTTGAGTTATAAAAATATTTCAAGTGCATGGTTTTCTTAATTAGTTGATAGCCTGTTGGAACAATGTAGTGAAATGATTGTTTTTTAACAAAAAATACTATAAAATAAATTGGCCCAAGTAATATTTTTTTGAGTTCCTCCTGATTACTTATGTACTTTTTGTTTCTCAAGTTTCACACATTATATTAAATGAGTGCTAAACTAAATGAGGCTATGTGATAAATTAATTGACCTCCTAATATTTTACAACTACACTTTTGACCTCACTAAATAAATTTTCTAGATCACTACTGCATAAGTCCATCGAGTTGAGCCATACTTGAACACCTGGGTCACTTACCACTAAACTACCATCTCACTCAAACATTTTTAGTACTCCCTCCGTTTCCGAATGTTCTTCCCGTTTAGAATATTCTCTTTTGGAGAGAGAAATTTGATTAAGATTTTTAAGACATATATCGATGATAAAATATATCTATGTGAGATCTCGTTAGATTCGTCTTAATGTATACTTTTTTATTATATATTTTTTATAATGCGTATTTAGAGTTATTAAGGCTCAAAAGTTACTTTGAAAACTGTGCAAAAAGTAAATGGGAAGAACATTTGAAAACGAAGAGAGTAATTAGCTAAGCAAGGGTATTATTAACGTAAATATGTTAATTGTCCCTACAATCTTATTCAAAATAGCATAGTTAATTTTAAGGAAAAACCCTGAATAATCTCACATATTGCCCATCTACTGTGAATAATCTTAACTATATTATTTCTAAAAATCCAATCTTTGTATACTTTTTGCTAATACTCTTGTCACATTTTAACGGGCTATGTTAAGTATTCATAGCCAAAGAGTAGAGTTAGACTAACAAAGAAGCATAAGGAGGAAGAAGTGAGTGTAACGGCTAGTGGGTATCTACAGTAGCCGGTCAAATGCGTAAATGAATGTTGTAAGAGAAAATTAACAAAGGTTGGATTATTTAGAAATAATTAATAGTAGGGATTGTTCATAGCAGATGGGCAATATGTGAGATTATTCATGACAATTTTTTTCTAATTTTAATTGGTATTATGCAATTAAGCACATAGGCTTGTTTTCTCCAATAAAGTAGTTGCGGGGTAGATACTCAACTATTTATCAGATAAAAGCTAATGAAAAGACAAAAGTAGTAAAAGGAGGCATATGATGGAATATGCATAGTGGGAGCATTGTCATTTGCATCAAATAGAGGTATGCTTTCGACAACAGAAAGGCAGAGGAAGAAGCAAAACACACAAAAAGAATTCAAATCAACTTTGTATTAAGGCTTCAACTAGAAAACGAAAGCTTCTTGTCTGTTTGGGTTCATTTCATGTGTAGAAACGTGTATCATGTAAGCAAATTGTGCTGTTTTCCTTTATTCAGTTAGTGATATTTGTAGACACATTCAAGCATCAGGGATCTCCCGTGGTTTACACTTATTTAGAAACTTGCTGCATTGCACCGATTTTTTGCGATCATAGAACAAACCTTAAGTTCCTTCTCCCTAAATTTAACCAACTCTTGACACAAGTACCAACAAATCCGGTACTAGCCACTAAAAATAGTATGGAGTCGATCAACAAAACATTTCCATTATATCATTCATACTTACTGTAAGACAGAGAATTATGGGTTAGCCTAGTGATTGAAAGTTTTTTCTTCTCACCACCTACAAGAACAATCGATTCTCTCTCCCCTTTGCGTGTAGGGATTCTCAAATCTTACCCCATATCATAAGAATTATATGTTGTGGTTTTCAATTTCTTTGATATCATTTTGTTAATACCTTTGATTACAATATGTTCGGACATCTGTAACTTGAGAGACACCAACATCAAAACCCAACCTTGTTGACAAAGTAACCACTTCGTTAATGGTAAAATCATTCTTGTTCGGTGTAACACAACTAACCAACTGATTCGCCTTTTTAAATTCATGATTCGCAACCAAAAATAAACCAAGACTGACCATAATTAGATTTTTCTGATTTACAATTTGCGAGAAGATTAGCAAACCATGTGCATGGTTCTTGATTTCGGGGGGGGTTCTATTCCTGAAAGATAAGAGATTGAGGTCTTCCATATATCCTGGAAGACTGAAACTATTGTGAATGTGGCCTTTATCTTTCAACAAAACAACTTGAGTTACACAGCATACTACTTCCATATATTACTTCTACACGATTTCAATTTTCAACAAACAATTGCCAAATTGAAAAGTGTTTTTACTGCAATATTTTTTGTTTGGCAATTCCCATTGTTTTTATTGGTTTCTCCCTATTTACATTTTTCTCTGTCTCTATGTTTATCCCTTTCTATTTTTGTTCGTCCCTTTTTGTTTTTCCCTATTTACGTTTATATCTTTGTTTTTGTTTGTCCCTATTTCTACTTTTGTCCATCCTTTTTGTTGGTATATATTGAAATATTTCCTTATTTGATAGTTTTTTCTTTATATACCCCTACTATTTCACCTTTTGGTCTAACCAACTCTTACTATTTCAATAATGAAAATTACAGTACCACTGTACCAGGACCATATCCTCCTTGATGTCTGCTACAGTTTAGAGATAAAGGGGAAGGAAAAGCTCTCACATGTATTTCAAAGTTACAACTTGCATTGCTTCACTCAAATCATTTCAGTGTTAAGTTGAGATAATTTTTATAGCCTTTTTCTCTTGAACACTAGCTACACTACAAATACAGTTCAAGCTAGTCGCGAGTCACGACCCTAAATCATTGGCAATAATTTTATAACCAAATTAAGTAGCTTATAGTTAAGTTTGAAATGCTAAAATATTTAGTTTATAATGATTGAAAAGTTGGCAAGCTCCTCACCAGTTCTTTAAATTTGAAACTACTTCACTCACTGATATATATTGGGTCAAGTTTGAGCTTGAGTCGATCATTGATCGAAATAAGTTCAAGTTGTATATGAGTTGCTAAAATTGAGTTCCTAAACTCACATAGTACCCACAAAATGCAGCAATAACATATATTGCAGATTAGATGAAGCAAGTTATACAAACTGCCCCCCCAGCATTGCTGGCTCAAACATACTTGTTATATTCAGCTCACCAGGGTTCGATGATTAGTATGATGATGATGATAATAACGAAGAAGAAGCAAGTTATAGTATTTGTACCATCAGTTGCCCAAATTGAGCCCATTGAGAACAGGGATTAAAGAAAATTTCAGAACATGCTTTCCTTGGATCATTAAAGTTAGAGCTACCCTAATTGTGGTAACACCCAACAATGTATGAAATTATTGAGAACAAGGATTAAAGCAAATTTCAGAACATGCTTTCCTTGGATCATTAAAGTTAGTGCTACCCTTATTGTGGCAACTCCCAACAATGTATGCGATTATTCAGGCGGAGGATGGAAATACAATTTTGGACTTTGAGATGGAAGTTGTTCTGCTGATTATGGCAAGTATTGTCCAAAAGTAGGTCATCATAGATATTTTTACATATATTATGGTTGCCACATACAAAATGAATATGTTGTGATTTCTGTGACACTAATCGTGTTGCAAATATTAAAACTGAAATAAAACTGAACGGTGACACAAGACATGTGATCACTATTCTATCCATCAAACTTCCTTCTTAGTTTCAGTATGGATGGCAAGATAAAAGAAGAGGGCCAGAAAATATTTACTAAGGAAGAGTTTAAAAACAGTGCTGACAATTTGGAGTTTTGGACATGTGTATAGGCCATATAGTATATAACGTGAGTGGATTTTTACGCTTTTCAATCCTAAAGGGGGCATACACAGATTGTATAGGTGCATGCCTGCATGGCAAGGGTTTGACAATAGACTTTTGAGCTTGTACAATTCAAGAGCATTAATGTCCGAGTGGGTCAGCTTCAGCAGCCCAAGCGGGCTACGCATCTTCCCCCAAACTTGAGTGCCGCAAACAAACGAAGCCAACAAAATGTTGACAATTGGGTCAGGCTGATGAATTTTTGCCCTTTTCTCCATCAGCATAATGTTCATGTTGGTCAGGCTCTAAGCACGGCCTGCTACCGCTGAGCAATTTTCACGTGGTTCTATGCCCCTTCTCATTTATAGTAAGAGAAAGTTGAGAGAGAAAGTGTAGTGTTTCACATTAGTTTAGTTTTAGTTTATCTTTAGTAATAGTTCTTACTTTCTTATTTTTATTGCTATCTTTTCTTAACCTATTAGTTTGTTGTGATCTACAAACTTGTATTTGTAATCTTTGTTGTAATCTTTAGTTAGAGACTTCTCAAGCTTTGGAGTATAGTTAGTGGAAGTTCATCTTGTTCACTCATCTTCAAACTAGTAACTTCTTATATTCCTCAATATATATTCACTAATTCATGATGTTCATGTTATTATTCTTTGTGGTATTTTGAATTCATGTTAGTAGTTGAATCATCTTCAAGTTTACGAAATTAATTTTTTAAATCACTTAAGTAGTTTTTTTGACCATGTTTAATTAGTTTAATTATTTGCTTAATTAGTAGTTAATAATTCTTATGTCCTCTTTTATCATTCTTCATGTTCGAGTAGAAATTATGTGCTAGTTAATTTCCAAGGTTCTGACCTAATAATCCATTAGCACAATTAGGTGATGATTAAATATAATTAGGGTGATTTTGGCTTTCATGTGACCTATAGAAGATGGTTAGGTATCAATGCTCTTGGCCTTGAAGCTTTGTTCATAGAGGAGGAAAGACTAGCACTAGAGATGTGCCTAACTTGTCCTGATACCTGTCCCTGTCCCTGTCCATGGTCAATCTTGCTTCATGTATTGCAGTCCACTTGATTTCACAACCATGACTAGTGGTTGGATGACCTAGAAGCCTGACAGCTATTAGGAACCCTTTGTTAGTCCTAGAAGATGTACTTAGCACAATGACTTGTATGTTCATGCAATGCTTTCCATGTTAATGCTTGATTGTGAGTCTATATGTGGTTGTGAGTTGAAAATCATGCTGAATTCAATGCCTCAAAAATCATCACTCTTAGCCAAGATCTCCAACCATAATTCACCGAAACCTAAATGTGGAGGTGATGTCTTTGTAGATTTGTTGTGAGTCATTGGTCAATGTGCATGCTTACCTCATAATCAATCTCTTATTTTTAATGTGTTAGTTTTATTTTCACTTAGTTGCTAATCTTTGTATTGTGTTATCAATCATCCAAGTCCCCAATTAAAATCTTTAAGCCACCAACCTAAATGCATTTATTAACCGACTTTGTGGATACGGTCTCATACTATCATTATACTACCCATAGTATTAGTGGAAGGACGTAATTTAAGAGCTTGATTGGCCTCCTAGTTTAATGATGCAAGGTTGGATCACTAGCGCATACCTAGGCTTAGCAAACACACATGGTCTAGGCAAGCACATTGGCTCAGCGAACACACACACTCTAGCATGCACAAGTGCAATGTCCATAAGCCCTATTCACTTAAAGCTTTATAATGAGTTCGCGTAGAATTAGCTTTATTGATGTTTAGTTAGAATTAGCTTTATAATGAGTAGGACTGTAGGAGTAGTATTACTAAAGCTACAAATACATAGAAATTAGTGATACAATCAACCTAGGTTTCAAGCTATAGATTCAGATTCCTTAGTGAGTAAAGTCAGTGTTCCTAGAAAAACCAAAAGCTTTCTAGGTGAGTGAAGCATAGGTAAATATTGTCCAACTACTTGAGGTGTGAGTATTCCATCAACAGGCAGTTGAAGATGGAGCGCATTGCATTGAATGCGTATTCCCCCATACGCAAACAACGATCCCTCGAAGTGAGTTAGAATTTCTCGTCGACAACACTTTTGCACATGTACAAGTCTACTAGTGACTATTTCTAAGAGACAAATGCGTCTGTCTATCCATTACAAACAAAAGCGCAGATTTAGAAAACAGAGAGATCGTTGAATGTCTGCGTCGGCATTTCCCTGTTGCACTGTAGGCATCTTCCTTTGAATCAGTAAATCTTAGGTTTTCGGACTAGTGCAGGTAGTGGCATGTTAGATTTAGGGTTTTAAGTGACTTTAAATACTGTAACTCAATACTTAGCCCTAATTCTGCCAGTTAAAAACACCTAGGAGAGGAAAGTAATGCTAAATGTTTCATCAAGTAATTTATCTTTAATGTTGTTTCGATTTTATCTTGTACAAAGATTTGCGAATCTTTATTTGTTATTATTTGTCATTGTTATCAAAGTTAATAGTGATTGATTTCTTCCATGCTACCACAAATTCTGACTAACCCTAAGTTCTTCAAAACTAATACCAATTACCAACCATAGATGACAAAAACAAGGCTACATATTAAACATCAAAAAATCAAACCATTGATTACATAAATCATCCATACATTTCAAAGTCCATGAATATAAGAGAATTGAAATATATTTCATGCCGAAAAATCAAAGACAAAGTAAATAAAGAAAATTTAAGAGAAGAAACTAACGTTGGCTTCGGAAGACGCAAATTCGATTACATGAGACAAGGAAGATGCCATTCTGTCAAAAACCAGCTAGTAACGCCATTATTGGTCGATCCTTTTTATCACAATTTGAAGTCTTCGCAATTACTTTTGCAATCCATCAAGTTTGATGATTAAAATACTGAAGGTTTGAATTCGGAATTTAGGGTTACTTCCTCTCATCCTCTGGAACTGGGGTATTGCCGTATTGAAATTTACTCCCGAGTATAGTTTTTCTTCAAGTGTTGCTATATGATTTCATTGACTTGATCATAACTGCTTGAGTAATTGCTCCATGAATGTAGGATAGCCGTTTTCGGTCATTGGCACTGTGCTAACGATTTAATTTAATACTATAAAACAATGCCATTAACGGATTCAAACAAAATCATATTTAATTGTAATTTTTGTTACATATTAACGACAATATATAAAAATAACTTAAGTGATAAATAGTGTTTATAACGATAATGTAACAAGAGAAGAAAGAATTGTTGATGAAAGCTAGAATAATGCGGAATTAAACAAGTTTGGTTCTGAATACTGTATTTGTATTATTAAGTAATGAGGAAAACAACCCTATAAATACAAGAGTATTAATCTAACTAAGGTAATAGAATGATCTAGGAAATAAAATAAAATCAGCCTAATCACTATTTATGGTAGCTAAATAAACGGAGAACAATTACAATATATCCATATATTCCTACACCCCCCTCAAGTTAGGTAGTGGGATTCACGATGCCTAACTTGAATAAAGTAGTCTCGAAGACTTCTGCTGCAACTGCTTTGGTGAGGATATCTGCTAACTGATCTTCGGATTTTAAGTGAGGAATCCGAATGATTTTGTTTTCCAGCTTCTCCTTTATAAAGTGCCTATCTATCTCCATGTGCTTGGTACGATCATGTTGGACTGGGTTTTCTGAAATGTCAATTGTTGCCTTATTGTCACAAAATAGAGTGCATGTTTCTACTGGTGGGAAGCCTAACTCGCATAGAAGTTTCTTAAGCCATAGAATTTCAGTAATCCCTTTAGCCACTCCTCTGAATTCTGTCTCTGCACTTGATAATGCAACAACTTTCTGTTTCTTACTCCTCCAAGTAACAAGGCTACCCCCAATGAGAGTAAAGTATCCTGATGTAGACTTTCTACTATCTCGATCTCCTGCCCAATCAGCATCAGTGTATGCCACAAGGTCAAGGTGACCATTTTTCCCGAAGAATACTCCCCTCTCACCTGTACCTTTCAAGTATCTCAAGATCCAGATGACTGCTTCCATATGTGGAGTTTGGGGTGAATGCATGAAACGACTCACAACTCCTACTGCGTATGCTATGTCTGGTCTAGTATGAGCAAGATAAATGAGTTTTCCTACCAACTTCTGATACTGTTCTCTGTTGGCCAGTTCCCCTTTAGGTAGGGTTTGAAGTCGATGATTTGTAACCATGGGAGTGTCGGCAGGTTTGCAGTCCAGCATCCCTACTTCGGCCAGTAGATCCAAGATATACTTCTTCTGATTAATAAAGATGCCCTTTCTCGATCTGAGTACCTCTATGCCAAGGAAGTACTTTAAGTTTCCTAAGTCCTTCATCTCGAACTCTCTGAAAAGTTTCTCTTTAAGATCCCTGATTTCCTCCTCATCATTCCCTGTGGCTGTTATAACCATATCATCAACGTTGATAATTAAGCATGTAATCTGATTGTTCCCTTTCTTTAAGAACAGAGTGTGATCTGAGTTACTTTGTTTGTACCCAAATTTTTTCATCGCTACAGTAAATCTCCCAAACCAGGCTCTTGGTGATTGCTTCAGACCATATAGAGCCTTTTTCAGTCTGCATCCTTCTCCTTGAGCAAATTCATCTAAGAACCCAAGTGGAGCGTGCATATAGACTTCCTCTTCGATCTCACCATGAAGGAATGCATTCTTTACGTCAAACTGATACATCGGTCAATCCTTATTTGCAGCTATTGAGAATAGGACTCTAATGGTGTCGATTTTCGCAACTGGAGAGAATGTTTCAGAATAATCTATACCATAGGTCTGGGTGTACCCCTTTGCCGCAAGACGAGCTTTATATCTTTCCACAGTTCCATCAGCATGATATTTTATTGTAAACACCCATTTGCACCCCACAGCTTTCTTTCCTTCTAGTAACGAACATTTTTCCCATGTACAATTTTTCTTAAGAGCCAAGATTTCATCTTCCATTGCATTTCGCCATTTCGGATTTTGGAGAGCTTCGTTAGTGTTCCGAGGTAAGGAGCTAGAATAAAGACTAGACTGGAATGCCTTTGTTGTTTGAGCCAGATTGCTCTTTTCACCTTGACTGACGGGATATCGAGACCTTTGTGATTCAAACTCCGGATCATACCTCTTTGGAGGGACACCTCTTGTCCTCCTTGGAGGTAACTCATACCTGCATGCAGACTCAATAGTACCAGACAAACCATCATTATCAATAACAGGCTTAGATTCAGTAAATACCTCCTGAGGTTCAGAAAACACCTTTATTTCCCCTGATGCATCAGACGGGGTGGAAGCGGTCTGAGGAGAGAGAAGCACTATGTTCTCAGTAGCAATATCTGTGGAATTACCTACTTGCTCTTGGGGGTCTATATCATCAGAAACAGAATATGTAAGCCAGCTCAAGTCATCACTTATAGTCTCCCCCTGAGGACTGTGCTAGGGATAGAAATATGAAGTCTCAAAGAAGTCACAATCCAAAGTGGTGTAAAGTTTGTTGTGAACGAGATCAAAGCAGCGATACCCCTTTTGATTGACACCATACCCCACAAAGATACATTGATGGCCCGAGGTTCAAGTTTATGTCTGGTAGGTTTAGGAAGATGAACATAAACAACACACCCAAATATTCGGGGAGGTAGAGAGTGATGAGATGGAATGGGAACGTGAGTTTGTAGGGATTCGAGAGGAGTTTTGAAGTGAAGGGATTTAGAGGGAAGTCTATTGGTAAGGTAGGTGGCAGAAGCAATAGCTTTAGGCCAAAAATAGGGTGGAACATGGGCTTCAAACATACGAGCACGACTTATTTCAAGCTGCTATGACTACTACTTGGAAAATAAGAATGTTTATGACTTTTCGCAAGAATACAAGCTTCACAGTCCAGGGTTACATGACAACTACGAAGTGATGGAAAAAGACGTTTTAGATACCCTAATGATGGATGTCCTAGACGTCGATGCCAAGTCCATAGCTGATGATTTAAAGACCCTTGAGCAAGCAAAGTGTGAACCTTTTGAATCGCCTCATCCACATAGTACAGTCCATCTCGTTCAGTATCACGCCCAATAATCGTCCCCGTCCGAGCATCCTGCACAATACAATCAGAAGATGACATGAGAACAGTACAATTTAACTCCCGAGTCAATTGACTAATGGATAAAAGCTTATGAGAGAGACTCGGAATAAGAAGACAATTTTTTAAATTTAAAGATGGAGAAATGGTAACGGGCCCAGATTGATCAACTCCCACACACCCCCCATTGGCGGTTTGGATGTAGGTACGGGTTTTGGGTTAGTAGATAAAAGATCTTGGGGATCGAAAGTTATAGTATCGGTAGCCCCGCAATCAAATATCCACTGAGATGTAGGTGAGGGTTTGTGGGTGTGATACCCCAAATTTAGCTTGAAAAGGGATTGATAGACTACTCATATCAACAAGGTGCATCTTCTTTTCTAGGGAGCCCATTTGCTAAGAACTCCACAGTTAAGCGTGCTTAGTGTGGAGCAATCTTAGGATGGGTGACCTCCTGGGAAATTTTCTGGGTGCGCACGAGTGAGGCCAAAGTGCGCTGGAAAGACTTGTGTTGGTCTGTGGGGCCGGTCTACAATCTCCATGAGTAGTCACCGGTGGTCCGTTGGGCCGGGGTGTTACAGTGGGTTTTTCAAGGTTATTTTGTGGGTTTTGGGTTGTGGGTTTTAAGGTGGGCCGTGGGTTTGTGGGTTGTTTAGGGTTAGGGTTAATAAGAGAGGAGGGGATGGGAAGAGTATTTAAAGGTGAATAAGGAAAGTTTTTATTTTTGCCCTTTCCCCTTTCTCTCTCCTCTGGGCCGGTTCCTTCTCCTTCTTCTTGTTCACCTTTCCTCTGTCGATGTTCCTCCCACCACTCCGGGAAGCCGATCAATTTAAAACATTCGGCCTTTGTGTGTCGACTTCCTCCACAGTGACTACATTTCAGGTGAGTTTTATCCTATACTTCTCGCCAGAATGACGAAAAATCCGACCGGTGTTTGACGGCCAAGCCACTCCCAATCTCTGAGGGAGTTTCTCCCGATGATGAAGTGTGGACCATTATCCCACGCCTTGATATCTCACATCGTATAGTGGCGTAAGCCATTTCTACGGTGGGAAGGGGATCTTGATTTAACAAGTCTCGTTTTTCCTTGTCTAAGGACTCACTAATTTCGGCCAGGAATTGAAAGAGTCTATGTTTTTGGATAAATGTGTTAAACAAGGTAATGTCTTCTGAATGTATCATTGGGTTCGGTTGCCTTCGGTCTATCTCCTTCCATATCGTGGTTAAATCTCCATAATAAACCTCAAGTGGTTCATTTTTCTGTTTGAGATTGTTGAATTGACAACATAGATCAAAGACTTGTAACTCGTCTCTCCCACTGCTTAACAGAATTTCAATCCCCTTCCATATGTCTCTTACTATTGTATAGTCAAGAAACTGATTAACAAGATTCGTCTCAATGTTCGAAATTATCCATGACAAAATAATGGAGTCCCTCTGTTTCCAAGCTTTGTAATTTGGGTCGGTGGTGCTAGGGGGTTCGTCGATGATATGATTGAGACGTCCCCTACAGTCAAGAGCAATGTGCATCATTTTACACCAAGTAGTGTAATTTTTATAGTTTAATTTTTCGGCAACTTTAAGATCCAGTGAGATGGTTTCGGTTGGTGTGTTTGGTTTATGAAGCTGCTGGAACATCTTGAACATGTGTTCCATTTGCTCCATGTTTATGATCTGTTTGTTTGGTTCGGTTTCTGACATGTTAAAGGTAAGGTTAAAAAGTAAATGATGACGCCGAAAGTGTCGCCGGTCCCGGAAAACACCTTACGGCTCTGATACCATGAAAGCTAGTGTGATACCCCGTAATTTTACGGTTATAATCATTTTATTTTTATGATTGTTATATGTGTATCTTATATGATTATACTTTATGACCAATTGATATTTAATACGTATGGACTAAATTACATGTCGAATATAATTATTAGAATATAACCAGTGATAACGTGACAGGTCATATTATAATTAAAATTTATAATATTTGTAATTGTTCACTAGAGTCATCTTTTATTAAGATAAAATTAATTTACACTTTAATTAGATAACCCAAAAGGCATATTATAGTAATTTAATGTTATAATTAGAAATCAATACGTTGTGGACTTAATGAATATGTTAATAAGAATGTACCATATATTCCAATATGACTATCAAGTACATGAACAGTGAATTGCATGCCATTTGGACTAATTTAGGTGCATAACATTGTTACTTATTAATATAAATAAATTAGGAAAAATTACCTAGAATAATCCAAACTATTCATGATTTTCCTATAATAATCTCATCTATTGATTAACCATGAATAATCCCAACTTTGAGGGGCATTTTCCTAGAGTAAACCCAGTGACCGGATGACTTGCTATAGCAAGTTTTATTTTTTTAAAAAAAGATAAATTAAAATAAAATGTCGAAAAAAATATTAAAAAAATATTCATAAAAAATTTATAATTTTTTTTTATTATTTATAATTTTTTATGAAAATTTTCAAAAATATTTTCTAATTTTTCCAATAAATTATTACATGACCATTTAGTATTACAGTATAATAAAAGTGGACTTTTATATGGTCGATTCCCCAAGTATAAGTTAACGTTTTTGGGAACAATCAATCAATAATAATAATAATAATAATAATAATAATAATAATAATAATAATAATAATAATAATAATAATAACTTAAAAGAAACCAAAAGTCATACTAATGATAATAGTATTAGTAATAATGCTAATTATGGTTAAAAGGAAACAAACTAAACATTTAGCAATGTTGTATGCTCAAACCATACTACTAAGTACTAAGGCTCAACAAAAAAAGAAGTCAAAAAGCTAAGATTAATTAGTCATCTGTTGTTGCATTAAACAAAAGGCGACAAGAATACGCAACAATTACTACTGAAACAACAATTTTTTTAAAAATCAGTCATAATTCTTAAATGTGTTCTTTCGTTTGCTCACCCTCGTTTGCAGTTTCATTATGTTTATCATTTAAGTTAACCTCTCATCTTCCCCATCTTATCCTATAATTCTATAAATACCCTCTCTATGCTAAGCTAAGGACTCAACCACTACTTAGGGATGAAAGTTCGGTTTGCGATTTGGTTTTTTCATAAAATCAAATTAAACCAAATTTATTTCGGTTTTTGATTTTTCAATCTAAACCAAACCAAATTGGGCCTCAATCCAAATCGAACCAAACCAAATTAATTCGGTTTAAACTTTTTCAAACCATATTTTTCATTAAAAACAAATTTAAATGAATAAAGAGAGGGAAACTGGGAAAGGAGTGGGAGTGTTAAGTACTCAAGTGTGGGACGACGATAGTACAAGTATTATCAAAGGTTAGGGTTTTTAATTTTTTAGGTTTAGGATGTATTAGGCCTGGACTAATACATTAATGTTAGTGGGCTATATGTAATTTCTTAAATATTTCGGTTTTTGGTTTTTGAAAATTTCAAACCTAATCCAAACCTTATTATTTCGGTTTTTGAATTTTCAAACCTAATCCAAACCAAATTTAAGAATCACCAAACCATATTTGTTATTCGATTTGCGGTTTTAATCCGAATAAGTTTCACCCCTACCAATACTACTCTTACTATCACCTTCTCACCGGTAAAAAAGCTCATAATAATAATAATCAGTAATTACGATATTGATTTTCGTTCATAGCGTCGAGTCGACATTCATCCGGGAGCCTTATTACATTTTCTTTTTCCATCCGATCTCGTTCCTATTACAATGTGAGTAGTTATGTCTAGCTCTTTTGCTCTTTATAACTCCATTTTTGGTTTTGAAGCTTCTTACAGTTTACTTATTTTCACATACGAAAATATTTGTTAATGAAAACTATGATTTTCTTAAATTGACATTATGAGCTTGTATATATATATTTTTTATCACAAGGTCCTATTCCTATGACGGTTAGAGGCCTTTTCATATTTAATTATAATTATAACAATTTATTACCAGACGTTTTTGTTTTCAATTCATTTTATTGATTTGGTTTGAAATATATGGTTTTGTATATAAACAATGGATTGAGTATTGTGAAAAAGTATTTTTGTGAAAAAGTATATATGTGAAAACAAAAAGAGAAAAAAATTAAAAACAATGGATTGAATGTTCATACCTTTTCTTCGAACATGCAGTAGTAACAATTAAATTAATCACTTTGGCTTAATCTTCTTACTACTATTACATACTTCCTCTATGACATTTAATTTGTAGCATTTTCTATTTTGGTTCGTCCCATTTAATTTGTATCATTTCTATTTTTGGACTATGGTCCACCACTTCTTTTTAATCTCATCCATACATTTTAACTCTCTTTTAATTTCAACCACACATTCCATTCTCTCTTTTTATTTATTACCATTATCTACCTTTTTCTTAAAAAACACTAATTTTCTCTTTACTACAAATTATATGGGCCGGAGGGAGTAGTGGGTAATTATTTTATTTTCTTAAATAAAATTAATATTTTAATAACTCATTTTGTTACATGGTAAAGCGTTTATTTTTACATTGGTGTTTTGTGATACTTATAGCGTGATTTGAAAAGCTGTATATATTATAATAAAATGTTTTGCCCCGGACTGTGTAGGGTAAGTCAACTTTTGGTGCACCTAAACGTGCACCTAAAAGTGATAAAGATATATATTTTAAAAGTCAAACGTTTTCACAAGAATAAATAGTTGACACGTTAGAGTAACTATTCACTAAGTTGTGGCTTATGTTTTGTGTTTTTGTTTTCCACATGTAATGACAAGTTATGTTTGATGCATGAGTGTTTGAGCGGCATAGATCATACGTCATGAGTGTGTTTAAATAAAGGAGTGTTAGAAAATTTACTTTCCCTAACTATATTAGTTTACAATGTTTGTTTTGACGTCTTACAGTTTTTATGAGATATTATTTAAGTCTTATTGTATTTATTATTTTGTATTTATAAAAATTTAGGATGTTACAATTGATATCAGAGCCAACCTGCGACCGTGACTAAATCAGTAATTAGAATATAACCAGTGATAACGTGACTAAATCGAATTGTTTGTTATAGCTAGAATAATGCGGAATTAAACAAGATCGGACAGCTAGAATAATGCGGAATTAAACAAGTTTGGTTTTGAATACTGTGTTTGTATTATTGAGTAATGAGGAAAACAGCCTTATAAATACAAGAGTATTAATCTAACTAAGGTAATAGAATAATCTAGGAAATAAAATAAAATCAGCGTAATCACTATTTATGGTAGCTAAATAAACAGAGAATAATTACAATATATCCATATATTCCTACAGTTGATAATCTGACTTTGTCAATAATTTTATATAGCACCGATCTCTAATATAAGGGATGCCAGTGGGTCGGATTTAGATTAACTTTTGATTTGTGATGGGTTTGGTAAATGATACTTTAAACAAGCTGACACGAAATGTAAATTCAATGAAAATTTAAAAATTTATAATTCTTTAAACTTTATTTTCTTTGTCAGATTCTCATATACTCTCTCTCTCACTTTGTTTGCTCACTTTATCTTTTACACGCATTTTTAGCAAATTTTAAGCTTTAATATTTCAATGTCCAAATCAAAGAATTATAAAAATTATATATTAAAAAACTTTACATCAATACAGATTTAACTAGATCTCACGGGAATTTATTTTGTCCTTAATATATACTTTAAAAATCTAATTTAAATTTCTCTCCTTTAAAATGGACAAAAAACAAAGAACACAGGGAGTAATAATTTACTTGTTTCGCCGGTTAAACTAGAAAAATTTACCTACAACCTTTTAGTAAGAAAATTCATACATTTTGTGAGAATTCGCACTTTCAAGGCGAATTTCATTTTCTATATTCGCCCAAATTAATTCTCTATTCGCCCAAATTAACTAAACTACTATACATATATGCAATTCCTATGAAATAGATATGAATTACTCTTTTAAGACACCGTTTCTTGATGAGACGACTTCAAAACAAAAAGCATATGCTAATTATTCACTTATTGATACATATCACGGTAAGACAGTCTCACACAAAACTTTGTGATTTGTGAATAGGAAATTCCAACAGAATTACCATGAAACCAAACAACTTTGCAGTATACAGTCTACAAGTAAATACACAGTACACAAATCACTTTTACCAAAAATAAACATGTGATTAGAACAAATTTATAATCCCTTTCTTTTCAAGCACAAATCTAGACCACTAATCCATTGGATTAGAAAAACAAATCACACACTAATTACTTCTTAAGGTGGCTCAACCTTGAGAAAAAATAAAATAAAGAATCTAGGCATCATATTACATGCTTCTCCATACTTTTACATTCCAAAAGAGGCCAATAGAACAAACATATACTCACACTACTATAATGCACTTACCTAGAATACCTACTTTTGGTTGCTCATACCCTTCTTGAGTAGACTTCCAAATTTTCGATATAACGGTTTTTTCTTCTTCTGCTTCGAGTCGGTGCTTGCACCGTTATCTGATGAAATCTCGTTCATTAGATCGACATTTTCAGCATGTTCAGCCTTGGAATCGACTTCGTCATCCACTGAACCTCGTTCTGCTTCCATCTCGGTTGAAACATCTCGGCCCCACATCTTTATATCAGATTCCGGGGAATCACCATGTGTTTGCTCTTTATTCTCCGTTGATGTGGGTTTTGTGTTCTCAGCCTCGGCCTCAGCCAAAACAACGTTTTTAACACCCTCGCCCACTCCAGTAACTCCCTCGTTTTCATGAGATGGAAGCTCACTAGTGTGCCCATTTTCCTCCGAAAATTCAACGACTTTTGGAAGCATATCGTACTCCTTATCGCTATCTGAGAGCTCACCGTTTTCTTTGGTTCTTCGGTAGGACTGGGCTTCTTCAAGTAACTTCGTTAGTTCGTCTATCTTCCAGGCATTTGCATCCTCTGCTGCCTGAAGCTGCTCATTTTCTCGGATCATGATCTGCAATTCATTTTCTTTACCACGAAGAGCGTCCTTTAACTTTAACGTCTCGCCCTCAGCTTCATCACGGGCTTCTCTTAGGGTGACCGACTCTGACATAGCCTCCCCGAGTGAATTCCTTAGCTGGGATCCTTCTTCCCGAGCTGCACAAGCCTTTTCCTCGGCTTCCCTAAGCAAATGAACCAACCTCATTATTTCCTTCTCCATAGACGACTTCTCTTCCTCCGATTGTTTTACACTACTCACCAGCTGCAGCTCTTTCTGTTCCCACTCTACCTTAGCATCCTCGTAACTCATCCCCGAGTCTTTGATTGTTAATTTCTCTTCCTCCAGAGTCTTAATACGGTTATTCAACTCCATCTCTTGTATCTCCCATTTCGCCTTCTCGTTTTGATGCTCGAGTGTCGTCTGTTCCATCGCTTTCGAAAGACGATTAATCTCCTGATTCGACTCGTCAAGCATGCTCTCGTATCTATCATTCGAAGCCTTCAAAACCTCTTTCAAATCTTCCATTTGGGTATCAAAATCTACCTTCGATTGTTCCACGGTATTTTTAAGCTGATCGATCTCTCGTTTTGAATCTTCAAGCATGGCCTCATACTTCTCACTCGTTCCTTTCAGAACAAGCTGAAGATGCTCGATTTGCATTTCGAAGTTCTCATGCTCTGCTCGGCTTGATAGCAAGCTCTCTTTGGCCTCCCTCGCTTCAGCAGAAACTTCATGCAACGCCGAAGCCAAACTCTCCATTGCTTTCTTGCTCTTTTCTTCTTCTTCTTTCAACGTATCTAGCTCGTTATTGAGCTTATTTTTCTCTTCTAACAAGTCCTGAACATTACAGGCTGCAAGTTTCTCGTTCTCCAGAGCCTGAGCTTTCTCCTCGGACATAATTTCGAGCTCAGACCTTAACGAATCTAATTTCTCAGTTACTTCTCTAGCTTCTTCATTTGCTTTCTGAAGACAATTTTCTGATTTTTCCAAAGCCGTTTTCTTTTTCTCGAGTGATATTTCCAACAATAATACCTTCTCCTTAAGAGCCGAAATTTCACATTCTGCCTCATGAAGCATATCACTATTTCCCGCGAGCTGTTTCATAATTGATTCCAACGATTCAGATGCTGATCTCTCCAGTCTATTTGATTCCGCCACCTTATTTTCCAGTTCCTCGGCTCTCTTCTTGTATTCATCTAGAAGATTCAAAGCATAAGATTCGGCCATCCTAGCCGCTTCCAACTCTACGTTTAGCTGTTCATAAGCTTCTTCCTTCTGGACTAATGTCTCCTGAATGCCCTTGGCAGATTCCAGCTCTTGCCGAAGAGAATACATCTCTGTTTCAAATTTCCTCGTGATTGCCTCATTTAATTTCTCTGCCTTTTCAAGCTCTTGTTTTAGGAGTTCTATCTCCGACGTTAGCTCCGTAACAGTCTGGTCATACGATGAAGTCTTCTCGGCCAGCTGCCCTTCAAAGCTCTTTGCATTCTCGAGCTCCTTTTTTAGAGAATCAATTTCAAAATCTCGCTGAGAAATAACCTTATCGCGAGATTCTTCTTTGTTAATCAACTCTTCTTTGAAGGCCTCTTGCTTCTTCAACTCTTCTCGTAGAGAACCCAACTCGAATTCAAGTTCTTCAACCGTCTTCTCGTAAGACTTTTCCTTATGAATCAAATCCTGCTCATGGGTCTTTATCTTCTCGATCTCGTCTTCCAGAGAGCCGATCTCCGATTTAAGTTCGGTCACAACCTTTTCATATGACTTCTCTTTTTCAACCATACCCTCTTTACACACCTTCACCGTGTCAAGCTCTTCCTTAAGGGTTTCAATCTCCGATTTTAATCTTCCCACAATCGTTTCATACGAATTTTCTTTCTTGACAAGTTCTTGCTCAAAGTTTTTCGCCTTTTCAAGTTCTTGCCTTAAACAATCCAATTCCGATCTCAATTCCACAACTAGCCCATTCTCGGTATCACCACCGTTGGCATTTGACTCGAGCAAACCCTTTAACTTAGCAAGCTCCGCCGAGAGGGTTTCAACCTTTTTGGCATGACGCTCAGCAATCATAGTGACATCATCGGCGTGGCTAAGAGCCAGGGTCTTGGCATCAGTAACCATGGCAAGCTCTTGCTTGGCCCTTTGGAGTTCTTCCGCAGCGGCGAGAAGTGCAGTCTTATCTGCGGCGTTTTGACTCCTCAGAGCTTCCAACTCTTTCTTCCATTCCTCGTCTTTCTTCTGCGCAGCCTCAATTCCAGCTTGTTCCAGCTCCACAGCACGGAATTTTTCGATCTCAGAAGTATCCTCGGCCCGCTTTTGAGCCACCAAAGCCTCCTGAAGCTTCTCATTAGCCTCATCAGCTTGTTTTTTTGCCTCTTTCAACTCATTGAGTGCTTGATTCTTCTCTTTTTCATACAAAACTAAGTTTTCTTTTGCTTTTTTAAGTTCATCTTGTGCAGCTGATAGTTGGGCCTGCAACTCGGATGGCTTCAAAATACGCGACTGTGGCTTCTAAAAGAACAACAAATATTTGCTTCAGAATAGAAACTAGATGAACATTTTTGATGCACGAGATACAGAGAAACAAAAACAAATATACAAATTCACAATTTCACATTCCTATCAACCCTATTCTATATTTAGTAAAGACTAACTATTCCAACAGTAATAGTAGATGGAAATCATAACAGAAATTCAAAACAAAACCATAACCACATCTAGACATAGTAATATATAAGCCAGAGATATAACTAACATATCTAGGGTCAGCCCTGAGATTTGTGAGGCACGGGGCGAAACATTAATTAATGGCCCCCAAAGTATTAATTATTAAAACATCGTTTTTCTAATATTTTTAGATGGCTCAGGGCACAAGCCTCTTTTGCCCCCTAATAGGATCGGCCCTGAATATATCAAGTCACATACATTGCCAACAAACATATACTCCTTCTACCCCATAGAATTTGCTACATTTTCCTTTTTAGTTTATCCCATAGAATTTGCTACCTTTTTATTTTTAGCTATGACACACTCATTCTTTAATTCTCATCCGCACATTCAGCTTACCTTTTCATCTGATCCACATTCCACACATCTATACCAATTCCCTAAAAAGTACTACATTTTTTCTCAAATCCTTATAAAACACTCACTTCGTACTTGTAGCAATTCGTTTGGAACGGAGGGAGTAAAATTTTAGTCCTTACGAAAATTACACCAAATGTATACTAATATTAGGTCTTATAATTGTACCAGCAACTTCCAAGTAAATGATACACTGATACAACAGCAGCAAAAACCAATACAAAAAGTGAGAGATCAGAGAATCAGCTGAACATACTTCAGGCGTGGAGAGTCGAATGGGGGTTCGAGTAATGGTAGGCTTCGAGGTAACCGATCTTGGGGATGTTCGATCAATCGATAGTCGACGATTAGGGATAAGAGAAGGTGAATCTGCATCTGATTTGAGTGATCCTGGCTTTCCTAATTTGGCAACTCTAGGTGTAGTTCTTCCAGTCTTGCTACTGGAAGTATCAGATAAACCAGATCTGCCCATTGTTCATAATTTGATCATTACACATTCTAATTGCAGATCAGTAAAAAAACAGTAATCAAACACAATTTGCAGAGTTTCAAGAAAAACAAAAAAATGAAAAATGGGAAATATTTATACAGGCAAGCATAGTAGTAACCATGTTTATAAGGGCAATCAAGGAATAGGTCAAGAATGGTAGATCCAAATTCCAACACAAAATTTGCATTTTTTTACAAGAAATTTATCAAAAATGTAATCTTTTATAGTAAAAGAAATTGCCCATCTTGAATTTTTTTCTGGGTATTTTCTTATCACTTGAATTATTAAATAATTGAGTGATTTTTATTGGAAATTCAGATAATCAACTGAAATTAAAGTAACCCACTAAAACCCAGAAGCAAAAACAACATTTAAGATGAAATAATTAATCTAAAATAACTGAAAATGACAGTAAGATCAGACAGACAAAAACAAAAGGAAAAATGAGAGAAAAAGAAATGAAGTTAACTTACTTGGACTTTGAAGACATGGGTTATGTGCTAGTCAATTAGAAGCAAGAAGTATAATAAAAATACAATCTTTATTTGTATTTGTAGTTTAATGGTGCTTAATTAAATTTGTGACATTGCATTGCAAGATGCAGAAAAAGGGTACAAGATTGAGATAGTTGGAGAAATTAGAGTAAGCATGTAATAGATTAGTAGGTGCGGAAATGATAATAATACTTCACCGCAACACAGAAAGTGACCTGTTTTTTGGTTTAATTTTCTTAATTTCTTAACATTGAATAGGCCAAAGGAAAATTAGAATTTATGAGATTATTGTTGAGATTTAAAATGAGATTTGAGTTGAGATTTTAAAAATAAATGTCTTATTTTTTTGTTCGATAAATGATAAAAGTAAATAAGGAATTAGATAAAAATTAATTATATTTACAAAATTGTCATAATAACTCTTAGGGGGTGTTTGGTAGAAGGGATTTGGAGGGAGGGAATGAGAATTTTTCATTGAGACTTTAAATGTCTTTATTTGTTAGGAGGGAATGGGAATTTAGGGGGTTGGGGAATGAGACTTTTTTATGGTAAAGTCCCAAAAAAAATGTCCTTAGGGGAGGTGGTAATTGAAGTTGGGACATGAGACTTGAATAAAAAGACATAATTTTTAAACAAGTCTCATCCTTTACCAAACAAAGACATACATTTTATTTTAAGTCTCACTTAAAGTCTCTAACATAAGTCTCACAAATCACAATTCTCGTTTCCTTCTACCAAACACCCCTAATTGAAAATCCAACTCAAAATTTTTGCATTATAAATTGTTTTGAAGTTAACAAGAGAGGGTTCTAGATTCTCTCTTGCCTTTTGCTTTTTTCTTTTTTTGTCCTGTATAATTGTCATGTGGGTTAAAGCAGTGAGACTGCGGTATTATTTTAGTTGAAGAGCAAATAATGTAAATTTTTTTTTCACATTTGCTCCGATTTATCTTGTAACAACAAAATAAGTCTTCAGAGTAACATAAACGAGTTATACAATTAATTTTTTTTTAATTGATCACTTTAAGATTATAATGATCATTTTAAGGTTGTCATCTTAGTGCTATAAAAAATGATCATTTTACATTATAAGTGTTTACTTAAAAACAATAAGTATATTTAATAGGAGATGGTTTGACCGGGAGACTATTTCATTTGAGAATTTGTGAAAAACAAATAATATTGGAAATACTTAATAATATCATGAGCTTAATTCTCACATAACTCTTATCTTTCCTAGCCTATTTTATAATCCGATTAAAAAGAAGTTCGTCTTGTATGAGACTATCTCACAGAGAGACGACCTCAAAATAAGAATCCCATAAACTAAAAGTTTCTATTATTGAAATATTTAACCCAAATATGAGGCATATCTCATGGTTAGACCGCCTCATCCAAAAATTTGTGAAAATATAGACTCTTGATAACAATAACAAATTCACAAAAAATTGTATGCAGCCGCCTCACGCGTGTGATCAAATAATTTTATACTTGCGTAATTAAAGTCTTGAAACACCCATTTTATTTTTCGAGACTTAAGAAGCTAAATCTAACACTTAAAACACCTACTCTGAGCCTCAATCTTCCTTCTTCAAAGGCTTAATCTAATTTCCACCACTTAAAATGTCAATTCTAACTCGTAAAACCCCTACTCCAACCTTTAATTTTATATTTTACCTATCTACTCTAATTGTAAAATATTTATTTCAAGATTTAAAATGTCTATTAAGTTTATCAAATCCAAAACTTAAAATATCTATTCTAAGATCCAAAATGCCCGTAACAAATTTTAAATGACCACTTTAAAATTATGGACAAGACCTATCAGTGATCACCCGTATACGATCATCTCATAAAAAAATTTGGTGTAATAATTTTTATACCTAATTTAAAGAAAAAAATATCAGGATTCAGGACAAATATTTTTGCAAGCAGGAACATGTATAATATCAAATGTGGGCCTAGGGAAATGGACTTGAATAGCCCAACTTTTTTAATAATAATTATAAAGGTATGGCCCATATGATAAGAAACCCAAACGAATTAATTGAAAGTACGAATAAATGAATGACTTTCACTTTCTCGGTACTCTCTTCAGAGATCATTTTTTGTAAAAACGACTCTTAAAAGTTCAGCCCAAATCTATATTTAGAGTTGTAACAATATATATTTAGAATTTCACTGGCTTTTAAGAGCCGTCTTTACAAAAGACGGTCTCAAGTAAGAATTTGTGTTTTTCGTAATCACAAATCAACATTTTCCTTGGAAAAAAACTTTCATAATGCTACATGATAGTTTCAATAATGTCCTATATTATTTTTGTGTTTCTAATGCTATAAGTTGAATTTAATGATATTCTATTATATATTGGATGGTGTAAAACGTTGATGTTATGTGTTGGAAGAAAAATCTTCATGCAATTTTACCAGTTGATATGGAGTATATAACTTGTAATTACTCTTACCTTGTAAATTGTTAGGACCGACATTGTTTTAAAGTTATAATTAATCATTATTAGAACATATTGTCTAATGAGCGTAAGTGATCAATTTAAAGTTAGAAGCGTTAACTTTAAAATTGCAAATATACATTGAGTCGACCGAATAAAAACAGTCCACCATGCAATGCCGACTTATTTGAAAATTTGTGATTATTTACTTTTATAAAAAAATTGAATATAAAGGGTAGATATGTGTACGTGTTTTCCATGCCCAAATAAGTTTGCAATTATGGTGATTTGGTGGCAACTATACCTTATATTGAGGTTTAGGAGAAAAAGTTATAGAAACGTTAAAAGTTATGGAAAAGTGGTCATTAAACATATGTCAATGCAAACTAGAAATAATTTTAACCGGGAGTTTTTAAAAATTTTAAAAAGTTGATATTCGAGAGTATAATGAGACGAATCTATCAAAATCCGTAATGTATATGTTTTTAAATATTAAAAATTTAACGCTAAAATTCATAAATTATATTTGAGAACAACATATGAAAACCGCAGACTATTTTTTTCAAGATGTTTACTTTAAATAGTCCACAAAATCAACATTTTCATAACCTAATTCTCATTACAAAATGCATCCCTTCACATTAAACATATCTCTCTTTTTAGCATTGATCATATTCTCACCATTTAGCAATGGTTTAATAACCAAGCTAAAGGGTGAAACCGACCCAATAGTACTAACTTGTCGAAAGGTGACCGATTTCGGTTTTTGTGTCTATACTCTCCGATCAGACCCACGTAGTGCCGGAGCAAGTGTGTATGGGTATGCTCAAATAGCCCTTGGCATACTTATCCCTCATGCTAAGGGCACTTCAAATTATGTACAAACACTACAAAAAATAACCCCTACAAAAATGAAAATTGTGATTAGTACTTGTATACATTTTTATGGTCTTGCTACTAACAATGATATTCCAATGGTTGTAAAGTCTTTAAATGTTAAGGCTTATGGGAATGCCAAAAAGGGTGCTACATCAGTATTGAATGATGCGCAACAATGCCAATATGTGATTGATAAGTACCCTTCATCATTTTGGGTTAGGCTTATTGGGATGAATGATTATATGCATGATTTGTCTCAATTAAATAGGGATCTTATTGGCTTGTTAAGTTAGTATAAGTAATAGTTTTGGTCCTTAATTAGATGTTTACTTTTAATTTTATCAATAAAACATAGTTTCGATAATCATGATCTAAAGTAGTATAAATGCATTATTTTTGTAGCTAGTCTCTTGAGAAACCGTCTCTTTGGAAGACGTATCTAAAGTCCAACCCATTTCAGATTAATGCCTACTTACAATATCCTTAATGCTTACCTATCATATCCTTAATGCCTATTTCAATATTCACTACAAGAAAATAAGGAGTTTATAGACGCTTTATTTTAGATGCTTGAACAAGCGTCTAAAAAAAATACGGAGTTTTTCGACGCATTATTTTCGACGCTTAAATACGTGAAAATTTAACAAACAAAAAGCGTCGCAAAACAAAAAAAAAAGAGAAAAACCGCCCTAAGAAAAAATTGGAAAACCGCCTAATATTATTCGAACTTTTTATTCACTAAATGAAAAAACATCCCGCTCATTACATTTCAGTTTCCAGTCACCCTAAACCCTAATCTGGGTTTCGAAATTCTGCACCACCATTCTTCCTCTCATCCTCTCAAGTGCACCACCATTCTCCCTCCGACGGCCTGTATCCGCACCGAGAAACATTCAGTACTCTGTCACCGGTCATCTTCCTTTGCAATTTTGCACAGATCAGGTACTCGAGTCGCCCATTCTCTTTCTTGTTCTAATTTTGCATCGGAATTCTGGGTTTTTTGTTGAGTATTTATCATTTATTGAATATTGTTTATCTTTTCTCTGAAAATCTGAGCTTTTGTAAACAATCAGTACTCTGTCACCTTGGAAATTTTGTTGAATATTGAAAATCTGGGCTTTTGTTCTAACGGCATCTTAAGTTTTGCCAACAATCTGATTACAAATATCAATTCCATTTCCAAGTGCAATTTGAGTTCTAATTTTAATTATTTATATATAATAATAATTTAAAATAATATATTATAATGTAAGTAGTGCCCCCTTTTGCTTTGCTTTGATTTCATACAAACTTTTAGATACTAATTATCTATATATATATATTATAATAATTTAAAATAATATATTATAATGACTTTAATGTTTGATTTGATCTTGCCTTTGAATATTCTCATCTAATCTTCCAGTTATTTTGTTGTAACTAATTTGATTCTTTTTTATTAGAAATTTTTGTGTTGATCAGTGTTGAAAAATGAAAAATTATGTTGTATACTAAACTCATAAGTTTTTAAGTCATTTTAATATATCTTCCAAACACTAATTATTTAAAGTTGTTGTTACAAGTTGTTGTTACAAATGTGTCTTAAGTTGTTACAAGTTGTATACATATGGAATTTTTTAATGTTACTATTATATAACATGGATAGGATGTCTCAATATATTGATAAGAGTTGGATAGATAAACCAAGAAATACAGAAGCTTATATGAAGGGGGTTAGTGACTTTATGGAGTTTGCAAAGAAAGGGACACAAAATGGTTACATTAGATGCCCTTGTTGCAAGTGTCAAATAGATAGAAAGAAAGTATACCCGCTAGAGGAGGTTGAAAGACACATTTTGTTTAAAGGGTTTTATAAAGAATATAAGGATTGGATATTTCATGGACCTATGACTGTTGCGGAGAATGTGTGCAATCAAATAGGGATTCCATTTATAGCTTCTAATGGATCAGAAAACATAGGTCAGGATGATATATCAGGGTTACTTCGAGATGCTTTTGGGTCAAATATTTTAGGTGCTTCTGAGTTTGGTGGTGAACATAATGATGAGGGGTTAGTTAATGAGACAATAGAGGAACCTAAATTTCAATATGAATCTGATGAATTTCCTACACAACAACCTGATGTGAATTCTTCTTTTGAAGAAGTCCAATTTAGCAAGCTTTATGAAGCTTCCAATGAACCTCTTTATGAAGGTTGTACTTCCTTTTCAAAACTATCATTCATCTTGCACCTTTTTCACCTTAAGTGCTTGTTTAAGTGGCCGGATAAATCATTCTCAATGTTGATTGATCTTTTACTTGATGCATTTCCCCAAATAAAAAATTTTCCTTCTTCATACTACCAAGCCAAGAAATTGATCATGGATTTAGGTTTGGGATATGAAAAGATCCATGCGTGCCCTAATGATTGCACATTATATTGGAGTGAGATGGCGGGGATGGATTCTTGCCCTAAATGTTCTTGTTCAAGATGGAAGAGTGAAACAGATAAGGGTAAGGTTCCAGCAAAGGTGATGAGATATTTTCCTTTGATTCCTAGGTTACGAAGGAGTATATGTCATCTAAGATATCTAAGGACATGAGATGGCATGATGAATGTAGAAATAATGATGGAGTTCTTAGACACCCGGCTGATGGACAAGCATGGAAGGAATTCGATGTCCGATATCCAGGGTTTTCCAATGATGCTCGTAGTGTTAGACTTGGTCTTGCTAGTGATGGGTTCAATCCTTATCGTCTAATGAATACAACCTATAGTACATGGCCAATAATTTTAATTCCTTATAACTTACCTCCATGGTCGTGTATGAAACCATCTTCATTTATTTTGTCGATGCTCATTCCTGGGAAGGAAGGGCCTGGGAATAATATTGACATTTATATGCGTCCGTTGATACATGAGTTGAAATTGTTGTGGAAAGGTGTCAATGCTTTTGATTCGCACACTAATGTGAATTTCAAACTTCAAGCAGCTTTAATGTGGACAATTAACGACTTTCCAGCTTACGCCATGTTATCAGCATGGAGTACTAAGGGTTATAATGCTTGTCCAGAGTGTAATTATGCAACACCCTCTACCCGAGTCGGAAATAAGATATGTTTCATAGGACATCGTAAATGGTTGCCTAGGGATCATCCTTTTAGATTTCAAACTAGTTTGTTTGATGGGACTGAAGAACATGGTAGTGCTCCTTCACCTATGATTGGCTTTGATGTTTTAAGAGAGCAACAAACTTTAGAGCATGAGTATGGGAAAATTCAAAAGTCATGTAAAAGAAAAAAACGACAATCCATAGGTGATATTGATGTCAATGATCCTAAGATTCTTTGGACTAAGAGGAGTATATTTTTTGACCTTCCTTATTGGGAGCACAATATTCTTCGTCACAACTTAGATGTCATGCATATAGAGAAAAATGTGTGTGATAATCTACTTGGAACTTTGATGAACATGGATGGAAAAAGTAAAGATGATGAATTTTCTCGCATCTTTTTTGAAAAAAGAAACGTGAAGCCACATTTTTGGTTACAACGTCATAGTGACAATGAGTTCATCATGCCACTCGCACCATATTGTATGACTGGGGCAGGTAAAGAGTCATTTCTACATGTTTTGGCAAGTATTAAATTTCCTGATGGATATGGCTCAAACCTTTCAAGATGTGTGAACTTGAAAAACAAGAAGCTAATGAATCTTAAGAGTCATGACAACCACATATTAATGCAAGATATCCTTCCAATAGCATTGAAATCATCTCAAGCCTCCACAGTTATTGATCTTGTTGATGATCTATCATTATTTTTTAAGTCGCTTTGTGCCAAGGAAATTGATCCTAATTATCTTGATGCTTTACAATCCAAGATAATAGACGTCTTGTGTCGAATGGAGATTGAATTCCTTCCTCCGTTTTTCACTATCATGGTTCATTTGTTAATTCATCTTGTCAAGGAGGTAAAACTCGGAGGACCTGTTCACTATAGATGGATGTATCCAATTGATTGTAATTGTTTTTCCGTCGAAAAACTCCGTGTTTTTTTGTAGTGATTGTAATTGTCAACTTACATCATTCTAAATGCTTATTTACAATATTTTAAAAAATATATAATGAGCCAACCCAAATAAGTGATGGTCTCTCAAAGAGACCGTTTCTCACAAGAATTTGTGTTATTTTACTCCTTGAGATATACTTTTAAATGGAAGTGATTGGATTATACAATCAAGGCCATTTTGATCATTTTTAGTCCCAGAACAAACGATTAAAAAAATCCATAAACATTTAAGGTGTAATGAATAATATAATACACCTTTTGTTTTTTATTGTTAATATTTGAACTACTTTATCAAAAAAGCACTAATAACTTATATTACTTAGCAAACAATGTAAATTATATATAAATTTAATTCAAATTAATATCAACTATATACATAAAAATAAATTTTTTAAACCGAAAAAAATTTAAAACTTTGACAATACCCCAATTTTCCCTTGCTAACCGACGGCCATGCCAATGATGTAGCAGCTCGTAAATTGTTAGTTTCTATATTATTTTATATTGACCATGTCTAACTTAAAATTAAGTGAGCAACTTTAATTTACGGGCTGTTATACATATTTGGAAGCATGAGTTGTGGATTTTCCTTCTTTATCAATGACTCACTAGTTGTAAGTGAGACTTGATATGTAATAGAATTAAAATATTATGTGGTAATTTGATATGTGAATGCTAATATTTAATTAACGCCATGAAACTATTTAGATTTTCGGCATCAATTTTTTTTCTTACATTAATAAATGTTTTTTTAAAGATTGTACTTCTTCTCTTCTGAAATACTCGCTATATTTGACTTATGAGTACTATTCATCATTCGAGCTTATTTTATATATAACGACTAATGTGTAAGAAGAAATATAGTCAACTGCGATCTTGTTTGAATCGTCTAGTTGCATATTTACATAATACTCCCTCCAATTCACAACTAATGTCCAATTTTCTTATTAGGTAAGTTCACCTCAAATGTCCCATTACTATTTTTAGTCATTATTTTTTTACCTAAATACCCAATGTTCACACAAGTAATGACCAAAATACCCTTATTTTTACTACTTACAATACCCCAACTACTATCTTTACAATTAATTTAATCAATTAAACTATCCAACTACTACATTTTTAGTGGACCTCATCCCACTCTTAATATCTGTGCGCAACCAAGTGGGACAATAGATATGAATTTATGGAAGTATTAAATTTTATAATTTTTAGCTAAGTGTAGTTTAAGATATTAATGATTAAAATTGTGCATTGGATTGCGTAAAAAGTGAAATGTGGCTTATATAATGGAACTGAGGAATTATTAATTAATGTTATTACATATAAAAGCTCATACAAGTCATCGACATCAAAATGACTTCAAATATAAGTTCTAAGACTATGTGGTAATTTGACAAGCTGACTTTATTAACTGGTATAGACCAACTGATTTTAAACCCGTTGCTCTGAGCAACTTGTTCAAAATAGGTTATTCATATCAATAAGTTGTTTCAACTAGCTAGTTTACTAAACACTAGCATTAGCTGGTTTGACCACTCAAACCTCTATTTACATCAAAATAAGTTAAAATTGCTCAATAAGCAAATTTGTCAAACACTCTCTATACGTTATAAACGCATAAGTGCACAATTTTGAAAAACTGATCAACAAAACTAAGACATTCATGCCTTCTCCTAATACTTTAAGTTGACCTACTAAAGACCTTGTTTCTCAAGTTGTAAAGGAACTCAAGAATGACATTTGTCCAGGACACTTTTATCATTAATGTTCCAAAAACAACCCAAAATCCAATGATAAATCCAAGCAACACAGATATTAACAGTCCCAAAAACGACATATTATTTTTCGTATCTCCATCTTTTTCTCGATTTTGAGCACCTTGTCCTTTTAGTTTGCTACCCGATGGCTCATCACCTGGACATTTTGGGAGAGGTGCACCACAAAGTCCGCAATTGCCGCTGTACGATGAAGGATCAAAGCCTTGTAACTGAGTACCAATTGGTATTTTCCCGGACAAATTGTTGTTAGACAAATCCAAAATCCCCAAGTAAGTAACTTGAGCAAGACTTATGGGAATAACTCCTGAAAGATAATTGTTGGAAAGATCAAGAAACTCTAAAGATTTAAGCTTCCCGATTTGCTTTGTTATACTTCCAACCAAATGGTTTCTTGATAAGTTCAAGAACACAAGACCTGTTAGAGTTGCAACTTCTTGTGGAATTTGTCCTACTAATTCATTATATGAAATATCAATGCCTTTCACTTGGTCTACAGATCTTTGAAAGTTTTGTTCTTTCCTTTTCCATATTAGTTGCGCGTATACACTAGATACATAATAAGCCGACAAAGTAATTTCATCAAAATCATCTGTGCTAGTCATTGCTGTTAAGTTGTATATGCATTTTGGGATTGTTCCAAAGATGTGATTGAGAGAAAGATCTAAGATATGGAGATGAGACAACAAACAAATACTTTCGGGAAAATGCCCCTTAAAATTATTGCATCGAAGGCTAAGGACACGAAGCCTTGAGAGATGTCCGATTCTCGGAGGTATATGTCCTGTTAATGCATTATACCCAAGGTCTAATTCTAGCAAAGATGTACAATTTTCCAAGGACCAAGGTAGATAACCGGAAATATTGTTGTTCCTTACTTTTAATGTGAGGAGATTAGTAAGTGCATCTAAGGAAGAAGGTAGTTTTCCTGAAATATTGTTATTTTCTAAGCTTAGCATAAAAAGTTGATCAAAATACATCCAACAATCTGGAAGCTCCTCAGAAAAGGAATTGTTTGCCAAATTCAAAAAGGTTAGAAGTGTTTTGGAATTCGGGCAAAAAAAAGGACTCAACTTGGAGAAATTATTGTTGTGAAGGTACAACTTTGCCGTATTTCTTAGAAATAATGGTAACGAACCCCTCAAATGATTTGAACTAAAGTCAATGATAGGGGGCGTTTGTAGTGTGATCGATAAATCTGGAAATGATCCATAAATCATGTTATGAGACACATTTAGATATTCCAGATTTATAGGTGACAATGAGTTCCAAAAAGAAGTTGGAATGCTATCATGAATCCCAGCATCTGCTATGCCTAGATAGGAAAGATTAGTTTGGGTAACAATCCATTTTGGGAAATATGGCCCTAATTTACATGATTGCAAATTCAAGTGCATAAGTTGAAATGGAGGAATCCAATTATCCCTGATATGGAGCACTATATTTGGATTTCTAGACATGTCTAGAGTTCTTAACCTTGAAAGATTTGAGAAATGGGCCTCAGAAAGTGTATCTTGCAGAGAATTTGAAGAAATATCCAAATTCTCGAGCATAGAAAGTGTTCCAATGCCTTGAGATATCGTACCATTCAACTGGTTATTACCAATAAGCAAATTTCTCAATGAAGAAAATTTGTTGATGGCCTTCGGGATGGATCCCCAAATACGATTATAGCCTAAGTCCAAAGACAACAATGCCTTTTGAAGACATCCCGCTAAGGAATGGATAATAGTAGAAAACTCATATTCAAGATTATTGTGATTTAAGCTTATAGTTTGTAATGTACATAAGCTACCTAAGGAAATTGGAAAATATGTCTTCCCTTGAAATTTATTATAATACAGGATGAGATGGGTTAAGTGCTTTAAGTTGGAAATTGTGTTTGGAATTGGACCTTCAAGACTATTAGAGCTTAAATCAAGATATGAAAGCGAGGACATATTTCCAATATTTGAAGAAATCGAACCTTCAAGATTGTTAGAACTTAAATCAAGATATGAAAGTGAGAGCATATTTCCAATACCATGAGGAATGAGACCTGAGATTCCATTACCAGAAAGGCAAAGATGATAAAGGCTAGTATTAATCCCCCTGAAGTTGAACAACCAATCAAAAATAGAAGTATCATTGAAATTATTATTGTTTAGACTAACTATACTAAGAGAAGAAGTTGAATTCATGTATGAAATAGATGTAGATGAAAGATTTGTGGGAGAAAGGTTACAATCATCCATGAGAAGAACCCTTAAGAAGGGAAGATTGGTAACTATTTCGAACCAATCGAAACTAGCACCACCGAGGTCAAGACCACTCAAATTTATATCTCGCATCAATGTTAAACGCGAGAGCCACCTTAAGTTATTAGTATAAGGGCAACCATAGATGTTTGCAATATCACAATTGAGATCGAGAGATAGTAAGTAGGATAAGTTACCAAGATGTTGAGGAATTACACCGGTTAATCTAGTTCTAGATAGATTAAGGTGCTTTAGATGTGAAAAAGAACCAATAAAGCTAGGTATAATTTGGCCTTGAAAATCATTAGAACTAAGATCTAAGTATTCCAAATGCTTTAACTCAGAGAGGGAAGAATGTATGGTACCTTCCAAACAAGGATGATACGATACACTAGGAAGAGCGAACATGATAACATGACCCGTTTGGTTATTGCAACGTACTCCTTTCCATTGACAACAGTCTAATTGAAGGTGTTGTTTGGATTCATCATCGCCCCAAGACGAGAGTAGCCCACAACGATCAACTCGAATATTGTGCTTGAATGCAAGGAGGGCTTCCCTTTCCTTGGGGATACACTGAATATTATTGCTATCTTCAACTACATGGCATAAGCAGTAGGGTAAGAATAGGATGTAGTAAGCAACAAATATTACAAGGTATTCATGACACCTTTTTCTTGTAGCCATTTTCATATCAAGTTTGGGTGGAATTCTATGAATAAAAAGAGATATAAAATGAATTGCGTTTGTGTTTTAAGGGTAAAACATAGAGGTAGAAACCATGCATATATATAGTGAATGACAATGCTATTGTTAGCTAGTGAAAAGGATAATTAAAGACCAATGCAAGTAGTCTTAGTACAACTATTACATTGTAAAGTAAATGTTAATGACTAAGTCATGACTTCCTAGAAAAGGTAGTGTACAGGACCAAAATTTTAGTTCAATATAGTCAGAGCATTTATGGTAATCAATGCCTTCTAAGTTAATGTGGTTGAGGACTTTCTTAAAACAGTAAAAACAGTCAAATTTATGAACTTTAATGTTAATTTCAAATCTTTGAAATTGGTTTGTGTCTTTAGATTGATCTTTTAATTCTTGAAATTGACATTTTAATTGTGAAATCGGTAAAATACACACACATATATATACATACACACGTAGTATACAATAAGTCAATAAATACACGTAGTGGTCGAAGGTTCCAACTTATTCATTTGGTAGATAAAATATTAAATTTTTGATTAAAGTAAGTATTTATTTTAACTGAAATACAAAATATGTGGTCAATTAGTGTAATTGTCTATTTTTTGAAAAAAAATTACTTCATTATGCAAAGAAAAAATAGCGTTAAGTTAACAAAAATACTTTATTTTTGTCTAACAAGTGGAAAAGTTGGAAGTTTAAGGTCATCAAGTGGATTAAAAAAGGGTCAGTCTATCACATGAAAAAGCCGATAATTCAATATTACCACAAGGAATTTTCTTTAAAATTTTTATCCTGCTTTTTCATCAAGTGGATTAAAAAAAGGTCAGTCTATCACATGAAAAAGCCGATAATTCAATATTACCACAAGGAATTTTTATCTCCACAAACAGCCCCAATACTTTTCATATATTCTTTCCTCTCAACTATATATTACTTTTTTTGCCATTAACTGTTTTCTTATACTAAAATTCAGGCGGACCTAGGATTTTAAGGATGGGGTTACACAACTTAGTTACAGCGTAAGATAAAAGGTTGTAGGACTTGGAAATTATTATGGTGGGTCATTAATTTTATAATAGTGAAATTGTTATTCGTTTTATCCTTAAAATATAACGATTAACAAAAACATTTCATTGCACCAATGTCATTAAGTGACTCTCACCTAGGTTGGGGTCTAAAGTGCTAAATGTACACAATCTTAGCCTTATTAATGATAATACTAATAAAAATGTTGTTTTTGATTGACTATTGGTAGCAAACATATGTGAAATTTCACATAAATAAAAAGTGCATTTGAAATAACGAGTCAATTTACTATATATGTCTAATATAATCCGAATTATTTTAGATCTTTTGCCCGTTTAAAATATATCTATTATGAACATAAACTAATCCTCCAAAACTAAAACCTATAATTTATAGTATGAAGGCTAATTCATTTTTTTCCAAAATATCTTAATTGTGCACCAATTTAATTTAAATAATAATTCACAACAATTTCGACTTTAGATAATAGTAACATGCTATTTAAAGTAAGGATTATAATCATTAATTAGTTTCAAATAATTTAGGTTTGGCTCAATGGTAAGAATTGTGGGTATTTGGATTGAGAGGTTTTGGGTTTAAAACCCATATACCCTATATTTATTTGATTTTTTCATGGAGGATGGGGTTGCATATGCAATCCCTTGCTTAATGCTAGGCCCGCCTATGCTAAAATTGCTATAATAATTTAGTAAGTACATTAAAAGAAAAAAATTATTAGTCTAATAGTTGAAAGATTTTCTTTTCACTGATTTTGCGATTAGAGTTCGATTATCGATCACCTCTTTACAACAACTTAACAAGGATTAATTTTCTTCTAATTGTATGTATGGGTTTCTCTAGATACTTTCAAAAAGAAAAAAAAGAATTAATTAAAAAATAAAGTTTGTAGATGATGTGAAAGAAAAAATGACTTTAGATTTCGTCTTAAACTAGAAATTAAAGTAAAATAAATTTATAGAGGAATTCAGGACCTATATATAGGTTACCGTCTGAATCATTTGATTAAAACCCTTGTTAATTAATTTGCTTGTACAAGTGTATAACATATATAGGAATAGCAAAGAAGAATAGCTCGCAGTCGATCGAGTTAGTTAAACGTACATACAAAAATAAGCATTTAGCCAATTAATTACTAATTTTCTAGATTCGCTAATCGCCAGTGATATTGGTAATAAGTACTTCAGGTGTAGACATATGGTGAAGAATACTAATACAATAATACATCTGTTCGTTCCTTTTTGATGTTCCTATTTGAATTTTTCACCAAGATTAAGAAAAATGAAATCTTTGGTGGTAGTGGGTATTATTTTAATTATATAGTAGTGGGAAACAATAATTGTATTGGAAGTATGAGAGAAAAAATAATTAAATAATAGTGTAATGTAATGATTGTATTGGAAGTATGAGAGAAAATATAATTAAATAATAGTGTGAAGTAAAAGTGGGGTTTTAAGAGGTAAAAGTGGGATGAAAACTTTCCAAAAATGGAAAGTATTCTAAAGTGGAAAAACATATAAAACTACCCGTTTTAGTAAGGTGGAAACACAAAAAGGAACGGAGGGAGTATCAATTAATTAATTAATTAAATAATTAATTAATAATAATAATAATAATAATAATAATAATAATAATAATAATAATAACTCCAGTAGTCCCAAATCTCTGACTTATATATTTCACAAATTAGTCTTTTGTATTAAAAAAGGTGTGGGTGCTCAGCTTATTGCCCGATTTCCCACCAATTTTTTTGTAAAACCTTTTTCTCTGAAATGAAATATCATTCATAATAAAAAAGAATAATAATAATAATAATAATAATAATAATAATAATAATAAAAAGTTGTGTTGGTTTGGCTTTAATGTTGTGGTAAACATCTAGGGATATGTTTGTGAATGATGCTCTCACTTCTTCACTAATGAGAGTATAGTTGATGATAGTTTCTTCAAAGTGCATTGATTGCTGCGCGTAGATGGAATTGGAAAGCCATTGACTGGATACCTGCTGGCTGCTGCCATGTATTAATCAGCTCCACCTGAATTCTGGTCGCTGATTATTTTGTAAGATCTTTGTATAGGTCTAGCATCATATTTGTACAGACTAAATACTAGCTATATTCCTTTTGAGGTGTCCCTCTTCTCCTAGCATATGAGGATGGGCTGTTTTGGCCCTTAGGAGCTTTGGTAGAAGTGTTGCATCTAAGTCTTTTGAAACTAGGAGGTAAAGTTTCGGCTTTTTTATGATATTTTATAAAATTTACTTTGCTAAAATATAACAATAATAATAATAATGAAAAATTACATAGAATAATCCAACATATTCATGATTTTTCTACAATAATCTCACCTACCATGAATAATCTCAACTTTAAGAAGTATTTGCCTAGAGTAAACTTGGGTAATACAACAACCTGCAATAGTAGGTAATTTACCAAAAAAGTAAATTTAAAATTAATTTAAAATTAGAGAAAAATTTTAAAATTTTTCATAAAAAAATTCTAATCTAAATAATAAAAATTTTTAAAATTTTTTTTCAACATTTTATTATAATTTACTTTTTTTTTAAAAGAAATTTAATATAGCTCATACGGTCACCAGGTTTACCCTAGAAAAACACCCTTTAAAGTTGAGATTATTTATAATTAATCAATAGATGAGATTATTGTTGAAAAATTACGAATGTGTTGGATTATTTTAGGTAATTTTTTCTAATAATAATATTTATAATATCTGATTGAGCTGTACGTGCCGTCAATCCATGTGGCTTATTTCTAGGTGAGGATGATGCAAGAAAACTCAGAGGTGGCTGATAAATAATTAGAGAAACATTAGGTTTAGTGACAAGTAAGAGAAATTATTGAAGGGAATTAACAAGGGTGGAAGAGATGTAAGACTACGTACTTATTCTTATTATTATTATTTTTTATATTTTAGATAGATTAAAAAATATGTTCAAAAAAAAAAAGATAGATTAAAAAATCTGTACAGATAAAAAAAGATAATTAATATAGGGAAATTACATATTGTAGCATCCAATTTTAATGAAATACCAGTCGTAGCACTTTTCAAGGAAAATTCCACGTGATAGCATCCAATTTATACACTATCTAATTGCCATAGCATTTTCCGTTAAAATCTTGTTAAATTCCGTTTAATTCATCCTTTTGTAAGTATTTTTCCACAATATGGTAGAATCAAGTTTTTGTTTAATTCACTATTTTAACGTTTAATTCACCATTTTAATGTTTAATTCACCGTTTAATTCATTAACGCTATAAATGTTTAATAATTTTTTGGGAAATCACGAATAAGTTCGATTATTCTAGGTAAATTTTTCTTAAAAAATCGTGCATTGCATGGATTATATGCTAGTAATATTATAATAGTATATTAACCTAAACCTAAATGATAGGAAATAGGATAGCGTTAATATCCTAAGTATTAGAAAAGATAATATATTTTATTTTAGGAAAAATTATCAGGAATAATACAATCTTTTTCTTATTTCCCTATAATAATACCAACTTTTGATTAATCATGAATAATACCAATTTATGGGGGTGTTTCTCAAGAATATACCTAACATGTTAAAAATCAAACTATACGTGATTATATGACCAAAAAAATTAGTAAATTAGTTAATAAAATAAAGTTGGTATTATTCTAGGAAAAAACACCCAAAAGTTGGTATTATTCATGATTAATCAAAAGTTCGTATTATTGTAAGGAAATTAACAAAATGTTGTATTATTCCCGGTAAATTTTTCTTTATTTTATTACAAGATATTCTAGTGTCTTATAGAGCATACCAAACGTAAATAATCATTATAACGTTAATTTTAAAATTGCAAATATACATTGACTCATTGAGTCGACTGAATAAAAACAATCGACCGAATAAAAATAATGCATGCACAAATAAGTTTTTTAGCTGTTACATACAAGTTTGCAATTATGGCGATTTGGTGACTACTAAAAGTTAAAGTAACGTCAAAAGTTATGGAAAAGTTAAGTAGGACTATATGTTAATATTTAATCCATTCCATTTATTTTGAATCTTTTATTCATTTATATCATAACAATTTTATTTTGAATCTTTTTTCATTTATTTTGTAACAATTTTATTATGAATCTTTTATTTTTTGTGTACATATTTTTTCTAAGTAGATTCAACAATGAAGTTTAAAATGAAGAAAAATGATAACAATTACAACAAAAATGGGGAAGAAATTGAAGGAGGATAGATAGATTTTGGATGATTTAGAGTTTGCTTGTGAAAGAGAGAAATGGGAAATGACGCGAAATAAAGTTACTGGTTTTTTATCTTCAGACAAAACCGCTACTCCATTAAGCGGTTTATTAGAAAACAAAAAAAAATTAGGTGGGACAAAACCGCTACTTGAAGTAGCGGTTCACTATGGAACCTAAAAAAAAAATTTCGATTTTTCAAAAATGATAAAAACGCTACTTGAAGTAACGGTTTGCAAGGAGAAGCTTATTTTTCCAATTAGTTTGGTGTGGCTCTTATTTGTCCAAATATTTTTGAAAAAAAGCTTAAAAAAAAGTTCCTACTTTTATTTAAAAAACACTAATAACTTATTATGTTTAGCAAAAATTATAAATTATATCTAAAATTAATTCAAAATAATATTAACCATATACAAAAAAATAAATTTTTTGGGACCTAAAAAAATTTAGGTGGACAATACCCCAATTTAACCTTGCTAATCGATATCATGCTAATGATGTAGCAGCTCCTAAATTGTTAGTTGTAGCTATATTAGCTTATATTTTGTTTAGCTTTATTTAAGTGAGCAACTTTAATTAACGGGTTGTTACACATATTTGAAAGCTTTATTTGAAAGCTAATATTTGATATGTAATAGAATTAAAATATAAGTGGTAATTTGAGGTGTGAATGCTAATATTTAATTCTACGCCACAAAACTATTCGGATTTTAGGCATTCATTTTGTTTTTACATTAATACTCCCTCCATCCTATTAAATTTGTATTATTTTTCATTTGATCCATCCCACTGAATTTGCATTATTTATATTTATTGACAATAGCCTACTACTTATTTTTTTAATCTCATCCATACATTTTAACCCTCTTTTAGTTTCATCTACACAATTCATTATCTCTCTTCAATTATTATTATTTTCTTAAAATTAACTCATTTTCTCTTTGATGCAAATCAAAGAGGACAGACGAATGAATGTTTTTATATAAATTATATTAAATAGTGTTATTACATGTAAAAGCTCATAAAATTCATTGACATCAAATGACTTCAAATATAAGTTCTAAGACTATATGTTGTAAGAGCATAAGTGCTCAATTTTGAAAAATGGATCAACAAAACTAAGAAATTCATGCCTTCTCCTAATACTTTAAGTTGACCTGCTAAAAACCTTGTTTCTCAAGTTGTAAAGGAACTCAAGAATGGCATTTGTCCAGGACACTTTTATCATTAATGTTCCAAAAACAACCCAAAATCCAATGATAAATCCAAGCAACACAGATATTAACAGTCCCAAAAACGACATATCATTTTTCGTATCTCCATCTTTTTCTCGATTTTGAGCACCTTGTCCTTTTAGTTTGCTACCCGATGGCTCATCTCCCGGACATTTTGGGAGAGGTGCACCACAAAGTCCACAATTGCTGCCGTACGATGAAGGATCAAAGCCTTGTAACTGAGTACCAATTGGTATCTTTCCGGACAAATTGTTGTAAGACAAATCCAAAATCTCCAAGCTAGTAACTTGAGCAAGACTTATGGGAATGACTCCTGAAAGATAATTGTTGGAAAGATCAAGAAACTCTAAAGATTTAAGCTGCCCAATTCGCTTTGTTATACTTCCAACCAAATGGTTTCTTGATAAGTTCAAGAATACAAGACCTGTTAGACTTGCAACTTCTTGTGGAATTTGTCCAACCAATTCATTATCTGAAATATCAATGCCTTTCACTTGGTCTACAAATCTTTGAAAGTTGTGTTCTTTCCTTTTCCACATCAGTTGCGCATATACACTGTATACATAATAATTCGACAAAGTAATATCGTCAAAATCATTTGTGCTAGTCATTGCTGTTAAGTTGTATATGCATTTTGGGATTGTACCAGAGATGTGGTTGAGAGAAAGATCTAAGATATGGAGATGAGACAACAAACAAAGACTTTCGGGAAAATGCCCCTTAAAAATATTGCTTTGAAGGCTAAGAACGCGAAGACTTGAGAGATGCCCGATTCTAGGAGGTATATTTCCTGTTAATGCATTATACCCAAGGTCTAATTCTAACAAAGATGTACAATTTTCCAATGACAAAGGTACATAACCAGAAATATTGTTGTTCCTTACATGTAATGTGAGGAGATTAGTAAGTGCACCTAAGGAAGAAGGTAGTTTTCCTGAAAAATTGTTATTTTCTAAGCTTAGCATAAAAAGTTGATCAAAATACATCCAACAATCCGGAAGCTCCTCAGAAAATGAATTGTTTGCCAAATTCAAAAAGGTTAGAAGTGTTTTGGAATTCGGACAAAAGAAAGGACTCAACTTGGAGAAATTATTGTTGTTAAGGTACAACTTTGCCGTATCTCTTAGAAATATTGGTAAGGAACCTCTCAACTTATTTGAACTGAAGTCGATGATAGGGAGTTTTTGTAGTGTGATCGATAAATCTGGAAATGATCCATAAATCATGTTATTAGACACATTTAAATAATCCAGATTTAAAGGTGACAATGACTTCCAAAAAGAAGTTGAAATGCTATCATGAATCCCAGCATCTGATATGCCCAGATAGGAAAGATTGGTTTGGGTTACAATCCACTTTGGGAAATATGGCCCTAACTTGCATGATTCCAAATTCAAGTGCATCAGTTGAAATGGGGGAATCCAATTATCCCTGATATGGAGCACTATATTTGGATTTCTAGACATGTCTAGAATGCTTAACCTTGAAAGATTTGAAAAATGGGCATCAGAGAGTGTATCTTGCAGAGAATTAGAAGAAATATCCAAATTCTCGAGCATAGAAAGTGTTCCGATTCCTTGAGATATCGTACCATTCAATTGGTTATTACCAATAAGCAAATTTCTCAATGAAGAAAATTTGTTTATTGCCTTCGGGATGGATCCCCAAATACGATTATAACCTAAATCCAAAGACAACAATGTGTTTTGAAGACATCCCGCAAAGGAATGGATAATAATAGAAAACTCATATTCAAGATTATTGTGATTTAGGCTTACAATTTGTAAGTTACATAAGCTACCTAAGGAAATTGGAAAATTTGCACTTCCTTGAAATTTATTATAATAAAGGATGAGATGAGTTAAGTGCTTTAAGTTGGAAATTGTGTTTGGAATCGGACCTTCAAGACTATTAGAGCTTAAATCAAGATATGAAAGTGTGGACATATTTCCAATATTATAAGAAATTGAACCTTCAAGATTGTTAGAACTTAAATCAAGATATGAAAGTGAGAGCATATTTCCAATATCATTTGGAAGGAGACCTGAGATTCCATTACCAGAAAGGTCAAGATGATAAAGGCTAGTATTAATCCCCCTCAAGTTGAACAACCACTCAAAAACGAAAGTATCATTGAAATTATTATTGTTAAGACTAACTATACTAAGAGAAGAAGATGAGTTCATGTATGAAATAGAAGTAGATGAAAGATTTGTGGGAGAAAGGTTACAATCATCCATGAGAAGAACCCTTAAAAAGGGAAGATTGGTAACTATTTCGTACCAATCGAAGCTAGCACCACCAAGGTCAAGACCACTCAAATTTATATCTCGCATCAATGTTAAACGCGATAGCCACCTTAAGCTATTAGTGTAAGGGCAACCATTGATGTTTGCAATATCACAATTGAGATCGAGAGATAGTAAATTGGATAAGTTACCAAGATGATGGGGAACTAAACCGGTTAATCCAGCTCTAGATAGATTAAGGTGCTTTAGATTTGAAAACGAACCAATAAAGCTAGGTATAATTTGGCCTTGAAAATCATTAGAACTAAGATCTAAGTATTCCAAATGCTTTAACTCAGAGAGGGAAGAATATATGGTACCTTCCAAACAGGGATAATACGATACACTACGAAGAGTGAACATGATAACATGACCTGTTTGGTTATTGCAACGTACCCCTTTCCATTGACAACAGTCTAATTGAAGGTGTTGTTTAGGTTCATCATCGCCCCAAGACGAGAATAGCCCACAACGATCAACTCGAATATTGTGTTTGAATGCAAGGAGGGCTTCCCTTTCCTTGGGGATACATTGAATACTATTGATATCCTCAACTACATGGCAAAAGCAGTAGGGTAAGAATAGAATGTAGTAAGCAACAAATATTACAAGGTATTCATGACACCTTTTTCTTGTAGCCATTTTCATATCAAGTTTGGGTGAAATTCTATGAATGAAAAGAGTTATAAAATGAATTGTGTTTGTGTTATTGGGTAAAAAATAGAGGTATAAACTATGCATATATATAGTGAATGACAATGCTACTGTTAGCTAGTGAAAAGGATAATTAAAGACCAATGCAAGTAGTCTTGGTTAAAATATTACATTGTAAAGTTGAGTAAATGTTAATGATAAGTCATGACTTTTTAGAAAAGGTAATCAATACCTTGTAGAAAATAGTAGGGTAGACAATTAAGACTTAAGCTAATTAAATGAGAATTACGGAATAATTTAGTGGTTGAGGGTTTTCTTTTCGCCTTGTTACAGTTGGTTGATTCTTACCACCAACCAAGCACAAATTATTGTATGGAATGGTCTCACTATAAAATGCGCTCCATACATGAGTTATTAACCTAATTATTACAAATTCTGAAAATATAACTCTTTATTTTGAGGTCATCTTATAGACCGGTAAAAACAATGTGTCGAATGAATTGCGGGTCAAACCATAATTCGGGTCTTTTTAGATCTGAGTAGGGTTTGGATTTTCCCAACTGGTCAAGAATTTAACAATAATATAATCTATTGCTATTGAGATAGAACTACTTTCCATCAAAGACGTACCCCATAATACTTTCCATTCAAATTTGATATCCTGTTAGCAATCACATTTAATTCATTAAATTATGACCAAACAAATTTGTAAGAACCTTTAAGAATACAATATAGTCATTGAATCATATATACCAATTTAGGGTAAAAAAAATCAAATATATTTGATGGAAATGTTGAAGGGTTATTATCTGGGATGCTATATCACGTGCACGAAACAAGAATAAAGAACTACTTACATAATTAACTATCCTGTGGTAACGGTTGCGACCGCGGTAACGGGAGTGATGTGGTTATCATATCGCCTAAATATCGGTCAAAACTATAAGATATCCCTTGATGCGGGAAATATCGGTTAGTTTATTTTGAAAACCTTTACAACGCGACAGAATTACTCCCTCCGTCCCATTTAATTTGCAGCAGCCTGTTGATCTCCTTCAGTATGCTCCTCTTCATAAGCTTTTCGTAAATGTAATCATCTCTCATTCTTTTTAATCTGCAGGTTTTGATCATAGATTTCGACCAAGACGGATGCAATTCGGTCGAAACTCATCTCAACTTCCACCCAAGCTATGACCTGCTGCCTTCCGTTTTTCTCTTCGATTCTTCTACTTCCTCCGTTTCATTATACTTGCTACATCTCACTTTTTTACGAATGTCAATGCGTTACTTGGTTTATTTATATGATGAATTATACGAATCTAAAAGTTATAAAAAATTAATATATGAAACTATGCGATTAAACGATTTAAATAAAATCTCACGTTAGCCGCAATATATAAAATAAACTTCAAGAATGAATAGTGGATAGCGAGTAAAAAGAAACTTAATTTCCAGATTTCGATTCTGCTACTTATATAATTTATTAATTTTAGTGCAGGTTATTACATTTATTTTTCATTATTTAAGTGGGGAGTTAGTGGAAGTTAGGCATTATGATTGTAATTAGATTAGGATTTTAATTTGATTTTTCATAATTTTATTTTATTTTCTTAATAAATCTTTAATCTCTTTTTAATTTTAATAGTATCTAGCTTAATGTAATTTGAAGTTTACGGTTATATTTTCATTAAGTTTATGGTTTTATTCTTCATCATCATCTATTGTTAAGGTTTTTTTTTTGAGAGGACATCCATTCATGGGCGAAGCCACACCGGGGGCCGACGGAGGCCTGACCCCCTTGTCAAAATCCGATCCTTTGTAATTTTGGCTTCGGCCCCCCTTACTTATATATTATATAATTTAAAGAGTGCATAATTATAACAAAAATTACTATAGTTCAATGGTTGAGATAACATATTTTCTAATTTAAGATTATGGAGCAAACCCAAATTTGAACTATTATTTTTTAGTAGACTAATAAATTTAATATATACTATAATGTCATTATTATCTTTGAGATTTCATTACTTAAATTATATACTTTATATTTGTTAGTAAAGTGCTTAAATTGGAAATACACTTAAAGGTTATTAGGATCGGGATTCTACCTAGGTTTGTTGAGGGGTAGGATCGAAATCGGTAGAATCTGATCGTAGGATCGTGTGATCCTACAAATATGCATTAATGTTCTTTAGATTACTGATTTTTAAGGTTTTAAGGTGCAAGTAAAAACATATTTGACTTTATCTATTAATTTTTGAAAAAAAAAAACTTTTAATAATCATTTTTTAAACTGTAAATCAAGATAAACTTGAATTTTATAAAGGTATTGATATAGTATTTTAAATATATAAATATTTACATGTACGTTAAAATTGTATTATATGAAAATATTTTACGATTGAAACTACAGGATCAAATCGTTAGATCGTAGGATCGTAAAATCGTGTTATGATTCTACCACCTGAATTCTTGAGCTAAGTAGGATCGCACGACTCTACCACACTAAGATCCTACCTACGATCCGGATCGATTGCCTATTTTTGAATCGTAAGATCGTAGAATCGTAGATTAGAATTGGGGATTCTGATAATTTACATAACACATAAACTAAAATCTGGTTAATATAATGTATATTCACGCTAAATCTTAAATTATACACTTTGTATTTTATATCACATAAACTAAATCTGGTGTATGCACTTTCAAGTGCTAAAATTATACTACATGTTTGAACAAGTTCTGACCCAGAGACACTAAAATGGATGGTACAATCAGATATAGTCCACTGTAGGTGGGCAATCAGAAATAGTGCTAAAATTTTACTACTATTTGTGCTAAAATTATACATCTTTAAAAATTAAAGATAATAATTTGTGCATTTTTCGTCTCAAAATTTGAAAGATAATATAATAAATAATAGTATGTAATAAAGATGCACAAATTATTATCTTTGATTTTAAAATAACAAAGCCCCATTGATCAATAATTATTATTTAAAAAAACATTCATTCATTTACAAATTAATTGTATTATTTTAAATATACATTTAAAAAATTTCACTAACATGCTAATTATATTATAGATACAATTTACAATGGTATTAATTATTATAATGCTAACTATATAAAAAAGTTTGAATTCTAACTTTCATGAATGTATTATCAATGTGTATTAAGAAAATAATTAAATTAAATGTAATATTATGCCGGAACTATTTAATTTATTTGTTTTTTACATCATAATGAAAAAAAATCGGGCATCGCACGGGGATCATCTAGTTATACTACAAAATTAAAATTTTGTTAAGTTTTTGTGATTTGAAATGCTAATAATATTATTGGGAAGCGCTAAAGTGGTTGTTGAGGTATTTGAAGGGTACTTCAAATGTTTGTCTCAAGTTTGGAAGAAATTCAAGCGGCTTAATTGGGTATTGTGATTCCGACTATGCGGGTGACTTAGATGCAAGAAAATCTACTTCGGGAAATGTTTTTACATTGGGTGGAATGGCGGTGAGTTGGAAATGGTCACTCCAAGATGTTGTTGCCATGTCCACCACCGAAGCGGAATACATATCTATCGCCGAGTCGTTTAAAGAGGCTAAGTGGTTGAAAAGATTAGTTGGTGAGCTGCGTCCGGAGATGAGCTTGGTGTGTGTTCACTGTGATAACGATGTGCTATCCACTGAGCAAGGAATCAAAATACCTTCCATAGAAGAACCAAGCACATCGACATCAAGTATAATTTCATCCGAGATAAAGTTGAGCATGATAGAGTGCAGTTAGCACAAATTAGCACTCATGATAATCCGGCCGACATGATGATGAAGTCGTTGCCCATCAACAAGTTCACTTTATGTGTGGACTTGGTTGGTTTAGAAGCTTGCTTGTGGTGAGGCCCTTAAGGGGCATTTATGTGGTGTGTTAGTTTGTTTGGTTGTTTGTGGTATGTGATAGATAGAGTGTCTTGGAGGAAGTATGTGGACTTGGTGTACTCAAGTCAAGGTGGAGATTGTTGAGGTTCGGTGTGACTTTTGAGTGCACCAATGGAGTTTGGTACTCCTTGATCATGTATGATGATGGTAGATGAGTTTATGGGTGTGTAATTTGATGAGGGATAATGATGGAGATGGTCCACATGAATACTAAAAGAAAACAGCAGCTCCACGTTCCAATTGAGAGCTGCTCGACCTGGGTATGCTGCTGCTCGACACGAGCCTTAGTGGCTCGACACTTCCAGAGACTTTCTGAAGCCTGCTCGACCAAGATGAACATCCGCTCGGCCCCCCCTGTTCTTGCTCGACAGGTCGAGCGGGAAGGCTGCCAGCGTCAGTTCGTTTCTCGCGATAAAAGCTACGGGGCTTGTTTTGTATTGGGCCCATTCCCAATCATTAACCTATGAGTACACATGTATAAATAGACTCTCATACACTTATTTCTATATAGATTCAAACCCTAGCCAAACACAAACCCTTCTATTCTCTCTTTTCTTCTTCTCCAAGTTTAAACTCCATTGTAATAGTTCTTTGAACTCCATTGTTATTTCACATAATACAAGCAAGCTAACCACCACAAGGAGGACGTAGCCCACATTGGGTGAACCTCGTAAATCATTGACTCTTTGTTTATTGCTTTCTCTTATTGTTCTCATTGCATTATTGAAGTATTTGTTTTCTATTTGCATTGAACACCCTTACCAAAGGTCTTGGGTGCTTCCTAAGGATAAAGTTAGAGACTTTAGGCCTTAGAGTGTTAGTTATTTCAATTTCTAATTATGGACAATGACTTACTACTTTCTTTTAATCTTATCCATACATTTTAACTCTCTTTTAGATTCATCTACATAATTCATTCTCTCTCTTCAATTATTACCATTTTCATAAAATTAACTCATTTTCTTTTTGATGCAAATCAAAGAGGATAGACAAGTTAATGTTTTTAAAAAATTATATTAAATAATGTTATTACATGTAAAAGCTCATAAAAGTCATTGACATCAAATGACTTCAAATATAAGTTCTAAGACTATATGTTGTAAGAGCATAAGTGCACAATTTTGAAAAATGGATCAACAAAACTAAGAAATTCATGCCTTCTCCTAATACTTTAAGTTCACCTACTAAATACCTTATTTCTCAAGTTGTAAAGAAACTCAAGAATGGCATTTGCCCAGGACACTTTTATCATTAATGTTCCAAAAACAACCCAAAATCCAATGATAAATCCAAGCAACACAGGTATTAACAGTACCAAAGAAGACATTATATCTTTTGTATCTCCATCATTTTCTTGATTTTGAGCACCTTGTCCTTTAAGTTTGCTACCCGATGGCTCATATCCCGGACATTTTGGGAGAGGTGCACCACAAAGTCCACAATTGCCGCTGTACGATGAAGGATCAAAGCCTTGTAACTGAGTACCAATTGGTATCTTCCCGGACAAATTATTGTTAGACAAATCCAAAATTCCCAAGTAAGTAACTTGAGCCAGACTTATGGGAATGACTCCTGAAAGATAATTGTTGGAAAGATCAAGAAACTCTAAAGATTTAAGCTGCCCAATTTGCTTTGTTATACTTCCAACCAAATGGTTTCTTGATAAGTTCAAGAACAAAAGACCTATTAGAGTTGCAACTTCTTGTGGAATTTGTCCTACCAATTCATTGTCTGAAATATCAATGCCTTTCAATTGGTCTATAAATCATTGAAAGTTGTGTTCTTTTCTTTTCCACATTAGTTGCGCGTATACAATGTATACATAATTCGACAAAGTCATATCATCGAAATCATTTGTGCTAGTCATTGCTGTTAAGTTGTATATGCATTTTGGGATTGTTCCAGAGATGTGGTTGAGAGAAAGATCTAAGATATGGAGATGAGACAACAAACAAAGACTTTCGGGAAAATATCCCTTAAAATTATTGCTTCGAAGGCTAAGAACGCGAAGACTTGAGAGATGCCCGATTCTCGGAGGTATATGTCCTGTTAATGCATTATACCCAAGGTCTAAATCTAACAAAGATGTACAATTTTCCAAGGACAAAGGTACATAATTAGAAATATTGTTGTTCCTTACATGTAATGTGAGGAGATTAGTAAGTGCACCTAAGGAAGAAGGTAGTTTTCCTGAAAGATTGTTATTTTCTAAGCTTAGCATAAAAAGTTGATCAAAATACATCCAACAATCCGGAAGCTCCTCAATAAATGAATTATTTGCCAAATTCGATTAGAAGAGTTTTAGAATTCGGGCAAAAAAAAGGACTCAACTTGGAAAAATTATTGTTGTTAAGGTACAACTTTGTTTGCAATATCACAATATCATGAGGAATGAGACCTAAGATTTGATTAACAGAAAGGTCAAGATGATAAAGACTAGTATTAATCCCCCTCAAGTTGAACAACCACTCAAAAATGGAAGTATCATTGAAATTATTATTGTTTAGACTAACTATACTAAGAGAAGAAGTTGAATTCATGTATGAAATAGAAGTAGATGAAAGATTTGTGGGAGAAAGGTTACAATCATCCATGAGAAAAACCCTTAAGAAGGGAAGATTGGTAACTATTTCGAACCAATCGAAACTAGCACCACCAAGGTCAAGACCACTCAAATTTATATCTTGCATCAATGTTAAACGCGATAGCCACCTTAAGCTATTAGTATAAGGGCAACCATTGATGTTTGCAATATCGCAATTGAGATCGAGAGATAGTATGTTGGATAAGTTACCAAGATGATGTGGAACTAAATCGGTTAATCCAGTTCTAGATAGATTAAGGTGCTTTAGATTTGAAAACGAACCAATGAAGCTAGGTATAATTTGGCCTTGAAAATCATTAGAACTAAGATCTAAGTATTCCAAATGCTCTAACTCAGAGAGGGAAGAATGTATGGTACCTTCCAAACAGGGATGATAAGATTCACTACGAAGAGTGAACATGATAACATGACTCGTTTGGTTATTGCAACGTACCCCTTTCCATTGACAACAGTCTAATTGATGGTGTTATTTGGGTTCATCATCGTCCCAAGACGAGAGTAGCCCACAACGATCAACTCGAATGTTGTGCTTGAATGCAAGGAGGGCTTCCCTTTCCTTTGGGATACACTGAATATTATTGCCATCCTCAACTACATGGCAAAAGCAGTAGGGTAAGAATAGGATGTAGTAAGCAACAAATATTACAAGGTATTCATGACACCTTTTTCTTGTAGCCATTTTCATATCAAGTTTATGTTGAATTCTATGAATGAAAAGAGATATAAATGAATTGCGTTTGTCTTTATAGGGTAAAAAAATAAAGGTATAAACCATGCATATATATACTTTTCTATAAAAGGACCAATTAATTTACTTATTAGCTACACTAAAGAAATAGAGTTAAAATATAAATATTGACAAGAAATATAGTGAATTTCAACTAAAATGTGTGAAACCAAAGATTATGATTTGGAACTGAAAACGAGTCAAAACGGTCGAGTTTGAGCTAGTTTTTCCTGTATTTTCGAGTCAAGTTATTTCGGATTACGGGTTAAATTTTCGAATTATAGCTCACTAATTTCTGGTCAAATTTTAAAACAATGTCAAATTGAATTGAAGTTTAACATGTCAATCTATCTTCTATAACTATTACTAAAACAAAATACGGCTGACATCATCACTTTTGAAATTGCTTACATGTCACAACCTCAACAAAAGTTTTCCCTCCAAAACTCAAAGATGATGTCATCGTTATTATGGCTAATATTTATATTTTTGACTTTACTACTTTGTAATTATGATTATTGATTAATTTTTGGAAAAATTACCTAGAATAATCCAATCTATTCGTGATATTCTTATAATAATCCCACCTATTGATTAACCATAAATAATCCCAACTTTTAGGGATATTTTCCTAGAGTAACTCCGGTGGCCAGATGACTTGCTATAGCAAGTTTAATTATAGAAAAAAGATAAATTAAAATAAAATATTGAAAAAAATGTTCAAAAAAAGGTATGATTTTTTTTATCATTTAGAATTTTTTATGTGAAATTTTAAAATTTTCTCTAATTTTAAATTAATTTTCAATTTACTTTTTTGGTGAATTACCTATTAAAGCCGATCATTGGGTTACCCAAGTTTACTCTAGGCAAATACCCCTTAGAGTTGTGATTATTCATGGTCAATCAATAGGTGGGATTATTGGAGGAAAATTATAAATAGTTTGGATTATTCTAGGTACAATTTTCTTATTTTTTTTACTTTTTAGGTAATATACTTATACAATTAGAAAACCATGTTTTTATTTATTTTTTTCAATTATTTATAAAATCTTTTCAATTTTCTTTATTAAATGATTATAAAATGTTAGTCTATATAAATATGTCTTCATCATCATCATCATCATACCCAGTGTATCCCGCTCAAAGAAAACTATGATCAGGGTCTGGGGAGGGAGGAACGATGGCATGCTCATACCCATAAGGAGAGTGCGATCAAAGAGTCCCCGGCTCGAGAACGATCTTCTAGCAAGAGGAACTTACAGTTGGCAAATAGAATAGAAGCACACACACAAAAACAAAGATAAGATCAAAGAAACAGGTAAAAAGCGACAAAAAGGCAAAGGATAAAGACGAACGAGGGGGTAAAGGGACAGGTTTACTAATCTAGGACTTGGATAAGGCGCCGCCAACTGGCCCTATCCCTGGTCAGGTCCTTGGAGAGATGAAGTTCATGCATATCACTTTTAATTTGTTCCTCCCACGTTCTCTTAGGTCGTCCTCGACTTCTCTTACCCTCCACTATGATGCATTCGATCCTTCTTACTGGGGCGTCATATATAAATATATATTAATTAAAAACATAAAGCTTGAGATATTATGTAGTAAATTATTCAATTTTGACAATATATGTATAAACTAAATTTGTAATTCTAGAATAGATGATGCGGTATATATATTTTCTAATTTACTCAAAATTTAACTATCAATATATACTACTCAAAAATAATTTAATGGTAGAGATATTGGTCAAGATTAAATGCATTTTATTGATTTACTCAGTTTTATTCAATTTAGTTTAATAAATATAACAAATAATTAATTTGCTTATTCTATGTGAAAAATCTTTTAAAGGATGCCACATGAAATTTTTTTAGTTCTTTTAGTTAATAGTAATATAGTATGATTGGTAGATTTGTTTTTATTTAATAAAATAAAATCAACTTTACCTTATTTAGTTTAATAAATATAGCAATTAATAAATATAGCAAGAATGCAAAGATTATTCCATGTGGTAAATCATTGTGAGCATGCCACATGGAATTTTCCAGCTGTTTTAGTTAATAGTATGATAATAAATATAGCAAGAATGCAAAGATTATTCTATGTGACAAATCATTATGAGCATGCCACATGAAATTTTCCAGTTCTTTTAGTTAATAATATGATTGATCTTTCGTGAAAAAAAAAACTAAAACTCATTACTCATGGCTATCGAAGCTAGATATTGTGATAAGTATATCACTATTTAAAAATTAACCTTTCAGGAAGCTGTTTTGGTGTATTTTTGTGGAATTTGATGGCTTTGACTTATATTAGTTATATTGATTGCGAAGCTTTACATTTATTCATGATTTATAAAATAGGAAAAATTGTTGAAAATAACTCCTACTATTTACGTTTTCCTATGAATAACCTCTACTTTTGATTATTTACCCTATTTCTCTATTGTTAAGCTAAAGTTTAGAAGAGAAAACTCATATCATTCCTTTACTTTATTTTTTTTTTCTCTTATTTTTTGCAAAAAAGAATTCTCATTGTTCTTCGGCTAATATAATGTATTTGTTAGATGGCACAACACTATTGCCAAGTTACTTACTAGTGAAAAGGATAGCTAGTGAAAAGGATAATTAAAGACCAATACAAGTAGTCTTAGTTCTATTATTCCATTGCAAATTAAATGTTAATGACTAAGTCACGACTTCCTAGAAACGGTAGTGTAAGGACCAAAACTTAGTTCAATATAGTCAGAGCATTTAAATAGAAGGGTAGACGACCAAGACTTTAAGCTAATCAAATGAGAATTACGAGATAATTTAGTAGTTGAGGGCTTCTTTTCACCTTGTAACAGTTATTTTAATCTTATCAACAACCAAGAACAAATTATTGTATGGAATGGTCTCATTGTTAGATGTATTCCATACATGAGTTAATTAACCTAATTATTACAAATTATGAAAATATAAGCTCTTTATTTTGAGTTCGCTAAAAAATGTAGACCGGTCAAAACAATCGATCTGGTGAATTGCGAGTCAAGCCAATATTGGATCGGGTCGAATCAATTATGGACTTTCGATTCTGGTATTTTTAGATTCGAGTGGGGTTTGGGTCGACCCAAGTGTTCAAGAATTTAACAATATATATTGTTATGGTACGCGTTTGCTCTCTATAAATACAAAAATACCCTTGGAATACCCTTGGAATAGTCAACTAAGTCATTTATCGCTCTATAAATACCTGCATTCAACGCCATTTATGGTACGCGTTTTCTCTCTTTACAACTCTCTCTCTCTCTAGCATTTATCACTCGTTTCATTACCGACCATTGACTTGAGCGTCGGAGGGGCTTTCCGGGAAGCAGCCCCCGGACAAGTAACTTTGTTCGTTTGTAGGTATTTTGCCACTCCTCCATTCTTCAGACATTTCAAACAGCCGCTGATATACACAAAGTGGTCACCTTCCGGTCAGGGAGACTTAACCCGATTTCTACGCAGAAACAAATATATTATCATTAATTAACTTTTCAAAAATTTATAGTATTTATATAATAACTTTTTTATAATTTTATATTTATAAAGAAATTATTTTCTTATAAAAGGACCAATTAATTTACTTATTAGCTACCCTAAAGAAATATTGACATAAAATATAAATATTGACAAGAAATATAGTGAATTTCAACTACAATGTGTGAAACTAAAAAATATAATTTGGAACTGAAAACGAGTTTAAACGGTCGTGTTTGAGCTAGATTTTCTAATATTTTTGGGTTAGGTCATTTCAGATTACCGGTCAAATTTTCGAATTATAACTCATGTTCAAATTTCAAAACAATGTCAAATTGAATTAAATAAATTTAACATGTCTACTCAAAAGAGTAGCTCTCTAAAGAAATGTAAAATAATTTGGAAAAAATTATCTAGAATAAATTTTTATTCGTGATTTTCCTACGATAATTCCACCTATTAATTAATCATGAATAATCCCAACTTAAAGGGGTATTTACCTAGAGTATACTTGGGTTACCCGATAACCTGCTATATTACGTAATTCACCAAAAAAAAGTAAACTAAAAATTAATTTAAAATTAGAGAAAAATTTTAAAAAAAATTCATAAAAATTATAAATAATAAAAAAAATCATAATTTTTTTTTGAACAATTTTTTAAACATTTTTTTAGACATTTTATTTTAATTTATCTTTTTAAAAAAAAAATAAAACTTGTTGTGGCAAGTTATCCGGTAATCGGGTTTACTCAGGAAAATATACCTCAAAGTTGGGATTATTCATAGTTAATCAATATATATGAGATTATTATAGGAAAATCACGAATAGATTGAATTATTCTAGGTAATTTTTCCAATAATTTTCTTCTTTTTCTTACTTGAATCACTTAACTAACCTACCCCAAATCATTAAATAAAAAAGACTTTAAGTACATTACTCATAAGTAGGGGTGTAAGTAATTTGGTGAAAAACCGAACACCGAACCGAACCGAACCGAATAAGTAATTTGGTTCGACTAAATTTTAAATTTGGTTTGGTTTGGACTGAATTTTAATTATAATTTGGTGTTCGGTTTGGACTCTGTTTAGGGTCCAACAAAACCAAACAAACCGAAATGTTAAAGGCATGTTATATCTTTTATTTGATTTGTTTGAATTTTTGCCCTTATTTTTAGATTTTTATTAAATGTTATTTACTTGTTCAAATTAAAAATCCTAAAATTATTAATATTTATTTAGGAGTTTTAGAAAGAATAAGTTTGAAACGATACATGCAAATTTGACTTTCAATGCAAAAGATACAAATTGATGCAATTCGGCCTATTAGGTTTAATTTGGATTGGTATTTTAAAATTCAATTCGGTTCAATTTGAATTATAAATATTATGATTTGGATTTGGACTGAAAATATCAAAACCGAATTTTATTCGGTTTGATTTGAATTTATATCGAATCCAAATCAAAAACCAAATCTTCACCCCTATAAGGCTATAAGTCATAAGTCATAAGTCACAACTCACAACTGTCTATGACGTTATAATAAGTAAATCACTATTTCAGAATTGATCTTTTTGTGGAAAAGACTCAAGTTCATTACTCATGACCATCGAACCTAGACATTGTCATAAGTATATCACTGTTTAAAAATTAATTACTCTGAAAGATGTTTTGGCAAATGCTCGTTTGAGTCGGGTATTTTTGTGGAATCTGATTGTTATAGTTCCCTATTCTGTTTTACTTGCTATAAATGTATGGACATACATATTAAGAAAGTACTGTGCAATTATTAAGAACACGTGGGAATTTGTTTTTAGGGATTTTTTTAATATTATTTGATGGAAAATAAAATAAAGAAAAATAGGTTTTTTAGATGATTGAGAATACTATATAAATTAAATAATGGTTGGTATATAAGTTAACAAGGTATAGAGTAGGATAAAAATAGAAGCAGATGAAATTTCAAATGATTGGTTTTTTTACTAAAAATAGAAATGTAGGTAATATGAAACTTCCCAAAATGGAACGAAGAAGTATGACTTATACTTCTTCCGTTCCATAATACTTGCTATATTTAACTTTTTACGCAATTCAATGTACTAGTATTTTATTCATTAATATGTTGAATTATATACAATTAAAAATTATAAAAAGTTTATATTATGAAAGTATGCGATTAGACGATTCAAACAAAATCCTATTTGACAATATTATTACTTACATATTAGACGTAATATATAAAATAAACTTAAACGATAAATAATGCCCAAAAACAAAATATAGCAAGTATTTTGGAACGCACGAAGTATCAGTTATGTAGATTACGAAGCTTTACATTTATTCATGATTTATGAAAGATTGAGAAAACAGCGACGAAAGAAACAGTGACATACTAGTAGTCGCAAGTACCACCAATTGAAAAAAAAAGCAACATAAACATACCAAAGTACTCAACGCAAAAGCAATAGAAAATAGAAAAACTAATTGAATATGGAAAGAGAAAAACGAACAAGATAAACAGTAACCTATTCTATTCATTGATTGAAATCCACACATAAAATCAGAATTACAAGTGAAAAAGACAACAATTCAAACTCTAATCAAATCATATTAACATTAACTCACATCTTATTGAAAAACTCCAACAATTAAACCAAATCATATAACTAAATAAGAACATTGATAGAATCATTGATGTAATATGATGAAATTCTAGGATTTTTATTCGCATTACCTGATTGAATAAGTTGAGGGATGACTGCGGCTAAGGCAACAGATCGTCCTTGAGTTATTCGTATACCTTGATTGAAATTCTAGGGTTTTTGATTGAGAAATTGATGGCAGCAATTTGTTTAATTGAAGAGCGCTGGTTAAGAACGCGTATGATAAAGAAATTAATGGCAGCGGCTAGCGGTTGAAGATGAGAGAGAGGTGAAGTGGTTTCTTTCAGACTTTTAAACACTGAGGTTTTCGTGTGAACAAGTATAGGTTTTCCCGCCTTTGTTTGATAAATCACCCTTATGTGGTAAGATGTGATAAGAGGAGAGTTTTGTTGTTTTAATTTATCTTTTTTAATTTTGTTTATTTTAATATTATTCTTTTTGTCTTTTATCGTGATTTACAAGTCACGATTATTGATTAAAAATTTTGTAAAATTTTTACTCTGTTTTTTGTGGTTGACACTAACTTTTTGACCAAAAGTTCCTAATAAATAATCGTGCTTTGTGATTCACCATAAAAAGACAAAAAATATAATAATAAAATAAATTCTAGGATTTTTATTCGCATTACCTGATTGAATCATTGATGTAAAATAAATAAAACCAAAAAAGATAAATAAATAATCGTTATTTACAAATTCTACCACATAAGCGTAATTTGTTAACTTCACAAATAACCGTTATTTACTAAGACCTTCTCCTTTTCTAAGTGATATACAATAAATTAGTGATGGCCACGGTCCGGGTTGGCCGGTCCAACCGTCCCAACCGCTGAAACCGAACAACGAACGTTACGAGAGTTCAACCGGTCCCAACCAGCAAACCGTGAACCCGTCGGAAAAAAATTGCCGGAACCGTGGAACCGCCGGAAAAAACCGCAAGAACCGGACCAAAGAACCGTGGACCGGTTCACCGGCCAACCGTCAACCCGCCACGCTTCAAGGAACCGGCCGTAATGAACGGACCGGTCCGGTTGAACGCCCAAGTTCCATGGAACGAACGATCTATTCATTCTTTGGAACCGGTCAAACTAGCCGTTTTTTGGTCAAAGTAGCCGTTACAATTTTTTCTATAAATACCCATCACTTTCAAACATTCCAATTCACAACTCATCTCTTCTCCTCTCTACTTACTCTCTCTACTTAATTACTTAATTACTACATAATTAGTTTTCTAATTATTTCTTAATTATTTCTTAATTAGTTCTTAATTATTATTTCTTAATTAGTCTTCTAATTAGTTCTTAATTATTTCTTAATTATTTCTTAATTACATAAATATTATCATGTCTTCATTCTTGAAAAGCCACTAAAAAGTCACTAAAGTGGCAAAATCTTTGGGGTTCTTCTTCTAGCTCAGCTCCAAAAGAAAGGCAACTTCAACTCCATCGATATCAACAACACCTTCGTTAGTAATTACGAACCGACTTATCCGTAGGGTACGAGCCATACAATCGAGATTTACATGAGTATCGGAACAAGTTGAAAGAGAAATAGAAATTGAAGATGAAGAAGAAGCACAACAACAAGAAGAAGAAGAAGAACAAGAAACAACAACCCCTATCGAGATACTTAGATCTCGACAATAATCAACAACATTAGCTCAAGAAGCACAACAACAACAAAGACAAGCTCGAGGTAAACGAGTCAATTTCAAAGTATTGGTTAGTTTTCTAATTTTTATTCTTCAATTTAATTGAATTTTAAATTATTATTTATTTTAATAATGTTTTTATAAATATAATTAGATGAAAATGAACCAGAAGACAACCTTTTCAAGAATGCCACCTCCTAGTGGTAGAGCTACGCCACATGTTTGGTCGTATTTTACAAAAGTACCAACCACTAATCTGGATGTTTTCTTATGCACTTGTCAAGTTTGTGAAAGTCAAGGAGTAAAGCCCTTAGTTTCTTACAATTTTACCAAAGGTAAATACTTTTAAGTTTTTATACATGATATTTATATTTTGTACATCAAAAATGTTAGAATGTATTAAATATTCATTTATTGTGTTTTGTGAATCGTGTTAGGTGGTGATCGGATCCTTCAACAAACATTTGGCGAAAAAACATGGAATCACAAAAGAAACGCATCGAAAGCGCGAGGACAACAAGCGGAAGCGGACAACAACAATGGGCAACGGACTTCCCCGGCGGACCCGGAGGTACGCCTTTTAAATACAATCGTAATGATATGATTGATGAATTTTCGAAATATGTAATTGGTGATGAGTTGCCTTTTAACCACGGTGAAAGCCAGAGATACGAATATTTTAATAGAAAATGTTTACAACCACAATATAGAGCAATCCCTAGGAATACCCTTAAACGACGAACCATTAAATTATATGAATCAAAACGATATGAATTAGCACAAATGTTTAAATCTTTTGCTGGTAGAGTTAGCTTAACAACCGACATTTGGTCAGCTCCCCCACATTTAGAGCCTTATATGTGTGTAACAGCACATTGGATAGACCGTAATTGGTGTATTCAAAAAAGAATAATTGCATTTGAGTTAATGCCGGAAAAACATACGGGTGAAAACTTAAAATATAGACTAATAGAAATATGTAGAGAATGGAACTTACTAGATAAGATATTTAGTTGTTCTACCGATAATGCATCCGCAAATATTAAATGCATCGAACTTTTATATAATGAACCCGCTTTTACTTGTATCCTAGGAGGTAGTTTGTTACATATACGTTGTTGTGCTCATATTGTTAATTTGTCTTGTCAAGTAGGTATTAAAAACCTAAGTGATTTATTAGGTCCCATTAGAAACATAGTGAAATGGCTTAGATTAGGACAAGTAAAACGAAGATATAAACAGTTATGTGACCAATATGAACTAAAAAAAGTATATTGGGCTTTAGACACTCCTACACGTTGGGGTTCGACCCATGAGTTATTAAAGAAGGCGATTGCTTATCGTCAGGTTATAACTCAATTGTATAGTGAGTTTACTGATAGCAGATAAGTGATGATAGTTGGGAACTAGCGATAGCGCAAAAATATTAGAAGCGTATGACCACGCAACTAAGATTTTTCATATGTTTTAACCAAACATTCACTTAGTGATAAGTGAATGTGTTACTATTTTTATCATCTTCTTACATATTCTCATGATGATACTAACGTTTATTTAAAGCCGATTCTTGCAGAAATGATGGACAAGTGGAAGGCATATTTTACTGATTTCCCTTATATTTATGGTATTGCGACAATATTAGATCCGTGTTTTAGGACGGAAGCCCTAAGTAAAATTATAGGATTTTACTACAACGCATTAGATCGCCCGCCTACGATGTACATAATTATGTAGGAAATTGTAAAAGCTTTTAGCGGACCTTACGATCATTATTCTAGATTATATAACCCGAGTCGCGATACGCTAGGCGTGCTAAGCGTCTCGACACGTCCCGATTATTATAATCCCATAATAGCTAACATAATAAGTCGAGATGATAGTTTTGTAGGATCATCTTCTTCCGGTTCATATTTAGAATTAGATAGTTATCTAAAACATCACTTTGAAATCGACCAAAGTAATTATGATATTTTAGAATGGTGGAAAGAAAAATCAATAAAATACCCAATATTATCGAGAATTGCAAAGGATATCCTTGCAATTCCTCGCTTCTACTTATGCGTAGATCGCTTTTAGTGCAGGTAAAAGAGTTTTGGACGAAAAGAGATCCCGTCTTGCTCCACATAGTATTCAAATATGTGTTTGCAAAAAAGATTGGGATCAAGCGGAGGTCCGAATGCAAGGAATCAAGAACGATGACGATCAAGAGGAAGATGATCCATGGATGATGATGGATACGTCTGCATCATCGTCGGGAGGAGAGTCGGCGGAACCGGAAGCATCCAACCAACCAATTGATGACGATGAAGAATAGGATCACAAATACGGAATATCGGACCACGACATTAAATATAAAAGGTACGAAAAAGAACTACGTGGGCTTTGATTCCTTCGGGATACGTAGGCAGCTTAGTATTTCTTCGGGATACTAGGTTCAAGTCCATTCTCTCCCCCTTTTTTTATTATTCATCTTTATCGTTGATTCGTTTCTTATTAATTTATTTTTTTGTTTTTTTTTAGTAAATATTTTTAACGATTACAAGAATTGAATTTCGATAATAATCAAGTAATCGACGAAGTCGAAGGTACGTCCGCATTATTATAGTATTTTTATATTAAAATTAAAGGAAAAATAAGAATGGAACCGATGGTCCGACCCACCCGACCCGGGTATTGGAACCGCCGGAACCGCCACATGAACCGCCAAGGAACCGTTTGGAACCGTCCGGAACCGGAACCGGAACCGGAAACGTTCGGGTCAGGTTCCAAATGGAACCGGAACCGGGTGGAACCGGAACCGGATGGAACCGGAACGGAACCGGCCCAACCCGGACCGTGGCCATCATTACAATAAATACACGTAGTGATGAGCTTCCAACTTTTCTATTTAGTAGATAAAATATTAAATTTTTGATTAAAGTAAGTACTTATTTTAACTGAATTATAAAATATGTGGCCAATTAGAGTAATTGCTTGTTTTTTGAAACAAATTATTAGGTAAAGAAAAAATAGTTTGAAGTTGACAAATTAAACACTTTCTTTTTGCCTACCATGTGAAAAAGTCGGAAGCTTAAGGTCATTAAGTGGATTAAAAACGATTAGTCTACTACATGGAAAAGCCGATAATTCAATATTACCACAACGAACTTTCCTAAATTTTTTATCCTGCTTTAATTTACACTATATTTTTGGTTTTCTACGCATAGCATTTACATCCATACTAATTAGCGTTGCAAAATAACCGTCCAAAAGATCGTGTTTATTTTCAACGTTTTATATTACGTATAAAATAATTGTTGAAAAATTATATAGTTTGTTGTATTGAATATACATAATGAAATCTTATTTATTCAAGTAAAAATGATTAGCTTAGTTAGTAGTTCAAGCTATTATTATACTATCAAATGTTATTATACGCGCGAATTGGATCGACCCAAATTGATTGTCTAGTCCATTTTTTTGTGATAAATACAAGTATTAATCATGGATACTGTTGAGTCAAAACCGAATTCCCGTGATCTTAATGATGGGTTCGATCTCTTGATCAAGCACGCACTATCTTGCACTATCGAGAATGAAGATGAGTGTGTAATGGGGTATGGACACATACGTTTCGGGTCACTTCATCAAGTGACGAATGATGATGACGAATGATATATATATATATATATATATATATATATATATATATATATATATATATATATATATATATATATATATATATATATATATATATATATATATATATATATATATATATATATATGATTTTTATTTTTTTGAAAATTAGGATATATATATATATATATATATATATATATATATATATATATATATATATATATATATATATAAAAAGCAAAAAAAACACCAACATTGAGACTTGGAAACCTCAAAAACCTCCGACATAAAAAAACCCCGCGAGGGAAAAAAGCCATTGGAAGAAGGGACTAAGAATCTGGCCACTCAAAACAGCATAGGAGTGGGCTATGCAACACCATAGGGTTTAACAACATCAGAAGGTTACTACACCTTATACACCAAATTACGGAAAAGCAAAAAGAAACACCACCTTAGTCGCCATCACCATGTCACACCTTACACACCAAAACTCGAAGGAGTACCCGAGACCCCTCAAACTCGCTTCCCACCAACGGGTTACAGCACTCCAAAATAATGAGACGAACGCAGACACAACCGCCAAAAGCCATCAAGTGATCAATAACATAAACACCACACCAAACATTTGAGAGGCAAGGAACTCGTTTTGCCTGCTGAAAATCACCAAAAAAACGAAAAACTCCAACAAAGTAAGAAGACCCCAAAATAAGCGTCACTTTCACCATCACCAAGCAAGCTGTAGACACCACTCGACCATTCAAGACTACCCACCAAATCAACACCTCACAGCCGGACGAGAAAACCCCACCAACAGAACCTAGAAAAAACCTTCAGCCCTTGCATCTACATGAGACCCTCCATAGGATTCCCAACAACTTGTATTCACCAAAATGGCCTTCAAGATCTCCAAAACTCCGGCCCTTATTCAAGCCGACCCCACCATGACACCTTCTCCAGACCACCGTGCTCAGCGGATTCCACACCAAGATCACAACCACTCCAAAGACAAAACTCAAGAATCATAGAGCATTAAAACAGAAAGCCCACACCACCACCTATTACCATACCGATTACCGTACACCAATTACCCTACATGTGCGCCACCGTAACACCTCCAAACCCCCAGCGAAACCAGACCCAAAAAACATGACCCAACCCTAAAGCCCAGCACCCTTAGAAGCCCAGCACCCAGAAACCCAGACCCATAGGAGCCCCAACAACCGGAGAATAACATGATCCAAAAACTCCGTACTCCGCCAGCACCCAGAATAACACCAAAAACAGCACTAAAGGGATGAAAACACCAACACTTCAAGGGATGAAAACACCAAACTCCAAAAACTCAAGGGAACAAAACACCAAACTCCGTAAGCCCCAAAAAACCAGCACCCTTCGAAAGTGATAAAACCACCAAAAACTCAAGAAAACTAATCTCCATCAAGAAACGAGTATCAGAAACTCCACAGTACGAAAACACCCAAAAACACCAAACTCTAGGAAAGAAACCGTCGTCAAAACGTTCCAAAAACAACACTAAAGGCCCACAAGCAAAACTTGTTCAAGAATCCTAAGAGATTCAAACCAAATCCACCAAGACAGATCAGCACCGGCACGAACAGAGCCCAAGAACCCAAACCCCAGACTGTCTATTAAACTTCTCGCTTGAAAGACACCATAGAGAACACGAAACTGTGGAAAAAAACTTCTCGAGACAAAAAGAGCAGAGAAAAACGCTTCGACTTCCACTACTTAAAACTACAATAAACGACCTCAACCCCTCCGTCCTCCGCCATCACCCAACAAAAAATGGTAGAAAAAACCCAGCAGCTCTATGGATCTTCAAAATAGCCCCCCAAAAAACCAAAAACCGGCAAAGTCCCCGATAACAAAGAACAACCAAAAACCCCCGTCAACAAAGGAACCCAAGAAAAAAACCAGAGAAACACCGGCATCACCAACCCTCAGAAAAGACACCGTACAAGGAACAAAAGCATACCTTAAAACCGCGGGTAGCGACACCAAAAATATACCCGCGGGTATACCTGCCCGCCCGCTTAGTTTAATATATTATTTATTAAATAATTAATTCTATTAATTATTAAATTATACTACTACATGATCTATACCCAACTTTAGTTTATTAATCTTCTACAAGCCTTAAGGTTTATTTCTTTTAGATTATATATATATATAGGATCAAATAAGAAGGATTTCAAAATGAAAAGGATGAGAATGATTTTTGTTTGATTTTGTTTTGTTACCATACTAGATAGTGCCCGTGCGATGCACGGTTTTATCAAATTTTCTGAGTATAAATAATAAAAACAAATCCTAGTAAAAGTATATTATGTTTTAACTATCTCAAAATATCTAATACACTAAATAATATTCATTAAACAAAAAAATTTAAATTTTTTTTTATAAATAATTAAAATAAATAAAATATAATATAATATAGTTTGCTAATACATTAAATATGATTTGACCCAAAAAGTAAAAAAAAACAATTAATAAGAATAATAATATATTTAAAATAAAAAAGTAGAAAGTCAAAGATTATAATAACAATGACATCATCATTTAATTTAGGAGGGAAATTTTTTAATGTGGAAGCGACACGTAAGCAATTTTGAAAGATGATGATGTAAGCGTGTTTTGTTTTAGTAATAGTTATAGATATACAAAAAAGGATACTGTTATAAAATAAGAACATTTAAAAAGAATTCCGATAGTTACTTTTACAATTATGTGTTTTTGGCTCATACCGTAGATTTTTTTATTTTAGTGAAATCAAGGGTTCAGACAGTGGCGGACGTAAGTTGGGGCACACGGGGACATGTGCCCCTAGGCGTTTTTTGCAACAAAATTTTAAATGAGACTTTTTCATTGGTAAGAGTAAAAGTGTAAAATTAATACTGAAGTCTTTTAATGAAAAATACTCTCTCATTTTAGTAATTTTGTCTTTTTTATTTATTTTATCTTTTTTTTAGGTCAGTTGATTTATTTGTTGCATTTTCTTTTATGATAATCGTATTTAAAATTTTAGTAATTCTTGTATAAGACTGTGTCACCGTGAGATGGGCCCATACAAGCAACCCATGATTAAAAAACATAAAAAATAATGAAAAATAAATGTACACTGTACAAGATATTGTTTTTTTAAATAGTTTAGGCTGACCCAATTGAGACCTTCTTACGGTGAGACGACATTAATAAAGAACGTGCACTATAATAAAGAATGTGCACTATAATAGATCGATCCACTGACCCAATAAGGATGAATGAATTTAATAAGTTCAAATTGTTATTAATTCAAGCTCCGCAAATGACTAAAGATAGATCTTGATTACTAGCATTTTTTATTCGAAAACAATAATTAATTACGAGAAACTCTTTCAAGAATAAGATCATAGTTTTGATTAATTTAGTGTGCTTCCACTTGTCATTTTGCATAAATAAAAAATTAATTGTTAATTTTACAGACAAGACGCTACCGAAAATTTATTCATTAACTTGAGTTGAGACTCAAAACTCTAGATCCTTACTCCAATTGAAATGAAATCTCATTTATAATTTTACCCATTTATCATTTTTACGCACCAGAGTAGTATAATTGGCCGACAAAATAAGTAAATGCAAAATGACTCATACTATACGCTGAGAGCTTGAGACTCAAGACACTGCCATTGATGACCGAGATAAAGGGCGAACAAAACATTCAAAATTTCAGTCCCACCTACCCAAAAAAATCTCTGTCCCACAAAATCAAACTCTTATTTTCTTTTCGCAATCTCATCCTATTTTTGTTTTCTTGCTTTTGATTTCAAATTACAATAGAGACACCCCAAAATGGATGAGAAAGTAGCAGGGTCTTCATCTTCAGTTGCTGGGGATGAGTTAGAAACATTCGAAAAGGAGAATAATAAACAATTTGAGGAGGATGAAGCAATTGAAGATTCAACAAATGATGGGTCTTTTGCTGAATTTGTTGTTGCTCCCCTTGTTCCTCTCCAACATCATCTTGAGAAAGACAAGGTCTGTTTCTTAAACCCCCCTTTTTTTTTCAGTTTTTGGGTACTGATTTTCTACAGGGTTTAGTTTTTTATTTTTCTTGATTTTGTGAAACAATTCTATTCTGAATTCTTAATCTTATATGTATCCTTTTTGACTAGATTGTGTTTATTTGAATTGCGATTCTATATATGCATTTTCATTGGGTAATGCGTTTGAATGAAGTATGTCCCTTATTGCAATGCTATACAGATCGATATTCGATAGTTCTTTGGTTTGAGTTATGAGGGTCGTTACTGGGGTAGTTTTGAAGTGCAAGTTCGCCCAGGTCATCTTAATTTGTACATTTATTTTACATTGATGAGATAGAAAATAATTATATGATGTGTAGTTGAAGAAAGCAACCGAGAACTTTACTTTAAATAAGGGCACCTTTTTAGTTTTCGCTTAGGGCTCAAAATTTGTCAGGAAAGGCACTGGGAGTTATAAGAGACTATATTAAATGACTCGATGAATCATGTGCTTATGTGAGTCGGAAACGACCTCTTTTTTATCACCCTTAACAAGGGGATGTTCGTGTACATCTGACCCCAAATCCCACTTACATTGGGAGCCATTTTATGGTGTTGGGATATGGAATTGTGTTTGAGTGAAGTCATTGATTGTCCTGAACATCTGTTGAGGCCTGAGGGTTAACTATCTAGCTTATAGTAGTAGACGATAGAGTATATAACATACCAAGGTACATCACCATCATCTTAACCTTTCGTTATATTGGTTTGTTGAGAGTTCAATCATCATTTTAAGTGGAGCATTTAGCGCCTAGTATGAAGAATGCCCGTGTTACATCCACTTTTTAATCCAAATGGCTCTGTGTGAGGGGACGTGATAGATCCACGGGGCCTCAGTTTTAGCTTTTGCGTCAAAGAAATGATGTACAGGCTTTCACACTGTTCAGAATATAGTTGAGATTCCTGCTGTCATGTTTAAAGAGTTCATACTTTATGGATAATAAGAGAGAAAATGAGATTTTGAAATTCGCATAGGAAATAATGAGAATGCAACAGTTATCATTCTGGAGTTTAAATTTTAAGTGTTGAAGCCTGAAAGACGGTTTTGCAACTAAAACATGTGAATATATGAGCAGAATTTACTCTGCATCTCCGTTACATTGCCAACTACGTCCCATTTCAATGGCATCTTTTGCGGACTATTTTCTACGGAATGGGAGCTTTTGTCCCTACCATATTATGCACGGCTTTTTTTCCTATCCATTGTTGTTTTTGTTGTTCTCACGTTTTCAATGCCATTTGGAGTGTCAAGTGTGTGTAGAATGAGCTCGAAACTACAGAACATACCATGTTTATATATGAGTACGAGTTTATTTGGCAGATGGATATTCATTCCCTCTTAAGTCTTCCTGCTTTTGAAATCAAAGCATGAATAAACGAATTGCGAATATACATGCAGGATGATGAGAGCTTAAGGAGGTGGAAAGAAAAACTATTAGGTTCCGTTGAAGGCAATTTAACTGGTCAGTCTCGGAGAATGCTCTTCATTGGCTTTATTGTTTTTCTATCTATTTCCGTTGAATATCATCAAATATTCGAATTGACTTGGTTTTTTCTTCTTTTGGGCATTCTGTATTAGACCAAGTGGAACCTGAAGTCACATTTCATTCGATCGGGATCATATCCGATGATCTTGAAGAAAAAAGTACTCCCTTGCCTTTGGATGAAAGTGAGAGCAGCAAAGTTTTATTTTCATTCAAAGAAGACTCTCGATATCGCCTTAAACTCATTTTCACCGTCAAGCATAATATTGTCTCGGGTCTTGCCTACTCTATTAATGTGTGGAAAGCAGGAATTCGAGGTGAGTTGTGCTGAAATAAGGTTGAACTACATAAATTCAAAAGTCGTTACCAAACACTTTTTTACATATTTGCTTCTTCTCCACTGTTTTCTGCAAATCATAATAAAAAGCCAACCCAAGTACTCAACCAATTATTCAAGACAATGTGCTTGTTAATTACATGTTAATGCATCAGCATCCACCAAACCGAAGAAAATATAGTGGCAATGTCATTGTGGATTAACAATAGATTAGTTTGTGGCTTTGTGCAACCGGTTTCGTATTTCATTCATGAGGGAACCGATTCATGCATACTATATTTCCCCTTCTTTTAAATGATCTAAGCTCCCTTTTCAATTCCCATATATCATAGCCACGTAGATGTTAGAAAATAACCCACGTGTGATCCCACATCGAAGAATTAGAGAGAAGTTGACTGATATATATACTTGATGGGCTACTCCTCCTGAAACCAATTGGTTTTAGGATGGAACCTTATTGGGTTTTTGTGTAGTCAACTCTTCTATCGTATAAGTCTTGTGTACAAGCCCAAATTATCAGTAAATGTGAAATCTGAAAGATTTGTACGAAAAATTACTGTGTAAGAATAAAGAACAGATTACATGGGTAGAGCAATATCCATTACCAGGATAGCTGTTATATTTTGCTCTATAATCCTTATTTCTTCTGCCGAAAATTTCTTTAAGCCATGTATATACTCGTACACGATGAAGACTTGGACAGAGCATAAAGTCCAAACAATGAACTGCAGTCCTAGTAGTACTGTATGAAACTGTCCTTGCCGTAGTTTCTTAGTGTAATCTTTTGTTTATGTGTTTGCCGTTCCATTTGTTTCAGTGGATCAAAGAGAAGGAATGCTGGGTACCTTTGCTCCTCAACAGGAGCCCTATGTTCACCTGCTCGAAGAGGAAACTACTCCATCTGGTGTTCTAGCTAGAGGAGTTTACATAGCAAAGCTGAGAGTAAGTTCCATAAATCTGACTTGTTCTTCATGTTGCCACTTCTTTCATACCATCATTTCATTTATCACTTTTATCGTAGTGTCAACTGTAAAGGAACCAACTCAAAGCTAAAAGTGTGAATGCAATACAATTCTCTCTAATATTTGGCGCTAATAATTCCCACTTGATAAGAGGGGTGGATGAAGTGCGAACCCGTGATCAGTACTTCTGATACCATGTCGAGGAACCAACTCAATCAAAAGCTAAAACTGACTATTGAGGCCCCAATATATGTTATATAGTAATAGTATCATGAGGTCAAAGTTAAATCAAAATTACAATTGGATAACTCAAATTAGGATGTATCACATTTTTGTCATTGTTTAAACTAGATTAACTTGTTTCTTTCATTTTTCGACTAGCTTGATTCACTTATTTGATTCATCACAATGTCAAGGTTAACTATGACCCTACAGGCCGCAAAATTTGTGTTTCTGCAAATACAATCGATTTATTACCGTTCTTTTTCACTAAACTTACAGTTGATGCACAAAATTTTTCTAGAAACAACCTATCGAACGTTGCACATAGGGAACATATCAAAGTATCTACGTGAGATGTCGTTAATTGATACTATTTTCCGATGTTTGCAGTTCGTGGATGATGATAAGAAATGCCACATGGAACTAAGTTACAGCTTTGAAATCAAAAAGAGCACATAGCCTGGTACTTTCTTCGGTCTCACTGCGCATCTTTTAGCTTGTTTCGTGTTTATGTTCGACATTACAGGGCGTTCACATTTAGAAGTAATTGTTTAACTTGTAGTTCGAATACTACGATGAATACACCTGCCCAACATCGAAAAGAACTCGATAGTCTTCAGCTCATTGCTATTAATTCCAAAATGTAATGCTCGATCTTGTTTGAGTGAGCGAAATTGACGGCTTTTGTAAATACTATACCTCCGTTGGCTTTGATTTGAACTTAACGGTTTCTCGGAGATAATCTCTCGAGTCATTTTTATTTTTTGCTCTATATTGTCGAACCTTATTTGTTTTCTTCATTTTGCTTCGCTTTTTATTTGGAATTGTCTATTTGACATTCGGTTATGATTTTGCTTTTAATCTCATAATTTCGTTTATAAATTTCATTATTTGTTATAATACATACTCCATATTCATATTTTCTGTATATTAGTACTTAAATTACTTTTTTTTAGTGAACATATGTAACCTCAATCACCAAAAATTACATGGATAATTTTGGTAGAGAAAAGCACTAATATAGTAAAATACGAACACAAACACACTATGTATTTGACACTTATAATTTTGAATTCTTAGAATGTTTTGGGAACCACTTTTTTTAAACAAAGTTTTCTATTGATATAATAGTCATATCACTTTTATATTAGAATTAGACAACAAACAAATACATAAATTTTAAATCACAAAAATTGATATTAATTAAATTATGATCGTTGTAATGAAGATCTAACATTTTTAAATACCCTTTTTACTGTTATTTGAAATAACTTTTAATGTGGTGGTCTTTCAGTATGATGTAGTTTTTATTTTATACTTCCTCTATTCCAACTTACTCGTAATATATGAAATACTTGCACTATTTACTTATCTTCTTTTAATATGTGATTAATTTTTAATTTATAAGTTAAAATATAGTCAAGTGGGATCTTATTTAATTCGTCTTGATATAAAAATTATTAATACCCTGATTTTTTTATAATACATAATTATAAATATTAAAGATTGAATTGGTATATTGTATCACGTAAAAAAACAAATGTAGCAAGTATTTTGAAAAAGGGGTAGAGAATTGAATCTAATAACAAATCTTTTAGATGTGACATTGAAATCTTCCTCGACATCACAATGATCTTAAACAACAAAATGACTTTTACTATAGAATTATATAGCCACAAAATTTCACATTGAGAAAAGAAAAAATCTAAAATATGAATATGATAATAATCATATAAATAACCGAATTGAGTTTAGAGGTATTGAGTGTTTACATCAACCAAAAGAATTTTTGGTGGATGACAGCCCCAATATTCTCATAAGCTTACATGTTCGAATCAACGCACAATATAACTATATAATATTTTTTTAATAAAAGAAATTCTTATTAAAATTGACTACTATAAAATATGAACTCAGAATAAAAAAAACTAATAGTATTTGATTTAAAAATAGTAAGGTGATATGAAAATTTTACAAAATTAAAAATAGCAAAATGAAGTTGTTTCGTACTTGGCTTATACCTGATTTTTTTTTGTTTTTAGCTTGTTGGTTGGTCAAACAATTAAAAAAATATTGGTAACCGACTTTTAAGTCAGCTAAAAATTTTACTTTGCTTTTTTACAAAGACGTTTTATTTTAGTTTTAAGTTTAAATTTTACAAAGACGTTTTATTCAAATTAAAAAAGTTATTCTAGTTAGCTTTTTTTGTTGGCTTTTAGTTTGTTGTCTTATTTTTTCTCTAATAAACAGCCAACAACCAAACCAATGCTTGAATTTATCAAGCATCCCCATAAACAACTGGCTTTTTCAACTAGCTTAAAATCCAACAAAACAACCAATATTTTCAATTGATCAAACAAGATAATTTAAAAAATAAACAAAAATCAATCGTTAATTAACAAATACCCAATACACATATATTGGGTATGATGATGACGAGAGTAAATAGAATTTGAAAATGGTATGGGCCCACTTATTTCAAATTTTAATTTGGGTTGACCATAACATCCAACTCTAATCTCTAAATCTAAGGAGTCGTTTGGTTGACGTAGGAATTAAATTCCTATGGGAAGTTGTAATTCATTGGAATTTACTTCCTTTGTCAATTTCCTAGGAAATACTTATTTTTGTTTGTTTGACAATAGGAATTTTTATTTCCATGGGAATTGTAAATAACCAAGGGGGTATATGGTAATCTAATTCCTATGTCTCATAGGAATTAACTTCCCTTGGATTTTATAATTCCTAGAAATTTTAGTTTTTTTGGCAACCAAACAAATTACCATAATACTATTTCCTAGGAATTTAAAATTCCAAGGTTAATAGTGGGTAACCAAACAAGCCCTAAATATCCTACAGTTTTCTTTTCCTACTCCTTGACCGCAAATAAAACTTAAAACTACTGTTTTGCTTTCGTATTCAGTTGTTTTTTTGCCAATTCAACCGTCTCTCCGTGTTCAATTCGCGTTCAAGCAGCCATAGGTGACGAAACGATTCATGTTTTCTAGAAACAGATAGAAACTACCCTCAAAATTATTTTACAAAACTCGCTTCATCAATTTCTGAGACAAATTCATTTTCGTCTACAATAATTTGCTCTTCAATCATTGAGAAACTTTCATAGTTAATTCCGGTTTCAATTTTAATTTTTATTTATTGGTGCACAGAAACTAGGGTTTTAGTGAAAATCGATCTTTCCTTTTTTTTTCAATTTGTTTGTTTCCTTGGATTTTCGCGGTGTGTTTTCTTTGGATCTTAGATTATGAGCATTTGACAAAAAAAAGAAAAAAAAAGAAATTTGTTGAGGGTAGGAACTTATTGGAGTTTGGTGATTGTGAAGAGATGATGTTGACCTTATTGGATGTGTTGTGAAGTAATATGGCCTTGGTTGTTAATCCATTAAAAGATGTCGCTTTACATCGGTCGCGAAGCTTCGAAGGTGTCTTTTCTATTTCTCTCTCCCATTTTCTGTTGATTTTCCGATTTTAGTAAGTTTTGATCAATCGTTTTTCTGTTTTTTGAAGCTATGGAAGAGATTTTGTGCGGAAGTATCAACCGAAATCAATCTCCTTGCCGAAAATTGGAAATACATTCTCGGAGGACTCATTTTTCAGGTCGGCTTTCTGATTTAAGTTTATGTTTTTTGATGAAGATTGTTGTATTTTTTGAGCAACATGGGGCTCAAATTTGTCTGTCTTTGCAGATGAATTGGTGCGTTCATAATGCATTAGTGTTTCCACTGCTTTTCTTATGTGGATGGTTTTTTGGTTGAACTTAGTTAATGTGTTTATGAGAAGATTGTTTGAGTTAAACCAAGGAACTTTGAATCTCACGAAAATTTTGAATTTGGAACACTTTTCGGCAATTATATATATTTGTTTTGCTTGTTTCAATGTGTCTACATTAAATACAATTTAGCTGTTTCTAGGGATGAAACCTTTTACATTATATGTTAGTTATGTTACACAATTTTGATGTTTAATTTACCATAAATCACTTTATGTTAGTTATGTTACACAATTTTGATGTTGATTTATGAAGTAGAAAGCGGTTTATAGGAGCATAGTGTTTCCATGGGTTGTGTTAAGCTTTTGCTAGGCGAGCAAGATAATATTACCCTTGCTCAAATGGCTTTATAGAAGTTATTGGTTGTACCCCTTATACAAACATTTTTTGTTGCTCGGTCATGCGCCCATTTGCTCCTACAAGCACTTACGATTGACAAGCTACTGGATTTGGTTCACATATAGTGCTCTGGGCAAGTACATTTATGTTGCTCGGTTGAGCTTCCTATTTTCTTGGGCGAGCACCAACAATTGGCATGCTAAAGGTTTTGATTCGCATATAGTGCTCTGGCAAGAATTGGCTTATGCTCGGCTAACACCGACACCTTGCTTTGTATTTTGTGCATCTAATTCCCAGTTATCTTTCTTACACACATATATACCTTGAGTCCTTATTTCTTCTACATAGAGAGACATTCTTTGGGAACTTATAGTAGTTTATCATGGCTAATATGTTAAAGTAGCAGCTTATAATTGTTCTTATTACATAATTTAAAATGACATATTACAACAATAAGCTCAAAATCCATTATAAAACGGTCATTTTTCAACGGAGTGGCCTCATTTTATCTATGCGTGACTAATATTTGAAATTATCTTTCATTGACAGTACATACATGGTGTGGCTGCACGAGGTGTTCATTACATACATCGCCCTGGTCCTACACTTCAGGATGCTGGCTTTTTCCTTCTTCCTGTATGCCTAGAATTCAAATCTCATTGATTGGTTTCTCTGTCTTTTATTTTTATATATATATTTTTACCGTTTTATATTTATAACTATAGGAGCTTGGACAAGACAAGGCATACATTAGTGAAACTGTTTTTACCACCATCTTTATATCATTTGTCTTGGTAAGGTTTCCTTCGTGAACTACACTGTGGGTTCATATATAATTAATATTCTATAATATGCATATTTTGTTATGTAATAGTGTCTTTATAGAGCTTCTTCATTAATTTTTGCTTGATCCTTGCTTTCATGTCATGTGCACCTACCCCTCTTGTTTCAATATTGATGCTGGCCTTTTGGATTCTTTTATTTTGTGAGTGCTCATGAAGGATGTACAGCTGTTTTTTCTCCTTCAATTGGTTTTTATTGTGTATGATAGGATTTTAATCACGAGTCACTGATGTTGTTAAAAACAACAAAAAATTATCTTTGTCCTGACCAACCTATTCTTCTGTTATTTCCCGCATGAGATATCTCTTACACCATTCAAGTATCTGATATACTATTATGCTTGGTGTCTTTTGATTTGTGTTTGAGAGTGAATCTACATATTTCAAAGCTTGTTGAATGTTGACAAAGACATCCTTATAGTGGAACATCGGAAGTAGGTTTATTTTGTCCAGAAAGCATTTTTCATTTATCATATTTAGATGCTGTAATCCCTAATGTGTCATATATCTTTTTTATATGCTATCTTTTTGAATGTTCCGACAACAAATACTAACATCTGGTTCCAAAGTTATAAGTCATGCACACATGCTTTATTCTCTGATATTGTCTCTCTTTTGATTTCCGTGTTTTCCAAGCTGTGATTTATTTTTTCTTATGATATACAATTCTTTGCAGTGGACATTTCATCCATTCATATTCAAAAGTAAAAAGATCTACACTGTTCTTGTGTGGTGCAGAGTCCTTGCTTTTCTAGTTGTAAGTTCTCTCATTCATGTTTTTTTGACTAGGTTCTTTGCACTATTATGCTTATGAGGGAGGCTTATTCAGCTGTTTGTAATGTTAACTTCTCGGTGCGGTGTAGCACTATAATTCAGATGATAATTGTATTTTTTGAGCTTTCCAGGCATCACAGATCCTTAGGATTATAACATTTTATTCAACACAGTTACCTGGTCCAAATTACCATTGTCGCGAGGTAAATCTTTTTTGAGATTCCTGGTTAAATTTGCTGAGTATTTTCTTTCTTTTTTCTCTTGTTTGTGTCTCACTTTTTCATGGATTTTTTGTATTGATGTTACGTAATATAGTACATACTTTGATAATTTTTTATATTGATATTATGTACATGATTCTGAAATGAGTGATGGCTATGGATGCAGGGTTCAAAACTTGCTACTCTTCCCCCTCCACACAGTGCACTTGAGGTGCTTCTGATCAGTGAGTTTCGAGTTTGAGATTTATCGTGTTTAATTTTCTGTTTTTTTTCCGCTTAATTTATCTTTTTCCTGTGTGCAGTTCCTCGAGGGATTCTCTATGGATGTGGTGACCTCATTTTCTCATCGCATATGATCTTTACACTTGTTTTCGTTAGGACATATCATAAATACGGTTCTAAGAGGTAATTTTGTAAACTGAAAATCTTTCGTTTATCAACTTTTTATTAGGAAAATTACAAAATGACTTGCTTTAAGGGAAATCTGATTCCTAGTTTTTTCAACAAGTATTTGCTACCTACTTTGTTCTAGTGTTATATTACTAAAAATTGAAGTTAAGATTATTCAGACCCTTGTTCTAGTAAGTTTTGATGATCACATTTCATGTGAAAAGTACAAAGTGCTCTACTTGATCTGTTTTTAATTAGGTCAGATGTTAGCTATTCTATTAATACTGTGGCGGATGGCATCTTTTTCAACATTATTATTAGGAGTAATTATTGTGCTGCTCATCTGTCCAGCAATTGGTGGGCTAATCTGGCTCCCAATCGCGAATCAAGAAAAGTGAATTTTCGTTGGTTTTGGGATATTTTTTTGCAATTTTAAGCAAATTCAAATTGTGAATTCAAAAGGCTAATTAGCTAGCGAAACTTTTTACACCGGGCTGTACTTTTGACCCATTTTTTCATGGATCAATCTAGGTGGATCAAGCACTTGGGTTGGCTACTTGCGGTGGTCCTGAGCTTATTGATCATTGCTTCACGCAAACATTATACAGTGGATGTCGTTGTAGCGTGGTATGAATTTTGGGTTTGCCTTTGTTACAATCTCAAAAATATGTTTCTGTGATTTCCTCTTTAGTACTTTTGGCATTCAGTGTTATAGCTTAATTATATTTAATGCAACGTTTTGCTTGCAGGTATACGGTCAATCTGGTTGTTTTCTTTGTCGACAAAAACCTTCCTGGTCAGTGGTGTTTTCTGAAACTCCTATATCTCCGATAATCACTGGTATCTCCTTCACATCTCGTGCTAAATCCTTATTCTCATGGTATTGCAGAAATTCCTGATCGATCCAGCGCTGGTGCATCTCTTTTGCTACCTGTAAGCAACAGGGACAAAGATAACTGGAACAAAGAGGAAACCCACAAACTCTTGAATGGACACTCTGTAGATCCCATGGACAGAGTATGCATATATTTATTTCCAAATTTACTGTCACTTTTCGACTTTTTATCCATTTTACTCATCGGTTTTGTTTCAAAATTGCGCAGAGACAAAGAAATGGAATGAACGGCAAAGTTATGGAAGATGGGCTTGCAGTTCATGTTGATAGTATTAATGGTGCATAATCTTGTTGAAAATATGTGCTTTGAGCTTGAATGGGTGCTCTTATAAAGAATGAATTTTTTGTTACGGGTTTTTTACGCATTTACCTCACCCTGTAGATTTTGTTATGTTTTTTTTTTTCATTTTTCAATGTTTTTCACCATGTTAGATCAGTAAAAGCAGAAGGAAAAAGAATAGAATCCTTTATAAGTCGATGCATGTGAGCAAACCTTATTTCTTTTCTGATAGGGCTTGCAATAACTGGTACCCCACTCTTTTATAGAAAATTTGAAATAGATAAGACTCTTAATCAAAAAAAAAGTATGCAATAAGATTCAAATTAAACTTATTTCAAATATAAGCGTCTGATATCCCAGAACACGGGTTCGGGTTAATAAATTGGTTAAAAAAATCAAGTGTTTGTTCGCACTTAGTAACTGCGAAAGATGAGTTATTCGCACTTAGTAAATGTGAACAGACTAAAAACCTAAAACATGCTATTTGCTGTTAGTAACTGAAGCTACTGTTGATTATTGATCGTTAGCACTTACTAAGTCGCAAGCGAACCTAAGGTTTGCAGATTATACACTTAGTTTTGGATTAAGTTTGATTATGATCTTATTGTATGCTTTTTTTTTGATAAATAATTTTATTTATTTCAAATTTTCTCTTTTATAAAAAAAAATTATGGATGTCTTTAACGTGAAAATTAAAGGAACAGAAGACTTTAAAGGACTTGAATCACCTATCTACACCACATTCAAAACGAAGTGTAATTTTGGGATGTTCGAAGTTGAAACATTTTTTGACTATTATTGGCAAAATTTATACACAAATTTTCAAATAAGTCTGTCTCATCGTGAAGTTGTTTATATGGGGTTGGTCTAATGTTTAGTTATTGTTTTATAATGATTATTTATAATTTTGTTTATATGGGGTTGGTCTAATGTTTAGTTATTGTTTTATAATGATTATTTATAATTTTAAAGTGATCAATTAGAGAAATGAATTATATACATGAATTTGTTTCATGATGAAAAGATTTCAACAAGATTTGGTGAAAATTAAAACGTCATTGTTATTGGTAAGATATGTAAGATCACGAAAAATAATTTCCTCTCGCAAACTGTTTTGATGGGGGAAGTTTGTATATATATAAATCTGGTATTGGTAAAATTGGAACACTTTTTTCTATATCTCTAATCTCTATTTAGTAGGAGTATAATATTAGGTAAGGAGTTTAAAACATAAGCTTTGTGACTCTGGTAATAACTTGAGTTCCTCTTTACTTGCTTGCAAAGTTGTGCATTATATGTAGAAAGAAATCAACGTAGGTGAACCATCTGAAAGTAATAAGCTACTACTATTGAGTCTAGGATATTAGTGCAACATGAATGCAACTAAGTTTAAGAGACACGGTGGCATTATTAATAATTTACGATAATCATAAAATAATAATTATTAATGAATGATAAAATTCTATATAAAATTTCGCGTGGTTTTGAAACGAAAATTTTTATGAGTATCGTTTGAGTCGTAAATTTGGTATTGCTTCTCCCATTCTCATTCTTTACTGAGCTTTCTTTGGTGTAAATTGATTAGGTATTTACGCATTTAAATAAATATTTTAATTATTTTCAAAGTTAAGAATGAAGTTTTACTCTCACTAGCTATTGGATGTAAAGAGTTCTTGTATCTATTTATTAGGTATTTTATCTTTCTTTTTTTGTATCTCTCCTTGTGAAAGTAAGTGTTTATGATTTAATTTTATGGTAAAAGTGAATTTGTTGCTAAAGATCTTTGCACCGTGGTCATAAAAATATCAACCTTATCAAATATAATTTTATGTGAAAATTACATCTAATCGAAAGACAGTTTTATACTCTAAAATAGGATCAAACAATAGTGTGGAAAATAATTTCACTAACCGGATTGTTGTTTAATATTAACTGTATTTTAATTCAAAAACATCTCTTCTGTACTTTTATATGATAAAATAAACTTATAACACAATAAAACATTGTAAACATTCAATTATTTGCTTATTTATGGCCACAGCCCACAGACACAAGCTTTGATAGTTTTAATCTCCTTCATGTTATTTAATATACTCCTTCGTTCCTTTAAATTTGCTAATCATAATTTTTTTTTTCCCACAACGGAGAAAATTCAACGAAACAGATGAGTATTTACTAATAATGCATTGCGGAGTTACACGATGCACATGCATACTATGAATATAGAGCGTCTAGAACAGTTTGTACACAACATTAAGATATAGGAGTAGTTTCCGCTCATTATTGACCAATCATCCTTCGCTCTAGCAAAATCAGTTTTGGGTACAATAAAATTCGTGCAGCATAATCAAGCCGCAGCCTCTGCAGTAGATGAAAGTTGCTTAATGATGTACACGGGATCACCCAACTTAACAATTTTGCCTTTATCCCCAGTAAAGCAGTCCTTACAAACTGAGTGCTGCCCCACATAAACCTGCACAAGATATTCACCGAGTTACTAAACGAACTACTGCTGTGCACTTATGATCAATTCGTCAAATAAGCAAATAGATAAGCCTTGCATATAGGACGAGCTCGCATACCTGTCCTTGAGGTTTTTTATGCGGAAGCAGGACTTTATCTGATCTGAATCGTTGGAGAGTTTCAGTTGGCTCTGTACCAACAATCCCAGTTTCTTGATCAGTTCTAGGCACCTGCAAAGTGGTCACCCTTATAAATGAAAAATGATGATCTAATGTTGGAACACTCATTTATTCATGACAAGGTAGGTTGATGGACATTATTTATTCCAAGTATAATCTTAACAAATATTCTTCATAAACCTTTGATATGAATGGACAATCATCAATAAAGGTCTACTATGGCATTGGCATATCCTATTATACCACTCCTGTGGCTCCACCACCTCAACCAGTACAATTAAAATCACGACGACTATTTTTCAATTCGATTTATTTATTTTGAATGTTATGAGCGACCAAATAAGTTCACTCATTAGAGATGCACCTTCTTACACACAATTCTTAGTTTTCTTAAAAGCATAGAAAGTTTTTATAATGCTTTATTTGGAATTTGGATTGAAGGAACAGGAGGGAAATGGGTGGATGAGTTTTCCTCCATTTGGACAGCAAATAGAGAGGAATGGAAACTTGACAGGAAGCACTCGTTTTGTTTCTCGTATCAAATCAAATTTCGTTTCATGTAACATTAGGAAGGATTTCCTTCACATTTCATAAAAGTATTTCCTACAATGAAGTGTTAGTGCAAGAGCCAAATCACCCATTGATGGAGATGACCTTGGTTACATTATAGCTTATTCCTTAGCATATACTGTTGATGAATAACAGAGGATGCAAAGGGAATTGGGTAGGCATGGTGATGGAGCATCAAACAAGACCAAACGATGGCCTGAGTACTCGAACGAGCAGATGGAGCGCAGTGAGCAAACTCAAATTTTTGTTTGTTGCTTTTTGAGAACACAAAATGTTAAAGATTTCTTTACTGATTTTGTGGGTACAAAAGGGCCTAAAAATCATATTAGAGTTTATTGTGGAGTGGTAGGGTGGGTGCAAACAAGTGAGTAAGTTGTTGCACTCTAGAGAGACTTGTATTGTTTTCGTTGAGAGAGTCATTAGTTGGAGGTTGTAAACTCTAGTGGGTGAGCTTGCAATAGTGAGAGATTTCGTTAATGTAGTGTTGAATCTTTAATGAAATGTAATCAGCTTTAAAGGGAAGTGTCCAAGACATCATTAAAATTTGATGTGTGTGCTTTGTTCTTGCAAAGTTTCAATCTTTACGTTGTCGCTTGTCTATTCTCTATTTTTCTACCTTCTACATTTTTTCTTGCAATTGTTGGGTCTAAATACCTTTCCTTTCAAAAAGATTTAAATGATAACTTATCCATCCTCTCTCTCCCCTTCCCTTCTCATCCTCCCCTTCTGTTCCTTTCACTTTCCTTATCCAAACACGTTCTAAATAATGAAATGTAATGCAACCCAATTTTTGTTTGGTAGAAAATGGTTATTCGATAAAAGCAAAAGTATGTACCTTGCACCGAGAACAAAGCTTTACGCCATAAAATGTTAACTTGTTAATCTTAAACTCCTTCCACAAGTCCTCAGAAAATGGTCCACAACCTTCAACAAGAATGCTGCAATCTCAAAAGTGAGACAGTGACGTACAGAGTAACATTTGCAATTCCAAAAATGAGATTCAAATGCTATCATTTTCAAAATAGGTAGCAATACAATGCTGTAGACTTTCACCAATAGAAAAGTATAGATATTGTTTCACACTTCACAGTTATCACTTATCATGTGCACTTCTTATGTATGTGAAGTTATAAAAGATTTTTGCTACCAAGGGTCAATCGGAAACAACCTCTTTGTTATCACTAACACTAGTAAGGTTGCATACATCCAACCTCTCCCCCAGTCCCCCTACAAGGCTACAACCCCATAGGTGTGAGCCATTTAATGGCATAGGGGTAATGAAGTGTTGTTGTTTCACAGTTATCGGTTTTATTTTGAAATGCAGATTTACTTATATATATATAGATAAAAAAAGGTCTACCCTTGACAAACAGAAACATACGGTATGTGAAAATAGTATCCAAGCTAATGATCCAAAATATAAGATTATAGACATTAGGCAATTTCATATTACTTGGGTCTAAAACGATTTACTGGGATTGGCTCCTTAAGAATTTTGTTCAGTGCGTCCAGCGAATCCTGCACAAGATACGGCAATAAAAACCTTATTTATAACCGGAAAAACAACGAGCAAACTATTATTTCAATATTTCAGTAATCTAACCTGAGATAACACTAAATAAGGAAACTGGTCATTAAACAGGGTTTTATATCCATTAGCATAGTCAGGATCCGTTTCTCTAGTCTGTGATGCTGCATTCACATTCACCACCATATGAGTTGCCTCATCTACTTATATTATTATATATGAGAAGTCGTGAATTATTCTATGAACAAACCTTATCATAACAATAGACCAACAAAAAATGTTAATGGAAAAAGAAAAGAAGCAATGAGTACATATAGCAAGCTAAACTTTTACATTTTCCTCTTTCAAACATATACACTCACTTGCATGTAAGCTATAGGTGCCTAAAACATGGCTCTCATTTTTAAGGCATTGTTGATCATAAAAATGAATATGCATTGAGACATTCGAACAATAGAGGATTAGACATAATATATTGTCCACTTAAATAGCTTTTTGTTAGTACCGTGAGACTACATGAAGAAATGGTATTTGAGAAGATATTACCTTGATCAAATCGCACCAAACGATAAGGATTACCAAGGAATTTAGAAAACCATTCAGCTGCAATTGCTCCTTCATCTAGAGCAGAGCCATTCCAATACCACATTGATACATGCTCAACCAAATCACGGGGTTTAATCAAAGAAACCTTCAGCGCATCCATCCCGGGCGCTTTCAGCACTGAAGGAAAAAAGGATATTCATACATAAAACACATCCAAAACTTGTAGTCGCTCGCAGGATCTTATATATTCCACAATCTCATAGAAAAGAAAAGGTGCATAGATACTACTGAACAAAGCTATGGAGTGGAAGCACAAAGATTTACCCATGTATGAGTCACTTGTAGGTTCCCAGCTCTCAGAAAATGCTTCTTTAGGCAACTCAACTTCAACCAAAGCGAGCTTTGGTTGAACCCTTTGAGTTAACATCCTCCCATTCTCATTAACAACCAACCATTGTCTATCCCAGCGAAAACCTGCACATTATGAGCACAAAGAAACTAAAGTCCATTTGCCACAACAATGATTAAGCCTTAAACCCAATAATAAAGCGACAGATTAAATTGAACTACCCATACATCATCTTAGAGTTATTTTTTGTTTTGCATCATGAGAAGTGCACCCCACCCATCTAACAAGAAACCAAGATTTCTAATATTGATTCGATAGTCATCACAAGTAGCATGGAAAATCTAGAATACGGAAACAATAAAATGAATATCTACCAAGTAGCAAATGGTTCCACCACAAAGGATAAAAGATGATTGGGGAACCTCAAAGTCCCATGAATATGAGTCCATAATTTCTAGTTAGCTTTAATTTTAGTGTCAAATCATACCAAACTAGACTGTGTGGAGCCTTATTAATCTCTCTTTTCATTACAACCACACATTTCAAACATTTTTATCTAACTCTCCCTAAAACCAAACCACAAACTTATAAACCCTTGTTGCAAACTCAAAGGAAAGAAAAGTATTGATTAAGAAATATATTTTACTTTGATGTAAAAGAATCTTGCAAACTCATTGGATATTCATAGTCTAAAGTCAAAACTTTGTTCATCCTAAACACAAACCTATCGTTCTAGTTAGATCATGTATCCAATAATAACTAATGTAATTCATAGTATCTCAAATCAAAATTCCAGTTTTTAATCCAAACACTACATAAAGAATTAATGCTTAACAAAAACCGGTAGTTCGTTTTCGCGCCTACAAGTATCAAGATTCAGAACATAATTTTTTCATGAAATAATCGTTAATTCAATGCATATGATACCAAAGTATTCTACATCCCATCAAAATCGGGTAAATAACTTATTTTTCTAGGAGTATTCCAAGATTCAATTATAAAGAAACCACAAACTTACCACCAGTAAACAATTAGGTTATCGTATGAAATTGGCAATACATGAAAAACATTTTTAAAAAAATAGAGATGAAGAGGAAGAAGAAGAAGGAAAGGGAAATACCAGTAGGGGTGATGGGTGCTTCAGAAAGTGAAATTCCTTTGCATGATTTGACTGGATAAATGAATATTGATTTCACTCGAGCATTTGGTTCTGCCATTTCTAATGGTGAGTCTCAACTACTTTGCTTTTCTTCAATCCGATTTCATAGATACGGAGATTAGTTTAAATACCTGCCAAAATTGGAAGGGGTAAGTCAAATGTCAAATATACGTGAATTATACGCAATTTTATAAAAAAATATCTATAGCATTTAATTCAATGTTCAAAGAAGGTGTTCTATAGTTTATGCAATATTTGTCTTTTTCAAGCAGTTTCATGTACTAATTCAATTCTTAATATCTATATTATGTATAATATAAAATTATAAAAAATTAATATTAATAATCTTTACGTTATGACGAATCAAACAAGATCTCACTTGACTATGTTTTAACTTATAGATATTGATTACTTATTAATCACAAATTAAGGGAGATAAGTGAATAGTGCTTGTTTTTCGTATATTGCGACTATATTGGAACAAAGGAAGTACTCTAAAAGGCTTTGTTTGCCGTTATTAACTACATTAGATTAGAGCTTTAGAGGTGTTTAAAATAGATTTAAATATTTAATGATTTTTACATCGTGATCAGATAAAACTATAACTCGATTTCAAAATAGATTTTCAATCATGTAAAAGATTAACTAACAGTAAATAATTATTGAACTGACTTTCTTTGGCTCAGGTTAAGTAATCACCAACTATTAATTAACTAGATGAAGATTAACCAATGACCTACTAATCTAATATTAAAAAGTGATACTTACCTTGACAAAGTCAATCCTCTATATGATTATCACATGAAATTAAGATCGCATTAATTATATTGCATGACATTATTAAATGGCCGGCTTTCATATATCCTGATCAGTGATGCACTGAGTATTGATTACGCTATTAGAATCTAATTAATGATTTATTAATTATACATAATCACATTGGCATAATATAACCTTAAATAGTGAGATTTGGTTATAAGTCAAAAGTTCTTCAGAGTAATTAAGACGAGAAGGTCTCAGTAAATAACGGTTATTTATGAGGTAAATAAATTACTCTTATATGGTAGTATGTGATAGGGTGAGAGTTTTGTTATTTTAATTTATCTTTTTTGATTTTGCTTATTTTAAAATTATCTATTTTGTTTTTTGTGGTGATTTATAAATCACGGTTATTGATTAGGATTTTTTGAATTGAGATTGGGACATTTTCTTATTTAGCGATTTCATATCAATTGTCTCGTTTTTTTTGTCAATAATTTTTTTAGCTAAATGCTCTATGTTTACACAAGTAATGATCAAAATACTCTCACTTTTACTACTTATAAAACCCTAATTACCATCTTTACAATTAATTAATCAATTAAAATACCCTAATTATTACCTTTTTAGTGGACCTCATCCCACTCTTTATATTCATGCTCAACCCAAATGTCGCAATTACCCTGAATAGGAGGTAGTATGTCCTAATAAGTTCGGTCAACTATGAACTTAACCAAGCAATTAAGGAAGGGACGAACTGGCGTATTACACGTCAAGAAGAGCGTAGCTTGCATGTACTTCCTCCGTTCTGAAATACTCGCTACATTGCGACTGATGTGTAAGTAAAAATATATTCAAGGGGGATTTTGTTTGAATCGTCTAATCACATACTTTCATAATATTAACTTTTTATTATTTTTAGATTTGTATAATTTAACATAAAAATAAACAAAATAACGCATTGAAATGTGTAAATAATTGAAATGTAACAATTATAATGAACCGAGGAAGTATAATTGATCAATTATAGCTGTCATTAAAACTGTTGAATATTTACATTCTATTAAAATTTGTTCTTCATTTTAATTTTTATCTCACAATTAGATAATGACTTAATGAGACATAATATGAGAAACATCGTAGGAACTTTTACATGACACTTTCGGTACATGTATATCAGAATTATAATTATTTTATTATAAAATGTAATTTTATCTAATTTATAAACTTTTTACAATTGATTAATAAAACTCGACTACTAAGTCTATAACCAACATCATACATGATAATGATAATTGATAAATTTTATATATGCAATTTAGTACACACTATCTTGATTCACAAAAACTTAGCTTAACACCATCTTATTCTTAGACCACAACTGGTCGGCCCATTCTCAGGCGCGTGCACTACATGCACTCCGGATTTCAATTTTTTGGGTTTTTTTTTCATTTTCTGGGCATTTTTCAATTTGGACCTTAAAGGTATTAATTTTGACCTTAAAAATATCAATTTCAACGTAAAGTAGTACTTAAACATATCAATAATGTAAAATTTTCAATAACATACAATTCATTACTTATCACTGTCAATTATCACGAAACAAGCATCAATTATGACTTTATCTTGTCTTTTGTTATAATGTTAACTATATCAATTATAAACAAAATAAGTGAACTACTTCCTGCGTTCCATAATACTCGCTACATTTTCCATTTTGGGAAATTTCATATTACTTGCTACATTTCCCTTTTAAGTAAAAAACCAATCATTTAAAGTTATACTTATTCCTATTTTTATCCTACTCTATATCTAATTACTCCTATATTTCTTTTTCATTTTTCAATAAATAATATTAAAAAATTCCAAAAAAGCAACTTTTCACCTATGTGCTCATGCAATGATAGCAAGTAAACATAACAACATACAATTCATTACTTATCACTGTCAATTATTACTAAACATGCATCAATTATGACATTTTCTTGTGTCTGTCATGATGTTAATTATATCAATTATAAACAAAATAAATGAACTACATAACAACATACTGTTCAATACTTATTACTATCAATTATATTAGGTAGAAGTTGATCACTTTAACGATAAAATTGATCATTTATAGGTTCAAATTGAAATTTTTACTTTAATTGATATATTTAAGTATCACTTTACGTTGAAATTGATATCTTTAAGATCATAATTGATACCTTTAAGAGTATAATTGAAAAATATCCAGAGAAATGGAAAAGGCTAATGGGCTCTTTATATTGGACCGCGTCTTATTCTAAGACGATCTTGCTCAAGATCTGCTGTAAAGGATTTGTGTGTTTATTAAATGTGAAAGGGGTTTACTAAGTTTTGTCAATGATACCATTATTCAACCCTTTTGAGTTTTGACTATTAGCTAGTACAAATTTGGAGGCTTCTAAAATACACGGAATTAATATATGTGAAGTATAAACTTCACAAGTCAACTATATTGTTGAAGAATTATAATTCTTAGAGAATATTTGATCATAACCTACCGTTGATTGATTAAGATCTAACAGTCTAAAAAAATTTATCATAGCAGTAGATCTAATAACACATGTTTATAAAGAAAGCATCACACATTAATTTAGAAAACATCACACTTTCAAGTGACACATGTTTATATAGAAAGTATAACATATTAATTAAGAACTGATTGAAAAAGTACAATCTCTTAAATTACATGTGTTGTTGCAACTTAAAACAAGAACTCTATCATCTAAAATGATGCATCGAAAATAAATTATAAATTATCAATTATTGTAATTTTAAAAGGCAAAATCTAATATAGACTTAATAAATACACAATAATTTTATTTTGCGCTCTTCATCCCCAACTCTAATAACCCGTAACCCAAAATCCTTACTCTCCACCCCCGCTAAAAAGACTATTACATGCTATTTTAATATGCACTAAGTCCATACTGGTAGGAAAACTCCTCAGTTCTTTGTAGCTTCATTAGCAACTCTATTCTAACCCTAAGGAATTTCTTCTAGTTGTAATCTTTGGACAAAGGGTTTTAATAAACCTGAAGCAATTGAATCCAAGATCCATGTATGAGCAATCACTTGAGAACCACTTTCCATGGCAAGTTTCTCTGCCTCTACTCGTCGCTGCAAGACCTCGTTAACTTCTGTCGAATCGTCGTTATATACGACTACTGAAGTCGACAGTTGACGCTGCCCTTCAACCGCGAGTTCTTCGTGTCTGAGGATGGTACCGCCCGCAGCCATTATCAGATTTTGAAGGTCATTTTTGTATGTAGCCACAAAGTCACCATAGAAAAAGAACTTCATGTTGTTGAAAATCTTTGGTTCCTGATAACAGAACATTACATATTATAAGTGGAATGCAAAACATTCGGAAAATCTTTGGTTTTCGTTTACAGGTCATTTTGAGCCGAGGGTCTTACTGGCTGCAATCTAATTATCTCAACCGGGCATGTACTAGGTTGACCAAATCAATATCTAAGAGGAAAAGAGCTTACATTGTTCAGAACCCTGAGCCTGCCAGTTTTAGGGCCATCACAGTATCCATGATTATCGAGACTGATTTCATATGGTTCTTCATCAATGGGACTCTTTGATTTCATGCATGCTTCAATCCCTGAAACAAATCATTCAAGGAATGTTCGTAAGTTTATCACAAGACTGCAATCAAACAAAATGCGGGAAATCACAAGAGCGTGTACAAATGGGGATGCACAGAATGCATGTTCAAGCTGTCGTATAAGCCTCTATGATCGAGTCATCATCGACAATAATGAAATTCAGGATAAAAGACGAGGAAGCTTACAATCGGGTTTAAGTATCCATCTCCCATTAAGAATAGCCATAAGAACTTTCAATGTCCTACTGCAAGCACCATTTGCATCAGTTGCAGCGATCACATGAGTGACATTCGGATTCCAAGACTTTGTTACAGATGCTCCGCACAAGTTAGCAAACTTGACCAACATACCCTACATTTCATAGAATCGAATGGTTTAAATACACTGATTAATCATTGTAGAAGACCGAAAAACTTTAAAGAGGAGGTGAATGATCTAACCTTTTCATCTGCAGAAAGAGCAGATCCACAGAATACCCAATTTTTTGCTCCAGAAGGAGATGTTGCCCAGAAGTCAACATCACACAAGGTTCTCTGCTCATTAATCCTGAAAACCAATCGTCAGCCATAATCAGGATTCATAGTTTCAAACAGAAGCGTTCGTAGGTCATAGCCTAATGAAAAATCAATATGCCCGACTGAATTATAAAACAAAAAGGCGGTTGTTTCAGAATGTTTAAAATATGGAACAAAAAGGCGGTGATGGGTGTTATCAATAGAGACCTATGTTCGCAACAACTCACATCCAATCCTCTACGCTCCAACATTCGTGTGACGTAAGTGGAAATTTACACAATGAACATGTACCTAAGTCCGACATTAGTACTTGAGTAAACATAAAGACAAGCTATATAATGCATCACTGTGACGTAAGTGTTCAGAGAGGCTTGAGGCATGAAATATAGCTGAAAATGCTGCTCGCACACAAAGCAGACAAGATCGACTAAGTTTAGAGCCAGCATGCACTTGGGCTATTCATATACAATAAAACTGCAGATTATGTGCATAAAACTTCAAGACACAAATAATATACCTTGGAGCTGGCAAAGAGTTCTTTGGAGCACGCTTTTTAGACTTCTCGTTAGGGAACTTTTTTGAAGCATGTTCAGGACAGAGCATTAGAAAAGCCTCCTACATAATCAAAGTGACCAGTGTCAGCCTTCATTCCTTCATTACTAGCAATTCTATAGTATTTTGGCCAAAATTAGCCCAAAGAAAAAACTCACAGCATCCCATCTGCATTCTGGAACTTCATATGCACAAGGAGCATGATAACTTCTCCGACAGGATTTTACATAACAACCAAGAGCGGCTCCCTTGAGCCCACAGCAGGTACACTTGAGTTTTCCAGATCTTGCAAGTTCTTTATCCAAATTTTTAATCGTTGTATCGTTCACATAATAAATTTGAGGCGTCCTGCAATTGCAAAATTATGATCTTCGTTTAAATCATCAGGATATTAGTTGGCAACATTGAACATGGCAAAAATTGAACAAAACATAGGTTGGACTCAGGGTCGGCCCTACAAGTGGGCAAGAGGGGCCGTCGCCTAGGGCCTCATGTCAAAAAAGCGAAATTAATGGTTGTAGAAGGTCCACGTAGGTTATAAATTGCAAAGAAAAAGGACCTCAATGTGCTATTTCACCAAGTCCCAAAATACCTAGGGCCGGCCCCGACTTAGACTAGTATGTGATCAAGCTAAGTCGAGGTAAACTACCTTCATAATGAAATAAGTTCAGGGATCAAAAACCTAACATAGGTGAAAATACGTTCATAATAAGATAAGTTCAGAGATCATAAATGATAAAACTACCATTACTCTGAAGTATGAACCCATGTAAATTAAGCTTTTGGGAGAGTAATGCAAGTTTTAAATTTAAAGATAATTATTTGTTTGTAATACTCATTGCACATGAAAGAGTAATGCAGGTTAATTATTCAAGAATGTTTATTCATTTGTAGTTTTCAAATTAGAGATTTGGTGGTAATTTAAAAGGGGTTAAATGAAGAAAATGTACCCTAAATGTATTAGAGGGGATCACATTGTAGAGCCATCTAGCATTATGAAAGCATGAAAAAGTGATTCCATACAAGTTTCAGATTATTAAAGATAGTTGTCACCAATTGTTGTCATTGATCAAGAAAACAACCATATTGTGTAAATACTACTCCCTCATTAAAACATCATGTACATTATTCGAACTCTTCATTTTGCTTCATATACTCATGTGTGATACTTAATGCTCGGACATTGGTATGACACTTAGACACTTCATTTCATAAAACTCAATATTGAGAAGTATTCGACACTTGAACACGTACCAGTATCCGACATAGTACCCGAGTCCAAGTAACATAGGTTACAATCAACATTTCAACAAGTTGGGAAGATGACTCACCAGTCTAAGCAGCTTTGGTGCAGATGCACAACATGAGAAGAAGAAGCCTCTTTGCCAAATACTTGTCTACCATTGGCAAAATGCTGCATTGGTCCACTACCCTACAAGATCAAAGTAATGATTCAAATGATGCACTCAATAATATACTTAAAAATTTAACTTTAAACAATCATATGATGAATTAATTGATTGACTAGTCTGAAAAATGAAAACCCACCTCTGTTATTTTCCCTGTATGGCAGAAAACACATTTAAAGTTTAGCAAAGTTGAAGGATCATATTCAACTGTTTGTTGAATACCGGAATGATTCCCAGTATTAGTCATGTCAGAACCAGTACAAGCAGAATTCTCCAAATTCACAGCATCTGAAGTTGAACTTCCTTGATGCATCTCGGGTTTAACTTGGTCTACTTGCTTTTGCTTTTTGGAACAAGCATCATGACTTTTATTAAACCCATGGGCACCAGAATCACCAGCATTTCTCTTTGCAGGTTTCTTTGATATACAATTCCTAGCAGTCTGCTTCAGAATCACAAACATAAGTCAGAAGAAGCATCAAACTAAACCAAAAAAAAACAATACATGGATCCTATCTTATTACACTCACATCATCACTGGTTCCTGGATCGCGACAGTTAACATCAAAGTCCTTGCTAGTTCCAGAAGATGGAGGACTGTCCGGGGACAACTCAGCCTGGTTCATGTCTACATTAACAGCTTCTTGGGTTCCATTAGTTGAGTTGCCCGGTGGAGAGGATTTAATCACCCCCTTGGGAATTTGATTAGAAAAGTTTGTTTTGGATGGAAATGGGCATTGTACAGAACCTCTTCCAATATCTGAAATCATAAATACACTTTGTAAGAAGCAATCCTCAATTGCTAATATGGGTGATCCAACTACAAATGTTTTCACTTGGGTATTATCATTCAAATAGAAAATTTTACTATATATTTGTGGCTTCACCCCAATATAAAATTTCTGGCTTTGTTCCTATGAGTAGAGGTAATGATACGAGTATTTGTATTTTGTAGCAAACAAAAAAGGAGAGAACCTGATTTAAGCATATGCATTGAGAAAGAAGCATCCAAACTCTTGTAGATGTTCACAACATTCTCCATAGAAGGAGCTTGCCTCAAATCTGTACGATTTCAGGAAATAACACAAGATTAGAGAAGTAATATAGGCAAAAAAAGTAAGATTTGCTTAAATTTGATTGAAAAAATTACAAGAAATTAGCATTGTTGCAATTCAATGGTATAAAACTGAATAGGACCGGTTAAAGTACCTTGTTCGACATAGGGGAATTTACAGAGAGGACACTGTGACCCAAACAAATTCGATTTGGGTACGCAAGAACTGAAATGAATTGAAAAACCCACATCAATATAGTTCGAAATAGCATAAACAAACAAATCAATTAAAAATACAGACTTATGTCAAATTACCTGCAGAAAATGTGGTCACACGGCAATAACATAGGCTTATTATACAACTCCAAGCTGCCAAACAAAACAATCCCATAAAAACCACAAATCTTTCCAATAAAAAAAGAGGGGAAAACACCAAAATGCTGAATACAATCAAAGAACGTAAGAAAACAAGGGTATTACCACAAAGAGCATTTTAATTCAAGACCTAGTTTCTGAAGATGAAGAAGCCATGGATTGAGAAAATGAGCATGGGTCTGAGGTTCCGCCATTATTGAGTAACTCAAAGAAAGAGAAAGTGAGGAAAAGTAGAGAATGAGAATAGCATGAGTAAGGAGAAGAGTTTAATTAGGTTTTATTCGTCAGAAGATTGGTATAAATTGACATCCCAATCCTCGGAAATTAGCCGTTGCGTTTTAATTGAAAACAGTTTATGGGGGTGTTTTGGTCATTTCCGAAAGGTGAAACTTTTAAGTTACACCCTAAAACCCGCCAAATCTTTTGAAGGATCCAATTATTTGCCGGGAATTTTGTTTTTCCAAATCAAAATTTTTAAACTTTGGTGCCAATTTTTGCGTTTCATCAATTGTTGCCTCCTTTTGGTTGGTGTGGTTTTGTGAATGCGGTAATTCTGAATTTACGGCTATTTTAAGTAGTAGATAAATATTTTTTAATCAATGTCTTGACTTTTAACTTCTGACTTTTTCATGTGGGAGATAAAATGAGGGTTTTTTTAAAAAAAATTTACGTTATTTTTGCTCAATATAATGACATTTTTTTTCCAATAACAAACGTTGTGTCACTCTAATTGACCAAATATTTCGAAATGCAGTTGAAATTAGTACTTAATTTATTCAAAAATTTAAAATGTTGTATAACGTATGAAAAAAGTTTGAACTCAAGATCATTATGCAGATTTAAAAAAGCATTTGTTGAAAGCCAAAAACTTCGAATCATGTGAAATTTCATTTCACTTTTTTTATATCTTTCATCTAAGTCGATTTATGAGTTTGGTATAACCGTATAAGTAATACTAATGAGACGAATTAAGTATTCTCTAATCAAATTTATTATTTCTTCTTTATCACATACCACAATCAACATTGGATGATATATAGTTAGACTTTAGCGACAAAAAAGCAAATTAAATTATATTTCACTTGCATTAGAATTAAGAAATAAGACTTTATGTTTGAAAGCATCATTGTAACCTTAATAATGATTGATGAAAAAATTAATGAAGTGTTGAGTATGAAAAAGTTGAGGCAAACTAGACTTTTACATAATTATATATTTTTTTTAAAAAGTAATTATATAATAAGTAATTTAAAATAAATGAAAAAAATGTAAAATATATAATAAAATGGAGAAAAAAGTATAACTTTATTTTTTTTATTGAGTGTGGGTATGCTAGGCGTGTACGACTCATTTCAATACGGTATATAGACTTGATGTCAAGATTTTATTTAGGCCAAGGTCACAAATGCCAATTATAATCAGTTTTATTTGTTGTTTTATAAAATAACTTATTTATTTATATCATATTTAGTGAGCAAAATTAGTTGATAGTCATAATTTTATAATATTTTAACGCTTACGATCTTTATTTTTTTACTAATTTATTTAGGGTAATGATATTTACAGCCCTTAGGGCTATACATAAAAATTAACAAATTCATTTTATCATCATTAATTTTAAGTTTTTAAGAGAATCTAATTTAAAAATTGAAAAATAATTAATATTTTATATAATGATTTTTAATTTCCCAAGAAATAATAAATGATAAAATAATAAAGTATAATTAATTGCTTATGTTTCCAAAGCAAAAATAATGTTAAATTAAATAAATTAAATGCAAGATTCCTTCTTATATACGTTGTATATATCATTTTTCATTTATTTAAACAAATCTATAATGATTAGAGTCCATATATTTTCACCAAGTTATAACTCTGTTTTTCTTTAAATGTTTGCAATCCTCATATTTTTACACTACTTTTCTTTTTAATATTTTTAAAATATTTATGGTCCTCATATTTTTTTCAATAACTTTATTATTCAATATAATACTATCACACTATCTATTTTATCATCATTATCATATAAAAGATTAAAATTTTCTTATCTTACCTTAATATTCAATATGAAATCATAAAAATTCTAACTTCATAATCTACAAGAATATTCTATACGAAACATCAAATTGAATTGAAGACTAGTCCCTTTTGTCTCCATTAGTTTGACAACATTCATATTTTTCATGTCCTCTTTATTGTCTCCGTCATTATGAAGAGTTTGGTTTATTTAATTTGCATTATTTTTATATGAAGTTCTGCTACCTGTTTGGTTTGTAATTCAACAATAATGTAAAGTTTAAAAACTTAAATTTCAAAAATTAAATCCCAAAAAAACCTAAAATAATGTAAGATTTGTAATTCAACATATTTCATATGTGTTTGTTTCATGTTGGGAATGATATTTAATTTGGAAAGATCTGGATAATTTGGGTTCTTCTTGATGTAAATAGTAATTTATATGAAATTCAATGGCAATTGATTTATCGAATAATTTTATTGAGGTAATTAATTTTTTGGAAAAAGAAAATAAAGATAAATGCTAGATCTAGGAATAGATAAGAAATGGTATTAGTAAGAAGAGGGAGACTAATGGGTGAAAGAAGCACTACGAACAATAATTTGATTATCAAGTTATTTGTATTTGATTCCATTATTTAGGTAAAACCAAACAAGTATGAAAAGTAACGCTTATCGTTTACATTAATTACCACCTCGTATTTTTTGATTCCATCCCTGTCAATTTCATCTCATATACTTCCTCCATTATTTGGGGTCTGTTATTCAAAGTAATGAAGAGATAGAAGGAGATGTAACACATCGTATACATGCGGGTTGACTTAAGTGGCGATCAGCTCTGTTGTATGGGACAGAGTGTTGGCCCGTTAAGAAGATTCATGAACAAAAGATGGAAGTAGCAGAAATGCGGATGCTGAGATGGATGTGTGGTAACCAAAAATGGATAGAATCAAGAACAAGAATGTTAGAGAGAAACTAGGTGTTGTCCCTCTATCCGCTAAGATGCGTGAAAATAGGTTAAGATGGTTTGAACACGTGCAAAGAAAGACAATTGACTCCCCTGTCAGAAGGATAGAAAGCATCATAATGGAGGGTAAGAGAGGTTGAGGAAGACCTAAGAAAACGTGGGCAGAGCAAATTAAGAACGACTTGAGTGAGATGCGCCTCTCCGCTGACCTGACTAGGGATAGGAATAGTTGAAGACGCCAGATGCATGTTTTGGATCGCTAATAAGCTCTTCCTCCACCCTTTTAGTTCATCTTTTTTTTCTTTCATTTTTTTTTTCTTTCTTTCATTTTTCTTCTTGTCCTTTTTAGTTTTTATGACCCTCTGTAACATTTGGTTAGCTTTCTCTTTAAATATTATTGTTAGTTGTCACTCATTTCTCCTATAATGCAGGGCTCTTTTCTTCTTGGGGTAATTTATAGACCACTTTTCTATAGTCCTCCCTTAAAAGGAGAACGGGTAATGTTGTGTGGAAAAATATCACTATCAAGTAGCAAGTATAATGAAATGGAGAAAGTACCAAACAAGTCCTTAAGTTTTTAGGAAAATTTGCCCAGAATAATCCAACATTTGTCTGATTTTCCTACAATAATCCCAAGTATTGATTAACCATGAATAATCCCATCTATTGATAGTTGTTTCCAATTACATCCAAGCAAGTAAAACAACCGGTTACAGCAGGTCATTTCTTGACCATCTTCTTCATCCAAGCATTTTCTTCTTCACATGACATTTCCTCTATTAAAACCAGTTTACCTTCTTTTACTTCATTAAAAATCATTCTTTCTCTCATATACACTAATTTTTAAAAATCAATCTATATAAAAAATCATTTCCTCCATTAAAAATCATTCTTCATAAAAATTAGTGTATATAAAAAATAAATCTATAAAAATTAGTGTATATGAGAGAAAGAATGATTTTGAAGTAGAAAAAGGCAAACTAGTTTTAATGGAGGAAATGTCATGTGAAGAAGAAGATGCTTGGATGAAGAAGAATGTCAAGAAATGACTTGCTGTAGCCGGTTGTTTTACTTGCTTGGATGTCATTGGAAACAACTATCAATAGATGAGATTATTCATGGTTAATCAATAGTTGGGGTTATTGTAGGAAAATCAGACAAATATTAAATTATTCTGGGCAAATTTTCCAAGTTTTTATCATATATCTACATAATTTAACTATCTTCACCATTTTATTAGCAAGGGTATATATCCATGATAACAACATTTATTTATGCATGCATACACGTATGTCCCACTAAAATGTGATATTAAGAATTTCATTAACATTTTTATACTTCAATGAAGACATTTTATTTGGATGCGGAAATTAATTTTGTAATTATTCTAGTGGCTTAATCATATCATCATATATTATATTTAAAAAGTTGAAAAATTCCAAATATCACAATAGTTTGCCAAATGAAATTTATTTATTGACTAAAGAAAAATGACATATGATTTGATCTTGACCAATATCACTACTATCAAAAGTATCTTTGACTAGCATTTATTTATAGTTAAATTGAGCAACTTATAGAATATAATATATTGTATAACTAGATAATCCTCATGCGATGTACGGTTTTTTTTATTTTATTGATTTACATTATTTTAAAAATACAAAGAAAATAATTTATAAATTATTGGTTATTGATTTTCAATGAATTATTAATAGCATATAATAGCTAATATTTAATATTATTTAAATTTTATTGATCACTATATAAGATTGTAAGTGACAAATTATTATTTTTTGTTTCTAAAATGAAAGTTCGCAAATTATTATTTCAAAGAACAAATTTTTTGGTTTCTAAAATCAAAGCTATTACATTATTATTGTGTACTAGTATAGAAACTCGTGCAATGCACAAATTTGTTAGTGCGAAATATATATAAAAACAATTTCAAATAATAATGTAAGTACTGTATACTATCATTCTTAAATTTACCAAATTTATCATTTTTTAAATCAAAACATAATTACTGATGTTTATTTTAATTATTTACATGATACATAACTTTTTTTTTTTCATTCAATTGAACATATTAAATTCTAAGTTAACAAAATACAATTGCTATAGTATATCATACAAATACTTTCCCTAATTTAGTTTCAAACTTAAACAAAAATATTAGATTCAAAATTTGATAAATATTTTCATGCATCTTTAAATGATGACACTTGGAATATTCCAAGACTTTTATAGTATTGTATGATATGATGTATGATTGAACAATGAAAACTTACACACATCTCATTCAAACAATTTAATGAAAACTAATATAATGATAATTCACATATTTCCCATACACTTTTATTAACATATAATGATTGTTCAAAGAAAATTTATTAGCAAATAATGACATCACCATTGATAAATGGAGGGAAAAAATCTCTTGAGAAATTGACAACTCATCACTTAATGAGTTTGCTTATGTCATTTGTATTTTGCTTTAGTATAATGTATAGATAGATAGATAGATAGATGGATATATTGTTGACACCAATCCATACATTATGCTAAAATTTTTGGAAATATCCAAATGTCAAATGAAACTCATTTATTGGATAAAGAAAAATGACATAACATTTGATGTTGACCAAAATCTCTAACATTAAAGTATCTTGTATTTAACTAGCATTATTTATAGTTAAATTGAGTAAATTAGAGGATATCATATACTGCATAATATATTATTGATAATTTCCAAAATTATAGGGTTAAATACATATAACTGTCAAAATTGAGTAATTATATTGTATAATATCTTTAGTTTATTTTATTAATATCATATGTTCAAATATATCGATGCTAAAAAAATCATGCATTGCATGAGATTCTACACTAGTATTGTAACACCCCCATAATTAGGCCAAATTTTAACAAGGATTTTTAAGGAAAACATAAACCAAAGCCTAATCACGAAAGCGTTACCGCCACATCTATCCCTGCTGAGGAATAAATGTAAGGCTAAACAACTATATAAAATAATTCTATACAATTTAACAACTAAACAACTGAAAGTGATATTTAAACTGTGACATGATTATTAATAAAAACTAATCTCTAGGTGAACCTCACTCCACGATCCCCACGCGATCAATCACCTGCAAAATAAGAATGCAAGAAAAACAAGGAAATTCCAACTCCATCCCGTAAAACAATTTAGTTTGAAAAGAATTTAAGAAAACAAAATATAATCTTATTGAAAATAATATATAGATGGTTAAACTTCAATTTGTGTAAACAATGTAAATTCACATAAACCAATTGATTAATTTGATAGTTAATAATGACAATTCATATATCAGATTATTAAATTGAGGGAACGAGAACACCAGTAGGCCGAGGCTTTACACCTATACGGCTATACCTACTTCATCAAGAGGTCGTCACCCCAAATAATTCATCATGGCCAGCAGAGTAGTCTCAGGTAACCCCTAGTGTGCACACCCCTTCTACTTGGATTACAACAAATAGAAGGAAAAACCAAACATCGTATCAAGTATCAAAAATAATTACCTGTCGGCAGCTATACTAACCAAACAGGGTAATATGTTCATCACTCTTATACTTGGATCACAACAAATATAAGAGCTTCATTCCCATCGTGTTACACTTTACGTGTTTTAATATATTTTAATAATTAGTCGCGAGCACACAAACATACAATCAAACATACATAATTTATTTATTTTAGAATTATAAATTTTCTCTATAAAATATATCTAAATTAATAGTATCCAATTGAAATCTCATTTGTCAAATCACCTTTTTAACATCAATTGGTGACAACAATAATTAAAATTATAAATATTTCTCTTTCGAATCAAATCGTATTTTAAAATTGTTATAAAAAAAATATTAATAAAACCTTCATCAACATAATAACATTATAAATATTTTTCTTTCAAATTTAAACCGTATCTACTTTCGTTATCAAAAATAATAATATAAATTTTATCAAAATAATAACTATAAACTCAAATTTGACAAAAATAATAGTAATTACAATGTTGAGAATTAGATATATAAAACATAATACTCCCTCCGTTCCTAAATGATTTTCCTATTTGGGAAAATCACACATATTAAGAAAAACAGAATCTTTGAGGTGAGTGGGTATTATTTTAGTTAGAAATTAGTGGGAAGTAATGATGTTATTGGAATTATGAGAGAGAAAATAATTGATGATATAATAAAATAATCAAAATAAAAATCTGATTTTATTAAGGAGAGAGAAATACATGGAGGGAAAGCTAACCACTTTCCAAATTGGGAAACTTTCCATTTTTGGTTGTAAAAAAAAAGGAGGGAATTTTTTACAAGTATACAACCATCTAAAAACAGTAGCTTGGCTTTGCATTGGCCAAATTTCTTATACATGGATCACTAAATTGAATTATTACAAGTATAATCAACAAAAAGATGACCTTACAAATTCCTAATCAGCCTATTAAAGCTGATGAGCAATGAAGAGCATGAATCCAGTAGCTTAAAACCCACGAAGAGCACACAAACAGTAGCTTATAATCATCTTCACAGTAACTTCAATTCACAACCTCTTTTGCATCATTAGCCATAATACAATGGCTTCAGACAACGAAGAAGAATTACAGGGGGCTTGGTATTTTGGATCAAACCAACACGATCCATAGTCGAGCTCGGAGTCTGAGGAGGAACCACATGAAAATGATGCAGCAGTACCAGAACAACAGCCTCAACGTAAGCCAAGGCTTACAAATGAGTTGAGGCATCTCATATTACATGAAATGTTGTCACTCAAAGTTAGTGACACACTCCCACATGGAACATTTATTAGAATAGCAAACAAGTATGGGTACACACCAAGAACAATTCGAAACTTATGGAAACGTGCAATTCAAAGCAAAGAAGAAAACAAGTCGTATGTTGTCAATGCCAAGTTCAGAAATTGTGGAAGAAAACGAGTTGAAGTTCAACCCAATGTACTTGAATCAAAACCAATAGGTGAACGTACGTGCATAAGAGACGTTGCAACATGTTTAGACTTGGCACCAACAACGGTTTGGCGATTAATTCAAAGGGGGGAGATTAAGGCACATTCAAATCCACTCTACCCTTCATTGACGGATGCAAACAAGGCAAGAAGGGTTGAGTGGATTTTAAGTCTTATTCAAGAAGACACAATTCATCATCATCCAATGTATAAAGCCATGTATGACTTTATACATATTGATGAAAAATGATTTTACTTAACCAAGAAGACACAAAGAGTTTATTTATCAAACAAGGAAAAAATTCCATATAAGGCGGGTAAGTCGTCAAAATTCATACCGAAAGCCATGTTTTTAGGGGCGGTTGCAAGGCCTAAATGGAATCAACATGGTCAATGCATATTTGATGGGAAAATTGGTATTTTCCCTTTCTTGAATAGAGTTGCAGCACAAAGAAATTCAATCAACCGTCCAAGGGGGTCTATAGAAATTAAACCAACTGAGTCGGTTACTCAAGAGGTTTATAGGACCATGCTCATTGAACAACTAATTCCAGCAATTGTTAGGAAATGGCCAAGTGATGGTCCATCAACAATTTTCATCCAACAAGACAATGCAAGGGTTCACATAACAAATGATGATCCAATTTGGCAACAAAACAATAGGCAAGGGGGTTTATTTTAACTCAACAACCACCAAATAGTCCCGATTGTAATATTCTAGATTTAGGTTTTTTTAGGAGCATACAATCACTAATGTATAAGAAAATGCCAAAGAACATGAATGAGTTAATAAAGGCAGTGAAAGATGCATTCGAGGAGTTACACCCAAAGACCTTAACCAATGTTTGGATTTCATTACAACATCATTTAAATGAAATCCTAAAGGTTAAAGGGTCAAACGACTATATTCAACCACATCTTGGGAAAAAGGTGCAAGAAGACAATGGAAGATTAAGATTATAAGTGCGAGACCATCACAATTGGATAGGGAATGTGTACGTTTTCTTAACCCAAACAGAAATCAGCTAGGCCAACAAACAGAGAATGAAGATGCTGCTCAACACAATCAACAAATATTGGAAGCATATGATGAAGCAGTGGAAGAAACTCAAAGATAATCAAAAATTACAGCCCCTCAGTTATTTGCTTGTCATCATTAAAATTGTTTCTATAAGACTTAGGAGCAACAAATTGTGAAATGAACATCAAAAAAAAAATCCAAGATCATGCATATGTATTTACTTCATTATATAATGAACAATTCAGTTATTTTGCCCCCTGATTCATCATTGAGGTCGTAAAACCTCTCAGTTATTTCAAAAATCAACAACAAATGAAGCAAATGATATTACATGAAACTAAAATTAAATTGATGTGTCCATTATACACAATTGCTACTCAACCAAGTACTTATAGACAATTTTTCAGATTTTTTTAAGCAAGTAAAATCATGAACACATCACAGGGGTTAAAAAAAATTTCATGCACAGACTTAACCAAAATAAGGACGAAATTAGGCATAATCAAAACATAGATCCAAAATCTAATAATCAAACATCACCAACATTCAAACAGCAAACATCACCAGCATTCCAACAGATCCAATACCAGTATTTTACAATTAAAGAAAGTCAAAATATACCTTACAAAAATCATTTTCGTTTTTTAGGGTTTTTTTCACCCCTTGATGCAATAACGTCCTCAGGAGTGTCAGGGACAACCAAATTTTCGTTGTCTTCTTCAATCAAAGATGGAGTTGATGGTAATTCATCAGATGGAGACTCCAAAAAATACTCAAGAACAGTTGATGGTAATTCTTCTTCAACAGTAGGAGAAGGAGTAGGATCATGAAACCCAGAAATAGCATCATCCTCAATTGCCTTTTGGTATGATTCAAGATCTTTTTTGGTCCATCTAAGAATTTCATTGGAATATGAGTGTGACCTCCCTTTAATGGAACAAGAACAAAATTCTCCACGTTCACATAAACCGTCATAAAGGTATGATGGTATGGTTGAATCACTCTTAGATTCGTCCTTTTCCATGGACAAACCAAAGAAAAAAACACTAATAATGGAGGTCGATGAAAAGGGGTCAAAAACAGAGGGCTAAAAAATCAAATTCAACCAAAAATCACAAAACGAACCTCAAAATGAAGAACACAATCAGATCTACATTTTAGTGCAGTAAAAATGGAGAAAAAATGATGAATGAACAGGGGGTAATGGCTTAGAAAGCCATGGAAGAAACTCAAGGAAGAGAGAGAAACCAACGGTTGGTTTCTTGGAGAAGGAGGAGTTTTATTCAGGAGAATAATGACGCTGATTCACCCGAGGTAAATAAGAGAATCAAAAGGGGAATCACGGTTTTTTAAAGGTAAATTAGGGTATTTAAGGGGTATAAGTGTAAAAAAAACTTTCCAAAAAAGGAAAGCATTCCAAAGTGGAAAAACAAATGGAACTACCCGTTATAGTAATGTGGAAAAACAAAAAGGAACGGAGGGAGTATCATACAAAAATAATATCATATAAAATCAAGCATCCCATTTAAACACATTAATTATCACCTAGCATATAATACTAACGGTATAATCCTAATTAGATGGATATTGAGAATTGCCTTGTGAAAAGAGCCCTAGAATATAAATGTACACTTCTATCAAACTCCCTTTACGAACTTGACTTTGAAGTATGATTGTTGTTTAGAATTTGTAGATAGGATATCTAAAGATTGAAAATACTATAAAGGAGAAAAAGGGATTGATAATAGCTGTAAGAAAGAAAAATGGGTAATGAGAGAAAAAGAATTAGAAGGAGAAGAGAGAAAACTGATTTGGTGAAATATCAAATATGAAAAACGGTTTAATTTATAAGTATAAAATGATGTAGCTTAATTGAATTAGAGAAACACAAAATCTCCTAAAAGACGGTCTATAGAATAGATTATTGAATTGGGCCAACCCAATTTTGTATTTTGATAATTTTTAAAAACAAAATTAAAAAAAAAAGAAAAAAAAAATTGATTCCCAAGGTTTTGAAAGAAGCGCGCAGTCTTGTCATTTCATCTTCCTAAACTACTCATCATTACTCATCAGGAGAAGAAACCGTCCATTCCTCTTCAACTCTTCACGCCATCCTCGCCATTTTCGCCAAATCTTCAGAGTTTAGTCATCTTTCATCTTCATCTCCATTTTCGACCATAATCTTCAGAGCTTTCAAGCCATTGTCGACCATTTCTTTATCAATTCTAGGTATGTTTACAATTTTTTAATCATCTTTCATTTTTGATTTTTCATTTCTCCATTTTCGACCATTTCTCCATTTACAGAGATTTTAATCATCTTTCATTTTTGATTTTTTAGAGATTTTACTCATCATTACCATTTCTCCATTTCTCCATTTTCGACAATTTTTTAATCATCTTTCATTTTTGATTTTTCTGAGATTCTTCATTTTTCATTTCTCCATTGTCGACCATTTCTCCATTTACAGAACTCTCAAGCCATTGATTTTTCAGAGTTTTTTTATTTTTCATTTCTCCATTTACAATTTTTTAATCATCTTCATCTTTCATTTCTCCATTTTCGACCATTTCTTCAGAGATTTTTGATTTTTGATTTTTAATTTTTCATTTTTGATGCTATAGTTTAAAGGCATAGTTTTGGTGCTATAGTTTAACAGTTTTGGTGTTATATGTGCTATTATAGTATATTTTGAAATGAAATACAGTTGAGATTCTATACATTTGGTGTTATCTTTTTGGTGTTATATGTAATATTTGGCATTATATTTGGTGTTATGTATGGTATTATATCATATTTTGAAATGACATACATTTTGGATTATTATAGTATACATTTGGTGTTGTAGTATAATAGTTTTGGAATTATAAAGGCATGGTTTTGGAAACATAAAGTCATAGTTTTGGAATCATAAAGGCATTGTTTTGGTGTTTTATTATAACAGTTTTGGTGTTATAATAAAACACCAAAACAATGCCTTTATGATTCCACTTGCAGTAACGTCCTCAACTTGTTTTGGTGTTGTATTGGTTCTTTATTTGATTTTTTCATGTAGTTTTATTTTATTCCTTTTTTTCAGTATTGGATACATCGTAATGTATATCAATTGTGATGTATGTAATTATGTATGTAGCTTGGTGATCGAAGGCTTTATCAATTGCCCGAAATTCTTGCCTTAAGGACACCCGATCCATTGAATGTTGTTAGTGGTAGGAAGCGCACGAGAGCGTCCCAAAAACATGTTGCACAAAGGGCCAAACCTTCACAAGTTGCTCCCAAAAGGCAAAGGAAGAATGTCACAACAAAGAAGACAATTTGACTGAAACATTTGTGTGATTAACACATGTAACTCTATCAACAATGTCACTTTAATTTTTGCGTGTTGTAAATTATTGAAGACATATGGCGTAGTTGTTTTTAGTAATTATGAATGGTATTTGGAGACAATGATTAAGTTGTTTTCATAAGGCATAAAATTTGGAATTACAACGCCTTCGTTTTGTATTTATTACTTTGAAAATTGGGTATCATATTTCAGAATTTATTTATCTCTGATTTTTTGCTATAATGACTAAGTTTTGGAGTTATAATAAATAAGACTTGGAGTTATAATGTCTAAGTTTTTGAGTTATAATGACTAAGTTTTAGAGTTATAATGACTAAGATTTGGAGTTATAGTGATTAAGTTTTGGAGTTATAATGATTAAGTTTTGGAGTTATACTGACTAAGTTTTGGAGTTATAATGACTAAGTTTTGGAGTTATAATGATTAAGTTTTGGAGTTATAATGACTAAGTTTTGGAGTTATAATGACTAAGTTTTGAAGTTATAATGACTAAGTTTTGGAGTTATAATGACTAAGTTTTGGAGTTATAATGACTAAGCATCAGACGCGTTTAATATCAATTAACTAATACCAAATCCATATTATAAAGCATCAAAATCCATATTATAAAGCATCAACTACATTATCTATATTATATGTTTTTTGGGTGTTGCAGTCTCGAACTTGGTAGTGCTCTTTCTTTTTTCAAAGTGGCCCTTGATCCTCTTTCTACGCCCCTTAGTAACTGATTTTTCCGGGTCTAATACCATGACTCATTCCGTTCATTGTCATTCTCAACAGCCATTGATGAAGCTTGGGGAACAACCACCATTGATGAAGTTTGAGGAACAACCGCCATTGATGAAGCTTGGGCAACAAAAATTTAAAATTAAATTGGTAAAAACGATTACAAATAAAATTAGACATGATGAACAATAAAATTCAATTCACTACCATACCTTTCGAATAAGCTTGGTGAATTCACTCAATAATTCATCCATCCTTGTAGAATGAGAATTCTGAAATTTTTGATTTATCTAGAATTCCCACGATGAACAATAAGCTTAATTGGAGATTTTTTGGTCGAATTTTTGGTTGAATAAGCTTAATGGAGACAATCTTATTGGAGACAATCTTGTAGAATGACAATCTTATTCGAAAGCTTAATGGAGACAATTTTTGGTTGAATCATTATGGAATTGAAATGGCAGAGACAATCTTCATGGGTTCCAATGGCAGTTAATGAGAAGTAGGCGGTTGGGATTCTAAAGATGATAATTTCCATGCCTTTGTAAAGATGTCGGTTACTTTTTTTTTGTTTTTCTTTTTTTATAATTGCTAAATTGTTTGGGCTGGGCTTTATGGATCCCGTCTATAGGATAGACCGTCTCTCAGGAGACTTCCTGTTTTTGCAGGCAGTCTCCTGAGAAACCGTATTTCTGAGAGACGTCTCTCAGGCCCCATACATTTACTCTGTATTTTTCCCAATGAGCCAATCCAATTAGAGATGGTCTTTCAAAGAGACCATCTCTCATAAGAATTTGTGAATTTTTTGGGTTTTCATTTTGTTATCTTTTTTTAACGTGAGACTTAATTTTTTTTTTTAACAATGTTTCTTTAATTTATGTTCTTGTATTTTAAATTATAAATTATTTATTTTTTAATTTAAATTTTTATTATTTATTTTTTAATTATTTTTTAAAAATATCTCGAATATTGTGAAGTTTGGAAAAATAAATCTTGTTTTTTTGTTTTACTAGAGCACTAACTGAACTTTTTAACATGTCATTTCTTTCATATAGGCATCTCAATAAACATGCTCTAATGGTGTAATATTGTGTTGTTTAGTTGATTAGATGCTAGTCTTGCGCGTCACACCATCTGTTCAAACAAAAGAAAATGTGAGCATTCGCTCCACGAATCATAACGGTCATTTCCCCTTTTCTGCCGAAATCAATCGCATAAACCCTAAAAGAACCTTTTATTTTCCTCTAAACGCTCCTCTATAATCTCTTTTCCCGAATCTTATTTGTTCGAATCTTTTTAAAAATGGAAACCACTAACTGATTCATAATTTTGTCATAAAAACACAACATTGAGCAAGATTCACATTATGGGTTGCTTTCTTGGATGTTTTGGGTCTACCAAAGTTAAAGACGACATTAAACGCCCTAAAAATCCCTCAATTCCTTCTTATCGGAATCAGGTTACTCCATTTTTGTAATCTATTTCATAATTTGTCAAATTTCTTTCTAATTTTGATTTAATCTTGTTTTTTGTTTATTTGATTATTTGTTGTAGGATTACAAATCCGTACATCAGATTATCACTCCTACTCCCACTCAAACTCCCACTGTTGTTCCAGATCAGGAAACTTTAAAGAAATCTGTTAATCCTCAAGCTCCCGAACCACAGTGAGTTTCTACTTCATTTTAGGATTCTCAATGCTAATTTTTTTTCGGTTGGAAAAATTGAAATGTGTAATTTTTTGTATGATATGGTTGTGATCTTGCGATTTGAACAATCCCGAGTTTTTTTTTATTGCTAATTAGGTTTCTGATTATGTCCCTTTTTGTCTTCCATTTTTTTGCTATAGGTATAAGCTAGAGGAGAAACAACATTTGAGCTTGTCAAATTATTATTATTATTATTATTATTATTATTATTATTATTTTTGTTCTTACGTAATTTGATCTTAGATCATGTCTGTTTAGGTCCTTTGTGTTGATTTTTAGTTTTCCAATCTCGTATGCGGGGATTTTGATATTAGGGATGAATCAGAGATTCAAAAACTATCGAGTTTGAGTACACAAAAGAAAATAACTTTGCATACAAATATCATAGAACATTTGAGCTTGCCAAATAAGTAACTTTTATTTTTATTTTTGTTCTTACGTGATTTAATCCAAAATCATGTCTGTTTGGGTCTTTTGGATTGAATTTTCAGTTTTCCAATCTCGTTTTCAGGGGTTTTGGTTTTAGGGATAGATCAGAGGTTCAAATACTATCGAGTTTGAGTAAACGTAAGATAGTAACTTTTGATACAAATGTTAAAGAGATTTGAGCTTTCCAAATAAGTAAGGTTTTTTTGTTATAAATTTGTTCTTACGTAACTTGATCCAAATTCATGTTTGTTTGGGTCTTATGTACTGAATTTTCAGTTTTTCATTCTCGTTTTCTGGGGTTTTGATTTTAGGGATAAACCAGAGATTCAAATACTATCGAGTTTGAGTACACGAAAAAAAGTCACTTTTGATACAAATGTTAAAGAACATTTGAGCTTGCCAAATACGTAAGTATTTTTTTTTAAAACAAAATTTAGTTCTTACCTAATTTTATCAAAAGTAATGTCTGTTTGGGTCTTTTCTGTTGACTTCTCAGTGTTCCAATCTCGTTTTCTGGGGTTTTGATTATAGGGATAAATCCGAGGTTCAAATACAACCGATTTCGGGCACACGAAAGAAAGTCACTTTTGATTCAAATGTTAAAGAACATGAGCATGTTCCATATAATGATACACAAGATGTTATGCAGGAGAGTGAAAAGGGTGTTGAGAAAGAAGTTGTTGAGTATGGAACAAAATCAATTAAATCATGTACCTTTTGGGAGGGCTCAAGCGTTTCTAGTTTGGTGTCATTTCCTTCAAATCACAGGTATCAAAACTGTAGAGTGAGTGATGATGAGGATGAAGAACTGGGTTGTGAAGTAAGTGATTTGGATGATGATAATGATGATGACAAAGAGGTTTATGATGATGGATTTAGTAATGATGAGTACCATCCAAGGCAAGTCTGTGAGTATACAAAGCTGTGTACTTCGGTGGAATCAAAGACTAAAAAAAGTTCTGCTACCTGTTTGGTTGATGATGGAGATAGTGATTGCATCCTGGATCACGCATCTATGGACAGAGGAATGAAAACCCCGGAAGTGGTCAATCGTGTTGCTCGAGATAGGGCTGGTTATGTTTATTCGGTGCTGAATCCTGTTGAAAACACAGCTCAATGGAAAATAGTAAAAGTAAAAGAAACTCCACCCATAAAAGAGCAGAAGGAGAATTTCAAGATGGATCTTGGTTTTCAGGAATTTTCTTCGAAGCCTAAATCAAATTTTTGTGAGCCCAAGAATGACCGTGAAACAGTTGCTAGCAGCCTATCTACATGGTTGGTTTCCTCCCAATCAACACCTCCTAGCAAGTCTTTGCCTCTTGGCTTGGAACCTATAGAATCTGGGGCAAATTTGTCCTCACGTGGCTCTAATTCTATGAAAAGTCAAGAGGAAAGACCAATTTTAGGTGTATTGACAGTCGAAGAACATAAGCAATTCTCTCCCACGCCCTCCCCTAGAAGATCGCCTTTTCGAAGCCCAAACGAGGGGCCGTTAGTTGGCAGTCTTGGCACTGTTGTTGTAGACTGGAATTCTAGAACTCCTGTTGATGACACTGGTTCAGTTTCTTCATTTAATGGGATACCAAATACTACAAGCAAATATAGAGAGGTGCACTTGAAATGAGATTTTGAGATTTTTTTTACCCAAGATATAGTTTCAGGTTACTGATAAGTTCTGTGAATATTGCAGGATAAGACTGTAAATTGGCATTCAACTCCTTTTGAAACGAGGCTGGAGAGAGCTTTAAACAGAGATACTGCTGGGTGTCAAGTTGATCGTCGTGTGTGTTAATAGAGTTTCTGTAGAATTCTTGGTAATCGGTGTGTTGATTCCTACTTGCTGTAACTCTTGTTTTGTTAAATATCCTTCAAATACGTCACACTGTGAATTCTCATGAGGTTGTATATTACTTTTATGCGTGAAATACCGATACTGTCCAAGAAGTACAAAAAGAAATACTTCAGTTGTGCAATTTGAAGCTAATAAGATATATTACTCGTGTACTGACTACTGCCCAGATCCATTCCAAAAGCCAAAAAACATAAAATGATTTCCAACAATTTGTGACCTATCTTGTCCCTATTTACAAAAATTTAATAAGCATTCTGCATACAAATGTAAGTGTATTTGCAGAAAGATATAAAAGAAGGCAGAAGTATACATGATTGGGCTAACACTCCACCCCACATTGTATGAGAATTGGTCCAGTTTGCTTAGGCAAGAAAGGATCAATTCGAATAGACAGCACACAGCAGCCACAGGTTTGATGCAAGAAGAATAGTCCAGAGCACCAGAATAGTGGGTGTTCTGTTTTGTTTTCCTATCAAGCCCTTAAGGAAAGGATAAAGATGAACTATCACCCAGAAGGCAAAGAAGAGCTTCCCATAAATAGGCCCCACGAGTTGTACCCGTTGTTAATGACATCGGATACTTCAGCAACAACACCAACCATGTTGAGCATGATCAAGTTTGTGGGTGGAATTAGAAGTGTAGTCACAATAGTACTAATAAAATTACAACTTTTGACGCTTGACTGAAACTTATGCATTAGATCAGGAAAACATTTTTTCTTTTTTTGAAAGGCAAGATTAAGAAAAACAGTTGAACTAACCTTTATGAAGCTTATATAGGGATTAGGGAGTGTTGCATTGAGGACAACACTGAGTACCTACACTTATTTCATATTCATACTAAGGCTTGAAATGAGGCCAGCTGTGGCACAAGAAATGCGGCTAAAGCGAAGGAGATGAACAAGTGAGGTCGGAAAGAAGTAGAAGGTGAAGGATTATAAAGAGGAGGATCATATTATTTTTTTAATTAAAAAAAGGGGAATTAAGAAGTAAAGAAGGATGGAGGGTGGGAAAGCTTTCACACAGCGAACTCAAATGTTGCAAACTCAATGGGACGCCCTCTTTTCATTTTTACTCCAAAACAAACTATAAGGGTGCTATCAAATTGATTAGTGACACCTGAATTGCATTACTCAGTAATCACTTTGAAAATCAAGTATTACAGGCTGAGAGAACAAATGCTACATCAGATGCCATAACTAAGAGGCAAGAAGGGATGAACTTAAAAAGAAACCAGTGCCTAGGTTTCTTTCATCTAGACTAGACGGAACATCGTAGCAAATGGGGAAAGGAACATGAATGTTCCAATCTCACATATATCAGTGACATACAAGTCTCTTAGAATTGCTATAATACCAGTGTCCTATCAAACAACCTTCAATACATCTACGGATCTACCACCCTAAACACCAGCAGCAGCGTTTTCCTTCAACAAACGATTTTACGAGTCTTCGGGGGTTTCCGGGAATAAATTTGTCTTTGTCTCAGACCTTTTGCTGCGTTTTGTTGGGTGTTGGTCCGACAAATCTTGATCACAAGGGTTAGGTATTTTTCCTTCCCTTCCAATCCTCTCAGTAGTCTCTCTGGGAGTCAAGGGGGCATCAGTTAGCTTTCCGTTGTTTTGATCTTGAGAAGGTGCACACTCGGATCTTTTTTCCTGCCCAGTTGTTTGTGGTTTCTCAGAGGGAGGATCTTCGGATGTCAAAGAATCAATTTTGAGCTTGGGAGCACCACCAGCCTTGGCTTGCTGCTCAAGCATCTTCTGTAGACATCTCCCTTGTTCTTCTATCCGAAGCTGTAAATTTCTTTGAATCTGTAGATATATGATACGATAAGAGATCCAAACGATGGCACCAACTAATATGCATCCTATGATCAACAATGTAATGATGCAGGCAGAGGGAATATAAAAGTGTTTGGCAAAATAACTTTTCGGTCAATTTTAGCTTTTTTTGATACGCGTAGTGTAACACCCGAATTTCCTTACACCTGTAACACCCCTGAATTTCCGACCCCTTAAACGAAACCAAAATCGTGAAGGACGGAAGGAAATTCGGATGTTACACGTAGAGAGTTGGGTAGTCAAACTATACAATTCTAATGTTTGGTAAATTAACTAGTTGAAACAGTTTATTGTCATGAATAAGCTGTTTATGAACAATAGCAACGAGTTCAAAATCAGCTGGTCAAATCGGTTACTAAAATCATTTGGTCAAACTAGTTAATAAAATTAGCTGGTCAAATCAACCACTATAAAAAGCTATAATCAGCTATCAGCTACAGCCATTTGCCAAACACCCCAAAACAAAGGTAAGTGTTTCTCATGGGCAAAAGCTATTCAAAGATCCCGATATCCCATCTTCCATCCATATTCTACATAAACTTTCATAAACATGTTTATTTTAGCAGATAAACCACAAGAGACAAACAATCAACATGTATAATTATACCTGCAATAACTTGTGAAATCAAACAAGTAAACTCCTCAAAGACGACAAATCTATGTTTCGTTCATAGGTTAGAAGGAAAATCTATGACAAAAAAAATTAGTCCCTTTTTCCTTTATTAGGATTGTTCGAGGACAAAATATTTTATTTTTGGATAGAAATTGTTTATCTCAAGAGGAAGAAAAAAATTCCTTCCAAACAAAAGAAAAGACCAAAATTTCCTCCCCATCCTTGTATTCATCTTCTCGTCCCCTCCATTACCTCCTTTCTACTTTTCTTAAACAAATTTAAAAGGCAAAATCATACCTCAAGTTGTGCATGCAGACGCTTTTGAACTTCCATCTGCATCCTCAACGCTTCTGTGAGATCCATACCCCTGTTGTGACAAGAATGGTATGAAACTTAACTGTTCACAATCAATGATGAAACAGCAACAGAAAAAGCACCATGGGGTAAAAATAAATCCCCAAGCACGCTACCCTACACTTTAGACCATTGCAGCACCCAAAAATTTCGAACAATACACATAAATAAACAATTAAACACAAATATCCATGAACAAAAAGAAAGACGCCAAATTAGGCCACCACATATGACACACCTACACGACCAGCAGGCCAAAATAAATTTATTATACATGGTAGGGTTGCTACCATATCTACTCCCTCAAGATTTTGGAAATCCATAGAAAGGTGAGTTACAAAGATTTGAAACTGGAATCAGAAACTGAATAATGACAAATCAGAAAGAGCAATTAATGTAGAATACCAAATTATAATAGCAAGCGTCACTAAATAGTTTTGGTATGAAGTAAGAAAACCAGATTCTCAAACACTTTTGAAAGCGTAGATATGAAACCATACAAACTCCATACATTCTGTGAGCCTGTGATGCTGTGATGACTTGGGTCTAAGGTCCTAGGGCATTATTGACTTTTCACTATTAATTAGTCTTTATATTTTGTTAATTAGAATTGTTGTTAATTTTTAGTTGTCTTGTAGGGCTTAGGCTATATAGAGAGTCACCCTTGTAATAATGAATGGGCTTTTGAATATCTGAACAATAAGGAAGTGTCCTTATTGGAGTCATTGGATTGGGCAGAAGAAGCCACATCAATGGGAAAAAATCATGTAGAAAAATAAAGCATAAACAACTTACGCTTTCAAGTCTAGAGATGAAAAGTCTGCAAGAGGAGTTGATGACTTCTCAGATGATGATCCTGCAAAGAAAACACAAGATACAACAGGCTCATGAACATCCAGACTAAGAGTCCAAGAATGAGAGAACGCCAGACATTAATTCATAGTTTACCACTCCACATCAAAAACAAAATCAAAGAAACATAATGTCCAAACTAGGTAGTGCAGACTGCAGAGTAGGCTAACTTCCATATCAAAATCTATAATCTATGTGACTGAATTAAGAACTTGAGACAAAGAAAATTGAGTCAGCCTTTTCCTTCTTGACAGAATACCTTTTTAAACCTACCACTTATTGCATATTTCAGAATCTAGCATCCTATACATCAAATAATTCAAATAAAATTTAGAAAAAAGTAGCAGAAGTATTCAAGGAAGGAAATACTGAGCACACCTTCAGAGGGCTCTGGCCTGTATCTAGCTGTTCTGTATTTCTGCATTTAATTTACATTGGAAGTTAATAGGACAATATATAGACATAAATGAAACAATAACAAATGCCATCACACCAATGTCAAGTGGCTCCCACCTAGGCAATGTTGTGGGGTCGGATGCGCATAATCTTACCCTTGCAATTACAAAGAGGTTGTTTACGGCCGACCCTTGATTGCAAACATCATTTGCAACTTCACAAAGCAAGAAATTAAGATAAACTTCAAATCAAACAATAGAATAGCAGGTGAAATTACTGATCTCAAGATAAAAGGACAATGTCCTACATGCCTGCAGATGGCTCTTGACGTGATAGATGGTCAAGCCTTCAACCTTCATCAGCTTTAAAACACCCTTTGGAGTAGCTCCTGCAAGTTAAATGCTCTTATTAAGTTAGATTCCACATCCATCATGTAGAAATGTTCAATATTTGCAGTGAGAGGACTCACTTTCACTGCCACCGAGTTTGTGGACAGCCTCCACAAAGGCTTCATGAAGTTCTGGTGTCCAGCGCATGCGTGACTTGGCTGGGGCACTGGCACCAGGAGCAGATCCTGCAACTGCAGCAACTTCTGCGGATGAAACAGAAAGCTCTTGCTGACTTTGCATTGGGTGCAACGACAAGTTTGAGGTTGAATCAACCAGTTTGTTTGACATCTAACGAAATAGAGTCGACAGTCAGTGAAAGAAAAAAAAATGGCTGCAAATGTAATCAGTTCTCACTTCTCAGTTCTTCTGTAAGAGTCTGGAAGTAAAAAATAGCTAAATAGCTTAACCAGCACACTAACCTTCGTTTCATGATTCACAACATTGGTGTCCACAAGCAGCTCACTCCAATTAGAGCTTAAAGGTTCATCATCAGCTATTAGCTGATCTGCCCATTCCTGCCAATCATTTCTCTTGACAAATTCCTCATGTGTTACGATATTACTGCCACCATCAGTGTTAAACTGTATATGGCCATTCTGTAGGGTGGTGTGAGAGGGAAAGTCAGGGAAACCAGGTCCTAAATCCGAGCACCATGAAAAGTTGTTGTTTCCTTTGGTATAATTATCCGAGGCTGAAGAATGTATAAGAGCTGTGTGCGTTGATTGAAGTAAAGGTAATGATGACCCGTTACTAGCAGATGGAGTCATATATGAGTTAGAATGTTTTTCATGGGTGGGAAGAGAGAAATGAACATTGTTAGAGGAGCCTGAAGATGATAACATATGGCCAACAATTTTACTACTAGATGGCAATGGATGGGAATGGAACAGTGATGGATCATTAACAAGTTCCCTTTCCATGGTGACTTGTTGGGAGTCAGGCAATTTAGGATACTTCTCTTCCAATGTGCTTGGGAGGACTGGCAACGATGAAGACAGAGCTCCAGAGGCACCCAATTGTCGAGGACCAGAGCACTGAATGGACAAAGCATGGTTCCGCTCCATATTTGGACATAAACAAATAATGGAGTCAACTGCCAATTTCAGCCCCTGTATTAAAATAAGTTACTTTGAAAAGCAGATCTTACCAATTCAAAGTGCATAAAAGTACTTCCAAAAATCTAATGACAACTGACTATATCACAAAAGAATCCAAACATCCTCAAGAACATTGTAGATATTGGTCACACATCAATAGTTTTTAAATACAAATATATACATATATACAAACAGGTTCACGCAATGAATGGCCAAGACATTATAGATTTGAAAAATGATACTCCCTATTCCAAGGATAGATCAAAATAGTTGGCAAAAGATTCCTCAGTTTCCTTTTGTAAGCTACAATTCGCCTTACTATGTGTGAGCTTTTTGAGAGAAGTGCAGTTATTAAGGAGAAACAAAGGATACTAGGTAATCTGTCATCCAAAAGTTATTTGGTTTTGTTAGAAATAATATCCCTTATTTGGACTTTTGACATGCTGGAATATAATGATCCTTATCTAAACTCAATAGCCCTAAAATAGGTGAAATATGTGAGATCCTGATCATCCTATTGATCCATAGATGAGCTTATTGTCCATTATCTGAACTTCTTAAAACTAATATTTCCCTTGATAAGTCATTTAGGAAAGAGCCTAATATATCAAAAGTTCAAAACAAATGGTGGTGTTTGGTTCATGGCTTTTTGCTAAGCTTTTGATTGACTTTTGGCTTTTGGATTGTTAGTTGGTCAAACAACCAAAAAAGTATTTGGTAATGGCTTTTAAGCCAGCTGAAAACAACTGGCTTTTAAGCTAAAATAAAAAAGCTAATCCAATTAGCTTTTTTTGTTGGCTTTTCACTTATTGACATACTTTTTCTCTAACAAATAACCAATAATTAATACCTAAATTTACCAAATATCTCCATAAACAACTGAAAACAACAACATTTGCCGCTGGTCAAATAAGCAAACTAAAAAAAGCCTAACAGCCAATTGCCAAACACTAGGTCATAAGCTCCAAAACACTTCAAGTGAACCAAAGCATTTGCAAAATTAGTGATTAATATGTGTAATTCAAAAAAAGTCAGCAAGTCATTTCCTCTAGCAAACCAAAATCTAAGGATTACCCAACACAAATAACCTTGTACCTCGCACTCTTCACTTTACCTCGAGTACTCGTGTTAACCCTTGACACTCGGACATTAGAACACATGAACACTACAATTCCAGTTACAAATAGTGAATCAAGTTAGACTCTAGGGCACGTATCCAAGTCAGACATCACATGGGTATTATAATCCAAATCAAGCTCTAATCGAGAAGGATGGTCGCAGAATAACTTTATGAGAGCTAGCAAATGGAGTAGCAATATAAAACATAAGAAAGTCTTACAAAAAACCCCAAAAAAAAATCATATTGAGATCAATCAAATAACTATAAATCTATAATATATTTCATCCCCTTCAATCTATCAGCAAAAAATAAATCACACCCACAATTCAACACCGAGAAAAAAGGCAATATTTGATAACAGAAATCCTAAGTTTTTGTTGGTCAGCCTACATAAATAAAATCAAATAAAAAAACAGAAGATAAAAGTAGTTCCAAAAAGCATACCTTAAATTTGAAGAGAACCCCAAAAAAGATGAAATTAGTTGATGTAATCAAGAAAGTAAATGAAGAAATGATTGAATTGGATCACCGGCGTCAAGAGAAGTGAACGGTCATGAGGGGTTTGGCCTTGGTTTTTGGCCTATTGGTTAATCTTCCATAAACAATGTTGTAAAGGCCAACTCTAATACGTCGTCACGCTCTTTTCTGGAGCGTGTTTCAAATTGTCATAACATAAGCTTATAAGCACATAATGGAGTATATTTTTGGTTACAATCTTTGACAGGAGTATTACTTATCGGTAAATGTGTTCAAAACAGACTTGATGATTCGATATTTACCCGAACTTGTAAACAAATTTGATTTGATTCGATTTAAAATTGAATTTATAATTACGTTAAAACCAATGTAGTTAGAAAACCTGATTTTGAACCGACCTAAAACACCTAACCCAAAACTCGATGACTTTAATGAACACCTCTAGTGGAACACTTGCACTGCTGTAAGCTCATCATACATTTTTTCGTTATAGAACTACTTTCAATATCAAATGATATGCAATTTTAATTTATGTGAATTTGAATTTGATATTTATTATTAGGGGTTCACCAGAAACAACAAATTTATTATTACTAAGTGTATTGTTAGAGTATGTTATATTATATATCCAAGGACTTTAAGCATCAGCTTAAACTTTTGGTTAGGTTGATTCCTTAACATAGTCACATAAGTCAACATGACAAAAATTCACGACTTCGAACATCATCATATCATCATATCATATCATACAACACTATAAAAATGTTGGAAAATTGCATGTGTCATCCTCTAAGGAGTCTTGACAAATGTTATTATTTTAGTAGATGATAATTGATAATTGATTACACGATAATATTTACCTTATTTGGAATGATTATTTATAAAATTAGAGCTAACTTAAGTATAGTATCATCATACAATCATATCATCATACAACACTATAAAAATGTTGGAAAATTCCATGTCCTCTAAGGAGTCTTGACAAATGTTATTACTTTAGTAGATAATAATTGATTACACGATAATATTTACCTAACTTGGAATTTGATTATTTTTAAAATTAGAGCTAAATTAAGTATAGTATGGAGTATAATTTATTATAACAATTCTATATAACTAACCTAAAATCATACAACACTATAAAAATGTTGGAAAATTTCATGTGTCATCTTCTGAGGAGTCTTGACAAATGTTATTATGTTAATAGATGATAATTGATTCCATGATACTCCCTTCGTTTTCAAATGTTTTTCCCATTTACTTTTTGTACAGTTTTCAAAGTAAATTTTGAGCGTTAATAACTCTAAATACGCATTATAAAAAATTATAAAAATAATATATAATAAAAAAGTATACATTAAGACGAATCCAACGAGATCTCACATGGATATATTTTATCATCGATATATGCGTTAAAAATCTTAATCAAATTTCTCTCTCCAAAATAGAATATTCTAAACGGGAAGAACATTCGGAAACGGAGGGAGTAATATTTACCTAATTTAGAATTTGATTATTTATTTTAGCAATTCTATATAACTAACCTAAAATTTGATATATTTAATAGAATAAAAAAGTAATGTATTTAATAAATAATTAAAAAGATTATTATTTAATTTTTGCTTTGAAGATTTCATCTATTTGATGAATTTAATCACGATAATAAATACTTAAATTGTTCTTTGAAGTTATATTTTATATATTTTATACTCATAAGTTCATGAGTTTCTATACTAGTATTTAATAAGAAGGATAATGCTTCATACATTTGTTTCCTTACACTCCATTTTAAATGGAAACCAAGCCACTTAATGGGTATTAGGACGATAAAATATTGTTTGACTAATAAAGTGTGTTATTTTCCCATGATTACCAAATGTGATGTATTGATGTTGTACCATACTTATATTCATTGGAAACACAAAAACTTGGACGAGACGGTTTTATTATGAGACCGTAAATTTGGACCGGCCCAATTCACGCGTGTAACAATATTTTAATTTTTTGAAATTTATCAATTTGACTTTAAAGGTATTAATTTTGAAAATTGATACCTTTTAAGGTCAAAATTGATACCTTTAAGATTAAAATTGAAAAATGCCCAAAAAATGAAAAAAAAAATGCCCAAGTTATTACACGCGTGAATTAAGCCGATCCAAATTGACGGTCTCATTATAAGGTCGTCTCGTCTAAGACCTACTGCATTGGAAAAGGTGTGTTCTCAAAGACTTGCGGTAAGTTTTTATGACTCTTCAATTTGTGACCAGTCTATGGATCTTTAGATCTAATTTATGGATCGATGGAACCGGTCATAAGATCCACGGATTAAATTTATGGATCTATGAATTATATTATAACATAATATATTTGGGTTATAACATAATATATTTAGAGTTGTTACAATATAAATTTGAGGTTATAAATCTTATACTCCCTCCTATTCTACCCATTAGTCCCATTGATTTTTTTCACTATTAAATTATCATTTTTAATTTGTATTTTATTCTTAATCTATAAGTTAAAACATAATCATGTGGGATCTTGTTTGATTCCTCTCAATAGAAAGATTATTAATATCTATTTTTTATAATTTTTAATTAAAAACAATTAGAGATACTAAAGGTGAAAATGTTGTCTCGGCAAGTGTGAAAAACCAAATGGGACTAATGGGTTGAATAGGAGGTAGTAATATAATACTCTCTCCTGTTCACCTAATGTGTCCCATTTGACTTTTTACTATTTTTAGGTGGTCAAATGAGATCACATGTAAAAGAAACAAGTATAGTGTTTTTAAATTTTAATAGGGGTAAAGTGGGCTTAGTAGGTGTAAAAGTGTGAAAGAGTTAAATGTACTAAGAGTAAATTGGTAAATTGAACATACCCAAAATATAAATGAGACATTTAGGGTGACTTGACTAAATAAGGAAATGAGACACTTAAAATGAATATGAGAAATTATATATGGGGTTATAATAACATATATTTGGGGTTATTACATAATATATTTTGTGTTATAAAACTACTATACCCTCAAACACAAACCATTATATATCCAACTACGTAATTAATTTTCAAACTCCAAAATACATAGTACTATAACCCCGAACATAGACCATTATATACCCAAATATATAATTTATAATTCCAAACACAAACCATAATCTACCCACTATATAATGTTATAACCCAAAACACATATCATTATATACCCAATACATAATACTATAACCCCAAACACATAATATTATAACCCCAAATACAAACCATTATATACCCAACTATGTAATGTTATAACCCTAACGTGTGTTTAGAAACTTTAATTATATTTTTTTTAATTAAAAATTGAACCGATCCCAACTTGAAATATTTTTACAAAAGACCGTCTTAAGTAAAAATTTGTGATTTGGGGTACTCATACATTTATATTGATTCAATGATGTCCACATATGACGCTAGAGGGCAAAATAATGATTTTGGGTTTCCTTCAGTGGGCTTAGCCCAATGTATGAAGATGATGTTTCTCGGATGATTGAAGCTTGAACTATTATACTGCAACAAATCTCCTCTGAGACGTCTGCATACGTGCGACAAATCGACTATTCATAGGTCTAATTTATAATTTTAAAGTTGCCATTTTAAAATTTGAATTGGACATTTTAAACCTTGAAATAAGCATTTTAAGTCTTGAATTTGACAAACTTCAAACAATTGGAATAAACATTTTAAGTCTTGAAATGAATATTTTACAGTTGGAGTGGTAAGTAAAATATAAAATTAAGGGTTGAAGTAAGTGTTTTATGAGTTAAAATTGGCATAAGTGGTGGAATTGATGTTTTAAGGATTAAATTCAATAGCTAAAAATTAAATTAAGTATTTGAAAAAGAAAGATTGAGGCTTAGAGCAGAGGTTTTAAGTGTTACATTTGGTTTTTTAAGTCTTAAAATAGATATTTTAAGGCTTGAACTCTACATGTATAAAATTATATTGGTCGCGCACGTGAGGCCATACAAGTTTTTGTGATTATATTGCCTCTCGATTAGACAACCACAAAACAAAAAGTTTATATACTAATAATTGTATTAATTAAATTATACAACTCACAACATTTCACACTGAAACCGTCTTGCACAAGAATTTATGTTGAAGCTTTGAATTATTAGTTGCCAGTTAATCATGATCCAATTAGTAGAGGTCCTTAGGCCCCAAGAGAGAACCATTTTTCACTGGGCATAAATGTTTTTTCATAAATTCTTACTTGAGACCGTCTTTTATAAGGACGGCTCTCAAAAGTTCAGTTCTATTTTAAATATGTATTGTTACAATAACTTTAAATATAGATTTGGGCTGGATTTTTGAGAGTCGTTTTTGCAAAAGACGGTCTCTCAAGAGAGCACCTGTTTTTTTTTTTTTTTTTTTTTCTATTTTACTCAATATTTAACTTTTAAATTTCATTTAGTCTTGTCCAGGGGTGGTCATGGATTCAGGATCCTGTTAGACCCGCCTCGGATCAGCCCCTTTTTTAAGAGTCTAAGTCTTATTTTTTGAGACCCATCGAATTCGGGTCGAATTTGAATCTAAAAAATAATTGACGGATCTGTATTTGAATCCAAACCCTTGAATCCGGACCCTAACCTGACCTCTAGACCCAGAGCTGCATACCCGAACCCGGACTCGAATAATTATACAGTGAGTTCGTGTTCCATTATACAATGAAGAGTAAATTCATTTCTTCATAGTAAGTTGATATTTTTTATTTTTGATGTTACAGTGTGGTATTTCCGTATTTGTGTATAAAGCCCTTTGTTGTAATCTATTTTTTTATGAACTTTTATTGAATTGATCAAAAACTGAAATAATATATATATATTTTTTTTGAAGATAAAAAATATATTTAAGTTAACTTCTTATATATTGCGTAATGAACTTTTTTTTTTTTAGTATTTATATCCTCCTTTCCATATTAAAGATAAAGTTTAAAGATAGGAAAAATATGAAAAATATATTAACCTCATATCTATAGAGAATGAGACATTTGTTTTTCGACACTATTCACTTATTATTTTTATTTTGTATTTTGTTCTTAATTTATAGATTAGATTTAGAACATAGTCAAGTAAGATCTTGTTTGATTCATCTCAATGCAAAGATTATTAATATTCACTTTTTATAATATTTCGTTATGTATAATAAGAGATATTAAGCATTGAATAAGTGCATTGAATATTGTGAAAAAACAAATGTCTCATTTTCTATGAATAGGAGGGAGTAATAATTTACCAAAGACTCACATTTGACAAATGAAAAACTCTTTTTTAGACCCATTAAGGACCCTAGATTCATCAGATTCTAAAGGTTTGGATTTGGGGCTGAAAATTTTAAAAGCTTAAGGTCCGGATCCAAATTTGGATCTATAAAAAATTAAGTCGGTCTGGGTTCGAATTGGGCTAGACCCGCTCCAAATCTGCCCCATAACAATCCTTAGTCTTGTCTCAATGGCAACAAATATGATATTCTCTGTCATTATCTGAATTCGATCTCATTGACCCACCCTTAGCCTCCACAAATATTTCTTTATACATCAAATGGTTACATTTGAATTATCTATCACAGGGACATGACAAAAATACACAATAAATTTGAAGACCTCGATTGTTTTACTTTTTTTTTCTAAAAAAATTTCAATGCTTAAATTCAAATGATAATTAAACTAAAGCAAAAACAATGTAAATTAATATTTTAATTTATTTAAGACTCCTATGCAATCGAACACTTTTCACCTGGTAATAACTCAAAACCCCTAATTTAACGATCTAAATTCTAATGATGGTGTTTATTATATATTAAGGCCAAAGGGACAAGATCACAAGACACAAGGGTACAATCCTCCCTAATTTGCGTGTAAGTGAAAGAAAGAGGACGATAACCAGTTGGGTGAGTGTGATTCTTTGTCCTAATAAAGTAGATAGACAATTTAAAGTGGAGGGGCCAATTACAATTAGTGGGCATCCCCATATCCATTCTTCTATTAATTAAATATATTAGTATTAATTAAATATATTAGTAGTAATTTTTAAGGTTTTCCCTTATCCATTAATCATTATTCTGCGTTATTAGATGGATTGTTAAAAGTAAAGGTAAATGTAAAGAACACTCGCAGTATTCTGCACAAGACAAAGTCTAGGTAGGGGGTTTTTCTTTTCCTGAAAGATGCGGATAAATTATACCCGTTCCCCTAAGGAGGGAGTAAAGACAGATACGCGCAGTCAAAAAACCCCCGACTGATACCTGCTCCCAGTAGGGGTCGAACCCTAGACCTTTTGCTAGCTCCACATGCAAATTTTTCCTTTTATTTTTAAGTTAAATATTCGGCTAATTCTTATCACATTTAGATAAGATTAACTCCGATCATATATTTTGGTTGTTTTTTGGTTAGTAGCTTTAAACTCTTGTATGTTTTATTTTCATTAGTTACAACAATTCATTTAAAATAAATGAAAGAAACATTAAAAAAAAAAATCAAGAGTGGCTTGAAAAACTAAATATGTCTTTGTTGAATTTGTTCTAGACAAGAATATACATCAATTCATCATAAGATTATTAGAATCAAGAACAACAAAAGCACCCAAAAGATTTAAGATAATTTATTTACAACATGATCAATTATCAAATTATAATAAGCATAATAAAGCACACATAAAATTCACTATACAAAATTTAGAAAAACAAGCATATAATTCACATACAAATGCTCTACATCAAGAGACTCTTTAGCTAGTCTGATCATAGTTTCTATGAGTAGGATACACTGGGTAGAATGATAATCAAGGTACAAACGGAGAAGGATGATCAAGATTGCGACCATTGTCGAAATTCTGCAAGTAGCTTTGAGCATCATAGCTATAATTAATAGCATTACCTCTATGTTGTGGTGTTAACCAAAATAGTTTGAACCTTGCTCGAATCTTCCAATACAATTGCTTGATCAATATGAATGAGCCTTGTTGACAACATTTTGTAGGTACCCTTTTGTTTATTCTCATGTAGGAACAAGATGTTCCATTGCAACTTATCTTCATACTTGCCATTGGATCCCATCCTAATATCTTCATTTTGTTGAGTAGAATAATGTTTAGTAAGAAAGTGATTAGTAAGTAATTTTGGATAGTTTTTATCATGTGTTATGATGGTCAAACTCATAAGAGCATCACCTTGCTTGTTGTTGGATGTCACTTTCGGATGTGCAAGAGAGGGGTCAAAAGGGTATTAATATAATTAACATGCGATTCGTCTTTAGATCGACTTACAGAAGGATCCGTACAATTAACCTATTTTTATAATTATTTTAAAATTATAAGTAATCATTTTTATACAGTAAAAGTGCATGGTCAGCTCAATAGAGTTATTAGTCTTATTATTAGGCTATCTCATTTAAGAAATTACGTGTAACATGATAGTCGACCTTTTTCTTGATTAAAACAAGTATTGTTTTTTCTAAATAAAATTATGAATTTCATTTTCATATAGTCCTCCCTTTCTCTCCGCTAACATCTAATAATAATAATAATAATAATAATAATAATAATAATAAATACACTACGAAGTGTGAGGAGAATGACTACAAATTCATCCCTTTCGCTTTCTCCACCTTTGGGGAGCTAGGAGAAGATGCCCCCGACTTATTGGCAAGGATTGGTTCGTTTGCTTTGAGTAACTCCGGCAGCACTAAGTCTATGACATATATTTTTCAGAGACTAGCTTTTTGTATTCAAAAGGGTGTGGGGCTCAACTTGTTGCTCGACTCCTCACCAACTTCTTGTAAAATCTCTTTCGATGAAATGAAATACGTTTTTATAATTAATAATAATAATAATAATAATAATAATAATAATAATAATAATATCTTAAAGGAAAAATTATATGAAACTACCTAATCTATACACCTTTTTTTAAAAAACTACCTTATATAAAATTTTAGAATTGTATTATATAAGGTAGTTTTTTGCAAAAATTTTTATATAAGGTAGTTTTTTATAAAACCTAGGGTTCAAAAGGTGATGATATAAGATATAAGATTAGTCTTTATGCTCTTCTCATTTTGTATTTGATTTAAATTTAAAGACTTTGAAGTTATTTGACATAGTCTTTTAGATCAATTTAAATCTACTTATTTTATTAGGTTAATTGTGCAAACATTATTAATAAATAACTTAACCAAATTCTTAATTAATTTTTAATTTTTTTAAGTTTATATTGTAATATAAAAACTTAAGTTGATACTTAAAGTTTCATAATATGTTATAATTACTTTAAAAGTATAATAGTTATAATTAAAAATTATAATAAATTAATATCAATAACATTTAAATTAAGATTAACAAGTAAATCGTGCAAAATTCTTAAAATGACACTTTGAAGTGGATAAAGAAGTATACTCTCACGCTCTATCAGACAAGAACCCATTTATAAAAAAAAAAAATAAAAATGCATGAATGGTGGTGAAGGCTACAACTGGGAGAGATACCATTTGTCCATTTGTATTAAAGATGTAACATCAGTCAACATTAGTAAGACTATGCTGTGGGCCCCTCCCTTACAAGACTACACTTGTTTGATTCCGCAAACACCATTATTAATTGCAACTCATTTTGCTTTCATTCTACTTCAAGCCTCATCTCTAACGGGCGGTAGCTATTTTCCTAAGAGAACGTATTTTTTAGAGATGCCTTTCAGATTTAGTTCATTATAGCTTAATGTTTATTTTTATTCTATATTTTTTTAATGGACCAACATAATTATAGATGGTCTTTCAAAGATACCGTCTCTCACAAGAATTTGTGATCGGCTGGAGTCTGGAGGTTCAGTGAAAATTGACAAATTTTTAAAAAAATTTATATGTTTAATTCTAAAAAATCTTAAATATTTATAATTTTGCATCTTAACCATGTAATATAATGTAAAAAGTCTTAATTATACTTTCAACCTAACCATCATAATCAATTTTAATAAAGAGAATTCTTTTTTTAATCAAAAGAAAACCAATTGATTATGGGGGTATGTAAAGAGTCCGACTACAGGTAGAAATTGTCAATTACCTTTTCACTTAGACGCGGAATATTAAGTTGATAATGAATTAATAATAACTAGGATAGAAACCCGTGCAATGCACGGATTTTTAAATACGTTTATATCTTAATGAAATTTTAGACGAACGAAAATATTATATGAAGGTGCGTAATAAAGTATTTACATACATATATTGTAATCCAACACTGAAGTTTGAGAAAAGAGAAATGATATGAGCAAATAATTAAGTTGGTCAAATGGTGTATTTATATTGTAGTTCATGCCATTGTATTGAAAGACAATTTTTATTTTTGTCAACTTATGAAATTGACTGAATTGAAATTCCTTCAATTAATATTTCTGCCATTAATATAAATCATAATTTTTTATTTTCGTAAAAGAATAAAAGTGTCTGCATTGAAATTCCTGCAATTATTACTCATGACATTATTATGAATCCAACGTTTTATTTTTGTAAAAGAATAAAATTGACTGAATTGAAAATCCTGCAATTAATATTCCTACCATTAATATTTATGCCATTAATATAAATCAAAATTTTTATTTTTGTAAAGAATAAACTTGACTGAATTGAAATTCCTGCAATTATTCATGCCGTTAATATGGATGCAACATTTTATTTCCGTAAAGGATTAAAATTGACTGAATTGAAAATCATGCAATTAATATCCCTGCCATAAATATTCTGATAATGCTGACCAATAAAAAATTACACATGACACTCTCTTACTCAATCTAATTTTCTTTACTATTCAACAAAATTAATATAGTGTATGATGATAATGTAAAGTGTCTGACCATACAATCGCATATAAACCTCCTAAATGAAAGAGTCTTAAAAATAATATTAAAAATACAGTAATATTTTTGCGTATTTTTATTCTGTCTCTGATCTTTAAATTTATCACCGTTCACCGACCACTGTTTAGAATATGTTTGTGCAACTAGAGGTGTTCAAAACAGACCCGATAACCTGATAGACACCCGACTTTATAACCGAACCCGATTTGACCCGACTTAAAAATGGATCTACAATTATGTAAAAACTAATGTGAACACAAAACCCGATTTTGAACCGACTCGAAATACCTGACCCGAAATCAACCCAATGACCCGAATGAACACCTCTATGTGCAACATACACACGTAACTATTGCAATTTTAGCATTTCAACGTGAAATTGGGCCTTGGCCAAAAATTAGTGTCATTTTCTTGTTAGTTCCGTCAATCATTCATTTTTGCTGCACTTAAAATAAACGACACTACGACAATAACCGTTAACATGATGTAATTAAAAGCAGGTTGATGTTCGAGGCCTCATGTTATGTTATATACTTTAACATGTTATGTTATATAAGAGTTTTTCGAGTTAGAAGTGTGGATGCAGCATAGTCTCTTACTTTAAATAAGCTAGGGGTGATTGAAAATCGAATTATAATCTCTTGTTACATTGATTTCTGATACCATATTAAAAAAACAACTTAACTAAATACCTAAACTGATAATTGACCCATAATATATTATGAAGTATATTCTAAGATACCCCTTCAGGAGAATTGTGGATAGTGGATAGTGGATAGTGGATAGTTTATGTCTCAAATGTGAACAATCATAATAAATTGAATTTCGGTTATCAACGTGTTTTGTGATATAAAAGTACTATTTTAGTTTTGGAATACTTGACTCAATTAATTTTAATTGTTGCCAATGTTTTCAATTATTGTTTGTTTATTTTTCTATTTATTGTTGAAATTTTTTCTCAATTTTTAAAACAATGGAGTACTAAATTTGAATAGGTTGTGTTTTAAAATAATTTCTAAAAACATAACAAGCTTAGAAAAGAAGAAAATTGAATAAAAAAAATTGAATTTAAAATTTTACTAAAAAACTAATACAACTAAGACAAATCTCAGTTCTCTCTTTAAAATATACTATTAGTAGACCAAAAACTATGATAAATTTCGTGATTTTTGGTCTTTATTGAATTACTTTCTTACTTTTCCCATCCTCTTTTGCTAATTAAGTTGGACTACTATAAAGTGCAATTCTTGCTAAATGAGAATTTGTTTATATAATAGGTATGTTATAGGCTTACTTTACCAATAAAAATAAAATCTTAAATGGTCAAAGAAATAATTGAATAAATATTGAAGTATTTATTATGACTTATATGTGAGTTGTCTCATATCGGAAAAAAAAAGGAGGATATGTTACTTTAAATTGAAGATTAATTTTGACTACAATTAATTGATTTTAGTAGTGATTCTCATTTGGGCTTATAAGTATTTTATCTCTTTTCTTTCTTGTTTGAATTACCCATATCTATTTTCTGAATTCTATAGATAAAGCTAAAAGGTTTATAAAAGACAAAGTACAATCAATAATAATATTTCGGTCACTACTTCCTTATAAATACTACACCATTTGATATATCTATCAACTAACTCGTCATTACTATCGTCAATTTCTCTTTCAAAATCAGCTTAATCACATAAGTCAAGCTTGACATTTTCTCTCTTTTATTTGGACTCTCTGATTTAACTTGTGTTGAAAGAGTTTTAAAACGTTACAAAGCATTATCCTAAGAGATCATGAGGGGGACACGTTTATTTGTTGCGTGAGGATTTGGAAACATTCCTTACGTTTATCCACACAAACATAATCAAATCAGGTCCTCTTTGAGAGACCGTCTTTTGTAAAGACGGCTCTCAAAAGTCCAGCTTAAATCCATATTTACAGTTGTAACAATATATATTTAGAATTGGACTGAGCTTTTGAGAGTTGTCCTTACAAAAGACGGTCTCAAGTAAAAATTTGTGTAATCAAATTAAGACAACTTTGATGTTACCTTCACTTATCTTGGACCAATCCTTAGGATATTTAATGTTGTATGAACATTATGCTTGCTGGCTGCTGCCCATATATGCTTATTTAGGTGTTCATCAAATACGATCCTTCTCATTGACCCTTACTAGTTGCTTGGGCATATACTATCCCAATTCCCACATCATGTCATTTCAAAATTAAAGTGAAAATACTTATGCCATGTTTGGGAATAAGGATTTCATTTGAAAATTTAGAATCAGCTCAAATTTATTGTTTGGCAAATAAAAAATTTCTAAATTTGAATTTGGGTCAAATCCCCTATGGTTATAAAAGTGGTTAAGAATGAGAATTTGAGAATGACTTCTCAAACCTTGTCATTTCTAAATTTTTAATTAATGAATCCATAATTGAAAACTATAATTTGAAATGAAATTGACGTTCCCAAACGCAACCTTATAGAGAACAATGACTTAGCGTACGAAATTATTTGATTTAGGATCATCCCCGTTATTTTAAGGAAAAATTATCGAAAACATCCGTTGCAAATATCTGAATTATTTTCTAATAATCCAATCTTTACTATGTTTTTTCTCCCCCATAACCTAAACCACCATAACCCTCCCTTGAACCACCACATATTCAATAGGTGAGATTATTAATAACAGAAAAGATTGAATTATTTTCGACAATTTTTCCTTATTTTAATAGTCTTGCGTTGCGGGTATTAAATAAAAAAACTATCATTAACCACCAAACAAAATCCCATTAAGATTTCAACTAAAAAACAACAATTCCATGAACATTTAAGAGAGCAATGTAAGCTAGCAGCAACAATTAAAACAAGAGTATTGTGATACTTCCAAGTCAAAACAGATGATTCAAGTACTATAACCCTGACAAAATTGGAGCTATCTGATATGGATAATCCACAAAATCACGAAAAGAAAAGGGAAGTGAAGCACTCCTAAACAATAGCATTTGCAGCACTTGCAATTCTTGGCCAGAGATCAGCACATTCCTTTCCGATAGGGCCTGTGATAGCCGATCCTTTCATCTCTCCCTTTGGATTCACGATAACACCAGCATTATCTGCAACCGATCCAAGTCAACCATCAATCACAATAACAATGCCAAAAACTTAATCCCAAAAGATTAGAGTCGTCAAACAATCGATACAAAAACAGATTGCAATTACATCGTTTAAGCACTAAATATACAAGTACATTGTGTATGCAACGGTTCTAGGAGAGCACATGCGGACGGTGTACCGACCTAATTGTATGTAACAGTGTTAAAGGTTAAATAATAATTTACCAGGAGACAGGTAACGATGCCACAATAATCATCAGGTTGTTTAATCCCGGAAATTACTCTATGCTTCTAAGATAGAGAGAACAACAAAATATGTAGTCACTCAATCAAGTATTCAAGAAGCAACTTGAGAAGTATTCAAAATTCAGTATGTACTAGGTTCGGGATGCCAAAAGAGGGAAAATTATCAGAAGCACATGCATATACATATACATCCTTACTACCAAGAGTAACATGAATGATTATTACAATCATCACCAAGAGAAATGTAAAATGTTATAAAAAACTGTCTAGTGTAAAACACACTTTCGAATGCATGAAGGGTGAAGCTAAGAATTGTTGATTCAAATCTCACTCATCATAAACATTTAACATTTGTGCAAGGTTATAAAACAAAAGAGTTCAAATTTTCATATTTTTAAACCAACCCGAAACACGTGACCCGAAATCAACCCGATGATCCAAATGAACACCTCTACTCATCTTAACCTGTAACTTTCATATTTTTCCTGGAATAGCAACCTTAATAGGAACAATTGACAACTTGAAAAACCAATCTAACACTCTAAAACAAATGGAACCTCATGATTCTTATACGTTGGTGTCTCATGAGTTCTCCATAGGCACGACCATGCCCTCTACATCAAAAAGTCATATACTTTTAATCAAATGTCTTTATTGTGGACAAAAAACGGCAAGATCATAGATTATGACCCAATAAAAAAGTAATTATTTTGGATGCTCTAAAAGCATACATAAAAACCATTCACCAACTATCATAGCAAAAGCAAAACATGGCTTCCCAACGTTATACATTGAAATTTAGTCACATAAAACAAACATTCACACAATGATTCAGCAGCAGCGATGTTTAAACACACCAGAATGGAGCTCAGAAGCATATAGTCCAACTCTCCACAAATTGAAGAAAGAATATTAACAGCTTCGTACAGAAAGCTATACTTGCACCTTTAAAGAGTGTATCGAATATAGTAATACAAATACTACTGCACGATTACATTTCCCAGCCTAAACCCATTAATCCATCAATGGAAAAGTCTCATCCATGTACAGTTCTAAACACAAGGGTCAAGATGGGCAAGAGCAAGGTACCGGACCCCATTTGTTCCCCAAAATTAAGTTGAGAAAGTTAAGAAGCCACAAATACTAGTTCATCAAATTATATTACTTTAGTCAAATTGCTTGTAAAAAAGTAGAACATATTTTTGCAAGGCCCTTGCCTACTCAATACTCAAAATGTAATAAAATATATAACATATGGTCCTTCAACCATCCATTTGAAGCCATGTCTAAGAACCGACTTAAGCTTCAAAAGCTTAAGTCGATGCTTGAAGCCCCATCTATGTTATATATATTAAATCAGAAGCCACAAGCTATAAGCTATGAATTGATTAATAAAGTGAAAACATGCTCACGAGACACGAAATGAACAAGTCATCGATGCAACAACTAGGTTTCGAATTAACAACATCAAAAGCATCAGTGATTGATAAGCCAATATGATTGAAACCCATAATACCGATCAAAATAATCATAAATAGTTCACATTTCTACAATTTACTTGATTACTTTTGAAAGTAACCAAGTAAAAAACAAAACCTAATGACCAAATCGATAAATAAAAGAAGAGAAAGAAACAAACCTTCAAAGTACATGTAAACACCATCCTTTCGGCGCCAAGGTTTGCGTTGCCTAACAATGACAGCAGGCATAACTTTCTTACGAAGATCAGGCTTACCCTTTTTAACAGTAGCCATAACCATATCACCAACACACGCAGAAGGCAATCTGTTGAGTCTACCCTTGATACCCTTCACTGAAATGATGTAAAGATTCTTGGCTCCTGTGTTATCAGCGCAGTTGACGGTAGCCGCCACTGGAAGACCCAGTGACATCCTGAACTTGTTACCTGCCGACCCTCCGCGTCCTGTAGATAAATCATAATGTTAGAAGATGGGTATTGATAAATAGTTGAATTTGATGAGAAGATCATGATTTTAGGGTTGGGTGATTTCGTTACCTCTCTTCGACATTGCTGCTACTGCTCCTTTCCCAACCTACGCCTTCTGTCTTGCTCTTTATGTGTGTGATGTGAGGCGTTATAATTAGGGTTTTTCTGGGCTTTTTTTGGTGGGTTGAATTGCTGTTACGGGCCGGCATTACCCTTTTTAATTGATGTGTAATTAGTATTTCACAAACACAAAAACTTACGTAAGATCGTCCTATTTTAAGACCATAATTGGGCCAACCCATTGCAGGCGCGTGTAGCACACGCACCCTCCAGATTTCATTTTTTGTTTTTTTTCATTTTCTGGACATTTTTCAATTTGGACCTTAAATGTATCAATTTTGACCTTAAAGGTATCAATTTCAACGTAAAGTAGTACTTAAACACATCAATTAAAATAAATTTCAATTTGAACCTATAAGTGATTAATTGTGGCGTTAAACTGATCAATTTCCACCTAAATTGAAATTGATATCTTTAAGGTTAAAATTGATACCTTTAAGAGTAAAATTAAAAAATACCCAGAAAATGAAAAGGAAGAGAGAAAGTGCAATGGCTGGAATATTGGCCCGTCTTAGAATAAGACGGTCTCTCCCAAGACCTCATGTTTCACAAATTCTTGTGAGAGACGACCTCTTTGAGAGACCATCTTTAATTCGGTTGACCCATAAAGAAAAATGCAGGGTAATAGTATGAATTAAGCTTTAATGGGCTGGATACTAGAGATGTCTCTCAAAGAGACGGTCTCTCAGGAGACCGGCTGTTAGTATTTAGTGTTAATGTTAGTGTGTAGTGTAACTAGTGTTTCACAATTTCTTGTATGAGATGTTGATTTAATGCTATGTACATTACATTTTTAAAGTGGTCATTTATAATGAACATTACTGATTACTTGTACTTTTTATAGTGATCAATTATAACCTTAAAGTGATATAAAAAATAGTTCCTTAAATGTTTGGATAATTTTTTTTGGCTTACCTAATTTGTACCCGTATTCATAGAGTCAAAAAGCAAAAATAACCGTTCAAAAGTTCCATTCAAACAAAAAGAAAATAACCCAAATTTTATATTGAGAACACATGGCAATATTGTTCCTATTACAAACAATTTTTTCTTTTAATTCATATTATGGTACAGTGTATTTTAAAATTTAAGTTTTTGATCAAGAACATTTATATAGAGCAAGAGTTTTTGTTATAACTCTTACAATGAAATTGAACATAGTGGATTTGGCTCAAATCAAAATTTAAATTCTTGTTATTACCAAACACAACTTTAAGTCAAATTCATATTTGCAAATGAAATCATCATTCCCAAACATACCATTAGAGAAGTTTAATGTTGAATTTTCACTAATTTCTCACAATTGAACATGACCACATTCGTTGATGGAGTTCTTTACTCATGGTATCCCTTCAACATTCTTACATTTTCCCATCCCACAAATATGATTGAATTTCTATTGGTGAGTAGCTTTAGTCTTAAGAGAAAATAGGTAATCGTGAATTAAGAAAGAAATAAAAGAGGTAATCCTTAGCTACTAGCCCACTCATGTCCCTAAAGTTTTGCAATATATTATCTCGTTTCTTTAAATTTGCTATCAAAGTAATATTTTCCCTTATAATATGTCACTTTTAATAGCAAATTCAAAAAGACGAAAAAAATTCAACAATTTTTACCATTTTATATGACATTGCATTGGAGATAAATGACACATGTATGGACCATGAAATGCATAGTTTAAGTTTGTAAGAAAAAAGAAATTTAGCCTTAATGCCAAATTTTAAAATATTTAAGTAATTAAACATTTCAAAACAAAAAATATAACAGAATGAGGAAGACTATTTTAAATGTTAGCCCAATAAAAATAATGAAAAACTAGCAAACATTAAGAATGATTCATCAAATACACAACTAATGAAGGTAGCTATAGCCTTAAGGACAGCTTTGATGAATATTAATAGAAGAGAAAAATTCCTGACATAACACTATCCAACTTCCAAGGGCTACCAGCCTACCATAGTTTCTACTAGAAGAGAAAAACAAAGCTAGCAACATTAGAAGAAAAGGTATGATGTGCTTAACAGAAAGCATAGAATTGTATCTCCAACATTCTGGTGCAACTACTTAGCTACGCATTTTGTAATCGACCCAAAATGGTTTGAGCATGCATAGCCATTAACCACTGTACATGGCGACAGTAAGGACTAGATATTCACAAAACCTACGATTTATTGTCCATACAATCAACACCAGTCGAGAGCAAAACGGACCAAAATTAGTCGTTTGCGATATAATAAGCACCATAAGTCATCAATTGTCACAAACTAAACTACCTTGCTACTCAGGCTTTGCACACGCAGCGCATTCATTGTATAGTCAGGGTTGACCTAGATCCTGCAGATAGAAGGAAAAAGAATTAGAAATTAAATCAGCATAGCATAACAGACTACAAAAAGGTAATGTCATGAAACATATCATGAAAATTTACACTACAAATCATTCTCATTACCACCAATTAGTATCGTTAACAAACGGACTGCTAATGTACTGATCCACCGCAAGGAACTGGAGTCAGGTGAAGTCAGCAAAAAGGAAAAAGAGCAGAGGGCTCTAGTATTCCTAAATATTTTTAGATTCCTCAATTATTTCCTTCCCTTGCGTGCTCTAATGAGTGTCATCTACTGCCTACTGGCTCGCACAGTTTTAAGTCAAGTTTCCTAAATTATTCAACAGACTAATTGAGATTGAAATGCATAGGTTTCTTTTCTCTCAAAAGTCAGAGTGCAGATGAAGGGCATATTTAAGCATTGCATATTAGTAAAAGCTAATCTGGACAAATTTTTATGATAATTCAGAAAAATTAAAATGCTCAATAAAAACCATCAAGTACTTACTGCTTGACCGTTTCATGTTGCGGCAAAATTTGCTTCCGCAAAGACAACGGAATGCTTTGATATGACTTTCACCATCATCAAAATCAAGTCCATAATCCTGTGGCACAATTGGCAATAGGGGCTTAGGAGACTAAATGCCAACAAATATCATACAAACCAATTTGACCTGAACGACATTTTGAAAAGGGAAAAGTACTAAGTGGGAAACCATGGCCGATCTAATACTCATATTTTCAAACTATAATGTAGGTCTTTAAAACTGGAATAGCTGAAGCACATAAAAGTAGGATGCATATGATGAGTTGATGACAAACATGTTCAAAAACGCTAATAACAAAGATTTATGATATGATGACAAACATACTCAAAAACGCTAATAACAAGATGAACATGGGAGAATATCTAAAACAATTTTGTCGATCAGCTGGAAAAAAAACGTAGCTTGAATTGAAATCATATACAACACTTAATCCAGCAATAAATGCAAAAAATGAAACCTTCCAGTCAACCATCTCCAATCCGAACGAAGATGTGCTACATCAGATTATATATTAATGATAAAAGGTCTTCAAACACAAAAAAATGTCAACTAAAAAATAAAGGACACCATATAGATTTGTCATAAAGGTGAAATCCTTCTGTCTGAAAAGATGATAATATTTACATCTATTAAAAATATCTAAATATATAAAGAAAACAATTATAAAATCCCACAAACAAATTAGGTATGATGTCTTCTTTAGCACACCCATACATGACACACAGCATGGCCATACAAAACAAGACTGGGAGAGTAAAACAAATTGAAAAAGAAAAAAGTCATGCTGAAGCTGTATATGTTTCTTTTTGTTCTCCTTTTTCTTACCTAAAATCACCATATCCTATTGAGCTTCCCTCATTGAAATTCACTAAAACACTGAAGTTTCACCAAGGTTCAAAGAGTATTTCTCGTTATTGTAGGCTATTATAATACTTGGCGAATAAAACATACCAAAAAACCTATACTTTTAATGGTCAGTCAAGGCTTTAGCATTGTTGTATTCAATGGTAAATTGTCAATTCTCACTACATACTCATTCTGCATATTACGATGCATAAATGAATACATCAACAATTGCAAAAGGCTTAAATGAATGTGGCTCAGAATTTTCACCAAATTACAGAATAAAAGTTGCATTAAATTGATGCAAGCACTAAAACAACACTGCAGTCATCCTGAAAACTTCACAGAAGTCATCATGATATGAAGATTATCAAGCACAACAGGAAAAATATCACTATCCCACTAGAGTTGTTTATCCTTAGGATGACAAGACAACAAGCAGAAAATGCAAGTAGTCACATCTACAAAGGTCAATTTATTTCCTAATTTCATGCAGTATGCACCATCTTCAATGTTATCTGACAGGGACAAGCAAAATCGATGTCATTGATATTGACACCTTCCAGCACAGCAAACAGTAAATACCTCAACCAAACCAAATGATAGTTAATGTCAAGTTGCTAGCCAAGGGAAACCTTTTTCTTTATCAGTAAGATAACCTATACATTAAAGGTTGCATCCTATTTTAATTTATGCGTTGGAATAGAAATTAAACACAATTGGCATCAAACAAAAGTTGTAAGATGTGAAAATGATCTCAAAAGAAACAAAACGTCCATACAATATCATGCACTTATTCTTGAAGAGCATTATATTTCATGGCATCATCATAACTAGAAAAAAATAAGCAGTTGGTAAACAAATCACAAAGCAGGCCAAGTGCACCCTTAGTCTTGACTAACCACCCGAAGCAAGGGAATTGGAATAATGAAGAGTGAAATTCAGAACAAATGCATCAAATACATCCATTGGCAGAAAAGAGTGAAGAATCTTCCTAAAAATTATTTGTCCAAATGAAACACAAACTACATTGTACATACCCATGTAAGCTCTTCAAAGGCATTAATTTTTCTTGTTGTAAATAATGCAACCTGCACAAGGATAAAAGAGTCCTCAAGGCTCAAATTATTGGATAAATAATTTATGTTAGTACAGTTTATAGAGTATTCAACTTCTAATTTGTCAGGCAATAGAACAAATTGTCATGCTTTCCGTACATGATAATAGTGGTGACTAGGGGTTTCCACTTCAACTGGGATTTCAATCAAGTTCGCATCTGAACACCTACAAGAAACATGAATACAAAGCAGACATTATTCACAAAAATGGTATGCAAAGAAGCAACTAGGAATTAGGATGAGAAAAGAAAGGAAATACGGCATAGAGAATAAACTAACGAAGAGGACATTACAAAAAAGCTCTCATATTAAAAGATAAACCACAACATCTTCAAAAAATGCTGCACATTAAGAAAGAAAAATGTATCTCATTTCTACACAGCTCAAATACATTAGGCTATTCTGTAGTACTTATATCAAACTTAACCTCTCATACTTTATTTTTTATGTGGCAATTCCCTTTTTAGGGGTACTTTTTTTTTGGCTCATTTTCCTTGATTCTATTTTGTGTATACTTCTACTATTACTAACATTACCCATCTCATTTAAGATCTTGATATTTCTCCTAGCTTAACTTAGAAACCATACCTAACTTAGATAAGCCCCATACCCCTTTCTCTCCTCTCACTCAACCATTGAAGACCAAAACTACAACAGAAGGCCTGATTACTCCTTGATGTACGCAGCAACATGCAACACACACCATATCCATGTCAATAATAACCACTACTGTGCCCCCAACCCCTTCTAAGAGCAACCAATTTGATCATCATTGCACCTCCAACGAAAAGTAGCAACTGCCACAACAACCCCCAGCCCCCAAAAGGCATTCACACAACAATATCACGATCAACAACTCACCCCCACTCGCAGCTACTTTAAGTCCCATATCAACAACCAACTGCAGTCCTCAAGATCCAATTTATTAAATCTGGATTTTGTTTTAGGAAGTTCAAACATTATGTGTTTATGATGCTTGTTTGGATGAGGGGCTGCAAGGAAGGGGGGAGATAGGAAGCAGATGGGGACAAGGATGGAGTGGAGGCCAGTGATAGTGAGGGAGGGGACTGGGAGAGGGGTAGCTTGAAGGATGGGGGAGGACAGTGCAAGAGGTTGGGAAGGTGAGGGAGGGATGGAGGTCGTGGCTAACACTGTCTGATGGTGTGACAGGTGTGAAGGTCGGACTTGCTGGTCGTAATGGACAAGTGATGGTTCTAGGTGGTATTAATGGTGGTGTGAAGTCGTAGATTTGGCATTTTACCATCATGTTGAAGGAACTCCGGAACAATTTTACCTCTTGGACTAGAAAGCCCCTCCCTGTTAGGGTGCAAATAAAGAGAGACAAATGGATGGAATATCAAATTATAATTTACAAAAATTTAGGCATTTACTGCTGCAAAGCGCAATAAAACAAACAGATTATCTTCATCATGAAGTTGCAATTAGAAGGACCAGTTGCAATAAACATCAAAAGGTTATTCTGCAAACATTTACAACTAATTTCCCCGTGGAAACTCTAATTGGTTAATCCTGATATCATATATGAAGTCAGGATTAATGCACTCGCCAGATAAACAGGTCGTCTGCAATACCATACTTCCAATCCACGAGGTGCAACAAAAGAAGCTACATGATCAAGCTTCACATTCTCCCTTAGACATTTTCAAAAGAAAATCAAATTCCTAGATGCCAAGGGCAACCAACTTGATAATATAAGATTGTTATAATATCAAGACAAGACCAAAAATATAAGTCCGGGATAAAGGAAGTGAAAAATTTGCCACTGATCCAATAGTAATATACTATAAAACACACATGGAAGTCAAAGGATCATTTCAGCTAGCAGTTTAGCACATGACCAAAACAACTATCCATTTCATATCTAATAAGAAAACTCCCTAGAAAAAACTTATTTAATACAGCACAATCAAATCAGATGGATAAAAATAGTACCACAAGAAAAGCCAAAGTTGGAAACAATTACTCCAGCAAGTCAACAAATTGCAGCTCAGAAATTACCTATGGTTAATAAACCTTGAAACATTTCCATAATATGTGGAATCTAGACAAAGAATTTCAGATTCTTTTAACTCTCTTGTACCCCAATCTGTATCAAGTAGCACTGCATATGAATGCTTGTCATCGCTTCTCCTTAGATTCCTCTTATGGAGCTCCGTACAAGTTAAAATCTCTCCAACATATTCACAGATAAACGACCCTTTTGGAATATCTTCCATGGTCCTTAAACCCCAACCTTTCCCTTCTGGAGTCAAAAACACCTACAGCCAAACTCTAAAAATTGATGAAAATACAACAGAAAACACATAGAAAATGGGGAACCATACTAAGCAAACAATATTGTACTACCATAAATTGATGATATATTCAATTGACATATCAAATATGTCAAAATATGGCTAAAATACATGCACAAATATTGTGCAGGTACTTATTCTAGTTCAAAAGTGACGGTCTATTTTTTAAGCTAAAATATAGCAAAAAGAGAATCAGGTCTTAAGCTAAAATATAGCAAAAAGAGAATCAGGTCTTGTCTTAGTTGGAAAGCAAGTACCATTTCCCAGGTAAGACCCTGGATTTGATTCTCACTAAGCCCCCTTTCCTTTGCCTACCCTTTAAAAAGCAAATATAGCAATAGAATTTTATAAATAAATCCATATATGATTTAGAGACAAGTTACCATCAAACTTATACCTAAAGAAGCGAAGTATCACGAAAATTAGGGTAGCTCATGTGGTAGCCAAAGCAAGAAGACTTGCTTTACAAGAGGCGGGGTATTTTTACATCGGCAAAACTTGGTTCACATTTCACAAATTGCATGCATGACAGTTCACACAGTTTAAATCATTGTATGCAATAAATCATACTAGAATATGTACTAAGTAGTCCATTTTCACCTGCAAGGTGTGACTCAAACCACGCTGTATAACTCTATTCCCGCAATCCTTGCTGCATCCACACTTGGTCCAGCATTCTTTGATAAACTTGCGCTTCAAGTGACCTTTACATGGATCGAGCATATCCTCATTTTTCAATCGTTCGAGTGGACACTCTTTACAAAACACAAGGCAGTCTTTTTGAGGGTTTCTGACCATCGAAATGCACATATCCAGAAACACTTCCTTCAAAAGGCCGTCTGATGTGTAAAAAAAATCTCCTCCATTCCTTTGAGTACAATTGCAAGATGGGGACAAAGACAAGCAATCACCACAACAGGAAAGGCAACTATCTTGTTCACCGATTTGAGAAAGAGAAAAAACAAGCCCAGCATTATGTGAGATCACATTTTGGGGAATATAATGGAACAATGGTAGCAAATCACCGTTTGACTTTTCTAATGAAACTTTAATCATTTCTAAGCCCCTTGTAATGTCACTTGCATCACAACCAAAAACCACCTGTTTCTGTTGAGCGACTACCAAGCTCTTCACATTCATACCCGCACTTGGATCCCTATCTGCAATACTGGAAGCAGGTGATGCATTGGGAGCATGAGTTTCTTTAATATCTGTAGCAGCAGCCACGTTATCAGAATGTTCTGGAGTTATGGAACCATTTGATTGAAGGCTATGAACTCCATTCCTCTCAATGACCCCAGCATCTTGTTGATTAGACCTATCTTGATTCACACAACCATCACCTGTGATCATCTTCCCAACATATTCACAAAGCTCTGTCATCACCTTCATTGTAGAGAATTCTGGATCCATGATTTTGAACTTCTCAAGAAAAATATCATCGACTTTCTTGAGGATTCCTTGTAAATCTTGAAAATGAAAATCTGTCTGTTCCAATGTAGAGTTGAAGCTCAATAGTAACTTCACCTCTCCTATATGTGAGTCAGCTATGCTTATGCTGGCTGGAATTTTCTTGGAAACAGCAGGTTCCAGCACATGGTTGTCTTCTCCACTTGATAACCCCAGACCTTTATCAAAAACGTCCAGAGATTTAGAGGCCCCGATTCCTTGACCATCCTGGCTGCAACCTAGGTTGCCAGAATTAGAAGGAACTTCAGCTTGCTTGTGATCTGCTCATCAAACCAAAATGAATTATACAAATCAGAATCCAGGTACAAAACACAAAATGGAAAAAGAAACAAACTACAGAAACCACATAGACAAGCATGAACACTTGCTAGATTTACTACTCGCTAAACTACAGAAGCAAAACTTACATTGCTCCAACTATATGCTTAAAGTGAGTTAATGTCAATAATACGGCCATTCATATGCATAGCGATGTTCCATTTGTGAATACAATTCATGTCGGAAGACTGTTTGGCAAATGGTTGTTGTTTGTCGGTCAGCAAGTTGTTTATGTCCATTATTTAAGCCAAGATTTAAGTCATTTGTTTAAGCCACATGTTATTAAAATGTTTGGGAGATGTTAGGCATAAATTAGTTGTTTGTAATTTACTAGAGAAAAAAGTAAGCCAAAAGCCAATGAAAAAAGCTACTATGAGTAGCTTTTTGGGCGACTTTAAGCTGGCTTAGAAACCATTTACTATACTCGTTTTTTGCAGGTTTGGCCAAACCAAAAAGCCAAAAGCCAACAAAAAAGGCATTTTCCAAGCACCCCCATGGCTTGTCAATATATACTAAGTTATATCACAACTACAGAATCGTCATCTTAAAAAAATTTGTGATCTGTCCAAACTCAAAATATATCTCCACTGCTAATGGTTTAATTCAAATGATCGTTTGATCATCATAGAAGGGTCGGGTGATTGGCAAAATCCCTTCCAATCTTTCTCCACAAATAACTAGTAAGATAATGTTACTTGTACATATGTGAAACAAGTGAATACAATGACAATCGATAATGTGCATGTACCAAATTGTTAGGTTTTCGAGTAACGGATCTTCATTAACACAAAAAAGGGAGTGACGTTGGACGTTTCTGAGGACTGAGATTTAAAAATTTTTCAGTCCAAAATATGTTCTCCCTCCACACCATTTTTTTAAAAAATAAATTTAGAATTAGTAGTTTGGCGATCGATTGTTATTTTATCAAGGATATGTTGGTGTCAGCTGCATAGTGAAATAATCAGGCAGCCTTGTATCGGCTGTGTCATATTAGTTTCCAATTATGTTGAACCGATACTACCTGCTTCGTAAAATTGTAATAAAACTGTATTTAGTCCAATTCAAGGGGTATTTCATGGTTTTAATTGGAATATGGCGCAACTACATCATTTCTTTAATGCATCACCATTACAATAACCACACTGTAATCAAAATTGTATTTTTATACTATCTTCCATGTAAAAGAGTTTGTGAATAATGTATGGCATGAGGCTAATGGTTGACCCAATGAGAGTAAGAATCGACAAACAATTATCATTTTAAAAGCTACTCCATCAAAAAGATCATACCCTCTTTAATCATTATTTTGCTAGCTCCTATACACATAACAATATAACATAAACAAAACCACGTTACTGGCAAAATCCAAGGCATCTGTAAAATCCTTTTAGAAAATAAGGTAGTAGTTTATCTATGAAAGTAAAAGTGCCTCTTTTAAATAAAAGGTAAAGGACCTTCCCGGTATCCCGCACAAGGCAGGGTCCCCTCTTTTAAATAAAAGGTAAAGGACCTTCCCGGTATCCCGCATAAGGCAGTGTCCGAGTGGGGGGTTTTCTTTTTCTTGAAAGATGCGGACAAATCATACTCGTACCGCCAAGGAGGGAGTAAAGTGCCTCTTTTAAATATCCAATCCTTATACCTCGGGCTGGTAATTATGCCAATTGACCGCATACCAACCATAAATAGTAGGGCTATTTCAAGCATCAGCTCTTGAAGAATAAATATTGATCATTGTACTTAATCATCATATACAAGTTAATGAAGATAAGATATTCATACTAGCAAACTTCTTCTGTTTTGAAATGGTACTATTCAACTTCTTAAAATAAGCTTTACAGGGATTAATCACATTGTAAAGTCTCATAACACAGTAATATGCAAGAAATCTTTCATGACAGAAAAGCCATCTTAGTGTTCAAGTATTAATCACGTCAAAATATTGTGCATCATACTCCACAAAAAGCAACATTTCTCTATGTTTTATCTTTGTCCTAGAACACATATCTAAATGATACTCCTACAACCGTTGTGTTCATCAATTGGTCTTAGTTTGTATTTTTATTCTTAATCTATAAGTTAAAATATAATCAATGTCTTAATGCGAAAATTGTTAATATCAATTTTGATAGTTTATATAATGTAATACGTATAATTAAAGATTTAATGATTGAATCGACGCATTACATAGTGTGGAAAAGTAGGATGTAGAAGTAGATGAAAAGGCAACAATTCTCTTAAATATCCACAATCAAATATGCCTTATCCATGTATTGTCCCCCTCCTTCCACACACACAAGAAAAGAACCATAAGGGTGTAACAACATTTGTTAGGAAAGAAGGAAGTAGAGGGAAAGGACGGATAGGAAAATAGGGGATGGATTTTCCTCCATTTAATAACAAACAAGGAGATGGCGGCATAAAGTAAAAACAAGGCCGCATCGCATCGGCCACGTTGTAAAGGTTTTCAAAAGAAACGAACCGGTTTTTTCCGCATTTTGGGCCGCATCAAGTCATATCTCATGGTTTCAATCGATATTTAGGCGATATGACAACCGCATCCTCTCGTTACCGCATCATTACTCTATGGATAGCGAAATTAGAGGGATGAAATCCATTGCATTTTTTGAGAAACAAAATCTTTCCAATAGTTGAAACTAATAAATCTTACAATGATGAAATTGGAAGGAAAATCCATATTTCTTCTCTTTCTTCTACTTCCCTTCCTTTCATTTCCTTGGTCTTTCTTTGTCCAATCAAAAACCTAAGCCTTAAAATGTAGCATACTCCAAGATACATGAATATAGAATAACTACAACCAGCAGCATTTAGGGGTCATAAAAATTAGTTTGCAACGCATGCAAGCATTTTAAAAAATTAATATTTAAGCAAAGAAGAACAACATTTCAGTAAAGAAGACTAAAAACCCAATAGAAAAGGCTTCTCACAAACAAATGAGCTACTAGACAAATAGTTGACAATGCAAAACGATAAGAAATTACCGGGTAGTACTACAGCAAGAGGTTCAACTGATGGCATATCGTCAGTAAATGGCTCGTCTTTGGGAATTATCAAGCCACTAAATTTAGCCTGCTTTTGTTTAGGAATGACACCTGCACCTTTTGGCTCTTTGATCTGCAAAGCTTGAGGTGGTCGATCCAATGGAGGTCTTTTAGCTTTTGAACTTATTTGAGGGGAGACAGGTTGTTTCCCCTTGTTTCTCACAAGAGACTGCGGAGATCCTGTCACAGGCTGGGACATGTGAGTTGGAGAAGCTTCGGGCTCCCCAGGCTCTGGCTTAGGTGTCTTCAATGTGCAAGTAGATGAGGAACCATTCTGGCCATGAGATGATGCAGTTTGATTTTGGTGTTTCAAGCGCAATCTTTTCAATGGCCTCCCAGGATCATCCTGGGTTTGAGGCTGAACTGCTTCCTCATATACCTCCCCTTGCTAATCAGAAATTATCAAAAGTGTACAATTCAAGAGACTTTCACAAGGACCAAAACCCAAAAGAAATAAAGCAATTCACAGAAAAAGTAACCATTTACATACTTCAACATGTTCTGATACCTTATTCTTCTCTTTCTCTGCGACCTAACACACGAACGAGGTAAAAACATGTTAAGCCAAGCACATCATTACATAAACTAAAGTACTTGAAGAAAAAAAACAGATAGACACCTCAGTATCTTCAAATTCAAAGATAGTATCTGCAAGGAGTCGGTAGTTTTCTTCTTCGATCAGATCCCAGTTCTTGTCAAACAGTTTTAGAAGCTTCTTCAAGGCAGGTTTTGTTTTTTCTTCAGGAATACCAATATCCTTCATTGCTTTGAAAGCTGCTTTGACTTTACCGGATCCCATATTGTATCACAGTCTCTATAAACGTATTCGGTACAGTGTTTATAATAACTACATTAGTCTAACCAAAAAGGAACAGAAAGGTAAATCACAAATACTTGCAAACCCTAAAATATACAAAAAAAACACTATAGAAGGGGAAATGTGGCCATTACAACATATTTGACATAATAGCTGACGCCATGAAACATAAACAACAAATTCTTTTCAATTTAAACTCATTGGCAAAACCCAAATCAGCCAATGTCATATTTTTGGAAGCTTTAAGGAATTACATTGACGCAAATCAACGACAAGTAACCTTAAAACGAGAAGACAAACCTTTAGGAAGAACCCCCTTCCACTATATGGACTAAAGGAGCAACACAACACACCATGAAAACAAAAATTACAGTATGGAAAATTCAGTTAGAACTCTTTAACGTGATATTTATTTTAATAATCAAGGGGAAACACCTGGATGCTTACGCTTATAACTAAGTCACACAAATACCCCCAGAAAGGAGTTTAAAAACATGTAACCAACGCACAATAATGTCATAGTTAGAACTAACTTCATCAAAAAATATGATACATCATGTTAAACTTTCATCTTTGATATTCGTAAGAATATATCAGGGGAAGAAACTAAGAAAGTAAAGTATTACAAAAGGAGCAGGCCTTGTACACTAAAATAGTACCAACCTTAGACTAAGGAAGTATGGATTAGAAAGTGCGGGTTAGTGGAGCCGAGCTCATAGTGTATGCTAATAAAGAGACAATTGGAAACTGGTGCACAACTAAAATATTATTCATACTTATTTTTACCAAAGTACTATAAAATGCAACTACTATTTTTTTTTGCGAAAACTATCAAATGCAACTACTAAGATACCCATTTCATATGTTAAGTTTGGATAGAAGGAAATAGAGGAAAAGGAAGGGAAGGGAAAGAGGAATGACATTTCCTTGATTTGCATACCCAAAGGGGGAGGGGGGAAGAAAGGGAAGGGAAAGAGGAATGACATTTCCTTGATTTGGATACTCAAAGGGGGAGGGGAAGGAAATGGTGAGAAGGGCATTGTAGTGGACAATTACTTTATGTTTTGTATAAAACAAATTCTTCAACACACAAAGATTTGGAAGGAAAATATAAACATCTTCCTTCACCTCCCCCTTTCCTTTCCTTTTCTTTCCTTTCCGTTCCTTTCGTAAATGCTATCCAAACGCACTCATAGTGAATCAATAACTACCTAACACAGATTAGTAAACAAAGATTTAGCAGCTAAAACAAAGAGACAAATTATTAGACAAACAAATAAACCGGTAAATGCACAAAAATTTCAACGACAATTGTATAGCATCTGTAAACATACATAACCACAAAATTAAGGGTTTATTTCATAAGTCAAAAAAACGGTGAAAACAAGGGATAAACATAAAATTAATACCTTGCCTAACTTAATGCCCTTGATGAATCCTACTTGTATTGAATTTTTAAAAGCTCAACGGCATCCTGCAACAATTAAAAAAAATTGGAAATATATAAATTATAAAGAAAAATCAGCAAATCAAACCAAAATGAGAGCAAATGACGAATTTCCTTGTAGAAATTAGAATTTATTGAACATGCAAGCAATTAACACCATAGATTGAGGAAATTGTACCGCAAAATACACAATTAAAGAGCTCAAATTGAAAAATCTGACAAAAACCAAAAGAAAATGGGGGTAAAAATCAAGAATGGAAGCAAAAGTAGAGAAAGATCAAGAGAGGAAATTTACCAGCATTAGAGAAATTGGGAATGAAATTGAAAAATGAGTTGAGGGAGTGACTGAGTGAGTGACGAAAGAGGGTTTATGGGTTTTTGACATAAGAAAGAGAGGGAAATTGAAAGAGATCGAGAGGGAACCCGAATAACTGAGTTCTCATTGTGCTGCCCTACTGTCTCTCCCCAAATTGTAAGTTTAGTTTTAATTTTTATTTTATTTTATTTTCTTTTGGGTAGAGAGGTAATGAAAATTGAACCTATGTCATCTCATAAATTCGTGTGACATGCGATCTCTTTAAGAGATTATCTCTAATTGGGTCGATTTATTATGTATTTTTTAATATTATAGGTAGGCATCAAGAAAAAAAATAATATAAGTAGACATTTAAGATATTGAAATTAGGCATTAAAGATACGATAGGTAGACATTAATCTTTAGTGGATTGGGCTTGAGATACGTCTCTCAGAGAGACGGTATCTCAAGAGACTAGTTGATGTCATACTTGGTGTATTTGATACTTACTGCTAACTGAGGTAAGATTTGACTCTCGTTAATTTTATTTTCTAGCTTATTATAATAATAATAATAATAATAATAAATAGAGCAGCTTCTCTCTACCTTCTCTCCAGGTCTTTCCTCCCTGCTGAGCAACCACCGTTTGCTCCGCCATGGCAGACAGGAGAGGTCGACCTCCGAGAACGGAGTCAGAAGCCTGGCTTAGTATTTTCTCCATCTTTTTGATTTAAATACTCGGGTTTTTCGTCTTTACAATCGGGTTTTTTCAAATCTAACTTTCGAAAACGCTAAACCCTGATCCTTTTGTTCATACTGTTTCAACCCCAGATTTGGGTTTGGGAATATCTTTAGGCAAAATTTTGGATCTTATATGTTGGTTTGTGCTGGAAATGGAGTGCCTTGGAGATCCATGTCTTCGAAACCATTTCATTTCTCGTGGGTGCGATGGAAGTTCTTTCCTCTGTTTCTCTGTGAGTTTTGAATTAACTACCCAACCATCCCTAGTCTTGGGTGATGTGATAGAGATAGCTGGTGCTAGCCCCTGATTTGGGCTTGTATTAGCGTTTCGTATAAACTGCACAATGCAGTTATGTCTCTAAAGGGTAGCAATTCTGATTTGCTATTCCTTTCCTCCTTTTGAGCAGGGATAAATCCCTAATTTGGGAGTATTTGTGCCTATTGAAGGTTTGAGTGGGACTGTGAGGGCAGTGTTTGTTGTATTGTCGATCCTTATCTAGGTTTCTGGCTTCATAGTTTAATTCTTCTCCTCTCCTCTGTCTTTGTAGCTAGCATCTAAATTCATTCATGGTGGTGATTGGTAGTCACAAGTGTACTTACTGCCCCACCTTTTGAGTGATGCCCTAGGATGTGCTCTTGTCTCATAGGGTGTTGTTGTTTAGTCGTTGGTGTCGCAGATGCCGGTTCAATTAGCGATGGAGCTGTTGGATGGCCTCTATGGCGTGAAATTAAATCAAGTTTATACATTGTGTCATGAAATCAGTCTTGGTGATTGGAATGTGACGCTACCTTTTCTCAGATGTTAGACAAATCGAATTGCTTAGTTTTGATCCGAATTGTATTGTTTTACTTTGTAATGATTTATGAGAGTCTTGACTCTTTTGACAATCGGAATGCTGGATTACCAGGTGTTGTTTTTGATATAAGATCATGTTGGTGGCTCCAAGCAAGTGGATGGCTCCTTCGCTCGAATATACCATCCAACGCTATGTTGCAGTTAACTACGAGCTGTATATGAGTTGCTTTGTAATGATTGATCTAGATGATCTTTGTAGCTGATCTTTTTGTATAGGATTTTATCCTTCGTTTAGGCTAGAAATTAGCTATACTTTTGAGGTGTCGCCTCCTTCTTAGCGTATGACAAGGGGCTTATTCTGACCCTTTAGAGCTTCGGCAGGATGGTGGCCCCTAAGTCTCTTGATACAAAGATGTAAATCTTTGGCTTTTTCTTGGCATTTTATAAAATTTACTTTGCCAATAATAATAATAATAATAATAATAATAAGATTTTGACTTTTTTATGAAAAAAATAAAATTTTAAAATTCCTTCTGAAATAATTAATAGGATCGATACGATGCTAAGAACTTTGATAAACGATAACAAATGCAATGAACTAACACATGATTGAAACGAAAAACGAAATTGCAAAAGCGACACAATGTTTTAAAGAGGTTCACCCAATGATGGCTACGTCCTCAGTGGTGTGTAGTTGCTTGTTTGTATTATTTCAATGAGAAAACACTCTTACAATGAAGTATTACAATTGAGTAAGAGATAAACAAAAAACTATGTGTTTAGGCTAAGGGGTTTGTGGATGATCACTCTTGCTCACTATATATAATGCTAGACACATTAGGAGTTACATATGATTTAATATTGCTAGTAAATTGCATAATAAACAACATTAAGAGAATTAATCAGCTGGTATTCAATGAGTTGTAACCCCTCCATACACTTGAAGAGTCGAAAAACAGCATCCTATGCTGTCAAAAGGTCAAGCGGGGCTCGAGCGGAGGTCGAACGACCATTAGGTCCCTCCTGGACAGTTACTGCTCGACTTTGCATAGTAGAGCATCTTTTACATTTTTTCATAACTCATCATAAAAACCTTAATTAAGTGTCCTATTAATTCACCAATTAATCTACACTTAATCTCCACATTCAACACATTAAGTCATCAACTTAAACACCAATTAACTCTCTTCTTAGAATTCCATCTACAAGTCACCTATGAATGCACACAACACATGTGCATTCAAGTCACATTCACAACACCTTCTATTTTTTCTTTGAAAAAATCCAATTAAAGTATGTATAACGAATACTAGTCTGAATATAATAAAGAAGATAAAACAACAAAACATTAGTTGTAAGTTGAAAAAAGAGGAATTTGTTGCAAAATTGATCGGAGAGGAGAGGCTCTAAAGAGAATTACATTCTTTCATTTGGGTAAATAGATATTGAGCTTGAACTCTAATTGTGGTCTAAAATTTATAGATCATACGAGTATAAATTAAAAAGTTGTTTAGTCGTTATGTTTTTTAAAATGTGGCTTTGTGTATAATGGGCGAGACTTTCAATATTATTATATTATTGTATATTATTTATTTATTATAATTAATACAAACTTTATGCTTTAAAAAATTAATGTTACAATTTACATTTTACAATTAGGTTCAATTTGTTTTTAGAAACCGAATCAAATAGCAAACTGAATAAAAAAACAACTTAAAAAGAATCAAAGAATCAATAGAAGGTCTCCTGAGAGACCGTCTATGGCATAGACGACTCTCTCAATAGCCCAACCCAATGGCTGACATGACTATTCAGTTACTCATTTAACAAATGGGCTGGCCCATATTTATCTATCTATGCTATAACAAGAATTTGTGAAGAATCAATAGATTATTGGTGGTTACTCTGCCAATTACCAAATTTGTGTTCAATAAATTATCTTACAAAGAATCAATATGGAGGATTTTTAGTTGATCATATGACTAATTTACATGTTCTAGGTCGGCTTTGTTCAATTTATAATTGTATGACTATGCTATTTGATAGAGTACTCCTATTACCAACTCCGTTTTGCGTAGATCTTGTAGTGTACACTGTACAGGACCAAAAACAAATTTATCACTTGGTGATGAAATTTTTTTCAATCAAAACTAGTAGGAATAACAGTCGGATAAAATTATATGGGTTTTATACCGCATACATTGCAAACGGGCGGAAATAATATGAATTTGATAGGCAATGGATGAATGTCGTCCATAAGAACTCATTCAGGCAAGCACAAATGAACTGCATCATCAGTCACATATTGCACTGCCAATATGAGAACAGGGACAAAAAAAAAAAAATTGTGATACCAAGTTAGATATGCTGCAACCAACTCGAGCAACAAAATTAATATAGCAAATATAGCCAATAGGTAGAAAAGAAATACAAGCAGTAACCACAAAATGTTTGTCTAGTACTATTCACTAGCCTAATCATCCTAGCCTATAAAATCACTAAGAATAACAAAAACTAGCACATGTTTTTTTTGTCTGTCTACAATGCTGCAACATAATCGTATCTCCCAAAAAAAGGAAAAATGTATCCATCGGCACAGGGAGTGCAACCACTGAGGTACCTCACTGCCAAACATGCTGAAAACTCCAGCAATACAGTCCAGCAATACAGCTCATGAGAGAATACACCCGAAAGTTTCAATAGTAACTTCCATAATATGCTTGAGGAACAGCACCAGGTTGTGTTTGTACTGGAGTTGCCACTGCAGGCACTGCGGCTACCGGTGCCACATAAGCCTGTTGAGCCGGCTAAGAAAACAAGTTCAATAATTTAGATGTGATTGCCACAAGTGTATCCCGCTCATAGAAAACTGGTCTGGGGAGGGAAGAAAGACGACAGCTCATACCCATAGGGGAGAGTGCGGTCAAAAAGTCTCTCGGCTAACAATTTCAACAAAATTAATGTGCATAATTTAACAATTTCAACAAAATGAGTATTTCACATGAAGTGACAATATCACAGTTTTCCAAATGCAAGATGATGGTACCTGTGCTGGGTATGTCGAAGGATAAGCACCATAAGCAGCAGTTTGAGCTGCGGACGCGGGCACGGGTTGAGGAGCATAACCGCTTCCGTAATATCCAGTATATGCAGGCTAACACAAAGTTATAAAGATACATCAGAATGATGCAATAAAGACTAAAAGAGTAAATTTTTTCAGCTAGTGGCGAACCTGTTGGGCATAGGCTGGGTTATATTGCTGCCCTGCAGTCTGAGCAGTTTGTGGCCAAGGTTGAGCCTGTGGTCCATAACCTGATGCCCATTGATTTTGAGCAGTAGGATATGCTGATGGGGTGGTTGAGGAAACACCAGAGTAAGATTTTGAAAGCTTTGCCTTGTCAGAAGTTAAAAAATCATCAGCATTACGCTTTCTTGATTCTGACGATCTCCTATGGCGTAAAAACATCCGGGCATGTCGATATTTAGCCTTCTTTAAGTATTGTACATCACCAAAAAGACCCAGAAACTGCAAATTAAAGAAAAGAACTATGTTACTTGGACTTTTCAATTTGCTTCACGTACCCGTGTACGATCCTTGATGCTCGGACATCAATATGGCACTTAAACACTTCATTTTAGGCGTAAAATTGAATATTTACACGTATCCGATACTTGGACACGCAACAATATCCAACAACAATACTTGAGTCCTAGTAACATAAATTAAGAACACAAAGGTGGTTTGCACAGGTGGATACCCAACAAATGCGGAATTGTGGTTAAAATTAACTTGGGTCCAAGTGCACTAAAATATCCTAATACTGCAACTAAAATTACCCACCATGAATTAGTGCCTCGCATAATAGTGTCAATAAAGGACTTCTGTTGAAGACATAAGGTCAAATGCTTCTTCTCAGAAAAATTGAGCATAAATAATCAATTTCCCTTCAAATTACCATCAGCTTACTCATCTCAAAGAATCTCTACAGCACTTGTTTTATAGTTTAAAGAACAATATTCGTAAAGGAGGTAGGCTACAAGCTATCTGCAGTTATGCAGTAACTACACTTTCAACAGAGACAAAATAATCATTTTTCACACCTTTCATGTCACCAAATAAAAAGTACTTGCCTCCAAATATATGCTTGATAATTCTTCTCTTTCAAGTATACTCGCAGCATCAGATGTCTCAGGTGTTGGAGTGAGGTACTTTTCAACCAAGGAGTCTATATAATCTATTCTCTTTGGGAGTGACTGAATAGATTCTAGATATAATAATGCCTGTATGATAGAAACAACTGTATTTAGAGCAACACAAAATAATTTTCTCAGGGACCTTTGATTCTACGACCAGGAAAGTTCCTGAATTCAATTTCCTTTTCTTTCTCTATTCCTGTTTCTTATATAAGTTCTCAGGGGTGAGTGACAGACTTAAGTACCTCGAGAAGAGGCTTGGACAATTGAACATGATCAAGTGCTCCAACTAGAATATCTCGAGCTTTTTCTGCATTACCATATACCTAACCAAAAAATTGAAGCAAGGTAGAACAACATTAGCTCATTACATACAATGATACAAGAAACTTGCACAAAACTTTAAACGAACCAGAAAGTCTAAGCAATGATCGAGTAAATATTGGGGATATATTTTACAATGATTGAACTTCAAACTTAAACAAGCCACAATTAAAGAGTTTCCGTAGCTTAAGTGCAGAAATTTAACAAGTGCTACTGGCTTCTAATCATCATGTCTAAATGCTTGTTAGAAAGAGAAGACGAGTGAGAGAATCAACTTCTCATTCAGATCTTCCTTCGTTAATGCCTTACGCCCTTTTAAAGAAGAGCTAAAATTCATTGAAGTGCATGATGGACTCTGGCACAAGCCTTCTTTGGAGAAGACAACATCATTACTAGGGCAAGATGTTAATCATTAACCAGTCTCTTGCCTTACCAGTTACCCCACATCAAACCAAATAACTAGCTACGTAGCATTAATGCCAACATAAAATAAGAAAAGTTATAAGACAGAAGCAACCTACCAGGTAAACAAATCGAGAATACTGAGCAAAAAGCATGGGTAAGGTTTGTGAATGTTCTTTTCCTTTCTCAATGGCAATAGCTTGTTCAAATAACAAGAAAGCATCTTCCATTTTTCCCTGAAATTGGAAGGAAGCATAACTTAGAAAGAATGTAGTTCCACTTGTTAGTTAAAGCACCATGTAACAGAGTCTTACCAGCCTACGTTCCATATTTGCATGGTCAATGATGGCCTCCAAAAGCACAGGAGAAATCTCAGTGTGCAGAAGTTGATAGGCGGCATGAGCTCCAGGAATATCACCGCGCTGCTCTTTAAAGTGAGCAGCAAAAAGGTGAATCTCAGGTTGCCTCTGCACGTGTCGAAGTAAAATAATGAACAAAATCATCAAAAATGTAACATCCTTGTAAATGAGTATAGATAATCAAAGTTTAAAAAGCAAAATCAACAAGTGTAAGCTGTGAGGTCTCAAACACCATATTAAATATAGTACTGGACAGAAACTGGATTGAAAAAGAAGATACTATGGAAAAGATAACGAAACCAAGTAAGCCGAACACCCCAAGTAGAGGATTTCAATGGGACGGGCCGGGTTGGGTCAAGTCAAAATTTAAATGGGCCGGGCCGAGGTGGATCAACTCAAAATTTAAACCAAGTAATCATATAAAAATATTTTAAAAAAAGGTGGCAAAATTCTTTTTGCAACCAATTCCTAAAATTATCCAACCTGGCCCGACTCTAAACACTAAAGCCCACTAATGACCCAACCTGTTATTGACCTGACCCGCTAATGAACCGTTAAATTGTAACCTGACCCTTGATCCGTAGTGTCGACCCGCCCAGTTATACACCTCTACTCCCAAGCCACCATTCACTATTTCACTCTGCTACTGTCCTTAGTTTTGTAAGGTGTGTCAGGCGCAGTAACGCACTACGGTTCCACATAGCCTAAGCTTTAGGTGCTAGGTGAAGGTGCTAACTTTTGAGTATGAGGGACCCACAACCCAAGAAAAAGTTGAATAAAAAAATCCAAAAAAAACTCTTGAGAACACCCAAAAGAGAAGAGAAAATAAACCCAGTAGGTATCCACATCAAATAGGCTAATATGGGCAAAGACCAAAAGAAGGTGATCGACTTAGGCGTTATAAAGCATTCAAAGGCATTCGCCATAAGGATTTACCTCGTGAAAGCCCTATCAAGACGTCCAACTCATTGCTCACCCAAGGCGCTAGCCTTACGCACCCTTAAGCGAGCTTCTCAAAACTAAGTTATTGTCAATCAAAATATATCTCTACAACTGTAATGCAAATTAAGCTTTCCATTTTCCCTAAAGTTTCCAATTGTTACATACCTTGCACTAATACACTGACAGAGCTATAGGCCTACAACACCAAACATCTTAGACAGATCTTGATATCACTAGCTCATGCAGAATACAGTCATGCCCTAATTTCATATACAATAATAGAAACTGCATGTCCACATTTATACGCCAGTTATGTACCACATGACTAACAACCTCAAAATCTATATGCCAGATAAATGTTTTTCGAAGAAAAATATTTGTCAAAATGTCGAAATGTTTCAGGAAATTAAAGCAGCAGATATGAAATTTAATATTACAAGAATAACCACCAAAAGGCAACACATGAACTGTAGATACATGAATGAAATTAAATACCTTTACAAAGACTTGGGTAGCACGAGCAAGTGCATTGTCTGCAAGATCGTTGCTTCCACTAGCTTCCATACAGAAAATGTATCTTATCCAAAACTCGGGATAGTTAGCACATGCCACGAGGCATCTTTCATATAACTTGAAGATCTGACTTGCAAAAGAGCAACAAATCAATCATTGCAACATGCATAAAATAACCAAAATACAAGCAATAGACAAAAAAGAAGAATCAAGAGAAATGCACATAAGGAGTACTCCATTGGCGGAAATAAGGAGGCCCCTCAAATATCAAAGGAGGGACCCTCCATGTCTGACAGATACATGGTTAGGATAAGAAGATACCTGCATTCATAACATTGGAACTTTTTAAAAACACAATATTTTATTAACACATCATGAACCCAGAACATTGACTCACAACGAGGGTTTGAAGTACTTATCCTTATAGAAACCATATCGAATGCCCATGCTTTAGTCTCAGTACAATTTCCCGATTTAATAGTTGCTTCATCCAACGATTTAGCCAAAAATGATGCATACGGTGCAGCAGATATTACTTAACTGTAAGTCAATATATAACAAGGAGCGCAACTAAAGATCTAGTAAATTAAGAATTTAAATATGATCACACGAATCAACCCAGGTACCTTGTTGAAGTCCCCTTCTCTTTCAATAAAATCCAGGTAGTTGTGCCAATTTTCTAATTCTGCATCATTCAAGGGCCGCACATGGAAGTATGGCCTTCGGATAGCCGTTTCAAAACCAATGATCTTAGAATCAAACTCCTTAGATTTCTTATATATCTCTTCTCTAACTGCAATATACTTCTCCAACTCTTCCGCTGCTGTTAAGCCAGCACTCACAGGTTTAGAAGATTCTTCTAACGCATCAGAATTAACCTCATTTTCAGATCCTTGAACATCAGATTCTGCGTTGGCAATAGCTGCAGTAGCTGCTGCTGCTTCTTCAGCAGTTCTAAGCTCTGCCAGAGGTCGACTGCTAGCTAACTCCTTGAAACTGCAACATAGCATAGTGTAAAACCTTGATTAATAAAAAGAACTTCAATATATAAATTTCCCTGAGTTCCATCAGAATAACTTCTCTGGCAACAATCTATGATGACTAGACCTGTCAAATCAGTTGGTCGGGCTTGAGCCTACGGGTCATATATTTATTTATTATGATATTATTCTAATCATTTTAGAATTGTTTAAAAAAAATTGTCAAGTAATTTTGTTCATTAAAATTCAAAAATAGTTTTTTTTTTTATTACATAAGCCTAGAAACAGTTTTTAGGTCATAGTAGTGGAATATTTGAATAGACAAAAGAATAGTAAATTATTATAGGAAAACATTGAAGTAGATCTCAAAATTTTACCAAATTTTTGGAAAATGGGCTTAGTCGGTGGATTGGGTGGTTGGGTCAAAATTTGAATGATGTTCGATGTAAGATGACCATATCATCAAAACATCAAACATTCAGACGAGTGGTACACAATAATGACAAGACAATGACAGGAAATTTGTGAATCCAACGCTGAAGAGTATAAGTCCAAGGTCAACCAGAAACACCAGAGGGCTAAGCTTGTTTTCACATACAACAAAAAATATCTGCGAAATGACCAGTAATGTTTCTTGGCAACTAATCTTCATATGGAAGAGCATAATCATAATAGGAACTGTTACACTGATTGCTCCAGAGAAGATTAAAGATAAATAGTAAGCTAGGCAGCAGAAAATTTGAAGAATAATAGAGAACAATTGCCATAAACCACTCTAATGAGGCAACAATACCTCAGCATCTCTACATTATATAATTACAGGGTCTCCATGACTAAAAATCTGACATCAAGAGCCATTTTGGGATCATTTGCACAACCCCGTCCCATCCCAATTGTTCTCCGACAAATGAAAAAATAAGAGAAAACAAACGACAAGCAAAATTGACAAGTATGTTATCGATTCAACCTGTTTAACATGTCATTAGTACCAGACAATGGGTTCAAATGTAACTCACCTTGTAAAATAGCGATCCAACTGTTGATTTGGATTCTCCAATATCCTGGTATATATCATGGCAAGACGTTCCCATTGCTGCTGTGTATATTCATATTCTATATACTTATCCCAAAGGGGGTAAGAGAGATAATCTGTTCCAACATATGCCAATGCTCGCTCAAACAACCTGAAATAAAAGGAGAGCATGATGGGCTGATGGCCATATCACAATTAAAAATCAACATGAATCTTACTATAGATCTTATATTTGACAAACATGAATCTTATATTTGACAAACAGGCCCAATGTCTTGAACGATAAGGAAAACACTTAAGACCACATGACACTTCTAAAGAGCTCGAATATGCTGCATTTACCTTCTGGGAATACGAAAACTACTTCTCTGATATGGAGGCCATCTTATCGTAGCCCCTTAAGGCACGAGCTCTTCCCAGCATCATTTTGAAATTTGATACTTCTCAAATTGTCAAAGTTAAAAGAACAATAAATAATAAACTATGTGGTTCATGAAGGTGGTGTATTTGGGAGAGAGTATTTGTGAAGGAGAACCAAGGCCATTAGAAAACAAGTCAAACGGAAAAAAATACTTCTATGAGTTTGCAAGTCAGAATAACATGATTCTGATGAAATTCCCCAAAACCTCTTTCAACATACACGAGAATTGCCGTCGCAGCCACACCAAAGTTGGGTTACAGAGCAAAATAGTCCACATCCACAATCAGAAATACCAGCATTCAAGAAGTCCTATGCAAGAACACCAACATTAACAAAAATTACCTTCTTACAGTTTCAGGATCTCCATATGTGGTGATTGTAAACCCACAATAGTGCAACCAAATATCCACAGAATATGTGACCCCTTGAACTGCTCGTTCATACACATCCACAACTTTATTAATATCTCCAAAACGAGCTTCATGATCTGCATATTTCTTCCAATAACCATAACACAATGGGAACTCGGCAAGAAAAGAATCGTAAACTTTGCGAATTTTTAAGATATTATCCTGCAAGTTGACACAAAATAAGTCAAAATCAAATCGGGGAATCACATCCTACAAACTCAAAACTTGGATAACATGTAATTATACAGTTTGCATTTTCTCCTCAATAAGCTTCTCTTAGACTAGCATCAATCACACATTTACTAAAAATCAACCCATCTAGCGATCCCGTATCAGAAATCCTTATAAACGCACATTGCTGAAGCCTAGAACAGAAGAATGAACAAAGATACCTAAGATAATGTTACAGCCTTACAGGTGACAGTCATTTCATAAGCCTTTAATCACAGCACACCCTCTTCTCTTCAAAGAAAGATGTGCTTTGACAAATTACCCTGCTCTAAAAAAAGTATTGAATCCTAATCCATCTTAAGTTTTAGACTTATGCCACTAACCAGTCAGTTGTTTGCTTGCAGCTTTAACTGAGAACACTACATATTAAAAAAGTTAAGATAGAAAAAACATTAAGAAAAACGACAAACCCTGAAAAGTTTAAAACAGAAAAGTGTCATATATGATACCTGTGCCACCCTTTCTGTTTCTTCAAGCAATGAGGTCCATGCATTGAAATCTAAAGAATTGGTTTTCACGATGTTCCATAGACGTTCTTCTTCAGCTGATAAAGCTACAGCAAAACACAAAATGAGCACATTAGACAATTACAAAGAGAAAAGGCAAAAGTTTAAAAAAGGACAGATAAAAATTAGTGTTTATGGTAAAGTCCCAAAAGGCAAGACACTATTACAGCTGAAGCATATACTAAGGTTTTAAATGTTGTATAACACCTTCTCAAACAATTATAATGTTATTTTTAGACACTATACAGTCATAATGTTGATTTCAAGTACATCAAGAACCACCGGACACCACCAGATAGCTGGAAAAGAAGGGAAAATAGGATTATACTACGAGATAATCTATTTTAATAATGACGTGATACAAAAAGGGTAGGTGGCTTTCTAAACAATGGAAGCCAACATAACAAAGCTAACATCTACAATGCATTACTATAATAGATCAATAGCTACGTAGTTGTCATCATGATGCTTCTAAATTCATAAAACTTTCTCTTTTAAAACGGTTTTGGCAATTTTATCATTTGAGACAGGTCCTACACGGGATAACTGTACACGTGAGTTGAAATAGAACCTGCACCATCTTCAAGGTGTTGATCAGCTATTGCTGCATGCACCTCATGGGAACTAGTAACGTTTCCATTAACCAGAGTAGCAACCATCCCATTTGCACTTGCATCATACGTAGCTGTCTGGTTCACTTCCATGGATGTGCTTTCATCTGCTGCAGAAGTCTGGTTATTACCATCTTCCCCAAGAGAAGGCCTCGATTCCTCACCACAAGCAGCAGAAACAGCTTGAGCAGTGGAAGTTAGATCAACGTGAGACATTCCAGTATCTATATGAGTGCTTGCATGGACCGCATCAGTTGAATCTTCAGCAGGCACAGCACTTGTTTGAATTGCGGAATTATCAGGAGCAACTGAGTTGGCATCCACATAATCACTGGATTGATAACTATGGGGAATATCGCCAATAACAGTAGATGCTTGAGCAACAACAGTTTCGCTGTCCCCCATGTTTAAAGTTGGTTATGCTGCAGTAAGTTACGCTGCAAGAACATCACAATAATCTTTTATAAACAAAAATGCAGAAACTAGAAGCTCACTAACCAATGCGTACATGTCAAACATTTTAAACCAAATCAAACTTTTAGATTCTTATATGATCACCTAAACTAATTTGGCCAATGATAATTCCAATAGATAACAACATAATCTCACACATGATGAAAGATATCGCCCAGCGGCAAAACCAGAAAAATGAACCAGGGATGTCGACAATTTAAAAACAAAATACATTCAAGTGCGTAAAAAAATTACATTGATATTGTACAGTAGGTGAAATGTTTCGGATATTGAAACTAGTTTGCCAAAAGACAATCCAAACGTTTAATTTTTGAAATACCTATCCATTTGAACCGTAAATACCATCATTTACTACGAATTCATTATTGAACTATCAAACTAAATAACTAATTAATCAATATTATAGAAACTTAAACTATCTAACTAATTAATCACAATTGTCAATTGTTAAATTGGTAAACAAATAAAAAACCCTAATTTTTTAAACGCCCTAATTTACCTAAGAACTAATAAGAAAATTAAAAGCCCTAATTTATCTAAATAGATAAACATGCAAAACCCTAAGTTTTAAACAAATAGATAAACTCATTAACATAAAGATTAAAGATAAACAAATATAAATAGATGATTTATTTATTTACCTAAGAAAAGTAACTGAGAAAGAGAAGAGCTGGGCTGCTGCGGCCGTGCGGCGCCGGTGAGGGTCTGGAACAATCTGCCGACTGCGGCCTGCCTGACTTAGAGACTACCGACTAAAGTACAGGGTAATGCTGTACTGGGACTGTGGGAGGGAACTGGGAAGGGTTTTTTCTTGAAAATGGGAAGAGATGGGAGGCAATATGTCGTGAAAATGGGGAATTAGAAATTAAGAAAAAAGGGCTTTCAAAAAAAAAAGAAATTAAGAAAAAAGGAACTCATAATTGGGATTGAGAGTAAATCTAACGGTTCGTTTGGTTAGTGGTACTAAATAGTGGCAATGGCGATGATTTATAGCTTAAATTTTATCAAAAGTTTCATGTTACCTCCTATTCGGTCTAAATGTCCCATTTAGTTTTTTTAGCACTATTTACTCCTCACTTTTAATTTGTATTTTACTATTAATCTATAAGTTAAAACATAGTCATGTGAAATCTTGTTTGATTCGTCTCAATACAAAGATTATTAATATCAAAGTTTTATAATTTTTAATTATGAATAATAAGAGATATTAAGGGTTAAAATGTGGCATTGACAAGTGTAAAAAAACTAAATAAGACATTTAGGCTGAATAGGAGGGAGTATCATTCTTATGGTTTTGAAACTTTAATCACAAAAAAAGTTTTTTTGTTTACAAATTTCCATTACCACATAATACACATCTCCCAATGGTAATACATTGTAATGATTAATGAATTTTATGAAAAAAATGAGATGATTGAAATTTGACAAACATGGTCATCAAGGTAACCAAGAGATTTTTCAAGCAAAATTACAGTAGTTTTTCATTCTCATTACCATAATTTATTACCACCTAGGCACCTACCAAACGGATTAAAAGAAAAAAAATTGAGTTTGTAGTTGTGATCTTTAGGTTAAAGTTAACCGACAAAACTTATATTATTTTTTTTCTCCAAAATTTAACTATTAATATCAGTTGACATCATTGACCTTACACTTGATTCACCCCTAATCTTGCCCATTCCAAACATGCAGAGTTAGAGTATCCAAATTAAAATCATCATATCATCATAAATCATCGTAATCATTATAAATTCTACTAAAACAATAGAAGAATATGGCAAATGTCACAATTTTAAGAGTTATTTTCCCGCCTAATTCTACTTAAGTTATTTTAGGTAGTTTTTAAATTTAATTTTATTCTATTGATTTGCTTAATTAATTTAACCCATATTTGATTTTGCCTCATATGTTTTTCTATTAATGTTTCTTCTCTCTTCTACAACAATTTTTAATGTCCAATTTCTTTCTCATATGTTTTTCCAAAAATTCTTATGATTCCGTGCTTAGCACTGGTATGTACCTAGTATTCTATTAAAATAATAGAAGAATATATTCATTTAAAAAATAATAATAATAAAAGAATATGACACATGTCACTTTTATACATCATGTTTTTCCTCCTAAATTTTAAGTAATTAAATATCAAGCTTTGAGTTTTAATTAAATTTTATTTCTTAATGAATAATAATAGTAAGAATAAAGTCAATTTTAAAACCTTTAATTAAAATACACTTTGTTAAGAAAAAAAAATATTTTGGGTAACTTTCATTTTAGTAAATTATAAATGACTAAACTATTAATTATACCTTATTTACGATACAAAAATAATTAAAGTATAAAATAGTTGTTTACTATAAATAACGTTATAATTAAAAACTCTTAAATTATGTTACGTAAAAAAAATTACAACTATTTCCAAAAAAAATCAACTTAATTATTTAGCGAACTTCAATATTTACAAAATAATAATTAAAATCTCTTCTAGAATAATTTTACAATGATAATTATGATAAAGAAAATTATAGAAGTATATATATTTTGAACATGCCATTAATAAATCGTTTGTGTATGGTTATAACGTATATTCATTTCATAGAAGAAAGTTTGATATAATGTTTGCACAATAATTTAGCCTATGTTTAATAAATCTTAAATTTATTAATATATACTCAGATTAATCGATCCATTTAGGAAAGAAAAATTATCATTAGTAAAAATTATTTTTTATGAGTAGTAAATATTATTTTCATTAGTAAAATACAATTATTTTACTTATAATCGTTTTAGTTAGTAATATATAGTTATGATCAATATAGTGGCTAATTTTGAAAAGTAAACAATTATACTAATAATTTTTTTTACATAACTTGATAAACTAACATATTTGTGCATTGCACAGAACTTATACTAATAAATCATGATTTAAATCACAAGCATTCCCACAAGTATCCTAATTGATAGACAAAGGCTCACAAGTCCAATAAGTCGGTTAAGTTTGTATGCTTGTATGCCACATATTTCCCAAAATGTAACTTACACTAAATGAGGAACACAAATTCTTACTTAAGACCGTCTTTTGTAAAGACGATTCTCAAAAACCCAATTCAATTCTAAATACAAATTGTTACAACTCTAAATATAGATTTGAACTGAACTTTTGAAAATCGTCTTTACAAAAGACGGTCTCTCAAAAGAGCACCTGAATGAGGAAATGATCAAATCTCGCCAAAATATACAAAATACTATCAAATGATTGTAATAGCAGAAAATAATTTCAAACTTCTATCTTCCCTCAACTAATACACAAAGTCGCAAGAATTATAACATACTAGTTTAGAAACCTATGCAATGCATGAAGCTTTAAATCTTTAAATAATATAAAATATAAATTTATCATTATCAATTTTAAATTATCGTTATTAAGTATTTTTTTAATCAATATACAATATTCAATATAATTATAATATATCAATTATATAAGTTCGTATATGATTCTATAAATAGTGTAAAGTAGGTTATTAGTTTTTAAGAGTATGTAATTTTGTATAAATTATTATCTTTGATATCAATCATATATGTGATTATATTTTTGAAGTTATTATTTTTCAATCAATAAAGAATTGGTTGTAACTTGTAAGAAGAGTATTATTTAAATGTTATTTGCTATTTTTTAATTGAATCCATGTAGTTAATTTACTGTCTTCTATAAGCATTTGACAGTTGACAATTGGCATATCTCTTAAGGAGACGACATGTGTATTTTCACAGTTCTTTTAATAAGATTTATGATTTATGACGATGATTGAATCCATGTAGTTAATTTACTGCCTTCTATAAGCATAACTCTTGAGGAGATGACATGTGAATTTTCATAGTTCTTTTAATAAGATTTATTTATGATATGATTTAATAAGATTTATGATTCTTCCGTCGACCATCTCCCACTCACTAAAATTGGGGTGTAACTTTTGTTTTCTAAGAGGCGGAGGTGCAAATTGTTTTTACACGAGGCGTACAATTTCGCTATGTTTACGTTATGTTTCTCTTTCAATGACGGAATCAAAAAGTACTGTCAACATTTTAAATAAAAGAAAAAAGTACGCTCAACAACGTAGAGATTGAATAAAAAATATGCGGAGGTGCAAATTTTTTTTATACGAGGCGCACAATTTCGCTATGTTTACGTTATGTTTCTCCTTCAATGACGGAATCAAAAAGTATTGTCAACATTTTAAATAAGAGAAAAAAATACGCTCAACAACATAAAGATTGAATCAAAAAATACCCACAATCGTAGTATCTAAAATAAGATACAATTAGCTTTGAGCAAATATTAATCAACAGGACTTTGAAAAAAATAAAACCTTTGAAGTTTTACTTTTTTTCAAAGTAATGGAATAATCAATTATCCATCACAATCGAAATCCTAATATCTATAAGATAATTGATAATATACCAAACAATCTTACAATTAACATTTAATCAAAGAAAACAAATTCATACAAACAAATCAAGAAAGTTTAGCAAACAAATTACACAATTTACCACAAAATGAATAAGTAATGTGATACTCTAAGTTTAGCTTAAATTCATGCGAGTCTATTTACTGAAAACTCTACACGGTTAAACGTGTTTGGTGAGGAGTAATCTTAGGATAAATTACCTCATGGGAAGTTTTCCTAGGTGCGCACAAGTGAGACCAAAGTGCGCGAGAAAGACTTGTCTTAGAATTGATGAGATTAAAAGAGTTAAAATATATGGATGAGATAAAAAGAAGTGGTGAGCCATCGTCCAAAAATAAAAATGATGCAAATTAAATAAAATAGAATAAAATGACAAATGCTGCTAATTTAATGGAACGGAAAGAGTACTATATGATAGATCGAAGAAAAATTCAATTCGGGAGTCTTGAAAAAGACAATACAATTTATATTTTTAATTTATTTATAAATAAGAAAAAAATAGAATATGGGGAGATAAATTAACAACCAATAATTCATAATTTAACCTAATTATCTATAAATCTATCTATCTATAACTATTACTAAAACAAAACACGACTTACATCATCACCTTTCAAAATTGCTTACCTGTCGCATCCTTATTAAAAATTTTCCCTCTAAACTTAAATGATGATGTCTTATTATGATCTTTGACCTTCTATCTCTTATTTTGAGCATATTATTATCTTATTAATTGTTTTTTTTACTCTTTGGGTCAAATCACATTTAATGTATTAGGAAACTATATATTTTTATTTCATTTATTTTAATTATTTATAAAAAAATTCAATTTTATTTATTAAATGAATATTATTTAGTGTATTGGATATTTTAAAATGGTTATAACATAATATACTTTTATTAGGATTTGTTTTTGTTATTATACTCTTGGAACTTGAATGCAATGTTTAATTCTAATATAATTTAGGTTGTGATATTTTTATGTAAATCACTTATATTTTTTATGAAAAAAAAATTATTTTTGTCGTTTAAATTAATAAAATAATTTTACATAATTCTATGTATTTATATTTGATTTTAAAGTGTGTTATTGATAGTAATAATATTTAATACTTTTATAAATTAATGTAATAGGTTTTTTTGTTAGAAAAATTAATATGTTATTTTTTAGTTAAAAAATTCACAATTTCGTATTGTACTTAAGGTGAGAACCATTTGCTCTTTTATTTAAAATAAAAAAATAAAAGTATAAACATAATTATATTGCGCACAATGCAAAATATGATATAATGTAAGTAATGTATACAATTGTTCATAGGGAAATAAAATATAAATATAACACAAAAATGTCAAAATTTTTGATAAAACCGTGCATCGCACGGGCACTATCTAGTTACCACTAAAAGACAAAAATTAAAACAATAAATTAAAAAAATCAAAAAATAAATTAAAATAATTAAACTCTCACCTTATTAAATCCTATCACATAACGAAAACTTTACAAATAATCGTTATTTATTAATACTTTCTTGATTAATTCATCATCATTATATCATATGTATCCCGCACATTAAAAACTATATTCATGATCTGATGAGGAAAAAATAACGGTAGACTCATACCCAAAAAATAGAGTGCAATTAAAGACTTCCCGGTCCAAAATTTGTACAACAAAAATGAGTTACCAAAACGACCAAAATTCAATTTTGAGAATGAGCACCGAGCAGATTAGGTTTCATTGTTGTCAAAGGACCAGGTTGTCAGACTGACTCAGCAAACACCAAACCAAGAAACTTCATTTTCTCTTCTCTTCCCTTTCCTTCCTCAACTTTCTTGAAAAACCCATCAATTTCCATATTCATTAGCACCAATACTTTTCTGGGTTGCTTTTAATTTCTTTAACAGACAGTTCCTATCCCTTAATTTGTTAATCACAGTGAATAAATAGAGTGAGAAATTGGAGTTTTGGTTCTTAATCAATGTTGGGTTATCAACTAATAAAGTCTTCTACTTGCCAAGAATCTCTTAAAGCTATTGAAGCTGATATTCAACATGCTAATATGCTGTAAAGTTTCAATCTTTTGCCCATTATATTTTTGTTTCTTCTTGGGGTTTGTGTGTTTTGTCAGTTTTCTTATCTTATGTTGCTAAATTAGTTTCTGGGTTTCTTTCCTTTTTTAAAAATAATAATGTTATTATTACAAAAAAATGGTTGGTTATTTGATGATTGGTTTGTATTCTTATTTGTGGATTGTTTAGACATAAGTTTTGATTTTTTTTTTGATAATTCCTTTAAAGATGAGAAATTTAAAAGAATTATATCATGTATTTCTTTGATTTTGATGTGAATTATGATTACCCTTGTAAATAGAAATGAAAGATTTTAGCTTGAAAATTTTCACTTGCATAGTTCATACTAATCAGAAAAAAGTTATTCATTTATTTATTTTTTGGTCTCACTTTCCCTTTTTACTTAATTGTAAATAATTTATACTATTTGCTAACCTCTTGCAAATGGGAAGGTCTTGGCTATGTAAAATGAAGTTGCTGTAGTTGCTTTTATAGAGTTTGGAGTTTTGTTATACCATATATTAGTAGGTTGGTGGATTAACTTTAGATTTTGGCTTACATATTGATAAGTTTCTGAACCTTAAGTGTTCTCTTAAAGTTTGATACTTCAAAAAATTTGGATTAAATATTGAGATAATCGGCTAATAGGATTTTCAGATTGAACTTCATGTTAAGTGATCTCTTAAGGTTTGATCATAGTTCTTGAATAGGTGGGTCATGGATGTATCTCTGGTAGCATTTTGTAAGGGAGAGTTTTGGTTTTGTTCTTTCTTAGTTTACATTCGTCTCGATTCTATTGCTTTGATAGTATTCAAAGGAAAGAAATTGGTTACTTATGTAAGGTTTCTTTATGTGCCTAGTTAGTTGTAAATTGTGATGGCTGTCCATCGTGTGACGCCTTGACCGTGTCTTTCCGCCTATCCAGGGCTGCTTCTATTCCCAGAAACAAAAGTGGCAATTGTCTTCAGATGAAGTTGGTTCACAATGACTTAGCATCCCTTATCCTTTACTTGCTCAATTGGATAAATTGCTCATGTACATGTCTACTTCCAAGCTGCTTAAATTTCTTCTATGTAGTCATATATAAGGTTAGTTTCTTCTGGTTGGATGTATATGTACTGTCCCTTTGTGCTTTAGGGACATATTAGAGAATATAATTATAAGTGGTCGTGTTGCCTTGAATGATATATTTTCATAGCTTACAGGTAAACGCAGATGGTAGACCGGATATGTCCTCTTATGGGAGGAGAGCAACATTAAAGGAATTCTATGGTATGTGAATGAATGTTTGTGCTTGTAAATTTTTGTTTCTTCAATATGTACCCTATTTGTATATGTGAAATTATTTTGTTTTTTCAACTTCAATATGAGCATACCTTTTAGCTGCGTTTTATTCTGAAAATATATTTTTGTGAAAGCACTTGCTTAAAATTGTTGTATCTTGTGAGAAATTGAAAAGGGTAGTATTGTTGCGACTTTTGAGACATTGAAAAGGGCAGCGGTGCGCAAAGCAAACGAGGGTCCGAGGAAGGATCCCATCACAAGTGTATAATGGAGGCAAACCTTACCTTATGTTTTTGCAAAAGATTGCTTCTAGGACTAGAACCCGTGATCTTTTTCGATCACATTAGGCTCCCCTTCTAACTTTTGAGATATAATAACAAAAATTTCTGAATATTGCAGTTTTTTTTTTATTGTATATGCTTCTGGAAAGTCAATATTTCTATTACTGGGATAAACTTGAAGATATTCTAGTTTTATCATCTGTTGTATCTTGTATGTATTTTAATGGTTAATCCTCACTTTTATATACTTACACTTTGGTGGCTAGTCCCTTTTCACTCCTTCCTCCCTCGTTGTAAGAGCTATTGAATGTTATAATGCTCTCAAGCCCAAAATAGAGGCTACCTCTTCCTACTTAAGTTACCGTGCAACTATTAGGATTCATCATAGGGTTTAGACTTAAGAGAGAGAGAGAGAGTTGGTTAAACATTAAAGGTTTAGTAGGTACAAAATGGAGATTTGAGCGTAAATATTATTTTGAGGTTTCATGGGTACAAAACTGAGAGTCGTTCTCATGCCTTATCATAAGCGCCATTGTCACACCTCTAGTCTTCACAATAGTTATTTTAGCATGGCCTTGTACCGCACTCTACTTTTTATGTCGTCTACATACATGTTAACTGGATTTAGGTTATGGAGCAATAAAACTAAGGCAAAAAAATAGTAGCATTTTAAATATTAATCCAAGCACTACTAGTGGATCATACTAAATTGTGTGTGTGTGTGGGGGGGGGGGGGTGTAGGGTGTAGGGTATAGATAGATATCCTGTTAATGAACATGAGAATGAAGGCTAAGAGACATTATTATCGGTTGCCTAACCACTTCACATACCTTCGCCCAGAAAGGTTGCCCATTCTTGCAATGTAGCATGTGTAGAGTGGTCTAAGTGACATCTTGGCTTGATTTCTCATGCATGAGGCTTGGAACTACACATTTTGCCTGAGTTTCCAACACAAGTATGATAAGAAATGCAAGGAGTTGGAGTGTCAAAAACGAGCAAGATGGTTGTGTAATAAATTAGCAAATGTTAGATGAAGACTGTGATTACTGGCAATGCCTTTTTAGTTCCTTGTCATCATTTTTGATTCGACCAAAAACTAGTGGGTCTTAAATCGTGACAAAAAATTATCAGACTTGAAAAAATTAGTAAACTTTGGCTAAACCCAAAATTTTGGCAGCCTTTTTAGTTCCTTGTCATCATTTTCTGGTTTTAACGCACTACATTTACCAGAATTTTTTTTTTATTTTGAGTCTATGTTTTTGTTGGAACCTTAAAAACACTATTGGTCCTTTTTATGGGAAATTTCTTCGAGTCGACAGAAACCAACTGAAACCGGAAATGATCTGACCCCAAAATGACCCAAGCCAAAGTTGACCCAACCCAAATGATCTGGCCTGAAATACACACTCCTTACAAATTTGAAAGGTCTATAATCTATATGCATGGATAAATGGTGGTTTCAAATTTATGATTTTGCCGTTATGATGGTGATGATGTGGCTACATTAGATTTGGATCATAGCAGGAGCACTAGGAACTTCTGTTGGGAACTTCAGTAGTCCGATATGTATGTTTTCTTCAGGAGCTTCTCATCTTTTTTCCATTCATGTACGATATGTGCCTTCTTCAGGAGACATCCTTGCAAGTTATAGCCAAGTGGCTGACTGTCCTTTTAGTTGAGATTGTTCTGACCTATAATTTGGTGACATTTGACGAGATTAGAAGATAAACATATGATCTAATGTCTTTTAATGGGTAGATGCCATTGTTTTTTGGACCACATTTGTCAGTGCTTGCTTGATTCAGCAATCGAAAGACATCGCTGTTTATTGATTCTCAAAATAAACATGTTGCTTGTCATTATTAAATATATACATCTTTCGAATTATTCGTAAGTAGTCATATTTTTTTCTCTAATAATATTATACTCTTAATGTATCTGCAGCTATTATTTTACCCTATCTTCAGCGACTCCATGGGAATATGTCTGAGCTAGATGATCGTCCTAATTTGAGTGACAGTTCAGAGCTTGCTGTCAGGAAAATTGCTCATGAGAGTAGAAAGGACATTGACATCGAGAGAGAAGATGAGTGTGGAATCTGCTTGGAGCCTTGTACCAAAATGGTTCTGCCAAATTGCTGTCATTCAATGTGCATCAACTGCTACCGGGACTGGTAAGTTAATTTGTAGCATATTTTACCTTTGAAAATTGTAGTTTGATGATAATAAAGAGTTCAAGACTAACATCGCCATCCCTAAATAGCAAGCGACAAAATTTAGGATGTCTCGGACTAAATGGGTGCAATAACACTTCATTATCCCAACGCCTTCAAGCAGCTCCCACGGTCCCACCTAGGCAAGGTTGAGGGGCCGGTTACCCTACTTTTATAAAAAGAAAATGGTGTTTTCTGATTGACCCTTGATCATGGAATATAAATGAGGCCCTTACGTTACGTAATGACCGCTTTATAATGGATTTTGAGATTATTGAAATGCAAAACTCCGTTACGTAAATGGTGATTTTAAATCATGGAATAACAACCATTATAAGTTAATCTACCATATAAGCCATTATTATCTTTTTTAAAACTATATTAGTTTTTAAAAAACCATTTATAAGCTTCTAATCAAATATATTCTCTAGAAAACTTATATTACTATTATAATTAGATTTTTTTTCAAGTTAAAAATTCTCATAGCAATGACCGCACAATGAGTTGAAACACCGCGATGTACCGCTTCTGCGACATCGCAACTGTTACCGCAATCGCGATGACATTTGCAATTTTTTCCCCTTGTTTTTCTCTTAACACTAGTCTTTGGTATTAAATATTCATAAAGGGTTAACTAGGAGGTTACAATGCTTTGTCCATGCACCGGGCTGCCCTTTTTATTATTTTTTATGAAAGCTTTGTACTTTACTATATAACCCTTTACGAATGCCGTTAAAAAATCCCAAATCCCATATATTGTATAGGGATAAGGGAGTTTTATTATCTTAGATATTAGAATCCTGAATATCTTGCAAAATAACAGGAATTTGAGGTCAGAATCCTGTCCATTTTGCCGGGGTAGTATAAAACGAGTCCAGTCAGGGGACCTCTGGGTTCTCACTTGTGGCACTGATGTGGTAGATCGAACGACAGTAATGAAAGAGGATATATTGCGCTTGTATCTGTATATAAACAGTCTGCCAAAAGATGTTCCGGATGCTCTCTTCTTAATGTATTACGAGTACTTGATATAACGATGCTAAAACCGAATCACATTGTACATCTGCTGAAAGAAAGTGTAATCCCGATAATTGTAAATATTGTATTGTTAAGGTGATTCTCAAAAAATGTAGAATAATGTATATGGCCCGGTATACATCAACTGTCGGTCTGCATAATGCATATATCCGTTTTTTCCCTGCTGGAAATTCGGCCTCATGGTGGAAGTCTATCTTATAATAAACTTGCAATCTTTTAATGAGAGTTCGATCGTTATTTTCCTGAGCATGTTCTGATTCTCATTTGAACCGTAACTTGCGGTTGTCTTTTACTTGGCTGATTGTTTGGGTATGTGGGTTTACCTTGAAAAGATAGGAATAGCAAATGGGTGGACATGATCTGGCTTGATGGTTAGAAACAGACTTGTTATAGTGTTTAACCAGACTTGTCTTGAGGCTTAAACCTGTGTGACTCTAACTTAGAGTTAGCCAAAATGTGGATCGGACATGAACCAAAACGGAACGTGTCCGACTTAAAATTGTACAACACTAGTTCGAAATTGGCTCGAAATCATATGACGAATCGTTTTCTGATATGAACGAGGACTCAAGTAGACAGTTATGAACAAGGAATGAATAATTGAACATGTTAATAATATTTGAAGAAGTCTGAAGTTGGAGTAGCAAAAAATGATGTGAACGATAAAGGAGATGCAATGAAGATTGAAGCAATGAGAAGGGAAACAGGTGGGAGGGGACGAAGGAGGAAGAACGAGACAAAGGAGAGAGAGAAATACGTGGATAAGGAGGAAGAAGGGGACGAAGGGAGGGGTCGTCAATATCAGACATGGGATTAGGGTTTTGATTCTCGGGAAATTTATTTTAAGTTTTTTTAAAGAAAAAATTGTCGGAAACTACGTATATAAAAGTGATTTTTTTGCCAATTCGTGAAACTTATGCCCGATTCGGGTAAAAGTTCTGAAGCATATGATCCATAGTTTTCAAACAATTACAAGGCACCTGATACTTTGCATGTATGATTCATAGTTTTCAAACTGTTACAAATGATCAGATACCTTTACACTCACAAAAACCTAGTGAATGAGCATGCAGAGCTCACACTTGAGTCCTCTTTCTATTGAGCAAGTCCTGAAAAGAAGGGTGTGAGTATCCACCTTGAAGGAGCAACCCGGACAATGCCTTATTCATTGCCTCCGTCAAGTGAACCCCATCCCAAATAACGTACTGAGATGGGTTTGAGCAAGGGCTTGAACTTGGGGATCCACATGCAGAGAAGAATTCGTAGTTGTAAGGATCACTTCCGGTCCCACAACACGTCTTGAAAACCTCCTTGAACCCGTACTTGCGTGGACTCTTCAAGATGTTGATGTATGCATTGTAGTAATCAGCATAGACAATAAACGCCTTAGGAAACTGTTTTCTTAGGTCTTGTATTTTGGCTTGGAGGAGATTGTTGTGGTTGTGGCTAAGGTTGTTGACGCTTCGGACACAGCCTAGTTCGTCTCGATCATCTGGTGGAGATAGATACAGTGCTAGTGTTAGGCAGCCTGTAGGTGGCAAGCCTTGTACGACGACATATTTTGCACCTTTCATGAGTATCGCCTGCATATTAATACAAAATGAAGCGGTGAATTCAGGTTACTAGTATAAAGAGGGTTGAACACTTATCTCTGCATGTGTATTAAACCAATCGAATTATTTCTTTTGTGTTATATGTTACACAATTCAATAATAAGAGTTTTTAATCAAATGATTCGGGCTAAGTCCTAGATTGGTTAGACACTTGCACCTAACGAAACCTGGCCCACACCACTATGAGCAATGGGGACAAGGAAATGGTGAAAATTTGGCAACATTTATGACTATTAAATCTGGCAGTTGGTTGTTATGTGTTGTGGACAGTATACTTGAATTACTGATACAGAAGGAAATGTTGATTTAGTTTGTGTGGACTGTCTGACTTACCTTTGAACTTTCTACTGTCTTTTAGTATTACTGACACTAGAATAAATTGCCAAAATGTAACGAACTCTATAATTTCTATTCTACCTCATGTTATCCCAGAAGCGAGATCTCAGCCCTATCTGTGAACCCGATAAAGATCTGATCGAATCAAACTAAAATCAAGAACGCTCGTTTATTTTCAAATTGTTTGGTGCTTCGATATACACTTAGGATCTGTTCGGCGCATGGTAGTTGTTAATTATCTAAATAATGTAGTTGTATTGTACAATTATAACTGCTAACTATCTGATTAGTGTAGTTGTATAGTACAAGTTATATCTTACTGAAAACAACTCCCGGAACTAATAAACGGTACTTAAATTGATACGTTATCGAACAATGACGTTTTATATAACAATCGACCTCTTGAGAGACCGTCTCTTTGAGAGACGTCTAACTGGCCCAACCCATCAAAGCTTAATGCCTACTTACATCATCCTTAATGTCTACTTACAATATCCTTAGTCCCCACCGACTGCAATACTTACAATATCCATAATGCCCACCGAATAACTTATTCTACATTTTCTTTTGTGAGCCGCCCAATGAGAGACGATTTCTCACAAAAATGTATGTTTATACAAAGTAGTGTTTTACTCTACTTAAATTACCACGCCGAACATGTCGTCATCATCATACCCAGTGTATCCCGCTCATAGCAAACTATGATCAGGGTCCAGTGTATCCCGCTCATAGCAAACTATAATCAGGGTCTGGGGAGGGAAAAACGACGACAACTCATAGCTTATTATTATGTGCATTTTTTAACTATTTATGATTATGATGAGTAAATAAGTACTAAAGGGATTTTATGAGGATGATCAACAAATTACCTCAAGAAAATGAGAAACTCTTTGAATGGCCATGTTTTGAATAGCACTATGACTTAACCCACTCTCAGCAATGTAAGCATAATCATTAGCACCAATCTCACCAACCCAAAACAATGCATCATCAAACAATGCATCACACTTTCTCATCTCATTACACCCTTGTTTTTCCAAGTACTTATTAAACCAACCCAATTGAGTCCCAATTGACTGAGGAGTAATATCCAGGCTCAGATTGTTCTTAACAAAGAACCTGTACTCGATCGCCGTAGACCCTGCTACAGCAAAGTTTACACCATTGGATGCTCGGCCGCCTGACCGATAAGGCGGGATGAACGGAAGCGACAGAAACTGAGCAACAAAGTCGATCACAAGTCGCCCATCCGAGTAACGGTTTGTGGGGTGGTGGAAGAATGTGATGCCATAAGGGGAATTTGATACATAGTTGAATCCTGAAGGTCCTGTTGCTGATACTGTGTTGCCTGTATCAGTGTAGGAATCACCAAATGCTATGATTTTGGAGAATGGTTTTTTGGTTGGTGGTGTGGAAGCAAAGGATTGTGTTGATGAGAGGAAGAATAGGAGTGTTAGTGTTAGGAGAGTGTTGTAAGAAGTTAATTTTTGGAACATTTTTTTTGACATAAAATAAGGTTATTTTTAGGATGATTTGGGTGTTTTTTGGTTAAAAGTTGAAGAGATTTTGGAGTGTTTTGGGTGGATTTATAGGCCTAATGCTTCACTTGGGTATTATATGGTATAAGTCTCGAATCATTTATTGCTCAATTCTTTGTAAAAATGAAGTAAACTAATCTGATTTTAACAGGGAGATTTTAAGCATGTTCAATATATTCGACCGTACAAATCCCTAAAAAATCAGGGCATCAATTAATTGCATAGTACTATATTTATGTTAGGTGTTAAAACATACAAAGATGTTAGAGATATATCATAATTTTTGAAATTTTACATGATCTTAAAAAATCTGTTAATTTTTACTCCGTTTTGATATAACCTATCAATTATCAATGCTAACAGTTTTGAGTTTTTTTAATTACATGATAGATTAAGGGAAGAGATAAAATTGATTGTGAATCAAATTATTACTATTTTTGAAAAATATAATTACCCATTTATATAGAACCGAATTCTCATGTGTGGATTTTCAGATGCAAATTGTGAGCCAAAATAATAATTCTTGACTAGATTTGTTGACAAAATAAATGAGGGAGGTGACCCATTTATATTGCAGTGGTGTTGGTGAGTGGGTAGGTGTCATTATTGGGAAATTATTACTTCAGTATATCAGCTATTTAATTTTATTTGATTTTGAAACGAAAATTTAAATGATCGGACATAATATGTTGAAATAGTAGAATTTTAAAAAATTAAATAAATAATATAAAGATTATAAAATAATAAGTTATATTTAGGAAAAATTGATATTAATAATCCAACCTTTCACTCATTTGCCGTAAATAATCCCACTTTTGGATTATTTTTTAATAATCCAACCTTTGCACTTAGTTTGCTTTCATCATACTATTAGGGTATGCTGGTAGCAAACTAGAGGCAAATGTTGAATTATTATAAAATAAAAAGTTATGCTACTAGCAAACTAAGGGTAAAGGTTGAATTATTAAAAAATAATGTAAAAATGAAATTATTTATAGCAGATGAGTAAAAAGTTGAATTATTAATATTAATTTTTCTTTATATTTAAAAATAAAAATAAATAAAATTTATTAAAAATGACTAAAATAAAAAATGAGGCAGATACGTCATACATGTACTAATTTACTATTACATCCTCCACCTTCCCCATCTGATTTTGCATGCATTCATTACCCGCTCATTTAGTCATTTGCGCCTTCCATCTTTGATTGCATAAAATTTTTTATAATAAAAATTTATTAAATATTTTTATCACAAATTGTCGTGAAAAACAAGGTACACATTAGATATATTGACCAAATAATCCAATTAATACAAAATAAAAAGAAAATAAAAATATAGCCTTTATTTTGAGATCCTCTCTTTACAAAAATAGTTGTTTATAATGACACAAGTATAATAATTTATCTATTCATTCTTTTATTACGATAATAGGCCCCAAACATTTAAATACGGCTAAATCTTAGTTGTTGGTTTCTCATTTAATATATTAATTATTAATAATAATAATAATAATAATAATAATAATAAAAATAATAATAATAATATTATTATTATTATTATTATTAATAATATTACTAGTACAAATAGATAGATAGAAGGAAATAGCAAATCATCAAATCAACTCAATATTCCGCTCGAAAACTGGGCAACTAAGAATGAAAGAGTACTATAGCAATGAATTAGGTCAGATCAGAGAACTAATTCTATATGAAATGTTAATGACTAATACAAACACTGGAAGATGAATATAGGTAATAGGTTCAAATATAATAGAAAATTGAACCCACTTTCCAGTCAAATATAATAGCACTACTTCCTTGAACTGTACTTCTCAATCTGCATCAAATAAGGCATTATATATCTCAGAATGTCAATTAGGAGCTTCATCCAGATTTGGACTAGTTGAACTTGGTGCAAGCTCAAGAGACACCGGGCAATGATCGCTTCCGCAGAAACCTGAAAATTAAGAACATAAGTCAAAGTTATAGTCGCTTTTGCAAAACCCAATATAGAGAACGCAAGGAGGCTCGTGTTTTGTGGATTGAAGGAAATGAAGGAAACGGAAGAACGGGAAACAATGAGAAGGGGGCGGGAGAATATTTCCCCACCATCCCTATTCCCTAATGTAAATATTTCCCCGACACCCCCCTTCTCCATCACATAAAGACCATTTCTTCTCCTTTGCAACCAACTCCAAGTACCTTAGTTTTCTTAGTGCGACTTATTCCTCTTTAAAAAAATTTCTCAAATCTAAGTTGCCTCATAATGAGAATTTTATCTCCACAAGAGGAAATTATATCGCTCCTTATTTGGGAAATTTGTTTCGACACTCAAATATCTAATGGAGAACGCTCACAAAGAAAATCTCATTATGATTTGCATATTTCTTGATACATAAAATATGAACTTTCTCTTTGAAGACAAGGATGAAAACAGTTTCCTCTCACGTGTCCAAATTGTTTTTATACGATAAATCACTTCCAAAAACTCTAGCTAATAATCCCCATTGCAGAACAAAACTCAATTTTAGTTTTCGATTTTTTTCCTTAAATGTTACTTTAATGGTGGAACTTATGTAAGACTGAAATCTCCAATGGTGAAACTCCAACTTGAAAGGGGAGGTATAAACCTCACTACACAATGTGTCTCTACTATACATTAAAGTCTATCTAAAGTGCTTAAAAGAAGGGGGTAGTGAACATAATAAGAGAATGGCCAAATGTTCATCAAGTGAAACATCAATATTTTATAAATCCAAAACTAAATAGTAAAACTCATCAAGATGAGGTTTCACGGGCTTACTTTCTTGCAATCGGAGATCATATAATTGATTAACCCTAAATTTGCCCTTGTCATGTTGCTCATTTTGGCTTGTTTGCACTCGATTTCGTTCATATACATGTGTTTTTGTCGGATTTACGCCCTCTTCGAGGGTAGCATGCGTTTGCTCGTGTCTCTGCAGGTTTCTCGTGTATTTCCAAGCCAAAGCATGATAGAGATGTTAGTTCCCGAGCCCCGGAGGCCTCGAGGGAGGAGCGAGATCGAGTCCAGCACTAAAGGATAAAATCCAAGCCAAGACAAGGAAGAGAAAAAGATTTTTGCAAGGGAACGACCACTCGTTCCCCAACTCTGAAGCAACAAGTCCAAGAAGAGAAATCAGAAAGTTGAACGACCATGGTCGTTCCACCTAGAACGATCACTCGTTCCCCAATCTTGAAGAGCACATTGAAGAAAAGAGATCAGAAAGTTGAACGACCATGGTCGTTCCACCTAAAACGACCACTTATTCCCAATCCTACAGCACCATCAGGGATCAAAAAATGGAACGATCGATCTTTCCCCCTAGAACGACCGATCGTTCCCTCTTCGCAGAATGAGCTTTTCGCTTGGCTGCTCATTTGACGACCCTTTTTACGTCATTTGAAGGATTATTCCTCTTCTTTTCTGAAGACCTAGGTTATATCATTCACAAACATTGAGGGTTGTTTCATCATGGCGGGTAATTAGAACTCAACAGATTCCCCTAAAACATTGAGGGTCAATTTCCCATCATACACATCAAACACCGCTCTAGCGGTCCTTAGGAAATCTCTCCCCAAGATGATAGGGATGTTGGTGTCTTCCTCAATGTCTAAGATCACGAAATCACAAGGAACATAAAATTTACCCACTTGAATCGCTAGGTCTTCCACAATACCACAAGGAAATCGAACCGATCGATCCGCTAATTGGAGTGACATCTAGGTGGGTCTCAAGTCGGCTTTGATCCACTTGCAAAGAGCCAAAGGCATGACACTAACACTTTGGGAGTGAAGGAAGAGAAGGTTTGAGTAAGGAGCATTATGAGAGTGAGAACCACTTTGGGAGTGAAAAAGGTGAGAAAGAGGAATCTGGGATGGAGAAAGCAAAAGATGATTCAAAAGAGATTGAGTGTGAAGAAAAACGGAGTGAAGACTGAAGAGAATGAGAAGAAAAAGGAGAAGGCTATTCAAAGAACATACATTCCTCAAGTTCCCTTTCCACAAAGGCTTGTGCAAGCTAAGTTGGAGGAGAAGTATGCTAAGTTCTTAGAAGTCTTGAAGAAACTGGAAATACACATCCCCTTCATGGATGCCATAAAGGAGATGCCCTCTTACGCAAAGTTCTTGAAGGATGTGTTGTCAAACAAAAGGAAACTCCCCGAAGTAGGAATGGAAGTTCTTAGAGGCCAATGTAGCGCCATTCTTGAGCACAAACTACCAAAGAAAGAATCCGATCCAGGAAGCTTCACAATTCCTGTTAAGCTCGGTGATGTTGAGGTTGAAAAGGCCCCAGCAGATCTTGGGGCAAGTGTTAGTGTCATGCCTTTGGCTCTTTGCAAGAGGATCAAAGCCGACTTGAGACCCACCTAGATGTCACTCCAATTAGAGGATCGATCGGTTCGATTTCCTTGTGGTATTGTGGAAGACCTAGCGATTCAAGTGGGTAAATTTTATGTTCCTTGTGATTTCGTGATCTTAGACATTGAGGAAGACACCAACATCCCTATCATCTTGGGGAGAGATTTCCTAAGGACCGCTAGAGCGGTGTTTGATGTGTATGATGGGAAATTGACCCTCAATGTTTTAGGGGAATCTGTTGAGTTCTAATTACCCGCCATGATGAAACAACCCTCAATGTTTGTGAATGATATAACCTAGGTCTTCAGAAAAGAAGAGGAATAATCCTTCAAATGACGTAAAAAGGGTCGTCAAATGAGCAGCCAAGCGAAAAGCTCATTCTGCGAAGAGGGAACGATCGGTCGTTCTAGGGGGAAAGATCGATCGTTCCATTTTTTGATCCCTGATGGTGCTGTAGGATTGGGAATAAGTGGTCGTTTTAGGTGGAACGACCATGGTCGTTCAACTTTCTGATCTCTTTTCTTCAATGTGCTCTTCAAGATTGGGGAACGAGTGATCGTTCTAGGTGGAACGACCATGGTCGTTCAACTTTCTGATTTCTCTTCTTGGACTTGTTGCTTCAGAGTTGGGGAACGAGTGGTCGTTCCCTTGCAAAAATCTTTTTCTCTTCCTTGTCTTGGCTTGGATTTTATCCTTTAGTGCTGGACTCGATCTCGCTCCTCCCTCGAGGCCTCCGGGGCTCGGGAACTAACATCTCTATCATGCTTTGGCTTGGAAATACACGAGAAACCTGCAGAGACACGAGCAAACGCATGCTACCCTCGAAGAGGGCGTAAATCCGACAAAAACACATGTATATGAACGAAATCGAGTGCAAACAAGCCAAAATGAGCTACATGACAAGCGCAAATTTAGCGCAAATCGATTGGTCGTTCCATCTAGAACGATCGGTCGTTCTGTTTTCTTTAGTCAATTTTCCTCGATGATTTGATGTTTCAACCCAAAACCAAGGCAAGACTTCTAAGGGATGGAGTCAAACTTTCCTATGCAACCAATAAACCAAGAATATAGACAATTTCAAGCACATGAATCTTTCAAGAGCTAACCACACAAAAACTATATACATAACAAAATGAAAACAAAAATTGAAGGAAAAAGAAAACGAAAGCAATAAAAATGCTAATTTATAGTCGTTAGCTTGACTTGATACCTGAGATCTTACGGAAGGGGGCTCAGGGCCCATGAGAAGTAAAGAGCTGACAGCGACAGGGTCCTCGTCTCCCCGACCCTATAATTCTTCAATCTCTGACCATTGACCTTGAAGGTCTCTCCCTTTGAGTTTATTAGTTCAATCGCACTGTAGGAGAAGACCTTAGAAACTCTGAAGGGCCCGGTCCATCGAGATTTCAACTTTCCAGGAAACAACCGAAGGCGGGAGTTATAAAGCAGTACCAACTGCCCCTCTTTGAATTCTTTTTTCAGGATATTAGCATCATGCCACTTCTTCTTCCTTTCGTCACTGATTACGGCGTTCTCATATGCATCCATCCTCAACTCATCTAATTCATTTAGGTCCAACATCCTCTTCTTTCCCGCTTCCTTAAGATCCATATTTAGGGACTTGATGGCCCAAAAGGCCTTGCGCTCTATCTCCACCGGAAGATGGCAAACGGGCATCTAATTACTCATCTCTTCTTTGTTTAGCTAACTCTCGCAAGTTGCATTGCATGATCATCACGTCACTTACCATGATTATAGTCTTTCGGTCTCCTTTTTCATCTACATTGCTTGATCTGGTCTCTTGTTTAGTTGTACTCCTTGCTTGAGGACAAGCAAGGGCTTGCTTGGGGGGAGTTGATTAACCCTAAATTAGCCCTTGTCATGTAGCTCATTTTGGCTTGTTTGCACTCGATTTCGTTCATGTACATGTGTTTTTGTCGAATTTACGCCCTCTTCGAAGGTAGCATGCGTTTGCTCGTGTCTCTGCAGGTTTCACGTGTATTTCCAAGCCAAACCATGATAGAGATGTTAGTTCTCGAGCCCCGGAGGCCTCGAGAGAGGAGCGAGATCGAGTCGAGCACTAAAGGATAAAATCCAAGCCAAGACAAGGAAGAGAAAAAGGTTTTTGCAAGGGAACGACCACCCGTTCCCATGGGAACGATCACTTGTTCCCCAACTTTGAAGCAACATATCCAAGAAGAGATATCAGAAAGTTGAACGACCATGGTCGTTCCACCTAGAACGACCACTCGTTCCCCAATCTTGAAGAGCACATTGAAGAAAAGAGATCAGAATGTTGAACGACCATGGTCGTTCCACCTAGAACGACCACTCGTTCCCAATCCTACAGCACCATCAGAGATCAGAAAGTGGAACGATAGATCGTTTGCCCTAGAACGACCGATCGTTTCCTCTTCGCAGAATGGGCTTTTGGCTTGGCTGCTCATTTGACCACCCTTTTTACGTCATTTGAAGGAATATTCCTCTACTTTTCTGAATACCTAGGTTATATCATTCACAAACATTACTATATAAGGGGAGATTTTTGTATTATGAGCACACTCTCTTTACATTACTTTTACTATTTTGTACTAACTTACTTTGGAAAAGAATCGTTGTATGCTTTTGTTCTTCATCTTTGTTCTTAAAAACCCTAGGTTCTACTTTCTATAATCAACATTGAAATCACAAAAATACCACAATCAAAGTTTATTTTTGCTTTATAGTTGTTTCATCTATTGGGTTATTGTTAGTTGGAGCTTCTCTTCTTCATCAACCTCCATTGTTGAAGGTTTAAGCTTCAATATTTTTCTGGGTTCTTTATCTTTGTTCTCCAATTGCTTCTATCTTTTGTAGGTACTTTCTAATACTTCTTCTTGGCTATTATTGATAGTTTACTCTTGTTTTTATGCTTGTTTGTAGTTTTCACCATTGTTGTTTATTAGCTTTGATATTAGGATTCTTGTGTTTGTTGGTTGTTCATATCTTGTCATATTATCTATTATGATGTGTTTAAGCAATAGAATGAGTAGTGAGTAGTTTTCAAGGGTTGGGGTTAACTCAACCCTTGGGATGGCCTGATGATGATGAAACCCTAGTTGATCTTGGGTCGGTTAATGCTTAGATGAGGGGTCATCCTACCATTGGATAAGGATTGTCATGATTGCTTCTAATATACTAACGAGAGTTGGATCTTGGGTAGTCTAATCCTTGCTCAATGGATAGAATCAGATGTGAGGGATCAATGAGGATTGAACCTTACTTCCACCCCCTCATCTAAGGGCTTTATCCTTCACCTACGAGAGTGGGGAAGGATGGGCAAGTAGTGGATAATTTATAGCCCGAGATCTTCATCTTCTTTCACGAGAGTGAGGAGGGTGAAGAGCTTGGAGGCAATCCCAAGCCCGATCAAGGATCAGATTGCTCTTCTTAATGCAATTTGCTACTCTTTAAAAACTCTTAAGAAGCTAGTGTATCATCATCCAAAAAACATCATGAGTGAGTTACCCCTACCCTCCTTTTTGTCATTGATTGAAAGCTTTTTATTTATCTCTGCATATCTTTTTAATTAGTGTTCTAAACAACCCCCCTTTTTACATCCGACTAATACGCAAGCATAAATACGCATAACCTTGTTTCCCCGTGAACACGAGCCGGTTAGTGCAACGATTCGTGCACTTGCGGTAATCCCATCAAGAAGTTAAAATTTTTGGTGAACAATAATGTCCTCTTCAAGAGTAATCGGTTGGTAACACTCTTGGCCATGTAGAGTGATTCCAACTTCTCCCAAATCCCTTTTGAAGTCACCTCCTTTACAACTTCCCTTAAAACTTCATTGGAGAGGCAAAGTTATATGGCAGATCCGCAGATAAAGCTTTTGCATCCATCTCTTCCCACTTAACCTCACTAAGACCAATAAGCTTCCTCTCATCACCTTCAGGCTTCAAGTGCCTTATGAACACCATTTTGAATCAAGATTGCCTTCATCTTTACTTGCCATAAACTGAAATTTGTGTTCGTATCGAACTTCTCAATGTCTATCTTCATAGTTAACATCTTGGGCTTCAAATGACCACCACTAACACCTCAAGTAACCTCAAATAACCCTTGGCTCTAATACCAATTGAAAGGGGAGGTATAAACCTCACTCAAGGATCACTAAATTAAGGTTTAAATGTGTGTTTGTGTTGTGTCAAGTATAAGAACCAAATATGCAAGTGTATGATGAATGACAATAATAAAGTAATAATCATGACAAAGATTTAAGGGGATTCACCAATCTTGGGCTACATCCACCATCTAGCCAAGGATTTATATTAATGTGTTTAAAGGAGAAAAATACAAACTTGAAGGAATTACAATGGAGGTTAGTGTAAGGAAGAGAGGAGCTAAAATGGGAGTAATTTACATAAGCTAGATATAATGCACTTAGATGAGACTTTATGGCACACTTAATAGCTAATTATGAGGGTATATATATAAGAGAAGCGTAGGGAACTTGTGGGCAGCAGGTAACATGAGAAGGCAGCAAATGAATGGGATAGAAATTAGCAGCAGCTTCCAGTAGCCTTCAAAATGGAGCAGCTGACTTCTGTCCCTTTCTTTTCCTCTTTCCATGCTAAGCCACGGTCTCCAATGCTCATGCACATTAATCCTTGGACTGATTTTTGCACTTTAATTCTTCACATGTCAAAGATACTCTTTCATTGTAACATGTACTCTTTGATTCCCATACTACCAAATCACAAACATGTGATACATTGTCCTCTTGTATTCTTCACTAACTAAATTGACTAATTAACTTAATCATGTTTTGATTACTTGGTGAACATAAGTCACCATACTCACCAATAATCCTAACACAACTAAACCACTTATTGATATATCACATTGTCACTAGCTTATTTTCATATTTTCTTCAAGATATTTCCTCTTCATGTTAAGAATATAAATTGTAACCAATTCAAGAATTCCGAAACTCAATGACTCCTCCAACGGTAAAGTATTCTAAAATATCTTTCTGTCTTAAACACAAATTTTGACCCCATTGAAGCCACTCTATCTTCCTTCAGTTTTATTTATCTCATTTCATTTTTTGTGGTCTTTAAGGAAAAATTCGATTCTTATACTTGTGTTTACTTCAAATTACAATACTACTTTTATAAATAATTGAGGTCATATGAACTATTATAAATAATAGTTATAATATTATTCCTGTCAAGGACTAATGGATTAAGTATCCAAACTGATTTTAAAAGTCAAAATGACAAAACAAAAAGAGAGAAAGTACTTCTATGACTTCTCTAATGTATGAAGTCAGGTAAAGTATAAATTGGGAGTTATTTAAGATATCAATCTCCAAAGTTGGGTATTATTATGCAAAATAGTATAATGTAAGGTTAAAAAGCAAATGTACCTTCCAACTCAATGCCATGCCCGTGCATCTTGCAGGAGACTATTCGGTCCTTGAGCTTTTCCGACACCAGAAAGTAATCTATCCTCATCCTTTTACCTCGATACCTGCATTAATTTATCAAAATCTGCTCAGAGATGCTAAAGCAACGGGCATACAGTAATTCAGGTGTAATGCAATATATAGACGGAAACTTGTATCTGATAACTAAATTCAGTTGAAGTATAAACAATATGGGTCTTCTTACTTTCCAACTGGGTTTCCTGACCATGAGAAGCCGCACTCCATATCCTTCTCCATGTGTAGAAATCTGTAGGCATCTACTAGTTTTCCCCTAAAGCACGACAAACATACCTCAAAATCATTTTGATTAGAGATCACAAAAAATCACTAACTCTACACTTGAGGAAGCCAAATCTGGAAGCCAGCAGCTTAAAAACAGTAGGGCTTAAGCATTAATGATGAGAAACAGGCTCAATTTCAAATGCACGACGTACTCAACAGATCATGAATGAATGAATCGTATCATTAGCAAACACATCAAACAAGATCTATTTAATAAGATTTTGCAAAATGGTTAGTTCAGCTTCTACGAATGGCACCATAGTCCTCTTAAAATGTCCAACCCATCATGATGGCTTCATAAAAAAAGTGTCCAAAATACCATTTCTAAAAGTCAATAATCACCCTACAGCATCTGGGGAGGTATTTCAGAAAATGTTAGAAGGGAGGGATGGATATAATCATATAATGAATTTTCTATCAATTCTTCAATTGTGTAAATTATAAGAAAACTATTTGATTGGTCAGACAGCCAAATCTTTCTGCACAGGATGAATCTGCATGAAACAATGTAAAACAAATCCCAAAAGCACTTTTATCTCTTCTTGCCATCTTAGCCTGATTTTTATTTTTATAGCTACTTGTCATGAAGGGCTGGGAAGGGGTATAATAGGAATTAAGTAAAATATAATACTTAGTAATTAGTTAAGTGGGGGAATAAAATGTGGAGATAATTAGTATAAATAGAGGGAAAGAGAAGGGAATTAGTCATTCATTCAAATAATAGTTTTAAGTGGAGTTTAATACTCTTTTGGAGAGAACAAGCCTCTCGAATGCTTGTATACTATCCATTGTAATCGTTCTTTGGTTACATTCAATCTTTCGTTATACATTCACATTTTACATTTCATTTGATACGTTCATATACAATTTCTGTTCAGTCTTAGTGATTTCATCATATGTCCAAACGAGTCCATGACACTACTGTACAGAATATATAGCGGAATGATGAATCCAATCTATTCAGATTGAGGCTTTCGCATTATTGCTAATTTAATAATAACTAAAAATCATACAAAAACACATAATTAATATTATCTCTATATCAAATTCATAGATAGGATCAATAATTACAAATCTACTGACACAACTTACTCTTTCATGATGGCACCAAACCGTTTCCTTTCAGACATAGTAAACCCAGGTTGGCCGCAATCCTGCCAAAGTCCAATATAAAATCCAGGTTAGGCACACTTAAACACAGTAAAGAGTTCAAGTAGAGCCATGAGCCACAATGTCATCTGGAACAAATTTTTGTAAATAATGTCACATGCTTTAAACTTTAAAGTGTATGATCACCTCTTTATTTGGAGGAATATACCCATTCATTTTTGCTGAAGCAAAGAATTCTGGATGACTTACATCAATGTCTTCATGACTGCAGAAATTCATGGGTAATCAGAATGTAAAAATATTTTTAGACGAAACATTTCGTTGGTAATACTACATTAGCCTAGAAGGCCATAACTGCATATTAAGCAGATAAAGTTGCCAACTCTATAACACCATTCTGCCTATCCATGTCAGGTAGCTCAAAAAGCACACATGGGTAACTGAGGGTATGTTAATGTGATTAGATGAGATTAAAGTTTGCAAGTTTGTGACACAGACAGGTAAGAGAAAACTAAAGCAGGCTTCGAGTGCTGAAGATATGTATGGTGAAAATTTATCGCAAGAATTAAACTGCAGCTTGAGTGCATATGAATATGAACAAATGTTAGTATAAACCTACCTCACATTTAAATCACCAGACCAGATAAGTGGCTTATCAGATAACTGCAGAACAAGTTCTAGCATCTTCTTATCCCATTTTCGTCTCCTTACAAACGAGGTTTCCTCCTCTTTCCAGCCATTGTTAGGCACATATGTATTCAAAAAGCGCAATGAATCAAATTCAGCTAATATCAGACGGCCATCAGGTTCATGCTTTTTCACTACAAGCAACATTATAAGAGTAAATCAACTAAAGTCACAAGGAAGAAAAAAACAGCACAGTATCTGATTTCTGAATAATGTAATAGCAATAAATTTCTGAGCTCTTGCTATGTCAAAAAATTGGAAAAAGTCAGCATAGAGAATTCAATGCAGACAGACTATGCAATGCAAATAACTATTTAAACAATAATCTCTTGATGTCAGTTTTGAGGGATTTGAATCTAAAAGTGAGTAGGTATTATCTTCAGTGACTTATATCATTCTATGAACATATACTGAGGAGAAGTTTTACAAGTTACTGTGAGTAATTTAAAAAAACTATATCATTGTATTAATAAGTTTACAATTAAAGTGAACATTAGTCAGTTTACATTTAAATATCACACATGGCCTTTTAGTCTATAGTGTAAGTTAAAACTATATTCTAAAAAATGAATTGAAAATGGGACATAGAATGATTGTAGTCTTGTACAATGATATACACCTTAAAAAACTGAAACAAAAAGATCTAAATAAAAAAAGTATTTACAATAACTTATGTTAATGACTATCGAGTAAAGAGATTGCATGTCCGTTAATAGCATGAATGTGCCACCCAAAATCAGGCAAATGTTTTTTAAAGAATTACGAAAGGAGTTCACGATAACCAACCTCTTTTATCATTATAAGGTTGATTGGATGGGCAAACATACTTTCAAGCGCACATAAAACATTGCAAATAAAGATGAAAAGGCAATTACTTTCCCTAAGAAATTTAGATAAGGATTAGCAATGAAGCTGTGTAAAACTAAAAAAAGGCATACGTCTATGATGGTTCTTTCATAGATAAAAAAGACCCTTACCTGCATCTAAAAGGAGATTTGTAGGTTGAAAGATACTAAAAAGGGTTAATCCATACATATTTTGGGATCAGTTTTGTAAAGCTAATACATCAACCATAAATGATAGCATACTATCTTCAACAAAGGATATACTGCAACCTAATAAGATCAAGATAAGAAACTTAAACAAGAAAAGATTACAAAAGAAGCAAGACATGGTCAAATTGATGCTCAAAAATGCTAAAGTTGTATGCCAAGTAAGAGACAGCAATCTTGATTCGTAAGTGTACATCACACTAATACATCTCAATAATCAGCATATCTCCCACACATTACTGTTTCATTTGTATTTCTTTGATGTGTGATGGACAACACAATTGATAGAAATGCTATGATAACATCATGCAATGTAATCCAGCAAAACAATATGAAAAAAACCAGAAAGCAAGGTGATAAAACATATAATTAAGAATCAATACTTCAATAAGTAAAAGTGAAGTACATAGACTAGTATCTGAAATTCAAGAGAAACCTGCAGTGTCAAGAGAGAAGGAGATCTTCTTTGGCTTGAAGCACTTCTTCACAAGCAATGCTGTTCCCGCATACTTAGAATCTGCAAGAGACCACCATACACGATAATTCCCAAATGGAGGACTTGAGAGGGCACGCATCAATACCTGGGTGATTCACAAAAGCACTAAGACACAGGAAAAGGGAGCAACCATCCTGATTTTTAGACCTACATCATTGTTACAATTGGTGTCTCAAATGTACAGCTCAATTCCACTGGAATGATTTTAAAAACTTAAACCTCAAAATCCACATTTGTTTATTTCTTTCATTTTTGGTTTTTATCCAAGTGATTACAGATGTCAGTGAACATGTGTAAAGCGTTCCACACCACAAAAGGGTTCCATTTCTATGAAATTGTATGAATGTGTTAATATTATTTCAAAAAAAACATCGCAAATATTAATATTGACATTGACACCATTAAAAAAATTAATTTTGTGAGAAATTTAGCATGTAGTATGTAAATTTACCTTCATCAAAGAGAAATTTATAACCCAATAAACAAAAGAAGTTGGCTATTTGTGTTTCAAAATAATAATAAATAAATTTGCGTTCACTTGTAAATGAGTTATATCTTACAATATAAGGACCCTAGAAATTTAAAATATGGCTTTGGAGGGACTAGGGAGGTTCAATGGCATAGGGTCAATTGACCCCACTTGATTTTCAAAAGTTGACGAATAATATAAAATTTTCTAAAAATATTTTTAAAAAATTTTTTGGATTACACAGTAAGCTAGGGGAAGAGAAGAACTAGGTGGGAATTGGGAAAGTGGTACTTGTTCCAAGTTCCTACTAAGACAAGAAGGGAATCTCAGTATAAAGATATAATTAATTGTTTAAAATTGTAGCCGAAAACATAATAATGCAAGATAAAACCTTATCGATAATAATTATGATAATTTCAATGGTTGATCTTGAGCAATTATTGTGAATTGGTTGAATAATTTAAAAAAAATTAATGGCCAAATAAGAATTTAATTAATAAAAAATAACTTAAGGGGGTCGTTGAACGGGCCATAAAGAAGGTTTGTTAACGATGAATTCATTAACATATACCTTTGTTAGGTTGTTATTTAGGATTTATTAACAAAAATAACTTAATTTTTATATTGGAATTTTTTAATTTATACAATATTGACTTTAGAGTTAGCTTTGACTTTGACTTTTTTTTACCCCACTTAGTATATGAGACAACTCTTGCCTCAAACTACCAATTGACACAACAAGAATATGAAAAACAGTGATTGCAGGACAGCTTCGAGTGTTGTCCAAACTCCCTCTCAACTTCGAGTGTTGAGAAAACTCCTTTACTAAATTCTTCTTCAAACGATAAGATAAGTCCCAAGTCTAATACATGATGGCCTTATATAGTTATTTACTAATACCACCTAAGCCCACCCATTAAAATAAAAGACACCTAAGCAAACAACATTATAAACTCAAAACAGAATCTAATTACAAATATTCCTAATAAACCCCTATTAAACCAACAGCCCCTCCCTCTTCTTTCTTCTTTGATAGGTCTTAAGGACCCTCGGGACCGTGGGTGTTACTGTATATTAGCTAGATCATAGCACCCATGTTTCACAAAATAGAATTAATTACACATATTTTACAAGCTATTTGCAACTACACATGGATACCTCTCAACTGAAAATCGCTTGTATATGACCCGTCTTAGCCTATAAACCCTACCACACTCACATGACTAAGCATGTTATGATGCCTTTATTTTACATATAATATTAAGTAGCTAAGTAGAAAAAACTTTTACCTGCTTTTCTTCACGTGAAGCATTTGTATCATCTTTTAGCTCTCCTTGATTTTTTGGTGCGCCCTTGGAACCAGCAGCAGGCATCCTTACTTCCTACCATCATTGAGCCAAATGTATCATCATATATATCCAAGTATTCTAACCATTGTCCAACCAATTAATAAAAGCAAACACTCTAAAAGTATACAAAAATCCAGAGACAAAATAGAATTACTTATACATATTTTATAAGCAAACACTCCAAGGTTGAAAACGAGTTAGTTGTGAATGAAACAATTGGAGGATTTTTCCAGAGGCTAAAGCCGAGTCAGCTTCCATGGCAAATGGAGGGCCGTCGATTCGGCGTTGGGTGCTGCCAATTTCACGTGTTTTGTCCAGTGTATAACGCTGACTCGGCGTTTTGGTTTAGAAAGGGGCAACCGACTCGGCTGCGGTTATTTTTCACGGAGCGGATGTTTCTCACGTGTCTTGGGCCGGTTATTTTGTGTGTAATTAAGCCTTCATTTCTTTAATTGGGAATTAGTATAAATATACCCCATCTTAGGGTTAGGGTTTATTCATTCACAAATTGAGAGAGATCACAAGGGAGTCATTATTATTTGTGAGTGATACTTGATTCATTTTGTAAATTCTTTGCGATCGTAGTGAAAATATTTGACCTTGGTGCCGGTAAACGTAGCTATCACATTGATAATGAACCACGTTAAATCTCTTGTGTCATTTTCTTATTGTTTTGTTTGAATTTTTTTTACTGTTCCATTATTGTTCATCGATCTTACTTCCGCTGTCGCACAACATTCAAGAACTTTTTGTTGCGGAATGAGATGCTGCAGAATGACCACCACAACGAAGGTTGTCGCAATAAGGACAGACTCAAACTCCTCATCTGGGATGCATTTACTAATCATACCATCATAAGATCCTTTTTCCAGTTTAAGTCCATATTCATTTTTGTTTAAGTTTCCCTTGTTGAACTCTGATCGGAGATTAATCAAACAATCAAAACATTCCTCAAATCACAATGCCAGGGAAAACAACAAAAGTGACAATTTACTCTTACAGCCACAAATTGTAGAACATAATGTTCTAGGGTTATTGCCTCCTTTAGGCTTTAGTTACCCAGAAATAAACAACACATAATATTAATATCTTCTTCTAACATTCTAAAAGAAACCCCAAAAACTCCTAAACACTAAGCAACCAGCAATATAAACGAACTAAACAACTTTGCTATAACAAAAAAGATAATGCATTACCATATTATGATAAATAACCCAAACAAAACCAGAAATTAACCCTAAAATTTAGCTACCCACATATCAAAATACAACCAAAACCATAAATTATGAACTAAAAAGATAAATTAAGCAAATTAACAAACCAAAAAATGATCAAACTCAAATAAAGGGTTAACAGAAAGATACCTGGATAGCAATAATATCAGGATCGAGAGAAGTAATAAGTTTAGAAAATTCGGGCCAATTATTCTTGGCACGAAGAAGCAAACTGTTGGCGTTCCAAGTCATGAATTTTAAGGGCTCATTAGTTTCGGATTGTGTTCCGCCATCGTCATTTTGTAAATTGGTTGAGAGAGCAGGTTTCTTGGAAGAACCCTCTTTCTGTATTGGTTGGAAAAACCGTTTCAGAGACATCTTCTTCTTCGTTTTTCCCTTTGCTGCTCTCAGTGTCAACTGTCAAGTGTGGACTCAAGAATTGGAACTGGACCTTGGTCGTGCTTGAAGTATTAAGTATGACGTTTTGGGTTTTTTCACCTGCTAACAAAAGCTTTTATGGTATGCTTGGGAATAATATTTTATTTGCAAATATAGATTTGACTAAATGTAGTGTTTGACAATAATAAGAATTTAAATTTGAATTTGAATCAAATCCACCAATATTTTAAAAGTAGTTAATTAAAATGAGGATTTGAGAATGACACCCCAATCCATGTCATTTCAAATTCTTTATTATGATTTCATAATTAAAATCTACAATTTGAAATGAAATGTGTGTTTCCAAACGCATCCTTAAAAAATTCATACGGAAATTTTGAGGTTTACGTAATTATTCCACGGTGACCTTTTTGCATATAAAAACATTAGCAAGCATTAATTTCGAAGTTTTAAAGCTATTGTACGCCTATTTATGCGACTCACAGTTTCAAATGCATCAGTTTCAACCTTTTTCCCAAAACATAAACCTCAACTCTACCATCTTTCATCCAAATCATATTTTTCCCCCCAAATTCAAAGATGGTAGAGTTAGGGTTTATATTTGGGGGAAATATTGAAAGTAAACTGATGGCATTTGAAATGGTGGGTCGCATAAATAGGCATACAACAACCTTAAAGCTTCGAAATTAACGCTTGATAACGTTTTATGTGCAAAAAGGTCACCGTGCAACAATTCGGTAAACCTCATGGTTACCACGTGGAATTTTTAAAGGTTTTGATTACCACGTGGAAAACCCAAAACCTCGGAGTTACCGCGTGGAATTTCCCAAGTATTTTTAATACCAAGGGCATATGTATTTGAGGCAAGGACAAAATAACTATCATCCCCATTATTCAAAACATACTCGGTACGGTCCGACTTAAAAAGTGAATTTACAATTATATACTCCCTCTGTTGCCGAATGTTCTTCCCGTTTAGAATATTCTATTTTGGAGAGAGAAATTTGATTAAGATTTTTAAGATAAATATCGATGATAAAATATATCCATGTGAGATCTCGTTAGATTCATCTTAATGTATACTTTTTTATTATATATTTTTTAAAATTTTTTATAATACGTATTTAGAGTTATTAAGGCTCAAAATTACTTTGAAAACTGTGCAAAAAGTGAATGGGAAGAACATTTAGAAACGGAGGGAGTAAAATTTGTATTGTAGTTGAATATTTATAGGTTTTAATGTACTTCTATTTGTCTTTAAAAGTTTATTAAAAAAATATTTCATTTCAGAAAATGAAAACTTAAATATATAATTTTTTATAGTTATACAAGAGTAAAAATATGTTCCGGTAGAATCTTAATAGATATATCTTAATGTATATAATTTTGATAATTTTCTATGGAACATTTTTTAAGGATATTGAGCTTTGAGCTATACTTTAAAAAATTGTCTAAAAATAAAGTGGATAAACTTTTGAAAACGAATAAAGTTTAAAATACAATAAATTTCAGTGGGATACTAATTACTATAAATGAGATCACATCCAAAATAGTGATGAACAAACTCAATAGAATGAACTAAACAAATAGATGAGGTTATATAAGTCGCAAACATTGTTTATAGTTTAAACTTCTTGTTTTTTTATTTTTCTAACTATGTGAAATTGATATTTGTGGTTAAATATATACGACCTCTAACAATTTATACTTAAATTCAGGGTAAAAGATGAAACTAACCTATACAAAATCCTATGTCAACTATATTATTCCATAATATAAAAACTTTGATGGCAAACTTTGGTTGATTAAACAATATTTATGATTAAAAATTCAATGCAAAAGAAACAATAATTATCTTTTTAAAAATATATATGATATTCCTAATTTCTTACATAGCTTTTGTCGAATATTGTACTTCAAATAAAAATTTTAACAGTTAAAAACTAACAACTATAAGTGCAATCCTAAAAGATTTTCATAAATCATATATTTACATATTTTTGTTGTTATTTCACTACTTAGGGCAATTGACTAATACACCACATAGTTGCATTACCTTTGGGCGGCGTTTGATATATGAGAATGGGAATTTGAGAATAAGAATATGGGATTGGGATTTAATTGTTGGAAATTCGTATAACATATTTTCGTTCTCTTGTTTGGTATGTTAATGGGAATAAGTTGGAAATTGTGGATATATATTAAAAATAAAATAATAATTTATAATTTTATCCCATTAAAAATAATAGAAAAACATGTGAAATTGTATAAATAAGGATAAAAAAGTCTTTTCCACCTAAAGTCCAATTCCCACCCTCAATTACTTGCCCCCCTTGGTATTGAAATCATGGGATTCATGGGATGTATTCTCATTCCCAATCCCCATTTTTAATCCCAATCCCATTAACCAAACATGGGCTTTTATGAAATATGGGAATTAAATTCCAATTCCCACCCCATATTCTCACATGCCAAACACCCCTTGTAGCCATTTATGCTGCATTTTAGAGTCATTTAATGAGATTTTATGTGTTCTCTATTTGACTTTTATAACGCCTATTCGAGTTTAGTGTTCTTAATGAATTTGTAGGTATTGAGTGAAATGAGGGAAAGCTTAGCTAATTTAAATGGAAATTAGAGTGATGAAATAAAGGGCAAATTAAAACATGCTCTAAAGGAGCGATAGGTGAGCATTTAATCGTTTGATATTTTGAAATTCTTTCATCAAACACAATCATAAATCACTTAACTAACATCTAATAACTTGTATTAGTGGCTAGCAAGTGATGTTAAGATACTTGGATATGAGAGGACAAGTAAGGGGCCGATAGATATGAGCCGGTGACTCAGTGGGTGATATGTGCTAGTAAGAACTTTTATTGACCACCTAGGCACCTACACACTATCCATAACGGGTAAGACTTTTAATTATTATTAGTTATATCCATTCACCATTAACCAAATCTATACGGACTTAATTGAAATAACTATAACAGAGAAGCATAGTTATCGAATGATTCTAATTAAAACATAGACATTAGACAGTTTAAATAATTAGCCCACATTATAACTTAATTCGTTTAACTGTGGACCAGCTCAGGGCCGTCGATTAGCAAGGGTAAAGTGGGCGACCGTCCAGGGTCTTAAATTTTTTAGGGCCCCAAAAAACTTATTTTTATGTATATGAGTGTTATTAATTTGAATTAAATTTAGATATGACTTATATTTTTTGTTAAGTGATAATGAGTGATTTGTGCTTTTATATAAAGTGGTTTAAATATCAACAATAAAAAGAAAAAAGATGTATTATATATTATTCGTTACGCTAAGTTTTTAGGAGTCCTTTTTTATCTTTAGCTCTGGTAGAGGTGTTCATTCAGGTGATCGGGTCGATTTCGGACGGGTGTCATTCGGTTTAATTGTTTTTCGGATGCATGTTTTGACGGGTCACGCTCGGGTCAGGTCGGTTAGTCACGGTTCGGTTGAAGATCGATTATTCGAGCTGTCAGGTTAGCATCAGTTCGGTGTCAGTTGAAGTTCGTGTCGAGATTCAATCGGTCTCGGGTTGTCAACGGTTAATAATTGGTTCGGGTTTACCGGGTACAGATCGAGTTCGGGTATTTTTTTCAAGTAGAATTTGGCTACGAATTACTAATTACTATCGATCGAGTCAGTATCTGATTAAGTTGTTAGACATTTTTTTATTAATGATAAGGTTTCCTTACTTAAAGCAAAATAAATAGTTTAAATACAAATCAATTAGTGATCATTATTACATTATTACTTTTACTTGTTTGATCGAAAATTAAATATATGAAACCATGTATTTATAAAATTTATTTTATCAAATGAGTCGATCAGACTTCTATGTTAAAAACTTGTTCAGGTTTACACAAGTTCGATCTAAACTCTTTCGGGTTAAGTCGGTTTTAGCCGGATCAAGTTCGGTTTCGAGCATGATTCGGGTCGGATATGACTCGTGTCGGTCATTATTAGGTTCGGGTAATCTCGGTTAACGATTATGTGTCGGTTTAAAAAATCGGTTACAACTCGGTTTCAGTTTTCCCATTTTCAGTTGTCAACCGGTTCGGATGTAACTTCAGGTCGGGTAATGTCGGTTCGATAAACCTAAAAATAGAACACATTTTCGGGTCGATTTACTTTCGATTTCGGTTCGGATTTCGAGGCGGGTCACTTTTGAACAGCTTTAAGCAATGGGGATCAAAAATAGACGAAATGGTCCTAGACCAGCTATGAGCCTATGAGCCTACCAAATACATGAGCTAAAGATCTACTGACATTCAAGAAACAGATCTTAATAAGGGAAGTCATTCTTGTACTTTGCACTACCCCAATTTTAGTAACCTGGTTTTTTTTAAATGTAATTATTTTTCTTTTCTTCTACCAACTTTTTGCCACTTAGTTATTGACCGAAAAATTGTATTTGATGAATAGTTATTGGCTGAAACTGTTGACCGAAATTATTTGTAGATAAGTTACATGTTTAAACTAGCTATTATTGAAGTATATGATAAATATATTAAATATTAGTTATTAACTAGAGAAAAAATAGATATAAAGTCAAAAATTAATAAAAAAAACTTCTACAATTAACTTTTTCGCTTTGACTCAAAAGTCATTGTCTAAAAATTATTTTAACCCACAAAAAATCTAAAAGTCAAAAGGTAAAAAATAAACTAATTGTCAAACACCAAAACTTTTGAAAGGGGAGATGATTTAGGCACTTTAATAATTTTGCTACCGAAATAATAAAAAATTAATATATTTATCTCTGTATTTAAACCATATAACTTTTTTACTATGTTAATTAAATTAGTTTTCATCGATTGAAATTGATTGTTGCTGATTGCAATTGTTTTTAATTGCATCACACTAAATTTAATTATTGATTACAATTATCATTTTACTAACCAAAACTAATTTTATACTCATATGATCAAGTTATTATTACTAATTTTTACCAAGTATAATTATTTTACAGATAAAAATATTTTTTATAAATTAAAACTTATTTTTACTAATTATTTATTTTTTAACTATCTAAACAATCAAGTAAAACTAAAATTTAGACATTAAAAGTATATCATGAAAGTTTTTGTTCCAAAAGTAAAATGCGTATATCATTTATTTAGTCAATAATCAATAACAATTTCACAATTCACACCACATTACCATACCATTAACCCCTCAAAAATAAACACAGGTGCTCTCTTGCCGTCTTTTGTAAAGACGATTTTCAAAAGTCCAGCCCAAATCTATATTTACACTATGTTTGGATAGCAAATTAAGAGAGAAAAGAAAGGAAGAGAAGGGAAAGGAAAGAAAAGGAAGGGATAAGGAGAGAAAGTGTATTTTGTTTGTTTAGAAGGGAAGGAAAGGGAAAAGAAAGGAAAATGTTTTCCTTCCAAATTTTTCCTCTTTAGGAGAGATTATCTTCTTAACAAAATTTATTTAAATTTTCCTTTCAAATCCCTCCCCTTCAAATCTCTTCCCTTCAAATTTGTTATCCAAACAAGAAATACCTCCTCCCTCCAAATCCCTCCCCTTCCTTTCCCTCCATATCCTTCAATCCAAACACATTAAAGTTATAACAAAACAAATTTAGAATTGGACTGGACTTTTAACAGCCGTCTTTACAAAAGACGGTCTCAAGTAAGAATTTGTGAAATAAAAATACTTATATTTATATTTATAAAAAAATCAACAATAATTCCTTTGGAATAATTCTATAAAAAATACAAGAAAACAAAAATCAAGAACTAATTAATATTTTTCCTAAAAGCAATTTCAGTATCAAGGCCAAACCCATCAATATTTTTCACATGAATAACCTTTGATTTCTTAAACAATTTAATCACCGGCTTAACACTAAACAAATCATTAGCAGAATACTTATCCGTTTGTTTAGATATCGACACGTGTAATACACATACTCCACCAGGCTTTAACGTCCGTTCGATCTCTCCGACGAACTTCTCCGGGAAAAGCGCGTGATCGAAGACATTAGAGAACTCAAAATCAAAACTCTCATCATCGAACGGCTGAGAATGGAAATCACCATGAATAACCAACGGTGGATAAGGAACCAAGTCGATTCCTACTGAGTCATTCACACCAACTCGCTTCAACGCGGCCACTTCTTGACCAACTCGGGCTCCAACACAGAGCGCTTTTGAGGTGTTTGACAGAAGGTGTGCTTCTTGAAGAGAAAGAAAGAAGTGAGAGAAAACGCGGATCTTGCGATCCCAATCTCGGGTGATCCATATTTGTCGGAGTTTAGGGTTTTGGGTTTTTTTGAGTTGACGGTTGAGGTAGGTTTCGTAGGAGGTGTATCCGGGTCGGATAATGAGATCGGATTTTCGGGTGGAGGAGAGGGAAAATGGGAATAGGTATGAGAGAGAAATGAGGGTTAGAAGGGAGAGAAGGATGAAGGGTAGTTTTGGAATATTTTTTGTCATTTTCATGGTGGTTTGTTTGGATTGTTTAGATGCATGAAGGAAGAAGATAGATGTAAAGATTTATTAATTTTTTAATATTTTTTAAAATAAAAATTTACAAATTTTTGTAAGAGACGGTTATGCTTGAGATTTCAGAGACGGTCTTCCAAGAGACAATTAAAAGAAATTTGAATTTTTTTTATAGCGGATGAGCTGAGGGAAAAGATTTCATTTGGGCCGATTTCGAATTACGTAGTTTGGGTCAAATCACAATCTAGTATTGTGTTTATATATTAATTTTAACGTAATTTTGAATTAAATTTCAAAGTTAAATTCTAATAGAAGATTAAGTAATATTAAATACAAAATTTAGTGAGAAATGGTTTTTTTGAGTGACCAACTCTAATTAGATGGCCTATAGAAAAATATAAAATAAGAGCAAGAATTAAACTCTAATGGACTGCGTCTGAGAAGCGTCTCGCACACAAATAATCTCTTACGAGACAACCCAGTTCTAAAGATAGATGTAGCCAGTATGGAGGGAGGTGGGTGGGGTCATGAATGAATGGGATTAATGGCATTTATTCATAACGGCAGGGAAAAGTGGAAATAATGGGATTTATGAGTTTTTTTCCATTTTTGGTGTGAAGTACTCTTGTGATTTTCACGCAAGAAAATGGAACTGGTTTATTTATTTATTTTTTATTTTTAAGATAAATTCTTTATTAATAACTTTCATTATGACCATTCATGACACAGCTTAATATGAATTTGACTAATATTTAGTTTTAAAAAAATAAATTTTTATTTACTTAATTAATTACTTATAATAAATAATTAAATATCAACTGGGCTGTTCGAATGACCCTCATCTCATAGTAAGACGGTCTAATACAAGACGCGTTGTGATTTCAAAATCACACGAAAACAGAGAGAAGTGTTAATGAGGTGAGGACAAATTAGTTTTTTTAAAATTAATTTATGTGTTTATTACAAGATTGTCTCATTATGATGTACTCTTTTTGTCTGACAAAATTTGATGCACTTTTTTTAATATATCTCATCAAATTTTGATTTATTTTTATTTTTGGCTATGAGCAATTCTTTTCCTTGATTCTCATCCACATTTTAACTATCTTTTCATCTCATGTTTGCATTCCTCCCTCTTTTAATAAATTATTAATCATTGTATTTATTCTCTTATTCTCCCTATCCATTGAGATAGCAAGCAATATTTCCACTCAAAAGCATTGTATTGTCATCTCAATAGGGCAAAATCAGTACTATTGTACTTAAACATTTGTAAATTCAACTTAAAGTATGTTAAAATGCCAAATCTCATCTTCAGCAATCAAGATTTTATTAATTTAGAGTGTTAATTAATCGATATTGTTGTATCTAATTAATTATTTATAATTTAGAGTGTTTGGCAAATTAGCTTATTGAGCAATTTTAGCTTATTTGGATATAAATAGAGGGTTGGGTGGTTAAACCAGCTAAAGACAGTGTTTGGTGAATTAGCTGGTTGTAACAACTTATTGATACGAATAAGCTGCTTATAGCAACGGGTTCAAAATCAGCTGGTCAAACCAGTTAATAAAATCAGTTAGTCAAATCAGCCACTATAATCAGCTATAAGCTATTCCTGCAACCTTTATTTGCAACAATACTGAGAGGAAACTATTGCAACATCATGTGCTATTAATTCAATTAATAAAATCCATATATTATTTCACATTTACATGCACATCTACCGGTTACAGAAAATCCTCACAAATCAACCAAATCAGTGATTGGCACCCTTCTCCTCAGACTTTGGCTGCATGCTATTCAACAACAAAACCTCTAAAGCCACAGCTCCAGCCACAACTAATGGAAGCAGACCGTTGTTACCACCCTCGGAAACACCCTCGTTTTCGATAATTTCGCTCGCAGCAGTAGCAGCCGGCACTAACCAAGCACCTGAAGTGGCAGTAATTAACCCGCCTAGTCCAAGTCCTACTATGGTCATTTTGTCGCTTCTCATCTTGTTTAACTGGTTCAATGCAGGACCGAGAATGTTGAAGAGCACCCACCCTACAGCAGCTGCAACAGGCACCAGGAGGACGAGGCCTCGGTTATCTTCTTGGGGTGACTGGGCTATTTGCTTCGCAGCCAACGCTAAGGGAGAAGAGGCTAAGGGTGAAAGGATCGTGGTCGCTGTTGCCAAATTCTTGGCCAATGGGATAGTTTTTCCAGGTTCGGTAGATGATTTTGAGGTTCGAGAAGTGGGTTTAATAGACGAAGGGAGTTTAGAAGCCTTAACGACAAAGTTATAGTTCGGGGAGTATATTGAAATGGAGGAAGTTACTGCAGCCATGGCGGGCATAAGAAAGAGGAAGGGAGATTGATTGGAGTTCTGTGAAATAAGAGAAGGCTTCATTTATTTTAAATAATGAACAGGGGATTGAATATTCCAGAAAAAGGTTCTAGAGTATTCTTTCTAGTCTTTAGTCTCTAGCAACTTTTATTGTATGGTCAGTGATAAATTGTATGCAAATGCATTTACAGCCACAAAACAGAATATCCCAGTACCTGGTCACTGTCATAACCACTCATACTGATAAAACTTTTCTGCTAAACTTCAAAATAGGCTCAATACAGATGGACAAGGAGCACAAAATTGTATATATAAATTTTTAGTTGCCAATTTAACAAATCCCAATCTTTTTTTGATAAAGAACAAAACCAAATCCCTAACAAGTTTTTAGTCCAGCCACATAGAAATACCGAAAAAAAAACAAATATAAAACCAACATTTACATCAGGATAAATGACTGCCAAACCAAAAGGGAAAAGTCAGACACCATTTGACACTAGAAATATAAACTGCAATAGAGATCACCTGATGAGCAGGAAGGGCGATATGGTGGAGTCGTGATAATACTTTGGCCAAGTTTCTTTCAGTTTCCATACATAAAGGGATGAAGTGACTTTGTTTTGACGAAATGCCTTTCCTTGTGCATTACTATATAATCTGAGCAGCATCCTCGTCTTCATGACGTAATAAAAATTGCTGAAGAGGAGAATTACTCAATAGCAGGTAGAGGAAAAACCTTTACAAGTACTAAGCCGTTGCCTATGTCTAAGAACTGACTGTCTAACAAGTAGGATGTAGCAACCATGTTAATATATCCTAAAGCTGGTGACCCAAAAGCTTAAAAACTTCGCTTAGCAGGAATTAAGGTAGAAACCTCTTCAATATCATCACAATTTGGGAGGAGGAGCTTTTTAGCTACATCAAAACTTTTCCATGCAGATCAAATGTTGACAATCTCACAGCTATCAACTGGAGTGGACAATAAGCTCATGTATTGATTAGTGAACAAAACCAATTATTTTTCTGTTACTTTGGACATCTTTATAGCCAAAAATGCTAAACTGTATTCCAAAGCTAAATGAGAATCTCACCCAAGAAATCAGGCTAATGATCGCACAAGAGTTTAGTAGTAATTTTTAGTAATTTTCAGCCAAAGCATTGATCTTATCTTTTTGTGGCATCAACGAAATGATGACAAATGGATTAATCTCCTCAACCTATCCCATCAAATAGCGATTGTGTCATGCAATAATGTTCAAGAGGATGCATGCCAAACCATCTTGCTATTTTCACAGAATCTATCTCCAGTGCTACAGACTATCGCCAGAATCATCATGTCCTCTCCAAATTATAACCGCTACAAGGTTGAAGGAGAACTTGTGCATATCTTGGACAAAGCTAAGACTTTAAGCATGTTAGATTTTGCAGCATCTAAGAGAGGGTCAGCCTGTAAAGCTTTATCAAAACAAAACCTTGCTTCTTCCAATAAACCCTGAGCGACAAACACAAGACCTAGATTGTTGTATGCAGGAGCATATCCTGGCTGAAGCTTAAGTGCTTTTGTAAACATTGCTTTGGCAACATCGTATTTCTTTACCTGCCTGTAGAAATTCCCCAGATTGGAATATATCGCATGTGCTTGCTGACATGGTGCCAAAGATAAGGCTTGCTTAAAAGCTTTCTCTGCTTGAGATGTTTCTTCTGTTAGCTGTAGAGATATGCCAAGATTTGACCAAGCATAGCTGCATTCCTTTAACCGAGATACTGCAGCCTTGAGGTACTTCTGTGATATTTTAAACTGCTGAGTGCGAAGACTATGGAGTCCTAACTGGTGCCAGTGCACAACATCATCCGGGTCCTCTCCAATTGCCTGTGATACAGAAGGCGGCATAGTTAATTTTTGCATAACAGGCAGCAAAGAGGTCTCCATCTAAATTACTTGCTAGTCGCTCAAATTTGATTTAATAATAGGTACAAGTGAGTGAACATGAATAGTTGAAATGCAGCTCTTCCTATCATGAAGCTAGAGTTCAAAAAATAATATTTCCTCCACCTTTGTCATTTAATTTTTTTCCTTGAGTTTAACATTTCAAGAAATGGAATCTTTCTGACTATTGTTTGTGGGTGAAGCCAAGCATGTGAGGCAGCAGGAATATAACAAGTATACATTTTGGTTATTTCAGCTATAAAAAAGATGGGCAAAAATAAGGAAAAATTGACATTAATAATCCAACCTTTCACTCATCCGCTATGAATAATCCCACATTTGGATTATTTTCTAATAATCCAACCTTTGTAAAACATTTGCCCACAACATACCCTATTACTAATAATAGGTAATAATAGGGTATGCTGCTAGCAAACTAAAATAAAGGTTGGATTATTGACAGCGAACTAAGGGCAAACATTGGAATATTAAAAAATAATCAAAAGGTTGGATTATTCACAGTGGATGAGTAAAAGGTTGGATTATTAATGTCAATTTTTCCCAAAAATAATTTCAGCATAAATAAGTTCAATTCAACAAAAATAGGTTGCGGAGAACATAGCATATTGATTCAGCGATAAGAATATTATTTGTTGCATATGAAGACACCTAAAAGCAGATCCAAAAACATTAGACTGGTTTTCATTGGGTGGAGACAGGGTGGATCTCAAGTAGCGTATGGCTTGGCTTCTACCAAGTCCAATATGAATAGTATCGTAAAAAGAAGTGCTTTTTTTTTTAAGAAACATGGATTTGAACCTACCTGCTTTAAGGTACTATTGGCATGCTCTTCCACTTCCATCAACTCCTTCTGTTCACTTTCAAATGATGCCGCAATTTCATGCTGAGCCTGGTGAACCATGGCAAGTCCAGCCCAGGTGATTGGAGAATCAACCAACGAAGGATCTCCTTCTCTGATTATTGAAGCCATTTCATTTCCAGCCCAGGACAACTGTTCAGTGGGATTTTGGGACCTCTCTGCGTCTTTGATACGGTGAATAGCAATAGAATACCGCGTAGACATACAATTAGGCTCTAGTTTTGCCACCTGAAAAAAGAGAGTAGCAATTTAACCAGAAGCATAGCGTATTGCAGCTCGCTTAAATAACTATTAAAATAAAATAAATTCAGAGAAGATTATCAATATAGCTACAATCGAAAGCTAAGGCCTAAAAAGTAGGATTTTACCTTATCCAAGCATTTACTAGAGCTTCTGTAGTCACCACTAACATCATATGCATTGGCAAGATTTGCCCACGTATGAGCTGCTTTCGGATCAGCTTTAACTGCAGATAACAGACATTCCTTTGCCACATTGATTGCTGCAGCAGAATCTGACTCTGCACCAGCTTCACCGACACTAGCTCCAGCACCTGATTATTGGTCATAAATGGTTACTATTTCTTGAATGCATATGTAACACAGTAGCACAATAGCATCAAAGCCATCCATATACTATCTAAATAAGCCATGTTCTCTTCAATAGATTCACTTGCATAAAATGACATTTTTGTACATTTGAAGTTTGAAAATATTTCTTCATCAAAACTAATTTACTCGAGTATGTGTCCAAGTGTATCACTTGGATATTTTACGAAACATTTTCTAATTTTGACACAAAATGAAGTGTGAAGAGTGTCATACACATGGCAGAGCATCTAGGCATCCAGCACAGGTGTGTAAGGTTAATGAAAAGTCTGAATTGTAGCTCCTTAAAACTAATTAGAACTCTCTGAACTGATATGCTTATCAAAACTGCTTTTGAAGTTAAAGAGGCCAAGGCCTAAAGATCAACATATACTGAAAGATAATGTTCAAGATCAATAAAATCGAACCTGCAACAGCTGAACCGTGCATACATAGCAAAATGGCAGCATAATTAACAAGAGCACTTGGATGATTCTGATCTTTTAGAATTATTTCCTGAAAGCAATTCAAGGCAGCCTCCAAATTCCCACTGAAGCACATTAAACAATACATCTATTTAGCGAGTCATAGGCTCATAGCTGATGAACTAGGAACATGAACATTCAAAAAAAAGCCTAATACATCATAACTGCAAGATTATTTGAAACCTTACTACACAAAAATCCAAGTAAGCAAAACAGCACCAAGATAATCACATGAACTTAAACCAGAAACTCACCTTGCAAAGTTCCAAGTCAGCACAAAACAAAAACCTCAATCAATGAGCATCTTTCATTGGACTTACACTTATAATCTATTCAATTTAATGCTTTATACTACTAAGTTAAGGAATCATTTTCTACAACACAAAAAAGCAGAACTCAATTTCACACATAATGGACCTCATGAATGATTAAAAAGAACTGATAAGCACATGAGTGTGTTAATCGCATTCCCTTACCTTTGCAAATGAGCAAGACCAAGATTTGCAAGGCAATCCAAGTTGTGAGGTGACAAGGCTGACAAACATGTCAAAACTGAAACAGCACTCTAGAAACATATAAAAATGGCAAATCAGATCACACGCAGAATGTGTGTTGCAATTCCTGAAACATAGGTTTCCTGCAATAAAGTGAAAGTACCTCCAAACGGCCACTTTTAAGAAGAATGACACCTAGAGTGTTCCAGAACGATACTTGTCTAATATCTGACAGCACTGATTCTTTGAGCTTTGAAATGAGCTCTTCCAACTCTTCAGTTTCAAGCTCTTTGTCAGAAGTACTTTCTCCCAAACTTTCTAGGAGGAGACACTGAAAAATAGGTCAGGCAGCAACTTTAATACGATGATAACTAAAGCCTTAAGAACTAAATAATAAACATGTCCACAGATGTCAGGAAAGTTCAAGAGGGCTTCTTAATCAATTATCATTTAATTAATTCAAGCTTTTTAAATGAAAAAAGCTCAAGTAAAAACCTGCGCGTGATGCATTTGGACCAACAATAGCAGTTCTGGCCTATCAATCTCCTCATCTGAACGGAGTAAAATATCTTCAGCCTTCTCATAAGCAGGTACTGCCTGAAAATGCCAACATATTAGACAAAAACAATAGTTCACATAGCACTAAAATAATTTCAAGGACTTCTCAAAGTACCTTCTGCGGCTGACCCAGTCTCTGGTACATTAGACCAAGTAAAAAGTGGGCATGTGCATTTTTTGGAGCTTTCCTTGCTACATTTATCAATCCCTGCAGACAAAATTAACAGTTGGTTTCATTTCATAGGCAAGTGTCTTGCAAGAGCTTACGAAAATGAATTTGTTGCCTACTCTTATTTCCAAATGATGTTTAGAGAAAGGAAGAGACATCAAAAGTAGAGAGAGAATGGAAGAAATAATTTACTAAAAAAGGAATAATGTGAAAGCATAAACAACAATTGAAAATGAACTAAATCAGAAAGTGCAAATATCAATGAACATGGAAGGAGTATTCGGCAATGTGAATTCAGTTTCTAATTCCAAATTGTCTATATTTAATCTACTGTTTGAAACTTAGAGGAATCACAAAGTCCAGATTTTGGATCTTGGTCGATATGAAAAATTCAACAAAGTATAGAATGGATGTCAACATTTTAAGGTTTTGGCATCATAGTTGTTGATAAGTGATATTGTTTTCAACAATCAAGATTGTTTTTAAGAAACCAAACTACGCAATGTTAAAATTTAAAACAAGAGACACCTGACAACAGTAATGGGAAAGAATAACATTAGAAGACTTGCAGAATATTGGATGTCAAGTACATAAGCAAACTAAATAAAGTTCTTAGTTCTTGAGCACCAACTAAAATCATTATAAGTTCAACAATCACTCCTTGTTTTAATTGCAATATTCCTTGGATCTCCCCTGTGTCTGCTCTAGCCTATCCATGGTACTTGATACATTAAAGTCATACTCCCTCCTATTCATCTTAAGTGTCTTATTTACTTTATGCACTCTATCTAATGCACTTATTCAATCCTTAATATATCTAATTATGTATAATTAAAAATCATAAAAAGTTGATATTAATAAACTTTACGTTAAAACAAATCAAATGAGATCCCACATGACTATATTTTAACTTATAGATTAATAAAATACAATTTAAGAGTGATAAATAAATAGTGTCCCAAAAGTAAATGTGACACCTAAGGAGAATAGGAGGGAGTACAAATTTCCATACACACGAAACATAAAGCAAGACAAATGCTCAAAATTATGCAAGAAACTAACTATATGAGAATAAAATAGCATTTAGTTTAAATTTTGTTAGAGATTTGGTATGGAGAACAACCCAGGTAGCCTACTGGAGGATATAAATGTACACTTTATGCGTTTATAAATAGAAGAACGGAGAGGTAGAGAAGTGCATCGGACCACAAGTATTGATAGTTAGCTTTTCAGCTTTTTAAGAAAAAAAATTCAAGTATCACAAATGCGCATACTTATTTTTATCTTTTGTATTTTCAGTAAACTCCATCAATACTATCATCAGTTTCAAGTTTTTAACAGCAAATCACAACGTCACCATGTCAATTCATAACAAACAACTTGGCATTTGATTTTCCATTTACAACAGCATACGAAACCATCCACCTAACCTAAAAAAACTTCGGAAATTTCAGAGTTGTACCCAAAGCCTATAGTGCAGAATCTCATATGCGACCGCATAATGCAAAAACAAGGTCGCATCACCATGTTGCAAGCTTATCATAAAGTTCTTTAAGTTCTCTGCCACGAAAATATAGGCCGAATTCATTGTGAAGTCTATTTCGCAACCATGATTGAAACCGTATTTCTGCACTATTTCATGTGAGTGTAGTCATGATCATGAAAAAGCTTAAGTGGTCGATGTGGATGGTTTTGCAATTGTCTCGGCCTATAGCTCAAAAATATTTACAGTATCGATTAATGTAATAAAATATAAATAGCCTATACGGTGTTATCACAGATCTTTTTAATGGAAAAAGCATATACATAGCCAAACACCTAGTTCTCTAGAGGGAAGTTCTGGGCAGCTATCATCTTAACCTTGATGGATAGGCTAGAACACAACATGAGCTCCTCTGTACACCCCCTCCCCCAGATAAAAGGTAAAAAGCCATCAACCCTTACAAAGATAAGTTACAAAAAACACTTGAGTACACCATTCTTGAAGCATATTGATCATGAGATAATTAAGTTAGACTCTGCTATGGATACATGAGGCTATAATCAAAAAATTACGTAACTGGTCCTAGAAAGTATCTTGCCTCAAGTAAAAAGTTATTTAATGAATACTACTTCGAAATGGAAGCTAGAGATTGATATCAGCCAAGAAAACTTGTATCCTATTAAGACTTAAGATAGAAACCAATACCTCAAAACAAGACATGTGAAACCATTCAGCATCATTCACATCAATACAAAAAGTGATTTCACTATTCATTATTACTATGAAGTTATGGTTTTACAAGAAAATAGAGACAACGGCGACAATGGGCCAATCTACGCTGCTGGAAAAATGGTGCCCTTATAAACACAAATGAGAAAAGCATTAGGTATCAACTCACAGTTTTCAGGCTGCTAACTTTTTCTTCCCGAGATGGAGCCCCTTGAGAATGTTGGTCACCATCAGCATCCACTCCATTATCAAGTTGGTCATCCACTTTTCCGGATCTTGAACGACATTTCCCCACTTTGTTTAGTTTTTTACCTTCACCTTCCACAACATCACTGGTTTCTTTGACTAACGAGGGCGGTTTTTCCAGATTAATTTCATTGATCATTAACCTGCATAAAAATTAAATTAACCCTAATATTAACATTCATACTAATTCATAGAACCTACTAAATGATTACAACAAAAGTAAGATAATAACTATCAAACAAGCTGAATTGATTTCTTGACTTGAATAATAGACTTGACATGCTTAGGCAGTATTGGGCAATTCACAAGTTCTTTACTTTATTTGTAAAATTAGCCAAAAATAGTCCAAAATTCACATGATTCTATTCACAACAGGTATCAACAAATTAGGTGACATTGTGCATTCTATCAGCAATCAACCATTAATAGGATATCAAGCAATTCTATGACACAGGAGCATCCAAGTTCAAGCCAAGAAATATTCCAACTCAAAACTCAAAAGTCAACAAAAATCCAACCAAAACTATTTTCAAGAACAGATGCTTTTCAAGAAAGTTCAAGATAAAAGACCCAATTCAAAGCCAAAGAATTCTCATACAACAAACAATTCTAAACATCATTCAGCCTACAAAATAAGTTCAGTGCATTAATTTTCTTAAGCACCCCATACTCAAAGCATTCCTCTTTAGTTATTCATCCAGATGAACAACCAAAATTCTATATAAAAACATCCATCAGGCTCAATTCAAACACAAAAATTCAAGTTTCCGAAATTTTGTAGCTACTAAATTTTCCATTCAATCAATAACACTAATAAATCATCAAAAATAAGACTACTAGTAGTAAATTACTCCCCGTTTTAACACAAAAAAAAAAAAACAAATTAAACAGCCAAAAATGAAAATCAAAGTAAACCCAAGAAATACTATCATTAAGTAAAAAAATCAAAGCAAAAAAGAGAAGAGAGAAAGAAAAACCTAGAAGGAATAGGTGCAGAAGAAAGGACGGGATTGGTATCTTCGTCGTCAAATTCAGGAGGATCCACATTAAGGTCTGCTAAAACGACGAGTTTCATAGGCTGAGGCTGAGACTGAGACTGAGACTGAGACTGCTTCTCTGACATATTTTCCTGCTTTTCTTTCTTAGTTTTCGGAGTGGTTGAATTTCAGGGAAACATTCGAACAAGAGTTGAGAAAGAAAGAGGTGAAGTTCGTATCATATCATAGAGAAGTTTACTTCTTTTGTTATATATAGGGCACCATTTTTCAAAGCCAAAGAATTTTCGTTATTATTTACTTCATCCAAATATTTTAATGCATTTCAATATGTTTGTTAAAATGTTTATATCTTAAGTTATAAATATTAAATATTTAAAAATTTGATATTTGATATTATCAAAATATGATAAGATATTACATGACTATATTTTATAGGAAAAAATGTTTAGAAGTACCTGATAAAAAAAATTCTAAAAAAAACCTAATAAAAACAATTTTGTCAAAAAATATCTAACAAAATTTTTTTTTCTAAAGATTACCAAGTGACGTTTTTCTCCATCTGATAGTTAAATATAACAGTTGACTAGTCAAAATCGAAACTTCTTTTTCTCATCTTCAATTTTTTTTCGAATTTAACTTCGATTTTGAGGAAAAAGTAGAGGAAGAAGACAATGAGGAAATTGATGTGGAAAAGAAATTAAACATGAGGAAGAAAAATTTTCGATTTTGACCAGTCAACTGTTATATTTGACGGTCAACAAAGGAAAAAGTTAATTGGTACTATTTGGAAAAGAAAAAATTTTGTTAAGTATTTTTTGACAAAATTTTATTTATTAGGTACTTTTTGGACAAAAAAAATTTATTAGGTACTTTTTGACACTTTTTCCTATTTTATATTGTATGATAGCTGCAGTGTGAAAAATACTTTAAACAGGCAGTCTCGTGAGAGACCGTCTTTCTGAGAGACGTCTCTCAGGCCCAATCCATTAAAGCTTATTGCCTACATTTACTCTACATCTTCCCTAATGGGTCAACTCAATTAAAAATGGTCTTTCAAAGAGATTGTCTCTCACAAGAATATGTGTACTTTAAATAACATAGAGCAAAAGTTGGATGCAGGTAAAAAAAAGTAAGTATTAAGATTTGAAGAAAGAAGAATATTTGAAGAATTTATGGGCGTCAATAATTGTGTGATAATACATAATATTTCATTGAAATAATACAATTTTTACTAATTTTCTAACAAAACCGGATTAATCATGAATAATTCCCAAGTATGAAATATTACCCAAAAATATACAAGGTTACATTAACATATTACCGAAAATTTGAAATAAATAAGATTATTTATCAAAAAAAAGCATACAATAAAATCATAATCAAACTTATTCCAAATATAAGCGTTTGATACGCCAGAGCACAGGTTTGGGGTTGTTCGCACTTAGTAAGTGCACGATATCCTGGTATGTTAAGACTTACTAGCTGAAGCAGGTCAACAATAGCCTTTACAAAGGATGAATCAACAAAAATCAGTCAAGTAATCGGCCGCTCTTACTAACAGCGGCCTGCGGCCTATTGAATTGACTTTTGTTGACTTTTGACTTTTGAAAAGCGTGCTGCTATTATAACGATGAACAACTGTTAGTTTTGTCATTCACACTTACTAAGTGCAAACAGCCCGAACCTAAGGTTTGCGGATCATACGCGTAGTTTTGGAATAAGTTTGATTATGATCTTATTGTATGCTTTTTTTTGATAAATAATCTTATTTATTTCAAATTTAAAAAAAAAAAAAAAAAAAAAACCACCACGCAACATCCCCCAGGCATAAGGCAACAATTAGACCTGTGCAATGGGCCGGATAAGGGCGGGGGCGGGCCTTGCAAAATGCAACATGGGCTTGAAATGGGTCGGGCTTATTGAGCCCGGCCCGATCCAGCCCGTATCTCATAATTCTCAAAGCTTCAATAATATATTAATCCCTTCACGATACAGTATTTGAAAATAAATAAATAAATGTTTCATTTAAATGACATTGTATTTTTAAAAAATACTAGAGCATGGAATAACTTTTAGTATTACTGAAATAATATAGGGAGTAGTGGAGTACTACTATTTAGTTGCAATTTATTTCTAACAATTTATTTCTAACAATTAAAATTTGTTGTATCATTGCTATTGTAGATATTAGGTGGCAGTGGAGTAGTGGAGTACTACTATTTAGTTGCAATTTATTTCTAACAATTAAAATTTGTTGTATCATTGCTATTGTAGATATTAGGTGGCAGTGCTGACTTATCATACTCCATCTTTCATATTTTCTTCTGCAACTAAATTCATTTGTTGCAACTTTGGTATTCTGTTCTTCATCAGGTGACCTGATGGTATACAAATTTCAATGTTGATGTTTGCCCTTATCATACAGTTAAGTTTTAAAATTTTATTGGTACGGCCCATTTGTTTTTAATAGACAAAGCCCATTTACAACCCTTTTAAAACCCTTGTCCAACCCTTTTCTTTTATATTATTAAAAGGTTAGTTTTCAGCCCAACCCTTTTACAACCCACCCCATATACAACCCTTATTATGAAGGGTCGGATTAGGGGCCCCATCGGGGATCCGGCCCATTGCACAGGTCTAGCAACAATCCCCTCCCCCATTAAAGTGAAATAAATATTTGTTTGGTTCAAAATTAAATATTGTCTTCACATTGATTGTTACACAATTTCAAATTTTTTTAAGTTGAATTTAACTTATATTTGATTAAAAAATGAGATAAATACGAATCGTTGGATCTATTAAAACACTTCTAATTTTCCTTTGCCCACCCAAAGTCACGCAAAACATGAAGAGTCCTCATCAGACATGGGCATTTCATTACATTCGAATCGTTTCTTTGACTTATTAGTACCATTTGGGCGAATGTTTCAAAATTCTGGATACATAAAAACCCATCAAGTCTAATGGTCTAAATATCGTAAATAAGGTTTATGAAATAGCCATTATTTTAGTAGAACTTAATTTTAGTACTAATCAAGTTAAATTGGTATTCGAGTTAAGTTAATCCGAGTAATATTATTTTTAGATATATTAATTTGTCTTATTATTTATTTTTACTCGTATTTAAAGTTTCTCTTATTTAAAATCACGTTTGAATAATGTAAAATTTTGAGACTATTTTTTTTTACCTACTATATTTATTTTAGTTAAACATTTTTCGTGAACTAAGACAAAAAGTAAAAATTATATTTTAAATATGTGTGTCATACTTTTGGATGGTTACTAAAGGACACATGACCCTTCCTTTAAACTAGAAACGGACATCGGTCGCGTTGCGTGTCATCTCCTTCAGCTTAATATTTTCCCATCATCATTCCTTTTCCCTTTTTTTAGGTGGGAAGAACCCCATTAGGAAAGAGCTTTATTCTTACTAATTCACTCATGAAAATTTCGTTTATATCTCATCTCAATAGCATCTTCATTCTAATGTTATAGAAAAGCAAATTTAATCCATTTTATAAAGGTCTTATTCTGTCCCTTCTGTTTTTGGTTAATTTCGAATACCTTCTGCTCTTTTCTGGGTTTTGGGGTCTGCATATGATTTATAGAGCTTCGAGTCGTGAACACATGGACACTTGAATCGCCGCTAAACGAGTTCGTATGAGGAAATTATGCCCAAAATACTAACAAGGTTTCCTTAAAATGGAGTTGGAAGTTACCAAAATGTATAATTAATTTCTCAAGTTAGGATTTCAATTGGGTATTTGTTTAATCAAATTTTTAGGGTTATTTATTAGGTATTTATGTTTTCTTCAAGTGAATTGGGGTTCAATTGATATTTTGCTAGCATCAAGTGAAGTTCAAATTGGAGATATTTATTTTCTAGAGTTTCAGTTTAAAAACTGATCTTTCTGTTTTGTCAATTTCGGTACTTTTGTGATTGTTTTAGGTTTTTAGTGTCTTCATATGAGTTGTAGATCTCTGAGTCGCGGTCGCGTAGACACTTGAATTGTCCCATTTGGTTTCCGTATGAGTGAGTTATGCCCTTTTTAGTAACGATGTGTCCTGAAATAATACTAATACGGGACTGATAAATTGGGATCAAAAGCTTTGGAATTAATTGGGTAATCTTTTAATCTGGTTTTTAGGCTCATCTAAGTTTCTTTTATTGGGTTTTTTGGGTGAAATAGAGTGGAGGTTTGAGCTTATTCGGTTCGAAGTAAACCAAATTTAAGAGGAAGTCACCCATGGTCAATTTCAAGCACATACTTATGGTTTTCTTCTCAAAACATTTCTTGGAATAGCTAATTGAGGTAGAACTCTAATCAATGACTTTCTTTAAAGTATTTAAAAAGGTGTGATATAACTTGATATAAAGTATGATTGGAATTTTAATCAATTTATATCATAATAATATGATTTTATCTGTAAATTTGATTTGAGTTTTGTGCAAATCAAAGTTTATCTTGATTTTAAGCTTTTGTGTTGATCATTATGTTATATATGTTGTGTTTGGAATTAGTTGTTGTGAGTTGTTGCATTTATCTGAAAACAGTAACATGATAATAAAAAGGCCTGATAGTAAGGAAATGCCGAACCATGCTTCCGGCATGTAAAAAACGTGAGACGTGTTTTTCGGCACATAAAATACGGCGAACACAGTATGGTTATTTAACCTGACCTGTGGCTCGAGCAATGTTGTACTGGAGGAGTGACGACTCCCACTAAGTTAGGGGTTTTGGTTTACCTCACCCTAACAGGCCCTTACATATATCAAACAAATATCATATGTGTTGTATTCATTTAATAAATATTTGGATTCCACGCTCTAACGCTCAAGCAGAAGTGTTAGTAAATCACGTCCTGGTACTCAAGCAGAAGGACCAGAAGTTAAATATATAAATTTAACATAAAAAAAATAAATCACCTATAATACATAAAATACCTTGCATATTATTTAATGTGATGCACTTATTTTTGCATGTTACTTATTGCAATGCACATATTATTGTACTTGTATAATGCTATGAAGTTTTTATACGCTACTTAATAGCTGACCCAATTCCACCGTGTGTTCTTATTTATGTGAAGTCCTATGTGCTATGTGGAGTCCCTTTTGGGTGCGATAAAGATTTCATATTGTTTGGTGTACTACTCAGTCGTTGTTGCTGATACTACACAGTTTTTGTTGTCACTCTACATAACTGTCCCTTAAGGGATAGTGCATTTACGAGTATTGCAGGTGTTATTTGGATATCAGAGTAGTGCATCGAAGCATGGTCGAAGCTTCTCTCTCGAGATGAATCGCGTTTTGATTTTCATTATAAACAATAATTGTATTTAGGAAATTTATTTGTAACTTATTTGAAAAAAGACATTTGTGTAAATTTTAATAAAAATATTTTATTAAAGGTAATTAAGATTCGGGCTGTTACAGTTTACCTTATTATTGTTATGCTAGGGCCTAGGAGTACAATTTTTAACTTTTAAGTGGATCTATGGATCATATTTTATGGTTCAAACTAAATTCAAAATAGGTCAAAACTAGTCAATGTGCGGTTTGAACTGAAACAATTACAAGAATAACATTAAACTCGAACCCAAATTTATACTCCCTCCAACACAATTGTATTGTCCCATTACCTTATTTGGGCAATTCACTTCAATTGTCACATTTCCATTTTGGTACATATTTTTGGACCAAATTATCCTTATATCATTTTAAGATTTACCAAAATACCATTATTTTAAGGAAAAATTACCCAGAATAATACGACCTTTCACCTATTTCCCACGAATAATACGAACTTTCAATTAACCACCAATAATATGAACTTTGACATGAATTTTCCAGTGGTATTTTGTTTTACCCACAACCGGTAATTAATAGAGTAAGAAGTCATCCTCTCTCTGCTCTCATTCATCTCAAAACCAAAACACAGTCTTCTTCTTCATCTATCACGCTTAGTTCTTCAAACCAGCAAAAACCCACGTTTTGAAGGCGCCATTGATCTACTGCTGCTATTGATCCAAGGAGCCACTTCACTCGCCTATAATGGTTAGTTTATTGTTCCCAATTGCATAATTTATCCTCTAATTTTGCAAACACCCAAAAATTAGGGTTCATGATTTCGAAAATCAACAATTCTCATTTATGATTAATACTTGTTTTTTAGTCGAAATTCTTTGTAATTTAGTGTTTTTTACTTGTTTTTATGCTAATATGAATGATTCCATGCTGGAATATACTGATAAATGATTCACTAGATATGTTTATATGCTGATTATGTACACTGATTTTGTGCTGATTTGCTGCTGTATACATGCTGGAACCACATGATTTGCTGCTGTACACATACGGATTTGTGCTGGAATGAATGCTGCAACATACACTGATTTGTATACTGATTATATGAATGATGGTGCTGGAATGAATGCTGGAATGAATGATGGTGCTGGATTATATGGATGTTTATTATACTTAATGTGTTGACTTAGTGGATAATAATATGATGAATATGCTGATGAATATACTAATATGATGAATATACAGATTTTTTGGGTATATGCTGAATATACTGATTTGTTGTATATATGCTGTATATATGTTGATACATTATATGCTGCTGATTGTATACTGTATGGTGGATATATGTTGATACACCATGACTACATAAAGGAATTCCATTTGCAATTGATGTTCTAGATTGAGATGATGATGATGAAGGGGAAAACATACTAAGAGAAGAAGGAAAGGATTGGAGGAAGTAATTAAAAAAATGAAAGATAACAATGGAGGATGTGAGAATACTTGAAGTTGAGGAAGATAACAATGGAGGTGAAGCACCAAAATAGGGAGGAGAAGACAAGTGAGAAGCAACGGTCATAATTTGACCTGTAGAACCGGTTGTAAACAAGTAAGGTATACCACTGGAAAATTCATGTCAAAGTTCGTATTATTGGTGGTTAATTGAAAGTTCGTATTATTCGTGGAAAATAGGTGAAAGGTCGTATTATTCTGGGTAATTTTTCCTTATTTTAAAACTTAAAATACATTAATTAATCACTCCAAACCTAATTAACCCACTGATGATTCCCTCCCTCTATTTAACCCCTCCTCCCTCTGATTTACCCTAACCCATTAAATCACTTATCCCTTTTTTTTTGAGATAAATACCTGATCATCATCATCATCATCATCATCCTCCTACCCAGTGTATCCCGTCCATAGAGAACTATAGACAGGGTCTACCCATAAAGGAGAGCACGACCAAAAGGAGTCCTACGGCTCGAGAAAAGATGAGGAGAAGAACAGGCAAGAGAAAAAGAACCCCAGAAGGTACTCTCAAAGAATCAGTAATCTAAAACACGGATAAGACACCTCCAACTACCCCTGTCCCTAGTCAGGTCCTTAGAGAGGTTCAACTCGTGCATGTCAATTTTAGTTTGCTCATCCCATGTTCTCTTAGGCCTTCCCCGACTCCTCTTACCCTCTACTATAATGCTTTCAACCCTCCGAACATGGGCGTCGAATGTCTTTCGTTGCACATGTCCAAACCATCTCAATCTACTTTCGCGCAATTTTCCAGAGATAAAGGCAATGCCTAATTTGTCTCTAAACTCTTGGTTCCTAATTCGATCCATCAATGTGTGCCCGCACATCCACCTCAACATGCGCATTTCTGTGACTTTCATTTTATGCTCAAAAATCTTCTTCACAGACCAACATTCTGCCCCATACAACATAGTAGGTCTGATTGTCATCCTGTAAAATTTTCCCTTTAACTTACTTGGGAACTTCCTATCACAAAGCACCGTGGTCGCTGCCCTCCACTTGAGCCAACCCGCTTGGATACGGTGAGTTACATCTCCGTCAATCTCCCCATCCCTTTGGATGATCGAACCCAAATACTTGTACTTGGTCGTACTTTTAACCACTTCTTCACCAATGGACACCTCTGGCTCACCTACCGGTGATGTCCCACTGAAGTCACAACGCAAATACTCGGTTTTCGTACGACTAATGCGCAACCTTCTACCTTCTAAAGCTTATCTCCACTCAGCTAATATATTATTAACCTCCTCTTTAGTCTCGGCCACCAGCACGATATCGTCCGCAAAAAGCATGCACCATGGTACCGTCTCCCAGATAGATTTAGAAATCTCATCTATAATAACCGCAAAAATGAAAGAACTTAGAGACGAGCCTTGGTGCAGTCCGACTTTTACCGGAAAAGGCTCCGTTATCCCCACCGGTGTTTGGATTTTGGTTGACACCCTGTCATACATATCCCGTATAGCCTCAATGTACACTAAAGAAATACCTTTGGCCTTTAAGCTATCCCAGATGACACATCGTGGTATGCTATCATATGCTTTCTCCAAGTCGATGAACACCATATGCAGATCCTTCTTTTGCTCCCGGTATTTTTCCATCAGCCTCCTTATAACATGAATTGCCTCCATGGTTGACCTTCCGGACATGAAACCGAATTGGTTCTCTCTAATAGTTGTTTCCTGTTTAATTCTCCTTTCGATCACCCTTTCCCACAATTTCATTGTGTGGCTTAGAAGTTTTATACCTCTATAGTTTCCACATATTTGCGCATCGCCTTTGTTTTTAAATAGAGGTATTAGAGTGTTGTGCCTCCATCCTTCAGGCATCTTATGTGTCCTCAGGATAACATTAAAGAGGCTAGTCAGCCAACTAATGCCCTCTTCTCCTAACCCCCTCCATACCTCAATCAGGATATTATCTGGACCAACTGCCTTTGTTCTCCCCATCTTTTTGAGAGCTTGTTTTACTTCCTCAGTGGTAATATCACCTGTTGACCCAGATTCACGTGGTCTTTAGGCGTCAAAAGGTTGATTATCATCCCCCTTAGGCCCCCCAGACTCATTGAGTAGGTGGAAGAAATACTGACGCCATCTGTTTTTAATGTCCTCTTGTCTCATGAGAACACGACCTCCCTCATCTTTGATGTATTTCACCGCGTCTAGATCCTGCCGCTGCCTGGCCCTTGTCCTTGCCAACTTAAAAATATCCTTCTCCCCCTCTTTGGTGTCTAGCTTCTTGTTAAACTCTTCATAAGCCCGATTTTTTGCCTCTATTACCGCTTTCTTTGCCGCCCGCTTTGCCGCTTTATAGTCCTCTCTCTTTTCTACTCTATCCTCCTCCTCCGTGCATGCCATAAGTTCCCTAAATCTATTGTTTTTGTCCTTTATCTTCCTCTCCACTTCATTGTTCCACCACCACGGCTCTTTGAATACTTTCGGTTTTCCCGACGACACCCCCAAGGTCTCTTTCGCCACCTCTCAAATGGTTTCTACCATATCTATCCACATTCCATTCGCATCCTCAGACTGACGAGGGAAGCCCGATGAACATATCTTGCATGACACGGTCGTAACCATATCCCCTTTTAGTCTCCCCAACATGATCTTTCCCCTACACTCTATCTTCTTCTCTATAATCTTCTTCTTCATCCGAAAGACCAGCACCAGAAGTCTGTGTTGGGTAGGCATCTTTGTACCCAAAACTACTTTACAATCCAAGCATAAGGCTCGATCACCTTTGCGCACTAGGAAATAGTCAACTTGGGTGGCATGATCGCCGCTCTTATATGTAACCAAGTGCTCTTCTTTCTTCCTAAAGAACGAATTTGCTATAACCAAATCTTTGGCTGATGCAAAATCTAGCAAATTCTCCCCGCTGTCATTCCTTGCTCCCAAACCAAAACCCCCCATGCACCGAGTTATAGCCGTCCGCAACTCTGCCAATATGTCCGTTAAAGTCTCCTCCTAGGAAAACTCTTTCATCTTCTGGGATAGTTCTCAAAAGGTCACCTAGGTTATCCCAAAACTCGCGCTTTATCTCCTCATCCAGCCCAACCTGTGGCCCATAAGCACTTATAATCGATACGACCTCTTCCCCTATTACTATCCTAACTAACATCATCATGTCGTTATACCTCCTTACTTCAACCAATTGCTTTAAGATATCATTAGACACTAAGATGCCAACCCCGCTTCGTCTGTCGTCCAAACCTGCATACCATAACTTATATCCCTTTATACCTTTATCTTTTTGTCCCTTCCACCTAGTCTCCTGAACACATGCTATATGAATCCTGTATTTACAAAGCTCATTGGCCAACTCCAAAGACTTGGCTTCTAGGGTCCCTATGTTCCAAGTCCCTACTCTTAGTTCTAGATCCGATTTACGCTGTCCCCCCTGACCTCCCCCCTCAGGACCTGACCGGCGATTAATAACCGGCGACGAAGAATTAGTGGCGGTCAAAAGTTAATCGAAAACCCAGAAATCTTCAACCCAAATTGAAATTCGAAAACGAAATCTTCAACCTAGAATTGCCATTACGTTTTACATAGCTACACCCAAATCCCATACATCTAGCACTAGCAACAAAAATACAGTCATAAAGCAAGTGAAAAGGGGAGTAGCCTTCGCATCTGTTCTCAATCGTTTGCACAACATTGATGGCGTCTCCTTCTAGGTGGATGTATTCATATCCCACACGAATAGCCAACTCAATGCCAAAGAGCGCAGCTGCCACTTCACTGACCTCCACAGACCTTCGGGCCTTCATTCTTTGTGTTCCAGCAGCGAGCAGCTTCCCCTCATGATCACGGATCACAACCCCGAGGCCTCTGACTGCATTATCACCTACATGAGCATCAAAATTCACTTTAACCCATCCAATCTTCGGAGGCCTCCAAGACTAGAATTGCAAGATATGGCTTTGATTCACTACCGCCACCTTTGAGTTGTACTGTATAATCAGCAACAAGTGAGTTGAATTTGGTTGCAATGCCGATAGAATCACAGCGCTCTCCTTCAAAGATTGTTTTGTTTCGTATAAACCACCCAGCCCATAAGGTCGAGCAAATAGACACAAAATCATCACGTGAAGCATGGTCAAAGAGCCATAGAAGGAACTCACAAAAAGAAGACCTTGGAGCATCAAGCAGCAAACTCGCAGAGGTATGATGGTCCCACATAGATGTAATACTAGGGCAATCGCACAAGGCATGAATTATAGTTTCGGGCTCCACATAACATCTGTCACAGACAGGAGATGGAACACAATACCTTTGAAAGAGGACCCACATGGTAGCTAAGGATCCTTTACAAGCACTCCAGAGCAAATGTGTAAGCTTCGGCGGGCCTGCAACATTCCAGACTTCGTGATCAGGGGTCGCCATACCATTCCCTCCATCAGTCCGATGTCCTAACATACCCAGCCAATATTCGCTCTTCACCGTGTACACCCCGTTCTTATTCTTGCACCAAAACAGATTATCAATGTGAGAATTGTGTGAAAGAGGCAGAGATAAGATGGACTGCACAGTAGCATCATCAAACCAGCGAGCAACAGAGTTTAGGTCCCAACAAGTATTGTGGTGGTCAATAAGATCTTTTACCATTAAGTCAGGAGGAGCATTTTGTTTTGCTATAGGGCTCACATAATTTTCCCCCTCAGGGATCCATCTATCCTCCCACACTCTAATGCTGCATCCATTCCCCACTCTCCATCCCAGACCTTCAAGCAAAAGTGACTTCGCACCCCAAATGCTTCGGCATGTGTAGCTTGGGTCATAGCCCCGACCCGCGTCGATGATAGATGAGTGCTTGAAGTATCTGGTTTTCAGAGTATCAACCAGAAGCTTATTTGACCCCTCTAACAACCTTCAAGCTTGCTTAGCCAATAGCGCAGTATTAAAACACTTTAAGTCTCGAAACCCCATACCACCCTTATTCTTCGAGAGACACATGTGATTCCACCTATGCCAATGGATTTTTCGTTTCTCACTATTGGAGCCCCACCAAAATCTCGCAAAAAGAGAATGGATCTCGTCAATAAGGCCGTCTGGAAGTCTGAAAATACTCATCATATATATGGGTATGGCCTGGATCACCGATTTGATGAGTACTTCTTTCCCAGCTCTAGATAAGAATTTTTCTTTCCACCCCTGCAGCTTTTTCCAAATGAGATCCTTCAAGCTCGAGAAAATTGCCTTCTTTGAGCGCCCGATGATCGTTGGGAGGCCCAAATATTTCTCCTGTCTATCAACTTCCTTTACACCAAGCATATCCACAATATCTTTCCGCAAATGACTGTGTACTCCTTTGCTAAATGAAATCTCGGTCTTCTCATAGTTCATTTTTGCCCGGACGCTCGTTCATAAAGGCTAATAATATTAGCTACCTCTGAGCACTCTTGCACCGAAGCTTTAGCAAACAGAATATTATCATCAGCAAAGAACAAGTGAGAAAGGATGGGTGCACCTCTACAGATCTAAACCCCATGTAGCGCTCTTCGAGCAATATCCTCAAAGATCAAGGTAGAAAAAGCTTCAGCACAAATGATGAAAAGGTACGGAGAGATCGGGTCCCCTTGTCGTAGCCCTCTCGACGGCACAACTTCACCACAAACAGCCCCATTTATTTTAAAAGAGAACGAAACACTAGAGATACAATGCAACACACGACCCACCCAAGAACTACTAAACCCCATTTTTAGCATAACACGTTCAAGGAAGCACCATTCGACCCTATCATACGCCTTGCTCATATCAAGCTTCAGCGCAAACGCTTTCTTTCCTCCAGTTTTCCACCTCTTCATCGCATGAAACGCTTCAAACGCGAGTAAAGCATTGTCAGTTATTAATCTTTTCGGAATGAAAGCACTTTGATTCACCGAGATTATGCTATCCAGGAAGCCTTTTAGCTTATTTGCCATCACCTTTGAGATGATTTCGTACACCACGTTGCAACAACTAATAGGTCGGTAGTCCTTCATCGATTTCGGCTCACTGCATTTGGGGATAAGGGATATACAGGTTTTATTGATAAGCTTGAGATCAAAATCACCCCTCCACCAATTTTTGACTAAGGAAGCAATATCGTTGCCAAGAATACCCCAAAATTTCTGAAAAAACACAGCATGGAAACCATCCACCCCAGGAGCTTTGGTTGGGTGCATTTGGAAAAGAGCCGTGTGAACATCTTCTTTTGTCGGTTCCTCGTCCAGAATGCGATTCATATCATTGTTAACCATTTGTGAGATACCCTCGAGAGCTTCAAGAATCCAAACGGGGAGCTAGTAACAAAGGTGCCCTCAAAGTAAGCCGCCACCAAACTCTCGATATCCACCTTCGAAGTCCTCCAATTACCCTCGTCATCCATAATACCTCTGATCAAGTTTCTCTTCTTCCTCGAGTTGGCTTTGTGGTGGAAATACTTCGTATTTTTATCTCCATCTTTCAGTTCGTTCACCCTCGAGCGTAAGTGCCAATAAGCTTCCTCCATGCGGTGTAACCCATCTAGCTCAGTAGTCATGGCATTGCAAGCAGCTATGGTATTAGCATCAGGAGTTTGTTTCTGGACCTTAGCAAGCTTTTTCTCAGTGGTTTTGATTAGATTTTTGACATCCCCATATGTTTTAGTAACCCACTCTTTTAGAGAAACCACACAGGCCTCAAGCCTAGAAGGAATAGGGTCACTAATCCCCTCCTGCCAAGAATTAAACACAACATCATAGCATTTTTCATCTGAAAGCCAAAAAGATTCAAATCTGAACAGACGATCTTGGTAATCCTCCCTACGTCGGGACTCAGTGTTCAACAGGATTGGAGCATGATCTGATCTGTATATAGGGAAGTGACGAACATCAATATTCGGGAAGAGCTCATTCCAAGAGGGCGAGGCCAGAAACCTATCGAGGCGTTCACGGATAACAGATGTTGGGCAACGGCCACGGCACCAGGTAAAGCTGCTACCTCTAAAACCCAAATCCAGCAAATTGCACTCATCCACACAACCTCTAAAAGCATTGATATCGCGCTCGTTACGAATGGAACCCCCTTCTTTTTCTGCACCACTAAGAATCTCATTGAAATCACCAAAGAAAATGTACGGTAAATGTTCATTCACCACCAAAGATCTTATTAAATCCCAAGTCTTATGTTTACTAGCTCTGTCTGCCCAACCATATATACCATTTGCAACCCAACGATCACCACTATCATCCATCTCAACAACAACAGAAATATGTCTATCAGAGTAAGACTTTAAGCTAACACTTTGATCTCTCCACCTCAATCCAATACCCCCCGAGTTGCCTTGACTACTAATACAAAAGCCATTACGAAAACCACATTTATTACGAACCACATCTAATCTTTTTTTGTCAATCATCGACTCCATAATAAAAACAAAATCAGGACGCTCTCTCCAACACCAGTTTTGGAGAGCTTGAACTGTCTCGGGGTTATGAATCCCTCGACAGTTCCAACTAAAGATTTTCATTGTTGTTCGCGGGGTTGGTCCTCGCCAACACCCGCTACTTGAAGTTCAGCACAAGCAGAGTTCACATCTAAAATACCATTTACCCCACACAAACGTTTTGTATCATCAGTGCTATCCTCCATAACCACGTCTGTATCCCACACCTTCCTTTTTAAAGAGTCATTAATTCCCACCACATCATCACAATTTTCAGAGGTAGTAAATGCACCATGCACAGCCGCCACATTTAAGATTTTCCCACCCACCTCCTTTTTCCTTAATTTAACATGTTTTTTGGGTTTGGGCACATGTGTACCAACATGAAACGTTGGGAGTTGGGCTCTCACATTGGAAAATTCCCTATACTCCACATTCACAGCATTTAAGGCATTTGATGGTCCCTCCTCTAAATTGTGATCATTACTACCCTCACCAGATGCATGCAAACATAAAGTATCATTTTTCACACCTTCATTAGATGGGACAACAAGAGAATTATTTAAAGTACACCTCCCTGAGGTAGTGGATCAGTGCAACATACCAGATTAACAGACGTCGTGGCAAACTGTTCCTCCACCGCTACTGGATTTGATCCCCTCTCCTCTACCACTGCTGTACCCAACCTGGGCATCGGCTTTGTCATGAACAACCTCTTTTTTACTTTGAGAGCAACCTCCTCTTCTCTGATTTTGTTGAGACCTTTTCGTGGTGAAGCCCTAATGTTCATGCCCCAACCATATCCAGCATCCTTATCTTCCTCCGACACATGTGTGCAATCCTTTTCCATATGACTCATCAGGCCACACATGAAGCAAAAGTGTGGGAGCCTTTCATATTTCAGAGATATTTTAACATTGTTGTTACCCTTGACTCTTATCATCTGACACCTCTTCAAAGGCTTGGTAATATCCATATAAACCCTAATCCTACGATAAGGGTTAATGTTTAAAAAGTCTTCTTCAATCTCCATAAGATCGCCCAAGCAATGACTTTCAATCTCTCATCAGATCTATACCCAAAAGGGAGATTGTACAATCTAACCCAAAAAGGCGAAAAATTGAGGGTAATATCAGATGGTTGCATCGCCTCATCAATTTCTTGCAGGACAAGTAATTTATTCTCGAAACTCCACGGGCGCCCTTCAAGAAGTTTCTCCCTATCCTTCCAATGAAAGAACTAAAACAGGAACAGGTTTGCCTCCAAAGATCGAATGACAACACCTTCCTTCAAGCTCCAGATGTGTAGCAGTGTTCGCTTCACCGCATCAAAATTGAGCGGTTTCTCTGTCAAGACCCTTCCCGCTAACCGTAATGATAGTTTGTTATCTTTCTCTTCTTCGAACCCATCATCAAGATCCACAACATCCTTATCATTGACAATGTTCAGTTTTGCACACTTTTCAACTAACGCATCAGCCATGAATCTAACACTCACTAGAACACAGAAAACAAAGCAACTCTAGGGAAAACCAAAGAGAGGACTGGAAACCCTAACCCTAGCAGAGAAGGGGACTTCTTTATACGTCGATATACTTATATCTGACAAGAACTAAATCACTTATCCCTTTGAGAAAACCCTAGCTGTTCTGCGACACTGTTCATCGTCTTCCTCCCTCTGATTTACCCTAACCCATTAAATCACTTACCCCCTTCTGAAACCCTAGACTTTATCTTCTTGATTTTACAATAGATCCAAGGTTTTGATTCTTCTTCTCTCTTCTCTCACGTCGTCTGTGTTTGGGATTTTTTTCTGAGTTTAAGGTTTGGTTATGGAGTCGCCTAACTCTTCTCTCTCTCATCATGAAATGAAGTTGTTGTTTGAGGATTATGATAATGAGGACTCGTATATTTCCTCACCACATTCATCTGTTGAAACTTCTCCAAATTGGGGAAGAACCATGGACAGTGAGGATGAAGAAATTTCGGCTATGTTTGATTTGGGGCTTGATCTACCTGATGATGACCTTTTTGCTTCATCTGATTCAGAAGATTATGATATTGAAGATAATGATACTGTTTATGATGTTAAGGGGTCTTTCTCTCGTATGTGATACGGTTAATCTCTCCTTCTGATTAATGATGTTCCTTTTTGTTTATGTATTTCCTGATTATGCATGTTTGTGTACCTGTGGTCTGTGATGGTTTTTTTTATGAGGCCAATGTAAAACTCAATGATTTTTGAAAAAGAGGGCTTTTAGTCACTTAATAAAACCATATACATACTCAGAGTGCCACCAATCTATATGATTTTAGGAGGCAAAGAGTATGTTTATGGATGTCAATGATGAAAACAAGTTGTTTTCTGAGACTTGCACCTAAAATGAAATTTTTTTTGTCATTTAAAACCCCAAAAACTTTCCATTAAATGTTTAGTCATAAACAGCTTGAATAAGTTTCCATGATGTTTAACCCTAAACATTTCCCAAAAGTATTAATTTCACCATTGATGCTCTATATACTGTTGTTGTTGTTGTTGTTGTTTTTGTTGTTGTTTTTGGTTTCCTTGGTCATTAATGCTCTTGTTTGATGTTGATGTTGCTGGCTTTGTTGATGTTGTTGATGTTTCTGCTGTTTGTTGATGTTTCTGCTCTTGGTTGATCTTGTTGTTGCTGGTTTGGTTCTTCTTGATTTTCCTGATGGTTCACAATAGTTGTTGATGTTTCTGCTTTTGGTTGATCTTGTTGTTGCTTGCTCTGTTCTTCCTGGTTTTCCTGCTGGTTAACAATAATTGTTGATGTTTCAATTGCTGGTGGTTGTGTTGGTTGGTGGAACATCTCTTGGTCTTCAATTCCCAAATATTGTAGAGCAATCTCTATTTGTCTTGCATCCAATTGACGGATTGAATCATACATGACTTCTTTCCTAACTGTTAAATAATCTGGTAATCTCCCTTCCCTAGCAAGTTTGGTCTTGTTCATGTGTGGAATATGGTAATCAAAACCACCATGTTTTTTCAGTACCTCAACCTTACATGCTTGTAGTGTTATCCAAACATACCTTAATGTTTTGTGTTCTAAAGCTTCAAATGCACCTATTACTGCCCCAACCAGTTGTGTGTAGTTGCATGCTGCTTTCTTGTGCTGTAATGATTGAATAGACCTAAAAAAACCCTAAATCTAACACATTCATATCAGGGGAATTCGGAGGCTGTTGTACTAAATGGATATTGAATCCATCAAGAATTGCAGCTTCCCTGAATATTGGATCAGTATCTAAAATGTGTGGTTTTGCATTATCCTGTTGAATGTAAATTGTTTTTCTTGCACCCTCTGGCCATTTTTCTCTAATTGCAGGTAAGATTTTGTCAATCAACATTGACCTTATGTGTATCTTTGTAATGTTTTGAATGGGCTTGGTTTCTAATTCTCCTCTCTTCTTGTTTTTGGAATTTCTTTGTGCTGGCACTTGATCAACAAAAGGAAAGATACCTATCTTTCCATCGAAAATAACTTCACCCTCACTAGAATACAGTGGTTTAGCAACCGCACACATGAACATTATTTTTGGAACGAATCTTTTTGACTGTATTTCTCTATGTGGCTCAGCTTCTCCTGGGGTAAGATAGTACGTTTGTTGTGTTCTAGTGAGGTAGAATTATTTGTGTATGTAATTTTTAATTATGTAATTTAATTTATGGTAATTTTTAATTATGTAATTTAATTTATGGTATTTCTCTATGTGGAAGTATATGTCCAAACCCCCAATATAAAATGTAAAATTAATTATTCGTGTATGTAATGTTTAATTATGTAATTTAATTTATGGTAATCAAAACTTTGTAATTTTAAATTATGTAATTTTAAATTATGTAATTTATGTAATTTTAATTATGTAATTTATGTATTTTTAACTTTCTAAAAGTAACAATATGGCATTTTCCCTCCAAGTTTAAAATTATCCAAATTAGAGGGAATAATTATGGAATTAATCAACTTCATTAGTAATACCCACTACATCACATGGGCATACTCTTCAATGGGTCCCTCCAATTCCTTAATATTTGTGCCCAACCCAAATGGGACAATACAATTGTGTTGGAGGGAGTATTATTTTGTTAGACCCGTACTCCAATGCATTTATTTATCTGTAACCATGGTTATCAGAATCTCGATCCTGACCAACGATTCTACGATCCTACGATCCAAAATTAGGCGACCGATTCGGATCGAGGTAGGATCTTAATGTTGGTAGAATCGTACGATCCTACATAGCTCCTGGATTTAAGTGGTAGGATCAAAATGCGATTCTACGATCCTACGATCTTACGATCCGATCCTACAAGGGGCAGTTCAATCGTAAAAAAATTTCACATAATCTAGATTTTACTTATGTATATATGTATATATCTAAACAATTATATCAATATGACTAAAATTCAAGTTTTTCTTGATTCGCATTGTAAAAATGAGTATTAGAGGTATTCTTTTACAAAACTTAATAGTTGATGTCAAACAAGTGTTAATTTAAGCTTTAATACTTAAAAAAGAACAAATACAATTGAAAATTAGTTATTTAAAGCATATTAATGCATATTTGTAGGATCACACGATCCTACGATCTGATTCTTCCGATTTCGATCCTACCCCCTCAACGATCCTACGTAGAATCCCGATCCTAACAACCTTGTCTGTAACTATTACTAATACAAAACACGCTGATCACATCATCACTATTTATTATTGCTTACGTGTCACAACCTCATTAAAACTTTTTCCTCCAAAACTCAATGATGATGTCATTGTCTTTATGACTAATATTTACATCTTTGACTTTATTGCTTTCTAATTATGACTATAATATTATCTATATTTATTGATTTTATATTTTTTAAGTCACATTATTTAATGTATTAGAAAATCATATTTTATTACATTTTTTAATTATTTATTATTTAAAAAATCTTATCAATGTTATTTATTAAATGAGTATTATCTAAGTGTATTGAATATTTTGAGATGATTCAAAGATGATAATACTTTTATAAGGATTTTTTTTATTTATACTATTGGTTGCTTAAATGCAATGTATGATTCTAATATGATTTAAGTTGTGATTTTCTTTATGCAAGTCGCTTATATTTTTTGTGAATTTGTTTAAACTTTTATAAAATAATTTTACATATATAAATATTTATGTTAAACTTGATTTTGAAGTATGTTAAATTTGATTTTGAAGTATGTTTTTAATAGTTGTATTACTTTATACAAATTAATGTAATTATTTTTTGTTAGCATAAATTGGTATGTTGTTTTTTTATTAAAAATATTCATAATTTTGTATTGTACACTTCATGTACGATCTATTTGCTTTCTATTTAAAATAAACAAATAGAAGCATAGATATAATTATATTAAAAATATAATCAATTTTTTTGTCTTTTGTTGTGATTTATTTGTCATTAACTAAATTTTAGCAATCATCAACGCGCACAATGTAAAGTATGATATAAACCATACAATGTATGTAATGTATACAACTATTCAGAGTGAAATGAGATGTAAGTATAATGTAAAATTTTTTTCTTAAAATTTTAATTTCTTAAATGATACTAATATGTCGGAAAATTTAATATAAAACCGTGCATCGCACGAGCATTATCTAGTATCTAATAAAGTAAAGCCCGAAATCCCAAACTAAAGGCAAGGCTATTTCTTGGTAGTTTGAAGGTACAACCGCTTAAGTCCCAACTTATAAAGGGACCCAAAAAGATTTAATCTTTATTATTAAAAATTAATTGTTTAATTATATTTTTGTACCTTATTATTATATGAACTTAAATTTGTACATTTGACATTGATGTGCTGAAAGAAGATAAATTATGGAGTATGATGCATAGTTCAAGAAAAAAAAAAACTCGAAACTTTACTTATACAAGTGCCTCCTTTTTAGTTCTCTCCTAGGGTCCAAAAATTGACAGAAACACACATTGGACTAAAGGTCACCACCAATTCAAATAAGATCCTGAACTCAGTACTATCCTAACACATAAATGCATTTTCAATGCAAGCCATGCTAACACCATATTCTATAGGCACACGGAAACAAAGACGAAAAAACTGAAACATATTAGCTTTAGCATGGTACTATAAAACCAACAGCAGCCTCCAAGTACAGCTGCCGCGATGAACAGATGAGGAGCTTGTCCATTAGAACATAAGCTACCAGTGAAGACGTAGCAACATCAACAGTTCGACATCGACTACAATTATTTTGATTTATTCTTGCAAACCTGCAATGCCTAAAATTTACAGCAGTTTACATCTACTTAGCAAGGGATGATATCTAACAACACATTTTCAGACAAATTACAAATAACAGAAGTATATATTAGAGTATACATACCTCTTCCAACACTAATGCAAAGTTTTTGTGAAGTCTAAGCCAAAGTCAACTTTGATAAGAGATGAAAGACTTTATACATCTAAACCTCAAAAGAAACTCTATCATATCAGATGGTGAAAACCAAGTAAATAAAAGAACATCATAGGAGCCAAATACTGTTAAATCAAAGAGAGAAGACAACACCAAATAACATCTTCTCACTCAAGCTGCAGCCAGCAAGCCATCTTCTAAAGCAGAGTCAAATCCAGACAGGATCCACCCTTGTTTCTTGGCATGCTCGGTATAACATCCGAATTTATCTTGGGCATTTGGAATATCGAGCGCCAGGTCATCAAGCCCTTCCTTCACACGAGCAAACCCTTTAGTCATTTGGTTGATCGTGATGAGCCCCTCACTGAAGCATTCCTGAAGAAGATCAAGCATCCGATCATTCTTTTTCTCCATGGCCATGATTAAGGCCTTTTTCACAACCTCATGGTTGAAGAAGGGCATGCCTAGGTCTCTAATACACTGGCATGCTTCCCCAACAACACCTCCACTCTCGTACTCTTCTAGAAGCTTTGTTATCTTGTCCTTTGCATCCTCTACAGCCCACCCTGTGCCACCCCCCCAACAGCGGAGGATTCTCTCACCTGCATGACGGGAGAAAACAAGCGATCTAGCCATATGTACAGTTTCACTTCCACTACAGTTTGGCGGAAGCTTGCTCGCAATCTCATCGAGGTTTAAAGGGGCTAGAACATCATCAATAACCGCCCTAGCCAGAAAGAGAGCAAGCTCATTAGAGGCATCCAAGATGTCAAGTGCGGTGTCTTCAGCAGATTCCAGGAGCAGTACAAAGCCATTCACAATATCCTCTGTGGAAAAAATCTCGATGTGAAGTGCAGACAAGAGAACAGATGCCATCTCTTTCTCCCTGTTTTTCCGGTCCATGGCAAGGGTGATTAGCTTCTTGAGAAAAACTGGATTTAATTCCGGAGACCCAAGATCTTCAAGACTGTGAATGAGTTCAGGAATGTCATCAGAAAGGAAGTATTCGTGAATAATTGTCACAACCTCCTCCTTGTACCGTTTCAACTTCTCATCATCATGTTTAGGGAATTCTTCATCTTCAGACGAAGGTTTTGAAAGTGAAGCATCAAGCCATCCATCAGAAATTGCCTTAGGTACCAAGGATTGGAACAGCAATCTGGCGGATGGGATGTCCAGAGAAAGGTCATCAAGGCTCTCCTCAACACGATAGAAACCCTTAATCATCTGACTGCTGCTTATCAAGCCCTCTTCTGATGCTTCCTTCAACAATTTCATGATGAGAGATTCAGCCGATCGGATTTCCATAGCAAGGACTAAAGCTTTCTTCACCACCTCATGATGGAAAAACGAAACCCCCAGTTCCCTGATGCACCTACAGGCTTCAAATGCATCTCCACTTTCCACATATTCCCTCAACAGATCAGAGATCTTCTTTTTCACCTCTTCAACTGTAAGGTGAGTACTACCACCCCATTTCCGCTCCACAAGTTCGGCATGATGGGGGGCAGAAAGATAGCTCTTCTCAGCAATTTGAACGGCTTGAAGCCCTTTAGATAACTCTGGAAGATTTTTCTGCACTCTCGTGACGAATGCTGGTGGAAGGATATCATCAACAACAGCACGAGCAATAAATAAGGCAAGTACATTCACGGCATCAGGTATATCAACAGAGAGATCATCAGCAGACTCAAGCAGCAGAATGAAACCCTGACTGATTTGACCAGGACTGATAACATCCACATAAAGAGCTGAGAGTAAAACAGAAGCCATCTCTTTCTCCTTATCATGCCTGTCCATGGCCATTGACACAAGCCTCTTAATAAAATAAGGATGGTATTCACTTGAACCCAGTTCCCTAAGATCCGATGCAGCCACTTGCACTGCGCCAGTGTTGAAATACTCCTCTATGATCGAAACCACAGCTTTCTTGTAATCATCAAGAGGGTCAGTGACAGTTGCTCCGACAAGCTTGTATGGCTCCTTCAGAATTCCAGGGTAAGAATTCAACAAGGACAATATGAATGCATGAAGTATGTTAGCATAATTAAACAAGGGAGCTGACAAACCTTTTAAAAACTTGAACATGATTAACAAGCTACACAATTTAAAACCAAAATGGACAAAAGAGGGCAGAACAACTACCTCGCCACTGTCATAGTTGGGATCATTGCGATCAAGATGCGCTTCACCATCGGTGTCAAGTAGCTTTCCCCAAGTTCCCTTACCACCACCTCCTTCTGTAATAAACAAGTAGAAACAAACCAATCAAGTACAGAAATAAAAATGAAAAAAACAAAAACAAAATAAACTACACATAATACCTATAAAGAGATATATGACTACAACCAAGTTAAAAGAACACATACATGAGCAGGAGAATTATATTAGGAGAGGACACATAAGGGCAGCTCAAAGAAAAATCATACAGACAAACAAGTCCAAAAATTCAAAACTAGATAACAAGCTGAATAGCGGCATGTCAAGGCTAGCATATACATAAATGTAAACAAGTAAGCAAGATAACAATGTCAAAAACGCAAAAGATGCTAGACTTGTTAGCTATACTAGGAAAGAGATATACGAGTTCAACAACATTAACGATCTAGGCAATCAAATCAAAAAAGGATATATTGGAGCAGCTTTTAGAGGAAACAAAAATGGAGAAAGAGATATACAAAACTCCTATAACCAACTTAAGAAAGATTAAGATTAAAGCGTGTCAATTTTCTAACCTAAAAACGACAACTTTCAAATTTAACTGATGTACATCAGATAGCCATACTTGATGATTATGCACGAGATTATTAGCCTTACATCATAAGAATGGGACAAGTGTTAAGACAAACTGCACGCAATTATTTTAAATGTATGAGCATAAAATATTTTTTGCCAGGATGTTCAGGGACAATAAACTAATAAATTTGCATAATAATAGTCCAGCTCAAGGCCTGAGACAGCAGCAAATATACAATTTACCTAAAGAATATAGAAAACAATAACAAGCCAGCATATAAATTAAAATCACTTCCACAAAATTGATAAAATTACAAGAAAATTGTAATCAGACAAATGGTAAAAAAAATATACAAGAGAAGAACACAACAAAGTCACACACCATTTGTGTATCAAATCAGCATAAACTTGTGGTAACAAATTACCATTGGAAGCTTTCAAAGACCTAATGAAGTCAAATTGTACTCATTAATTTCATTCCATATAGTTTCTATTGCATACAAATGTAAGTAAAAAATGGCCATATTTGTGATCTTCATGAAAATATTTATCAACAAAAATACAAAGATCAAATTCAGATTAATTCATTATTCCTACTTGTTCTCGCCATCCCAAATATGACCATACAACTTGCTTTCAAAGCAAAGTTTACACTGTCCGAGTTCTTCAATCTTCAGCCTATTAATATCGTGTAGAATTCATTTTAACAATTGTTGGTCCTCAGATCACAATCTGCCATAAATATTTGGTCAAAGTGGGCGTTATAGGTAACTGTCATATTGGATTATCCAAAATTTACGATAAAGTGAAGGATATGATGGGGGAGAAGAAGAGAAAGAAAGAATATTTCTCTTTCCATTTATTCCAATACCTGAAAGACAAAAATAATACCAACCCTAATTTTAATTTCACTCCTCCCCAAGGCGCAACCAACCATCAAAATAACAAAAAATAGCTCTCGTACTCTTCTTTTCCTCCGCTTTTCTCCAAAACTCTCCATTCAAACAAAGTACAGTCTGAAATTTTGACCAATTAACATATTTTCAACGTTGAAAGTCTACAAACTAACGAGTAAGAAGTAAATAAATTAACCAACATAGTTTAAAATATATAGAATATGCTCGACTGAAAAATGCATGTTCTAGTGTCCAAGAACATGTAGTATTTTGGCACATCGTTTGATAGCCCTTATACGAGTAATACAGCTTTGTATTTATTTGACCATAAAGTGAGATTTGGCTCCTACTCAATCAACTAAGCTTCCACAACTCTCTGCCCATATAATATACATCACAATATGCATTTTGAGATGTGCTCATGTAGTTTCCTAAATGCAATTTTGGCTAGGTTTCATATAGTCGATCATGGGAATTTCATTCAAATTCATAATATGTTCCATGACTGCAATGCCCACAAAACTGCATCTTAAATCCAGGAAAAAGTTTCCTTATCCAAAAAATTGAAAACCAGCATGGAACGAGATACATACTTAGAATTAAACATACAAACTGTGTATAGAGCAACGACATGGTGACTTAAGCATCCTGAAGGTAAATGGGAACTTCATTAGATTAATTACAGTACTCTCCAAAATCAACATAAGTATAACCCAAACAATTCACCCTTAAAAGGTCTTCAAATTTCGAGAATAGTCCATTGAACAAAAGAACAAGTCACAAATAGCCAAGCATTAAGTATAGCAACCATTAGTACAACATAAAAAGCAACTTAGGGTTGCTTCATGAAAAGAAATTTCCTTAACTTCAACAAACCCATTGCACAAACTTTTCATGAACTCCAGACAATTTTACTAGTCTTCTTTTAATCTGTAACCTCATACAGTAAAATTTTTTACAAATAACAGTTAAAATTACATTTCCATACAAATGCATTGAGAACAAGGCTTAAATAGATCTCTCCTTCTCAGTTAAACCATTATATAGTACAAATGACATAATGTTGTTGATCATAATCTAAAATCTGTATTGCTAAAATCACAATGAAAGGCACAAAAAACCAATATAAACACGTATATAGTAACATTATCCTCACATTCTCACAATATAGACTTTCGTTCTTTATAAAGAAAATAAAATAACCATAGACCCACCAAATTAGTAAATCAATAGCAATCCGAAACAACAGGAGTATCAACAAAAACAATGTAGCACCATGAACAAAAAAATGCTCACCCTTCTTAACTCTAATAAACTTCCCAGAATGTGACCGCCGAACATGTCTCACAGCAGGCGCCTTATAACCTCCACCACCTCTGGCATGATGGTCAGAAAGGTTACTAGACGTCAGTTTTGGTGACGATGCCAAACCTTTTGGTGAAGATGATAAAATCTTCGAAGGAGCCGGTACTGAATTCTCTACATTCAAGGAAGCAATCTTCATTATCTCTCTCTGTTCTTCAGTCAAGAATCCTTCCTTTGACTCCTTCGATGCCATCTTGAATCCTTCAACTCAAGTTAATACCTAAAAGCGCACACAGAATAACACTAATCATCAATTTCTATCCTAGACTCCTCAACTTTGTCAAAAGTTCTCCATTCCAATATCTCATTTTGCACTTAAATACTAACCGATTAATAAAAAATCTATGGAAGTTAATACACTTCTATCAAAATATAAAATTTTCAATAATTCACATTTTTGATAATATTTCGTAACATAAAAGTAAAGTAATGGTTATACACATCAAATAAAATGAATCAAATGAGTGTCGGAAATTATTCATAAATTCACACAAAATTTATAGGAATAACAATTTGTACCGTTCTTTCAACATCCAAATAAATTCAGCAATCGATACTTCTCTAAGTTATTCCTATAGAAAAATAATTACTGCTTTCCATCAACGTTAAGAAAACGAATTAGACAAATAAAAATCACTAAACCCACAGATTTAATGCATAAAAAACATACACACAGCAAAAATCCACATTTTAAATTCTTTCATTACATAAAAGTTAAGTAACTGAAATATACAATAAATCAAATCAATGTCCGAAAAATTGATAAAACAACACAAAATTTATCGGAATAACAGATTTGCAGAGTTCTTTCAACATCCAAATAAATCAAGCAATCGATACTTTTCTGAATTATTCCTATGAAAAAAGACTAATTGCTTTCCATGAACGTTTAGAAACTGAAATATAAAAACAAAAAATAGAAAATGGATAGATTGAATTTATACAAAAAATACACACAAGCAAAAAACATAATAAAAAAAAAATAAAAAAAAAATTACCTCAAAATGATGACAATAGCTATAAAACTTGAGCGGTTTCGATCAAAATCAAAACCAAACCTAAAACATAAAGAATCAACAGCCGAAAACAAATTACTCCTATAAATCAATAGTTCTGTACTTGGCCTGGATCTCGAGCCAAGACAGAAAGAAAAAAAAACGCAAGATCTCCTTGAAAGAAATCAAGGAAATAGAAAATGGATGAAGAACAGAAACCAGAAACCCTAGAAAGATGAGTTGTATGTGTGTGTCTGAGTGTCGTTCTAATCGATTAAGAGAGGAAGAGTGAGAAAAAATGGATGAGAATGAAAATGAAAGATGAAGGACTAAGGAGAGAGAAATTTAGGGATTTATATATGGAGGCTACAATAATATGTACACGTCATCAAGGTTTGAGATTATTTTTTTATATTTATCTGTACTGACACGTGGCTTTCCCGCTATTGCTTGAATATTTGCTTTACTTTTCTGTGTTACTTCTCCAGTCTCCACGGTTCTACATCCTCCGTCCCATTGTCCAGATGAATTTACAACATTATTCATTTCGGTTTGATACAAGTATTATTATGAAAATAATCGGTGATATCAAAATATTGTTATTGTTATTGTCAACTAAATAATTCGTCCGATCATCTCCATGAATTTACGACATTATTTAACTTGGTTTGATATAAGTATTATTATGAAAATAATCGGTGATATCAAGATATTGTTATTGTCGATTAAATAATTAGTATTAAAAATGTACAAGAGTTAATGAGATGTAAGGAATCAATAAAGTAAAATGAAATACAGCTTATAAGGTACTCCTTTCGTTTTCTTATTGTAGTTTTTATAAGGAATATTTAGGAGAATTAATAAAAAGGAAAAAGTGTCAAAAAGTACCTAATAAAAACTTTTTTTTCAAAAAAGTACCTAATAAAAAAGTTTTTTCCAAAATTCATTTTTTCAAAAGAGTACCAACTAACGGTTGGGGTTAACTTTTCCGTTATCTTTTTTTGCCCCATTTTTAAGAAGTACCTAATAAAAATTTTCTTTTCAAAAAAGTACCTAATAAATTATTTTTTTTCAAAAAAGTACCTAATAAATTATTTTTTTTCAAAAAAGTATCAAGAACACGACATAATTATCCAATACAAACACAACATAATATCTAACTTTAAAAGCATCATCATCCAATACAAACACAACATAAGAACATCATCCAACACAAACCTAGAGCAAGTAACGGTTGGTGTTAAGTTGACCGTTTATCAAAAAAAAATTATTAGGTAATTTTTGACACATTTTCCTTATTATTATTATTATTATTATTGTGTTTGTATTGAATGATGTGTGACTTTTTTTTGGATTATGTTCTTAGGGTTATATATTATGTTGTTTTTGTATTAGATGATTATATTGTGTTTTCGGTACTCTTTTGAAAAGAAAAAATTTTTATTAGGTACTTTTTAAAGATGGGCAAAAAAAGATAATGGAAAACTTAACCCCAGCCGTTAGTTGGTACTATTTTGAAAAGAAATTTTTTTGTTAGGTATTTTTTGGAAAAAAAAATTTTATTAGGTACTTTTTTGAAAAAAAAAATTTATTAGGCACTTTTTGACACTTTTCCCTAATAAAAATGAAATTTTTTAGATAGTTGATATATTATTTTAGTGGACAATATGTGAGAAGTGAAGACCATGAGCATTATTAAAATAGATTATTTTTTTCAAAAATTTGAATATAAATAAAAAGATTCTATATATGAACAACATATAAAATACCAATAATTCTCCTTAAAAATACTTTTATATATTAACTAGGATAGAAACTCGTGCAATGCACAGATTTTTTAATACATTTATATCTTAATGAAATTTTAGACGAACAAAATATTAAATGAAGGTGCGTAATAAAGTATTTACATACATATATTGTAATCAAAAAAGAATTAAATATAAAAAAACACAAAATAGGTTGTTGATAAAGAGTTTATAGGTTTTGAAACACCTCTTTATATACTACATTCTTAGTACGATGACATATTTCACCTCTTGTTTGAAATACCTCTTCTTAATTCAAGACTAATGATATAGTTATTTTATTCCGTGTAATGAGTTTTTGAAATATGTGTTAAGGTACTATAATTGCATACCACTTCAATTCTTTATTTTGGCATACTGCAATATCATAATAACTCTTTCATTGATTTTGCAAATTCTTCAATTCTTCATTTAAGGTATTGTTATTGTTATTGCTGGATTAACACCAAATTTTGCAAAAAAGTATTAACGAAATTGTAGAAATTTTGCAAATTTTGGTATTATTATTATTTAGTATATTATATTTAGTATATTATTATTTAGTATACTAAATATAATAATCATTGCTGGATTTTGCAAATTTTGCAAAAAAAGGTATTGTTATAATTTACTATATTATATTTAGTATATTATTTAGTATTAACGAAAATCATGGAAAATCCTTGCCATATAATAATCATGTTGTTTTAAATAATGCTGCTGATTTTATGCCATATAATAATCATGTCGTTTTAAGTAATCTTACCGTTTTAAAATTGTAGAAATTTTGTCTCAGTTGTCAAAATTCTTGGTCATAAATATAAATAAAATAATCACTATACTATTATTGCCCATAAATAAAATAATTACTGGTCAAAATCCATGATCTCATTGTTATTATTGCCATATATTAAAAGAATTACTATACTGCACTCCTGCCCATAAATTCTTTCCATAAACACTACTGCCATAAATATTGGCCAATAGAATAATTACAAATGACACTCTATCCTTCACTCACATTTTTCTTCACTATACATTAAAATTAATATAGTGTATGACAAGCTAAATGCTACACTAAACGTCGAATTTGTGGTTGAAATGAATCATAAATATAAATATAAATTCTAATAAAATTCTTGGGAAATGACAAATGTCAATGTAAGAGAAGGCGTGTCATTTGTAATTTTTCTATTGGTTAAAAGCTAAGAGATTTCTTTCTTCAATTAATACTGCATTTTCTGAATTGTTATTTCAATTTACATTAATTCTTGCTTAATTTAAGGAATAATTTATTAGAATACCATAAATAATTTAAGGAATAATTTATTAGACCATAAATAATTTATGTACTTATGGTGTTTTAATTATTTTTATATCAAATGTCACAATTTTAAATTTGCATAAATAAACTAATTACAGTCAAAGCTAACAGATTATTTCTCACATGGAATAATCAAATTCATTAATTGCTATATTTATTAAACTAAATTGAGTAAATTGAGTAAATTAATAAATTGCATTATTCTTGACCAATATCTCTACTATTAAATTATCTTTGACTATCATTTATTTATGGTTAAATTGAGTAAACCAGGATAGAAACCCGTCCAATGCACGAATTTTTAAATACGTTTATATATTAATGAAATTTTAGACGAACGAACATCTTCGATTATTGATGTTTTATAGAATAACATCTTCCATTCATGTTTGGTTGATCTATACTCACCCGCTGCAGGGCTAACTCTAAATTTTGCAAAAAATATGATTTTCCTAACACACATGATTTAGAATGAGTTAACATTGTAAATGATCCCATTGAAGTCATTATAGATGTTCCCTTTTCGTCCACCATAATTAAGTGAATAGATGTGGTCACATCTCTCTCTTTATACTTTAAACTCCCACATATGTATGATCTTTGCATTAATTTTCCATGTCCTCCTATCACTCTATATTTCCTGAATGTAATTTAAGCTCACGGTTATAATTGAAAATATTATTCACCAACACTGAAGCTTGAGAAAAAAGAAATGATATGAACACATAATTAAGTTGGTCAAATGGTGTATTTATATTGTAGTTCATGCGATTCTATTGAAAGACAATTTCTATTTTTGTCAACTTATAAAATTGACTGAATTGAAATTCTTTCAATTAATATTCCTGTCATTAATATAAATCATAATTTTTTATTTTCGTAAAAGAATAATATTGTCTGAATTGAAAGTCCTGCAATTATTACTCCTGCCATTATTATGAATCCAACGTTTTAATATTTTAAAAGAATAAAATTGACTGAATTGAAAATCCTGCAATTAATATTCCTGTCATTAATATTTATGCAATTAATATAGATCCAAATTTTTTTATTTGTAAAGAATAAACTTGACTGAATTGAAATTCCTGAAATTATTCTTGCCATTAATATGAATGCAACATTTTATTTCCGTAAATGATTAAAATTGATTGAATTGTAACTCATTTTAATACTCCTGCCATAAATACTCTTATAATGCTGGCCAATAAAATAATTACAAATGGCACTCTCATATTCCCTATAGTTTTCTATACTATACATCAAAATTAATATAGTGTATGATAGTGTATGATATTACTAAATTTTGAGAAAAAAGAAATGGTATGAGCAACTAATTAAGTTGATCAAAAGATGCATTTATACTGTTCACGCCATTGTAATAAAAACAAATTTTTATTTTTGTAAATAATAAAATTTGATCACAAGATCCCAAGTCAAAATCCTGCCGTTTTGAATAATCCCGCCGATTTTATGCCATATAATAATCATGCCATTTTAGAACCTTATTATTTAGTATATTATATGGAGTATTATATTTAGTATATTATTTAGTATTCATGAAAATCATGGAAAATCCCTGCCATATAATAATCATGCTGTTTTAAATAAACTTGCTGATTTTATGCCATATAATAATCATGCCGTTTTAAGTAATTATGCCGTTTTAAAATTGTAGAAATTTTGTCTCAGTTGTCAAAATCCCTGGTCATAAATATGAATAAAATAATCACTATACTATTATTGTAACAGAAGCGTCAATCTCGATACATAATTAATGTTTAATAAAATGTTTATATAAAAAAAATATTGCGGAAGTCTTAAAATGTTAAACTGTTAAAAACTTTAAATCATAAAAACTAAAACTATTTAAAATAAAAGTAAAATATTACATCCGATAAGAAACATTGTTTGCTAAAAATTAAAAATGTAAAAGTACATCAACATCAAGTCATCAATAAAGACACAAAAAGCAGCTAAGTTCTCGATAAATAATAATTGTTGCGGCCGGATCGAACGAAACTAAATCACGCAAAATCTGCCATCCATGATACGGATGACAGCCGATTGAATCGGTCAGCGGTAACGCCGAGCATAACATCCTATCCAACTCAAAATATGAAAATTATACACTACATTTTCAAAATAATAATTTAAGTACGAATTTCAAATTAATTGACACCATTGTATACTTTATTATATTCTTTTACTATTTCAAACTTTTAGTCATTAAGATACCATTCTCAATCCGGCGAATGCAGCTATCGCCATTTATACAATTTGGTAATCTTAACACTCAAGTAAGTTCATTTGGTTAATACTCATAACCGTACCATGATTCATAGGATAACCACTAATCAAGTTCATCACTAATCAACAAACACAACAATATGACACCTGATATATGTAAGGGTCTGGTTAGGTGAGGGACCGTAGCCCTAAACCCTAACGTGGTGGGAGTCGTCACCCCTCCAATACAATGTTTATGCTCGAGCTCCACGGATAGGTAGCTGAACCCTCGTCTTACATAATATTAAATTTTACTTTTTTCGAATTTGACTTTGACCATCCTAGGTGGTAATTTCATTTATTTAATATAATTCTTAGTAATAATATTAAATTTTACTTTTATATCTTTATATGTTCATTACAAAATTTTTACACATTAAACTTTATTTTAATAGCTCATAAAATTCACACTAATAACTTAATATTCTATTAATAGTCTCCAAATTAGTATTTTCCACAAGTAGCTATAAAAATATTTCTCTTGGATAAGTTTCCAAAATTCAACAAGTTCACCAAAAATAATTATTTTAAGTTTAGAAAAACAAGTAAATTTATTAGATTTGCAAAAATCAACATTCTAGTTATAAAACAAATAAAACTTATAATATCACAAAAATCAATATTTCAGACATAGTTTAAGAGGCAAGTTTACTAAAAATACCTTAACATCTTTTATATAAATTTTTGTCAAATAGTTAGCAAATAAAATGTTTTGTATTGAATAGTGATTAAAAGTTACTATTATTATGAAATCTCATATATTCAAGAAAAACACTTCAATATTTAATATCTTATAAAAATTTCTCAAACATATCTTTTAAATTATTATTTTATTATTATCACAAAATTGGTTTAATAATTTAAAATAGTAAATCAAACTCAACTCTTTTTTTTTTTTTATATGATATTGGTCGAATGACCTATGAGTGTTTGGGACCCTTTTTACATAAAAAGAACGACTTAATTTAATTTATCATACTAAATCATAGATTAACATAACAACTTACAAAAATAAAAACTTTACGTAATAACTTAGAAATTTACTATAACCTTAAGGATAAACTTAAATCTCAAAAATAACGTATAATAACAATATTCTTAATATAACCATACTTAATATAATCTTGATCATAGTTTTATTAAACTAACTTCTTACTAAAACATATCAACATATTTCATACTTTGCATATTATAAAGTAAATATAATGTAAAATTTCACAAAAAGAGTAGGGTAAGAGTTATACCATACTAATGCACCAAGATAATTAATCTAAGCTTCCAAAATAATGATACATTATGTACCCAAAATAATAACCCAATAATGCTCCAAAATGATGATGACTTAACTAAATAAAGAATGTTTAACTCCATCTTCTTGAATTTCTTCAACTAATAATAATAAAGGTAGTAAGGTAGTAAGATGTTAATGAAGTGAAGATATAAGAAAGAATGGTAGAAAGATTTGATGAAGGGATGCAAGTGATCTCATGGATAAGGGGTATTTATAATGGGTGTGGTCAACTTTGTAGTTCTTAGATTGTATGAATAAGAGTGTTATGAGTATGGAAAAAGACTAACTTGTGTAAGAGATTTAGAGTGTGTAGGTGAATTTGTAAGAGTTGAAGTGTAGGAGAAAGTTAACTTGTACAAGAAAATGGTGATAGCTTGTGTAAGTGATAAAAATCATGAGTTTGATAGAAATAATTTTTGGTTCATCATATTTTTTTATAGTTTATCCAATGTGAATATATTTTATAATAATGGGTAATTTTGATAATGAAAATATGATAATTTACTTATAAAATTTTGATTAAAAACATACTTAAAGTTAATAATAAAAATACAAATAATTTTAGGTATAAATTAATTAAATCAAAAAAATTACAAAATCAAAAAAAAGTTTGGTTAAAGGGTTTGAATTAGATAAAAAAGATTAGGAATTCGAATTGAAAATTCGGAACAATTAATTGGAAGATTAAGATTACGAAATTTGAGGCTGTTACAACTCTTTCCCCCTTAAGATAGTTTCGTCCCGAAACTAGCTAGAACTCTAGAAAGGTTAAGGTATCCTCTTCATCGCTTCCTTCTCCTAGTAGCTTTCACAAATGTGGTTTGACCACAAAACCTTGACCAACGAAATCCTAGAGTTCCTTGACTTGGGTATCCAAATCCTGATAAGTCTGTTCTCATATGCTAAGGACTCATCAATCTGAAGGGGTTGAGGGGTTTGCACATTTTATGGATCATGAATATACTTCCTCAACTGTGAAATATTGAACGCATTATAACATTTTAACGAACTCAAAGGTTAAGGCAATCATAATTAACTTATCGACTCTTCTCAAAATTTCAAAAGATCCAATAACTTTCGACTCAAATTTACCTCTCTAACTTATATCAAAAGCATAAGTATCATTTTACTCAACACTAGGGATTAACTAAATAATCTCAAGATCATCAAGTTGTCCGACGAAGATATGATTAAACAAAGTTTATTTGTATGGTCATTGTTCTCAAATATCATCTAACCTCATATTGGTTACAAATCTCTAATCCCAAACTCTTCATTTTAGGGTAAACTCGTAAGATACAGATTCAAGAATCTCGGTCTCCTCCTTAAAACATAAGCAACTTGTTATCACCTTCTTATGGTGGTATGAAATTTCAAGACATAATCCTAATAACCTCAAGTCATATCCTTTGGTGCATATTAAATTTCTTACGGTTGAAGATATACCTCAAATTTTGATGATTATCGTAGATCTTACACGGTAACCCATAAAAAAAATGTCTTCACAATTTTAGAGCAAGGATTACTACAAGTTCAACATCGTGTATAGGTAATTCACCTCATGTGGCCTCAACTGCCTCAATAAATAAGTTATTGACATTTACTTCTTGCATAAGTACACAACCCAAACATTTAAGTGAAGCATCACAATAGACCATAAATGGTTTGCTACAATAATGCACTATTAATATATGGGCGCTAGTGAGTCTCTCTTTTTTTATAATTCCTTAAAAGCAATCGTTTACTTCTCACTATATTAAAATCGCATCATATTCTTCAACAACTCAAACATGGGACGGGCAACCTTAGAGAAATTATCAACATATTTTCTATACTAACCGCAAAACCGAAAACGCTATGAACTTCAGTTACACTCCTCGAAATCGACAATTTATTGTCGTCTTAATTTTCTCCGGATCCACAGAACTTTCATCTTTAGACATAACATTACTTAGAATAACTACTTCCTCAAGCTAAGACTCAACCTTAATAAATTCCCTAATTATATATATATATATATTTTTTCAAAAGTTTTAGAATAATCCTCAAATGCTCCACATGTTGCTCTATGTTTCTCAAATATACAAAAATTTCATAAAATCTATAAACTTACCCAAATAAGAACGAACGTATCTCTGCATCAAATCCATAAACGTTGTTGGCATATTTGTTACCCCAAATGACATCACCGAAACTCATAAAATCCATAATTGGTCTAGAACACAGTTATAGGAATATCCTCCTCGACTATCCTTAACTGATGATACCTAGACCTCAAATAAATCTTAGAGAACTCTTGAGTGCCTAGTTTGTAACTAATCCAAAAGATCATCTATTCTAGACAAAGGGTTATGGTTCTTGATGGTAATCTTATTAATGTCCCAATAGTCAAGCAAAACCTCATAGTACCATTATTTTTTTTATAACAAATAAAACAAGGCTACCCAAGGCAATAGATTAGGACGAATAAAATCCCCTTTTTTTTTTCTAATAACTCATCCCACTACTTTTTAAATTTGGTTAACTCAATTAGGGTAAAACAATACAGTGTTGGACATAGGGATAACATCAAAAATCAGATCAATAAGAAAATCAACCACTCTGTTCACGAGTAATCATGTGAATCCTAAAGATAAACATTAGGGTGTTCCCAAACAATCGGGTTTCCTTGAGACTTAATTTTGTTATCTCTTTATTACTAGAAATAAAACACATGCATGTATACCTCACATTTATGCTTAATTATTTCAATAGCTTGAACAACGTTAATCGTTTGAATAAGGGACACATAATTGTTCTCAATCAAGGACTCTCCTCCTTTAGTCTTAACCTAATAATATTCTCCTTACCTAAAAAAAAATTCTCCGCACGGTGACATCCATACAACTTCATACCCAAATTAGATTATAAGTACCCATCTCAAATACTATCTAGTCGACATTAAATGATGATCTAAAGTCTTAAGAGAGAAATTGGAAAGATACGATATCATAGAAATGGTGAATCAATAGGTGAACAAATTTAGGGAATGAATTTCTTAGGTTTGAAAGACAGAGGATTGTGAAGAGAAGAGGTAGAGATAAAAGATCGGTAGACTTTAGGATGAAAAAGAATATGAATGGAAAAAATTGCTACGAGAAAATGATCAGAAATAACTTTACCTTCAAACTATTCATTCATGTTAACTATTCCAACTCTAAAATCCTAGACTCCTGAGTAAGGGAATATTATTGCCTCTCATAATCTCAAATGAAATTTAAACATGTGAACGATATTAAATTAACATAATCACAATCATAACATGTAATCTAGACATGATCACACAAAAAAAAAAATAGAAAAAATTTATTTTATTATATTTTATTTTTCAAAATCATTTGAAAAAAGAAAATCTTTCTTTTTTAAAAAAAAAATGTCGGCTATCGAGAACTATCTTTAACATGGAACTGAAGTTCCAAGATTCGAGTAACTTTAGCTCTGATACCACGTGTAACAGAAGCGTCAATCTCGATACATAATTAATGTTTAATAAAATGTTTATATAAAAAAAATATTGCGGAAGTCTTAAAATGTTAAACTGTTAAAAACTTTAAATCATAAAAACTAAAACTATTTAAAATAAAAGTAAAATATTACATCCGATAAGAAACATTGTTTGCTAAAAATTAAAAATGTAAAAGTACATCAACATCAAGTCATCAATAAAGACACAAAAGCGACTAAGTTCTCGATAAATAATAATTGTTGCGGCTGGATCGGAACACGAAACTAAATCCGCAAAATCTGCCATCCATGATACGGATGACATGATTGAATCGGTCAAGCAGCGAGCATAACATCCTATCCAACTCAAAATATGAAAATTATACACTACATTTTCAAAATAATAATTTAAGTACGAATTACAAATTAATTGACACCATTGTATACTTTTATTATATTCTTTTACTATTCCAAACTTTTTAGTCATTAAGATACCATTCTCAATCCTGGTTAATACTCATAACCGTACCATGATTCATAGGATAACCACTAATCAAGTTCATCACTAATCAACAAACACAACAATATGACACCTGATATATGTAAGGGTCTGGTTAGGTGAGGACCGTAGCCCTAAACCCTAACTGTGGTGGGAGTCGTCACCCCTCCAATACAATGTTTATGCTCGAGCTCCACAGGATAGGTAGCGAACCCCCTGTCTTACACCGCATTTTACGTGCCGGCCAACACGGACGCCGGGATTTTACATGCCGGTCCATGGTTCGACATTACCTTACTATCAGGGTCATTCAATCAATACTCATTCACACAAGTACATCACATTTTTATTACTACAAGTTGACTTAGAATTTCATTTATTTAATATAATTCTTAGTAATAATATTAAATTTTACTTTTATATCTTTATATGTTCATTACAAAATTTTTACACATTAAACTTTATTTTAATAGCTCATAAAATTCACACTAATAACTTAATATTCTATTAATAGTCTCCAAATTAGTATTTTCCACAAGTAGCTATAAAAATCTATTTCTCTTGAAATAAGTTTCCAAAACACACATTTTCATCCTTAAAACAAATAAAACTTTTGTTTTCTTCACCAAATCAAATATTCTAATTAAAATTCAAGTTAAAATTTGCATCCTTTGGATAAGTTTCCAAAATTCAACAAGTTCACCAAAAATAATTATTTTAAGTTTAGAAAAACAAGTAAATTTATTAGATTTGCAAAAATCAACATTCTAGTTATAAAACAAATAAAACTTATAATATCACAAAAATCAATATTTCGACATAGTTTAAGAGGCAAGTTTACTAAAAATACCTTAACATCTTTTATATAAATTTTTGTCAAATAGTTAGCAAATAAAATGTTTTGTATTGAATAGTGATTAAAAGTTACTATTATTATGAAATCTCATATATTCAAGAAAAACACTTCAATATTTAATATCTTATAAAATTTCTCAAACATATCTTTTTAAATTATTATTTTATTATTATCACAAAAATTGGTTTAATAATTTAAAATAGTAAATCAAACTCAACTCTTTTTTTTTTTTTATATGATATTGGTCGAATGACCTATGAGTGTTTGGGACCCTTTTTAATAAAAAGAGCACTTAATTTAATTTATCATACTAAATCATAGATTAACATAACAACTTACAAAAATAAAAACTTTACGTAATAACTTAGAAATTTACTATAACCTTAAGGATAAACTTAAATCTCAAAAATAGCGATATAATAACAATATTCTTAATATAACCATACTTAATAAAAAATAAGTTCATAAAATAACTTACTATCTTATAAACTAATTTGAAGGCTAACATAAGCGTATTTAAAGATTATAAAATTAAAAATAACCTAAATTTTAATAAATATATTTTTAAGCATACACATACTTAATATAATCATAATAAAAATATTAATAAACTAACTTCTTACTAAAACATATCAACATATTTCATACTTTGCATATTATAAAGTAAATATAATGTAAAATTTCACAAAAGAGTAGGGTAAGAAGTTATACCATACTAACACCAAGGATTAGTACTAAGTACTAATTAGGAAAATAATAAGATATAAGACCCTTCAAGATAGATAATAATGCACCAAGATAATTAATCTAAGCTTCCAAAATAATGATGATCTTCTAAGCTCCCAAAAGAAATAAATCACATCAAAACAATGATACATTATGTACCCAAAATAATAACCCAATAATGCTCCAAAATGATGATGACTTAACTAAATAAAGAATGTTTAACTCCATCTTCTTGAATTTCTTCAACTAATAATAATAAAGGTAGTAAGGTAGTAAGATGTTAATGAAGTGAAGATATAAGAAAGAATGGTAGAAAGATTTGATGAAGGGATGCAAGTGATCTCATGGATAAGGGTATTTATAATGGGTGTGGTCAACTTTGTAGTTCTTAGATTGTATGAATAAGAGTGTTATGAGTATGGAAAAAGACTAACTTGTGTAAGAGATTTAGAGTGTGTAGGTGAATTTGTAAGAGTTGAAGTGTAGGAGAAAGTTAACTTGTACAAGAAAATGGTGATAGCTTGTGTAAGTGATAAAAATCATGAGTTTGATAGAAATAATTTTTGGTTCATCATATTTTTGTTCTAGTTTATCCAAGTGAATATATTTTAGAATAATGGGTAAGTTTGATCATGAAAATATGATAATTTACTTAGAAAATTTTGATTAAAACCATACTTAAAGTTAATAATAAAAATACAACTCATTTTAGGTATAAATTAATTAAATCAAAGTTATAAGGTTAGAATAATAAGTAGTAATGTTAGTTTAAGAAGAAAACTTAAAACGTAACGTTTTACGAAATAGTCAATATTTCGTACTATAAAATTTTAAAATAATATTTTAGTGCTAATAAAAAAATTTAAATCAAATAATATTTTAACGTTAAATATTTGAAAGAAATTACAAAATCAAAAAAAAAGATTTAGGATTAAAGGTGATTTGAATTAGATAACCAAAAGATTAGGAATTCGAATTGAAAATTCGGAACAATTAATTGGAAGATTAAGATTACGAAATTTGAGGCTGTTACAATTATTGTCATAAATAAAATAATTACTGGTCAAAATCTCTGATATCATTGTTATTATTGTCATATATATTAAAAGAATTACGATACTGCACTCCTGCCCATAAATTCCTGTCATAAATACTCCTGCCATAAATATTGGCCAATAAAATAATTACAAATGGCACTCTATCCTTCACTCACATTTTTCTTCACTATACATTAAAAGTAATATAGTGTATGATTAATAAATTGCATTTATTCTTGACCAATATCTCTACCATTAAATTATCTTTGACTATCATTTATTTATGGTTAAATTGAGTAAATTAGAAAATATATATACCACATTATATATTCCAGACAATTTCTAAAATTACAAATTTAATTTATACATATATTGTAAAAATTGAGTAATTTACTATATAATATCTCAGACTTTATTTTTTTAATTAATATATATAAATTTATATATGTCGATGCTAAAAAAACCGTACATTGCACGGGTAACTATACTAATAATTGCTAATAATACTATAGCAAAAGTTCAGTTACGGGCTTATGGCCATTGTTTATTTGATAGATGTACAATGAAAATCATGATTTCTTTGTTCCACTATACTTGCTACATTTTATTTTTTACGTACTTTAATGCGTTATTTTGATCATTTATATATTGAATTATACACGTCCAAAAATTATAAAAAGTTAATATAATGAAAATAGGCGATTAGACGAGTCAAACAAAATCTCACTTGACTATAATTTTTCTTACACATTAGCCGCAATATATAAAATAAACTTGAACAATGAATATTGTAAATAATAGAAATATAGTAAGTATTTCAGAACGGAGCAAGTAAAATGGAACATTAAATATTCAATTTCTTTATGTGTAAGATCATTTTTTGTTTAAATCAACAAGTAACTACTTTCTCTTATGTAGTTTCAAATAGAATCTTTAAATTTTATACGTTAATAATATCATTTTTTTTATCAAAATTTACTCTTTTAATGTAAAAACAATATTTTTTGGTAAATTACTATTTTTTTTGGAAAAAATAGTTTTTTTTTCCTAAAAATAACACCTTTTTGGGTAAAAAGTAACAATTTATTACACATACCTCAGTTTTTTCCTTCTGTGAATTTGACCTACAGTTGATATAATAACTTGTTTGCTTTTCTGATGATTGATGAAGCCATCAGCTTATCAGTTATCACCATGGCCAAAACCAGATATATCAGAAAGTGTAACATAATCACAAATAAAGGAGTCCATATTTGCAGGAGACTATCATCCCACATGTGACATGTTATGTAAACACATGTGAAGAGAAATGTGATACAACCAGCAATCCAGCAAACAGAAATTGTGTCATTCAACAAGGCTTTTTATTCTCAAGCCGAGGCCTTACTGGCGGCAACCCCCTGATCTCTTTTAATAAGAGTATGGAGTGCCGTCATGCAACACTCCTCAGACCCTAATTATAACTTCTATGAGAAGGATATTGTTGAAGTGCCCATGTGTTACCCACATGTGAGTTGTCCCATATCGGAGAAAGAGAAGAGTATGCATCACTTTATAAATTCAAAGAGTAACTACTACTATCACCAATTGGTTTTAGTAGTGAACCTTCTTTAGGTTTATGAGTAGACTACTTCTTCACCTTCTTATTTGGATTGTCCAGGCCCATTTTCTAAATTTTATCATGGTATCAGAGTCCGGTGACACCCACATCGGAAAAAGAGAAAAGTATGCATCACTTTATAAACTCAAAGAGCAACTCCTACTATCACCAACTGCCCAACTGGTTTTAGTAGTGAACCTTCTTTGGGTTTATGAGTGAACAACTTTTTCTTCTCCTTATTTAGATTGTCCAGGCCCATTTTCTAAATTCTTTCAGATATACCGGTATTATAATGATGATGATGATAAGCAAGGCTGTTTATAACCTTTCAGATGAATTCTGTACAATACAATAGAAATAAATGAATTTTACATGAACATAACACAGCAGAGTTGCTCAAGCACATTACTCAACTTCATATAAATTTTTGACAGTTTAAGCTTTCGGGTATGCAAGTCCTCACGAGGGGCACTACAACAGGATCATTGAAAGAGCTAAGATTAAAGATCCCACAAGATTCAAATAAAAGCAAACCGAAACTGCATTTGACAGTTAAAAGGTTTCGGCATAAGTGCAAAGCATGACCATCGCTTCAGCGCTCAACACGATCAGGATTGTTAAATCTTATATTTTTCTTCTTGTTCTTCCAAAATTCATCCTTCTTCCCTTTCTTTTTAGCTTTAACCAAACCCATTTTGCTATTTATTATACCGAGTATGGCACTCTTATCCTTCTTGTTTTTTTTGGCAGCTTTTACATCCAAGATTGCTCTCAGCTTCTGGTAAGATTCAGCATCAGGGACTTGCCCAGATTTCACCATTTGCTTATGGTAATAAAAAGCTCGTTTAAAATCACGAACACGGACGAAAGCATATATCATTGTAGAGTATGTAATAGAATCGGGTTTCAAATTTAGGACAACCATCTCCCTCAATAACTGCGGTAACTTTAAATGTTGGCCTCCTCGTGCATATGCATTTATTAGCATATTATATGTCATTACTGTTGGTTGGAAACCAATCTTCCCGAATTCACAGATAACATCTCGTGCCTCAACATAGTAACCCTGCTTTGCAAATCCATCAAGAAGAATGTTAAAAGTTACCCGAGTCCCTTCGATTTTCTCCCGAATCATGGATTTCCATATTTCCTTGAGTGTTTGTGCATCCCCAGCCCTCCTAAATGCATCAAGAAGAGCGGTATATGTTTCTATAGAAGGTCTAATTCCTTCCCTCCGCATGTTCTCAAATGCTTTATAAGCTTTCTCGTGCCAACCACTTATTGAATATGCGTGGATAAGGGCAGTATATGAGTGAGAAGTAGGTCGTATACCAGCTTTTTTCATCCTTAAGAATGCATCTGCCGCCATATCACTCATCTTCTTCTGTCTCCCGTAAGCACTTATAAGACTAGTGTATGACATGACATTTGGTGCAAGGCCAATGTCTTCCATTTCTTGAAGAAGCTTCTCAACAATCTCGGGCTGCATTCGTTTGCTGTATGCGTCGATAAAAATATTGTAGGTGGTGGAAGTCGGTGAAATTCCCTTGGTCTTCATCTCAACAAAGAGAGCTTCAGCTTCTTCAAGCTGGTTAGACTTACAATAGGCATCCATAAGAGTGTTATATATCACTATATTTGAGGATATCCCTTTCTTCTCCATTTCTCCTTGAATTATTAGGGCTTGTTTCTGGAGCCCCTCGTCACAAAATGATTTGATCAAAGCCCCTACAACCTCCACACTCCATTTGACTCCTTTTCTATTCATTCTTTCGAAGAAGTCCCATGCATCTTTAGCACTTTTACCTTCCTTTCTCATGACAGTAATCATGGTTGAACCCGTCACACGATCTGGCAAGATATTGTCCATCTCCATTGCCTCGTACACTTTCCAAGCATCTTGATACCTATCATAAACAGCTCTGTATTATGCCAGAGAAAAATAGGACTATGATGACATTTTAGTCACACTATCCGCACGAATCATGAGTATTAAGTAATCAAACAAGTCCTAATATGAATGTAAAACAAGATTTTAACAATGCTATTTCAAAGACAGCCACCGACTTAAATACCTAACCTATGATAGTCTTGAACCAAGAAATAATGCACCAATAATACTAATTGAACAGCATCTTTCAATCACCATCTCCTTCCTCTTTCCATACCCTACCTTTCAACCCAAAAAATTACACATTTTGGAGTTAGAGCCATTGCCGTACACTCAATACTAATCGTCAGGCACCAATACGCATCAAAAGTTCACAGTTAGGTGCATCTGCAAGACACTATACGTGTCCATGCATCAGATGACGGACACCTGACTTGCTTTAACGAAACATTAAAATTTAAAGAAACATATACATGAATCTAGTACAAGTTATGCTGTACTACATATGCTAATGAGAACCTTTCAAAGTTACTATCTGTCTATCTCTATTAGACACACCTTTCTTCCCAGCACTTTCTATTAAACACCTCAAAACCAGGGGAAATGTAAAGGAAAAAAATCCAGTCACTGTATGTAACTGCAGGCCTACATAAGTTATTAAGAATGGATTGAAAATGGTAAATTTGGAAGTCAAAATCAGAGCATTAAACCAAAAGATATCTAACTGATCATTTATGGTCTATTATCTGATAAGAGTAGATAATTTCAAAAAGAAAAGTTTAACTTGCTTTCCTTTATTTGGGGGGTAGGATAGAGAATACCTACAGGCAAAGGGAAAGGAAAATGATCCTTTGCATAGATGATGAGAATACAACCTCAGCCACAAGGGCGAAAGGGAAATCCATTACCATTAGGTTAACCCATGATTCTCCTCATTCTTAATCCTTCTATAGCTTTTTGTTTGAAGAGTTTTTTTTTTCTTATTTTGTTTTCTAAGACAAATTATTTTGCAGAATTCAACTAGCTCAAACATCAGCATTGATCATATATACTTCTATATAGCAAAGCCCGACACGGATAGAGAAGTTTCTCCAACTAATGATCCATCAAATAAAAGAGCTAAAAAAGACACAGAAACCAAAATCAAAATTCAAGTCCACACAAGAGCATTACAGGAGGAAGCATGTGTACCTTCCACTGGATAGTAGACCAGACATTGCAGCATTATAAACATGAACATCCCTAAACTCTCTAATATTGGGCAAATTCCTCCACAAAACCATCAACTTATCACCCATTTTAGCCTTCCCTAATGCCGGAAACAGCACTGAACAAGCTCTAGGAGTAACCAAGGGGGGTTCTTGCAACCCCATCCATTCATAAAAATATAAGCAATTCATCATAAGACCTTCCTGAATCATAAAACTCAACACCTCCACACATTCTCTTTCTCCAATCCTCCCTTCACACCCCATTAGCTGCTCTCCAAGTGTCGAATTCTCCGGTAAGTTCCTAGCAATCCTCATAATTTCTCCCACAAGACCCTCAATTTTACCACTCTCACCAATACCCAATAAATCTTTTCCCTTTATATCATCTTTCCTGACCTCAACTTCGATTTCGGTCTCATTGTCTTCAATGAGATCAGCCAAATGCCACGCAGTTCGACGATTTCTTTGAAGGGACAGTTTGGATTCTCGAGGTGGGTCTTGAGTTGAAGTTCGGGATTTGAAGAATCTATAAATTGGGTCATCATTTTGCTCTTGTTCTAATGATTGTTCAACCTCTTTCAATTCTTCTTGTTCTTGTTCTTGTTCTTGTTGTTCTTCTTCTTTTTCAAGGAAAGGGAGAAAAATAGAGGGTGAAGAAACAGAGGAGAAAGAAGAAGATGCAGGTGATGAGTAAAGAGACAAAAGTTTGAATCTTTTAGTGAAGCTAAAGAAGAAAGGCGGCTTTGGAAGTAAAGGTGAATTTTGGGTGGTATTTAGAAATGTAAAAGAAGGAAGAGTTTGACTCATTAGAGACATTGCTTAACTGAAAATTGAGCTTGTCTTCACCCAGAATTTAACATGGAAATCACTATTAACCCCCCAAAAATGGTTCTATATTCTTCACAATGAAGATAATTAGACGAAGGCAGCTATAAAATGAAGTAATGCAATACACGTTACAGTACTGAAAGCAGAGTCTCAGTGCGGCATTTTGTCAAACACTTAATATGCACACTTTAAATACACCAAGATCTTTTTTTGAGTAATCAATAAATCATCATCAGTCACCGCTTACTAACCATTGATTATTGAAGCTCACATAATCTATGGCTGCTCACTGTTTCTGTTCTACCAAACCAAGCTTCTAAACACAAGTATGTTAAGGGGTTGTTTGGCAGATGGAAATTGGGAACGAGAGATTAGAAATATCGTTTTGCTCGCTCCGTTGTGCTATTAAATTTGCATTACTCAATTTGCATCAATTTTATTTTTGGACAATGGTCCACCACTTCTTTTTAATCTTATCCATAAATTGTAACGGTCTTTTAATTTCAGTCATCCAATTTATTCTCAATTTATTCTCTCTCTTCATTTATTACTACTTCATAAAACTTGCCAACTTCCTCTCTAATGCACTTCAAAAAGGACATACGAATATATTATATGAAATTTTTTCTTTATTTTTTTAATAAACATGGAATAGAAATTAAGAGCAAAGGTATTTGAATATTATACTAAAAATTCATTATATGTATTGTTATAATAAGTTTTATAAATTTATATTTTTGTTATTTGTTCTAAATTGAGCTCATTTGAAATTATTTCCTCAAATGGAGTTTAATTTATAAAATATATAACGACTTCACATGAAATTGTATTTCTATAAAAAATACATTTATCGCATATCATAGTACACAAAAGTCCATTATTAATATATATTATTACTCCCTCCATCCCATTGAATTTGCATTATTTTCCATTTTGGTCCGTCCCACTTAATTTGCATCATTTCTATTTTTGGACAATGGCCCACCACTTTCTTTTAATCTCATCCATTCATTTTAACTCTCTTTTAATTTCATCCACACAGTTCATTCTCTCTCCTCATTTATTACCACTTTCTTAAAAATACACAAATTTCTCTTTAATGCAATCTAAAGAGAACGGAGTAGTAATTATTAATGAATTCCAAATATTAATCATAGTACTTCTATTTACCATTATAGATTTTCCTAAACATGACTAGCTAGTTTCTTTTGCAAGGAATGGCATAATATTTCTCAAGCTAGAATTTGATGCTTAACAAGACGTTCATACTTGGAATTAGGTATAATAACTTGCTTCTTCACCAATTTATCAATTACCTTGAGAATAACATGGTTCGATAAACGAGGATTATCCTTACGACGACTTTGAATGTATATATTTCGAGTTAAATCATGACAAATAATATCAGTTGTAAATCTTGTGATGCGAATTTGTTTGCGTGGATCATTTTTCGTTGTCCATGGAGGTAGATAAACAAGTGCATCATGAGGATTATTTTGGTAGACATAATGAAGAACACATTTGTCTAAAAGAAGTAGACGACTTAGGAGTCGTTTGGTTGACGTAGGAATTAAATTCCTATGGGAAGTTGTAATTCATTGGAATTTACTTTCTTTGTTAATTTCCTAGGAATTACGTAATATTATTTGTTTGACAATAGGTATTTTCATTTCCTTGGAAGTAATTCATGGGAATTGTTAATGACCAAGGGGGGTATATGGTAATCTAATTCCTATGTCTCATAGGAATTAACTTCCCTTGGATTTTATAATTCCTAGAAATTTTAGATTTTTTGGCAACCAAACAAATTAGCATAATACTATTTCCTAGGAACTTAAAATTCCAAGGGTAATAGTGGGTAACCAAACAAGCCCCATATGTTGTTTCCGAAAGGGTTATAAATATGAAGAAAATTAGTAAAGCTTGTGTAATGTAAGAACCCATGTTTTTTGTTTGTTTACGTATGCTTTAAAGGGTAGATATATTTATATATACATATACTCCCTTCGGTCCAGTTTACTAGTCTCATTTGACTGGGCACGGATTTTAAGATAGTAGTGGGGTCTATGTAAAAGGTGGTAGTTGGGTATTTTAATTGATTAAATTAATTGTAAAGGTGGTAGTTGGGTATTGGGAATTGGAAAAGTGGGGGTATTTAGGTAAAAAAAGGATATCCAAAAAAGGAAATGGGACGAGTAAAGAGGAATTGCCAAAAAAGGAAATGGGACTAGTAAACTGGACCGGAGGGAGTAATATGTAGCATTTATTTAGATGAAGTTAATTTGGTACGTGGAGTTATGAAATATTGAAATGAATGTTTGTAAGTTTGGTACTCCCTCTAATTCTATTTAAATGTCTCATTTGCTTGGGCACGATTATTAAGGGTGATGTGGGGTCCATTACAAAGTGAGTAGTTGGGATATTTTAAATGAATATATTAATTGTAAAGGTGGTAGTGGGGGTATTGTAAGTAGTAAAGGTGAGGGTATTTTGGACATTACTTGTGTGAACATTAGGTATTTAGATAAAAAAAAATTAACAAAAAAAAAGAAATGTGACAATTGATATGAATTTGCCAAATAAAAAAATATGACAACTAAATAGAATCAGAGAGAGTATAATTTAGTATGCACTAGATAATTCTCGTGCAAATGCACGGTTTTCTTTCATTTTGATGTAAAAAACAAATAAATTGAATAAGTCCGACTTAATATTACATTAATTTTAATTATTTCTTCATACACATTTTTTATTAAATTCATGAAATTTGAAACTCAAACTTTTTTATAGTTATCATTCTAATAATGATAAAGCAGTGGGTCATTGTAAATTGTATCTATAATATAATTCGCATTTTAGTGAACTTTTTTTAAAAGTATAATTAAAAATAACATAATTAAATTGTAAATGAATGAATGCTTTTTTTAAATAAATATAAATTAATGATGATTTGTAAATTAAAAATCAAAGATAATAATTTATACATCATTATTACATACTACTATTTATTATATTGGTTTTCAAATTTTAATAGTATATGTTATAGTCTCAACTGAAGTTTTTAGTGATGGTCAAATTAATCATCTTATAAACATTATCAACATTTAATATTCTTATATTCATCCTTATCCAATGACATCATCAATCTCATGAGAAGATGACAACTCATTAATTTTTTGAGTTGCTTATGTCAGCTGTGTTTTGTTTTAGTAAATAGTATATAGATTAAAGGGAAAAGTGTCAAAAAGTACCTAATAAAAATTTTTTTTTCAAAAAAGTACCTAATAAAAAAATATTTTCAAAAGAATACCTAACAAAAATTTTTCTTTTCAAAGAGTACCAACTAACGGCCGGGGTTAAGTTTTCCGTTATCTTTTTTGTCAATCTTTAAAAAGTACCTAATAAAAATTTTCTTTTCAAAAAAGTACCTAATAAAAATTTTCTTTTCAAAAAAATACCAAGAACACAACATAATTATCCAATACAAGCACAATATAATATATAACTCTAAAAACATCATCCATAAACAAGTTCACACATCACCCAATACAAACACAACATAAGAACATCATCCAACACAAACCTAGAGTACCAAGTAACTGTTAGTTTTAAGTTGACCGTTTATTGTAAAAAAATTTATTAGGTACTTTTTGACACTTTTTTATTATTATTATTATTATTATTATTATTATTATTATTGTTGTATTTGTATTGGATGATGTGTGAACTTTTTATGGATAATGTTTTTAGAGTTATATATTATATTGTGTTTGTATTGGATAATTATATGTTGTGTTGTTGGTACTTTTCTGAAAAGAAAATTTTTATTAGGTACTTTTTTGAAAAGAAATTTTTTATTAGGTACTTTTTAAAGATGGACAAAAAAAGATAACGGAAAACTTAACCCCAGTCGTTAGTTGGTACTCTTTTGAAAAGAAAAATTTTTGTTAGGTATTTTTTTGAAAAATTTTTTTTATTAGGTACTTTTTTGAAAAAAAAAATTTTATTAGATACTTTTTGACACTTTTCCCTATATTAAAATCAACTTTTGTAAACCAAAAGAGGTTACAAAAGACTAGGAAGAAATTGGAAGTTTCCTTGCCTTTGCACATAGCTCAAGCAATAAAACTACCAATCACTCAATTTAACGAAAAGTTCAACCATATAATTAAAGCCTAACAAGATCAAGATATGTTTACACTTGACCGCGCCTCCATACATGAGAATCCTATGGGTCAAAAATGTGGATGTAAGAAGTTGCCCTCTTTAACTTAAAATGAGAAGTTGATGAGATTTAAACATGTGATCATTTTGTCACGTTATCTTATAATACTATATCAAATAACCAACTCAATCAAAAGCTTAAAATGTCAAATACATTATACACTATCTAAAACAAAACTATTCATACCCGTCTAAGAATCTTACGTTTGAGCCCTAGATATGCAATAACATCTTAAATATATCTTATAATACATTCGATAACCTCATGTTTCAAATTTTAGGTTCGCGGCTATGTTGACTTCCCTTTGAACTACAAATCAAACTTGAAATCCCACCCATTAATGTAGGAATATAACTTGAATACCAAGAGTACAAGTAGAGCAAATGCTAAAAATGGAAATAATGCATAATGCATTTAGGTAGGAGTATACTAACATAGGTCACCTTTTCCTTGTTTAATCCAACTAGTATGAGAATTAGTTACATAAACCATCCATCTGCTGAAATAGAGTACTTCCTAGTTAGTTAGTCTCTTAATGTCATAGCTTTCTGGGAAATGTTAGCATTCTAAGAAAAATGAAGCTACAAATGTACAAATACAGTCCGGAGTTGTTTCGTAGGTTCGAGATCATTCATCTATGGATCATGCAGACAGTCTCCGGAGCTATAAACAGCTTGCTTGCGACAACACGCAAGGTTCCATATCATAGTCTCACAATCAAATGTGCTTGTCCGCAACTCTTATTTGGCTGCAGCACAAGGAAGAACCCATTCTACCAGTTGCGATCTCTGTCGTTGATGCTTCAATTGCCAACCCTGCAAGATTAACAATTCTCGCTAAGCATATATCGTGATTTTATAGTAATTAATAAAACCGTGGACATTATATGTTTCCCACAAGTTCAATTCCTTCCATGTTTGAGTTGAACATAAGTATATAATACAAGTATATAGTAACACAATCATTTTTCATAGCCTTTTACCTTCTTCATTGAAAAGGGTGGTGTTTTCCAGCAATTCGACTTTGAGTCTTCCGTTTTTCTGCAAGACACGGAACAAGTATATCAAGAATACATAAGTGATAGAGTATATAACATATATTGGGGCCTTAACCATCAACATAAGCTTTTGGTTGAATCAATCCCTTGACATAGTATCAGAAACTTCAAATCTCATCCACATCTCCTTTCAAGAGAAATAATTAGCGCTAAGTATAAGAGTAACTTGTGTAAGTGTTGCATCCACACTTCTAGCACATAGACTCATAGAGCTCTTGTTTGAGAGCGTGATAGAGTATATAACCTAAGATAGGGCTTCAATGTATATTATATACTCTATCAATAACGGTATTGGCGAGATAAATTTCATTAATATATTCACGAGCTACATGATACAAAAACTAGCTAGTTAAAAGGCTATAATTCATGAGATAGTAGAAATTTTCTTTGTGAACTATGAGCACATTTTAGATCAAATACAAAGTTTCAAAGCATATTTTTTTTCACTTCTCTAAACTTCATTTAGACATTTGTTTAAGAAGAATATTAGAGTTAGAACCAAAAGATAAAAGCATAAAAGGGTAATACTTAAAACAAGATAGGAAACTCACCCATCTTCGTGCCGGGAAATGTCGTTGTTGCAACCATTACTTAAGACATAAGGATAGTCCGTACAAATATATGTATCGAACGATGCTTGTCGACTATTTTCTTTTGGCTGGATCTTTAAACACATGTCTCCTGAAGCCTCTTTCTTACTAAGTCTCATAGTTTTCGGAAAGCACTTCGGCTGTTCTTCTTGCTCTTCAATGGTTAAAATCTTGCATACTTTTTCTTGCTCACTGAACATACTATCCTGTGAGATTCTGTGAGGTGTCGATGCTCCTGATCTAGCAGTGCTTAGTGCATTTCCGTCACTGTTTCTGATAGTACTAACCATTCTGTGGCTGCAAATATGAGAAACCTGAGACCCGCAGGATGAGCAAGTTTCGACATGCTTGTCTCCGATCATGGCTTTATCGGAAGTGAAATTGGAGGCATCGGATAGTCGATCACTTCCACTTTCGGGCGTCTGTGACTTGTGAATTCGACGAGAACAGCTAAACAAACTGAAAGATGACCTCTTTGATTTGGCATTTCTAGGGGAGAGATTTATCCTTAGCTCGACGTTACATCCCAGTACCGATTGAAGTGAACTTGCAATAAGTTTCCATGAATTCTCAGCCTTTGAAGCATGGTCGGGGTGATCAAATTCTAATTCAGCCACTGCTAGATCTGTGCGAAGTATAGATAGTAAAAATGAAAATCAGTTTGTCAAGGCTATACTGAACGATAAGATAGAGGTGTAACTGTTGGGATGATTCATCCCACATCGATGAATTAATGATGGTGCACAGACTTTATAACTTATTGGAGCCTTTCATCCCATTGTTATATGGTTTTGAGATGGTATCTACTTGTCTTATGAAGTGTGTGCACTGAGTGTTTTCCCGATAATATGCTGACATTCACAATAAGTCCAGCTTAATTCAACAATAGTCGTATATAATAACATACTCCTCGCTGATTCAAAAACTTTTGCCAGAAACTTATATGCACAACTGGGTCGGGTAAATGACTTTTTTGCTAGCTAAATAACTGGCTTTTAAGCCAAAACCAAACATCCACTGTGATTAGTTTTTCAATGACTTGATATTTTGACCTATATTTTCTCTAATAAACAACCAACAAGTAACATATCATTTTTGTCAAACATCTTCATAATAGTTGACTTAAAAGCTAGCAAATCAAGTAATACTTCCAACTGATCAAACCAGCATACAGTCATTTGCCAAATAGACTCATTCAGTCAAATGGTGCGTAGACTTGTAATTATTTGGATCATGAGAGATTAAGATTTCAATTAGTTGGAGAGTTTAGTAATATGTTCCTAATTGTTCTTTTATAGAAATGTGAGAGCAGTTATCAGACTATACATTTACCTTTCTTAACCCAAACAGAAGAGAGCTTTCCTCGTCTCCGTAGAAAACTTCTGAGTGAATTTGACTGGCAATTTTCGGTGGCTCTGATCCATGTAGACTCGAGAGCACCTCCACATTCTCCTTTCACCATTTTACACAATTCATCATCAGCGCAATCGTACAAGACCAGTGGTTTAGATCTCTCACCAAGGGATGATGTACTGCAACAATCACCATCTGCAGCTAAAGTTGTGATTAATTCCAAGCGAAAATGAAAAACCTAACTGAAAAAGACGTATCTTTTAGCCTAATTTTTGTTTTTAACAAAGAAACACTATTAGATAATTCACTAAAATCCTTGCAAATCAGAAATCAATAAAATAAATTATGGTCAGTTTTGGGCATTTTATGGTCATTTTGAGCGAATCGCGAATTTAAAAAATGAATTAACTGGCGAACTATGTTATACCGCAAAGAAAAGTAAAACCCACCTTCAAAATTTGCAGTTCTTACAGATAACCTGGACTCATTTGGATCCGAGAAAGAGGAATCTATAGAATTGAATTGCAATAGAGCAACAGTAAGCCATGTCGTCTGATTTTTGGACACTCTAAGTTGTTTCTCACTTTCGGATAGTATCTTCAATGCGTGGCGTATCTTCTGCAAATCTGTTTCTGCTGTAGAACAGCATTGTTTAACATTAGTCAAGAAAAAAAACTACTTGATCCTAGCATCGATTAGTTCCAACTTGTAGTGGTTCATCAAACACGGAAGCAAAGAAATTCAGGTTTTCGAATGTTTTTTAGAATATACTGCAAGTTATAACGTTCTGAAAACAACTACATGCACCACCTAATGCTAGCTAAAGTGTTACTTTATCAGACAATGATATATTTTCAAAAGTAACGTTATAGCCTCTTAAACCACTAACAGCTATTTAAACTGTTGCGTTGAACATGATCACAGCCAATATCCCAACAATTTCTCATAGTATATAACGAAAACCCAACAAATGGCACAACTTACAAGCATGTTTTCTCAAGAAGTTTCTCCGGATTTCAGAATCTTCTTCCTGGAATTTCCCGGCAAGAATATCCATTATAATGTTGGCTAGTTGGGATATAAGTTGCATAGGATCAATCCTCGAACTCATCAGTTCCCTCGCCTTTTTGACCGTATTTGAAGTGTCCGCGGACAGAGCTAGGTCAAGTAAATCTAAAAGCTCATCATCCGAAACACTTCCAATCTGCATAGAAGTTACAAAAGGTTCAGTTTATTCTAAGCACAAAACAACTAAGCAGCTGAAAAAATCTCATAATACTCACAAGTTCATAGGCCAATGTCATGGTAATCTTGCTGCCCAACAAACTCAGTTGATCAAGCATCATTTCAGCGTCTCGCATCGAGCCATTAGACTTGGAAGCAACAAATTCCAAAGCGACCCGATCAAACTCCAACCCTTCTTCCTCGCAAATTTTACTTAGTCTACTAACAATATCAATGTCCTTTAATTTCGGGAAGTGATATCTCTGAGACCGTTCCACCACCCGTCTCGGCAGCTTATCCATGTCTGCCGTGACCATCACAAAGACAACATGTTGCGAGAAACTATCTAGGCTTGTTATAAGAGTTGCCCATGTTTCACCTCGAAGCAAATGACACTCGTCCAAAATAAACACTTTAAATTTCGAGGATATCGGAGGTAAAGTCGCACTTTTCATGAGGGATCTCATCCTACCAGCGCGGTTTATTCTCACGGGATCAACTTCCTTAACATCTCTACTCCGACCCGCGAAGTACAACATACACTCTTGGCATGTTCCACACGGCTTTTGCTCCTCCAACGATAGACAATTCAAAGCAGCGGCAAAAATCTTCGAAGCAGAAGTTTTTCCAGCACCACGAGGACCATGAAATAGGTATAAGGAAGTTATTCTTCCTTTCGAGATAGCTCCCAAAAGTGACCTTGCCGCCACATTTTGTCCAACCAGTTCATCAAAAGATTTCGGCCTAAACTTTTGACTTAAGATCCTAGGACTTTCGGAATAAGGAACAACTTCACTGTTAATGTGCTTCCAGCCCCTACTCCGTCCAGAAAAATCCGTGTCACCACCTTCTCCTGATATTAATGGATACTCTTCTCCATCGGTAGAGTATCTAGGTGTTCTCGACCAACAACAAGTTAGCCCAAATCCACGATATTCCCTATCTAGCGCTTCAAGCGTGTCATTTCCAAATAGCGATGTACTACGTGTTGAACCGTCTAGTAAGGCATCGCTAACACAAAGAGACGGACTGCCTACTCTACTTACATAATCACCTACTGACCCGGGTGATCTGTTATATGCATATGAATGATTCTGGTTTGACGAATTGATTTTGTTAGCTATAGGAGTCGACCTTACGGTCGAACCATGGTTCGAATCTGTCCCCTCTAGGTGATCATTAGGAGGGGAAACACAAGCTAACTCTAACGCATTTTCGCTCTCAAGCTTGCTTTTTGTTCCTGAAACTACGAACCCTGATTTTGCTACATTTTTACTAATGTTTGGCTTGGAATTCGATTTGGGAGTACACTCAATGGATTCCAAATCTTTCGCATTTTCATCTTCTTCTCCACAAGTTCCTAAAATTTTACTTAAATCCCACCCATTATTGCTTGAAATCCCTTCTTGGCAACCATTCCCAAACCTTAAAGATATCCCATTACATGAATTAGTATCCCAATGCAAAGTATCAACTAAAGAAGAGAATTTGCTCATAGAATTAGTGGATGGATCCCTCAATGACCTTACTCTTCTAAGTGCAATTAGGGTTTTTGATATTGGTACATCTACGGAATGCCGCCGCCCATCCATCCTTCAAAGGGTATTATAACATTCAAAACACTCAACAAAGTACTAAAAACCAAACCTGCACAACATAACACCAAATTCAAGTTTTAAAATTTTAGGCAAAATGAAGCAAAATCCACCCAAAAACATAAAAATGATACAGTTTTAAAGCAGATTAAGCCAAATGAATCACAAACCACTTCCTAAATGAGGTAATTAGAAAGAAATAGTACAAAAAACATTCAAATTTTTTAAATTAAAAAAAAGGGTAAAGAAAAATCAAGCAAAATTCACCCAAAAACATAAAAAAGTTACAGTTTTAAAGCAGATTGAGCCAAATGAATCAAAACCCAATTCCTAAATAAGGTAATTAGAAAGAAATACTTCAAAAGACAATCAAATTTTTTAATTAAAAAAATCAGGTAAAGCAAAATGAAGCAAAATCCACCTACAACAACAACAATGCAAGAATGAGATCGACTACATAACCAATATATCTCGATATCTCAACAAGATAAAATGTGTCACTAAAAAATTTGCAGTGTTTAAGCAGATTGAGCTAAATGAATCATAACCCACTTCTCAAATAAGGTAATTAAAAGAAATAGTACAAAAAACAATCAAAATTTAAAAAAAAAAAAAGAAAAAAAGAAAAGGTAAAGCAAAATCCACCTATAACAACAACAATGTCATTGTTTTAAGATTGGGATAAGATAAAATGTGTCACAAAAACTTGCACTTTTTAAGCAGATTGAGCCAAAAGAATCAAAACCCACCTCCTAAATCACAACAAAAAACAAAACCCAGTTGGAAAATGAGGTAATTAGAGAGAAATAATACAAAAAACAATCAATGAACAGTTATGAATAGAAACAGAACACAGTTTGATTGATCATCTCTAGAATGCAGCATAACCAAAAATGGAAGAATAATCAAAACAAAAAACATAAACAGTAGAAAAGAACATTACACTATTTCCAGTACTACCTTTCAATCAAGCAAAGCATTTACACAAAGCAGCAGTTTTTCCTCTGTTTTTCTCCAGTAACCCAGAAAAAAAACCCCAAATAAAACCTGAAAAATACTACCCACATTAGAAAAATAACCAAACGTTGTAATCTTTGTTGATTATATACATCATCTAAGGGAAAAATACAGAAAGAAAGAGATAAATTTGAGAGGAAAAAATGGAGGAAATATGGAATCTAACTAATACTACTATATTAAATCATTTTGTTGTATAGTAAATTGTACCTTAATAAAAAAAAATAGTACTAATTATGAAAGGACAAAAAAGTTTGAATAGAAATGGCATTGAAATTCTGAGTTTTTTATGTTCACGAGGGGCGAGAAAATCGGTGATGGAAAGAGAAACAAAAACAAGAAATGGGAAGCAAATGAAAGTAAACCCCTACAAAATAGAATAGAATTCTTACCTAATCTAAATGCTTGATTTTCAACACTAAAAGACACTTAAAATCAGCTTCTCTTAGCTCTAGAAAAACAAGCAAGAAAATTAATCAAGAAGAAGATGAAAAAAAAAAATTTTTAATATTTTTTGAGTTCAATGGTTATGTATGAGTAATTTCAACTGGTTTGCTACTTAATAGATCGACTCTAATATTAAAGAGTACTATTAGTTTATTTGACCAAGATTAATAAAATTTAGAAGAAGTAATATTCTATTATTTAATGTTATTAAATGTTTCTCATTTTGGGTTAGATTTTAGGTTGAAAATATGTATTATTACTCTTGTTTGTGACAAAACTAATAAACTGATGGTAGTTTTAGAAAATTTAAAAAAAAATTAACTTCATTCTACTAAAAATGTCCCATTTATATTTCAGTAAATAAAAAAAATATATATTTAATTGGAAAAATAAATAAAAAAAATATAGCACATTTAATTGATCAAAAGCAGATTTAAAAAAAAAAAAAATTGACCAAAAGCATAAATAATGAGATCATGGGAATAGAGCTCATTATTAGTACATATCCCGTTTTATTATAATTGTAATTGATAGTGTTTTTTCTCGAATAATATATCATAATTAATTGTAAATATTTTGAAAAATAATAACATGAATTATTTTTTAAAAATGAGTGAAAATAAATAAATAATACTATGGATGGGGAAGTAGAGCAGAGAAATATCAGAACCCAGATAGATTTTGCAGAAGTGGGGGGAGATTGAATACAGAAGGGTATTTAAGTAAATTCCAAATACTGACAGTTTGAGAGTTAGTTTGGCTTTTTTTGTGAAGAAGAAGGGAGTTTCATAAAGTGGGACCAGCAAAATCCATGCTTATTTTAGATTAGTGTTTCCAACACTTTTTCTCTTCCTGCTGGATATAGAGTTGTAGGATTGTAGGAGTAATTTCTTGACTTTATTGAATTACAGTAGGTAAAAATAAAGGTTGAAACTAATATATTTACTACTTCCGCCGTTCCATAATACTTACATTTTACTTTTTTACGCAATCTAATACACAATTTTGATCATTAATATCTTAAACTACACTTATCTAAAAATTATAAAAATTTATTATTATGAAAGTATGCGATTAGACAATTCAAACAAGATTTCACTTGACTATACTTTTACTTACATATTAGTCGCAATATGTAAAATAAGCTTGAACGATGAATAGTGCACAAAATCGAAATGTAGCGAGTATTTCGGAATGGAAGAAGTATAGGCTAAAAACGGAAACAATGAATAGTTACTATTTACTACTTCTTTTGTTCTGTTTTACTTGATATAAATGCAAGGGCACACATATTAAGGAAATATTGTGCAATTATTAGGAGCATGTGGGTTTCTTTTTAGGCATTTTTTAAATATTATTTGATGAAAAATGAAAAAAGATAAATACTTCCTCCGTTCCATTTTAGTTACACCATTGGGTTTAGCACGTTTTTTAAGAGTCGTCAAATCAGTATGGTAAAAGTAGGAATGATGTATGATTGATAGTGATATGTGAGGTAGAAATAAAAAAATAATTATTATAAGTAGATAGTGGTTGTGACTTGTGGGTATATTAAATAATTAATGGGATGATGTATGATTGATGGTGATAGTGGGTAGGAATAAAGTGAAGATAAAATAAGTGGATTATTTTGCCAAAAATAGCAATGTTGCAAGTAATATGAAACTTCCAAAATTGGTAAGTGTTGCAAGTAAAATGGAGCAGAGGTAGTAGGTTTTTTGATGATTGGGAATATTATAAAGATTAAATAATGGTAGGTATAAAAGTTAATGAGATATAGAGTAGGATAAAAATAGGAGTGAGTGAAACTTTAAATGATTGGTTTTTTTTTACTAAAAATAGAAATGTAGCAAGTAATATGAAACTTCCCAAAATAGAAATTGTAGCGAGTATTATAGAATGGAGGAAGTACTGCTCTGTCTTGTATGGTTTGAAGCAAAGGAAAAATGTTTGTTTTTTAAGAAAAAGATAGGTAATGGTAATAAATGATGAGAAGGGATGAATTATGTGGTTGAAATTAAAAGAGAGTTAAAATATATGGATGAGATTAAAAGGAAGTGGTGGACCATAGTTTAAAAATAGAAATGATACAAATTAAGTGAGATGGAACAAAATGGAAAAAACTGCAAATTAAATGGACACAAATAATTAATAATTTAGGGCTGGTTTTAATTATATAGGAGTATTTATAAAGTAAAAAGTCAAACTAATGAAATAAAGGTAAGAAGAGATATAAATAAACTAATTGAAATACTTATTAAAAAAGTAGAATTAAATTAAATTTGAAAAGATGAATAAAAAAAGAATGATGATTTTCCCTTGTTCGAAGGAAAAGTATTCCCCTGAAAGTTGAACCCACCCTCCCCAAGTTAAAAATTTATGCCCTATGATGAGGAAACCAATTGTTATTATATTCATATTTTTATTATTTTTTAACCAATTATTCTACCATTTTAACAATTTAATTCCGCTAATAGTCTATTTTACTAACTTTGTTTTGCTGCTTTGACTTTTATTTACCTTTCTAAAAATATACCCTTAATCCTAGCACTAGCAGGTCCTTAATATGAATCACTAAATTATATGAATAGGATTAAAAGTGAGAAAACGAAAAAGATGGATAACGATAAAAAAAAATAAAAATAGAAATATGAAAAAGTTAAAAGACATATTAAAATAAAAAAAATAGAAAAATAAATAGTAAAATAATGTTGGTTCTGAAATTCTGACATTACTATGCTATGCTAACTGCTAAGTTGCATATGAGGTGAATTGGTTTAGTAGGACCACTTTGAAGAATTAGTAGTAAATGATGAAGATGATGGTAGTCATAATTCAAATCCTCTTCTTCAGTGCTAATTGCTAACCACTACTTTCATTGGTTCCTTTCTTCTATTTTAATCTTCTACTTTTTCTTTTTAGATTTTACACTACTATTTACTAGTACTACTTCTATTATTAATTAATTAATTATCTTTATAAAGTTTAGGTGGATTATTAATGCGTCTTTGTAAGATTTCAAAATTTTAAAATTTAATGTGTTTGAATTTTGATTTAATAAAAAAAAAGCTAGGGTCTTGACTCTTGTCATCATTTTATTTATTTAAAAAAAATAAAATAGATTATTATTCGATCAATAGGGAATTATTTCTTTTTGGAAAATTTACCTAGAATAATCTAACATATTCGTGATTTTCCTACAATAATCCCACCTATTGATTACTCATGCTATGAATAATCCCAACTTTAATAGGTATTTGCCTAGAGTAAACTTAGGTAACCCAATGATCTGCTATAGTAGATAATTCAACAAAAAATTAAATTGAAAATTAATTTAAAATCAGAAAAAAAATTTGGAATTTTACATAAAATTTTCTAAATAATAATCATAAATTTTTTTGAACATTTTTTTCGACATTTTATTTTAATTTATTTTTTTTTGTAAAAAAATAAAACTTGCTATAGCAAGTCATCCGATCACCGGGTTTACTCTAAGAAAATACCCCTCAAAATTGGGATTATTCATGTTTAATCAATAGGTGGGATTATTGTAGGAAAATCACAAATAGATTGGATTATTCTAGGCAATTTTTTTTTTTTTGAAGAGAGCAATGATGGGAAGCAATATGGACATTATATGCTAAGAGTTTGAAACAAAAGTTGCAGAAAAAAAAGTGATCAAACAAATATTGCTCGACGGAGCAAAGTATGGACTTGATTAAACAACATAACAGAGCAATTTAGTAGCTTTTTGATAGGTTGCTCGATCGAGCAAGTGAATGTCCGTCCCAATCAAGAAAGCTATCATAACTTTTAATTTAGGGAAATTTCATGATATACTACCACATTAAATGTTGTAGATCACCATATACCATTGAGTTTTAGTCCGTTAGCACAGAATACCATTATGGACAAATTCCGTTAGTCTGCCGTTAGTGGTAATTATTAATTCACCATATACCATTGCTTTTTTGTTTTTTTGCGTCAAATACCATCATTTTAAAATACAGTTATATTCAAAAGAAATGTCATCCAAACGAAGTATTTAACAAAATATAGTTATATACAAACCAATTTCACACAAAAGTTACATTAACCAATGGATATAACTATATTTTAAAATGATGGTATTTGATGCAAAAAAACAAAAAAATAATGGTATATGGTGAATTAATAATTACCACTAACGAATTTGTTATATGGTGAATTATGAAGAAACTCAGTGGTATATCATGAAATTTCCCTTTAATTAATTGTTTTGCACACGTAAATCTTTTAGTAATTCTTATGTTGGACTTCTCTTATGTTGCAAAAACAGTATTCAAACAGATCTTGCTCGACTAGGCTAAGCTAGACAAGGGCTCGATCGAGCAACATACTTCCTCCGGATTTTATTAGTTGCTACAGTTTTTGTAACAACTACTGTTCATCAATTGATCTTATTTGATATATAGTTCTCTATGTATAATGTAAAACATAGTTAAGTGAGATCTTGTTTGATTCGTCTTAATGTGTATTTTCTTAATATTAACTTTTTAAAATTTTTTATCATATGAAATTAGAGATATTAAAGATTAAAATTATGCATTGAATAGCGTGAAAAACAGAAATATAGCAACTATTAAAAACCAGAGGAAGTATATAATAGGTAGAAATTAAGTTAGTAGCATTTTTATAGACTACTCGATCGAACAAGTGGGTGTCTCAATCAAGTAACCATGTCATAACCTCAAATTTGTTGTTTGCATGCGTAAATCTTTTTTGGGTTCTTATGTTGGATTTTTTTGGACCTTAGGATTATAAAATGTATTTTCAAGGTTAGTAGAGGCATGGAAAATAACACTTTGTAGTTGGATTGTTGAATCCTATAGTTAAATGAGGACACATGTGTGAGGAAGCTCTTGTGAATGTAAATTGTATTAAAACGCTATATAGTGTATTTCTAAGCATGTGAGTTTTGTATTCTTAATGTAATTGTTGAATCGATGTCAAAAAATACGAAATTATCTTTGACTTGGGAAGTGATCCCTTAAGTACAATTAAATTCTTGTTGTCTTGGTCATTTAGTCATTTTGCATAATTTATGTTATATGTGTTGTGTTTTGTTTCTTTCTACTAGATTCACGATTTTATTAAAATTTCTGACATATTTATATAAACTAAGATCATTTAATAAATAAAATTGAAAAGCTTTTTAAAAATAATTGAAGAAAAAAAATAAAATTCATGGTTTTCTAATACATTAATTGAATAATATAAGTATGTAACCTAAAAAGTAAAAAATCAATCATTATGAATAATATAATATAATTCATAATTACAGAGTAGTAAAATCAAATATATAAATATGGTCATATAACAATGATGACATCATTATCGAGTGTTAGAGAGAAAACTTTTGTTGAGGTTGTGACACGTAAGCAATTTAAAAAGGTGATGATGTCATCCGGGTTTTGTTTTAGTAATAGTTATTATAGATAGATTTATTTTTCTGCATATCTAAATACAAACTTAAAAGTTAAATAATTTTACTCGTGAAAATCTAAAAATTATAGAAGTCAAATATTTCAAATTAAATCAAATATATGCGAACTAGACCGAATAGAATTGACTATTGAGGTAAACTTAGTACTTCATATTTACAATGCTATATATCTAACATTAAGTTATCGAGATCAAAACCTACGTTTAGTTGATTTAATCGAGTTTTTCAATCGAAAAGAACAAAGCATAACATATTTGTTATAGATTATAATTAAAAGAACTTAACTCAATAAAGTATTTATATATCAAAATGTTTTCTTTTTATAGTGTTAATGGCAATTAGGAACATTATTGATATAAGGGAATATCAAAGATTTATATAAAAAGGATAACCACATTAAAAGCATCAATTTTGTCTTGATAATATCTATATCCTAAATATAATGTATTAAATTTATAATTACATCGTCAAATGTTTGTCCTAAAATGGTAATGAATAATGTTATCTAGAGTGATCAAACCATACCAAAACAATGATCAAATTAGGAAACACAAAAGGCGTAACAAGGCTCGATGCGTTTCTAAGCCAACATGCAATAAGTAATCCACATCATCTAAATGCGATATACTCCTTTTGCTTTCGGATTTTTCTCGAGCCGATGATACTCTTTAACCGCATCTTTTTTATAGGTATGAATTTCCGCTTTCCTTCCCTCCCAAATCTTGATTATAATTTTTTATGAGCGGACATACGAAATACACTGGGTTCAAGTTACATTTCATCAAAAGATTTTCATAATTTTTTAAAAAGCGAAACTAACAAACTAAAACACAGAAAATATAATCACAAGTCAGTTTGTTATCTTCCTTTGTCTTATAGATTATTATTGTCTTCAATTTGCAATCACTTCTTTAAGAAGAATCAAAAGTATAGTAGAAATGAGTGTCAGTAATACACAAATTAATCAACACTTTAAAGATGTATTAAAATTTACTTAATACTTTTGATGATTGAATTTTATCTCTATTAAAATAAATATCACCTTTTCAAATAGAATTATAAGTTTATTTTTCACTAAACTTCTTTTAGATTACCTTGTAATTAGTAAATTTACACATTAAAGATATATTGGTGTACTCAAAGATGTAGCAATATTAACGCTTAAGTATAATAAAATTAAGACATTAATTACTAGCTTTTATAAAAAAATTCATCAACTATTACTTATACATAATAATTCTTAGGAGTAAAAAAATAACTTTTAAAAAACAAACCAACTAAATCAATAAATATAACGGTCAACACAATTAATTAGTATCAAATATTGATTTTTTAGTTGACTTAATTGAGACGAATTAAATTTGATCATTCATTAACATAATTTAATTATGGTCTAGAAATAGAATAATATTAAAGTAATCTATAAATATTGTTAAAAAAAGAGGCATTTGTTTTTTTGGCTTAATGGATGGAGTATCTACATGTGGACCAGAAGGTATCAGTTGGGAGATTTTTTGACTGTGCGCATCTCTCTTTACTCCCTTCTTTGGGAAACGGGCATGATTTATCCGCATCTTTTAGCAAAAAAAAACCTTCCACCCGCATCTTGCATTATGCAAAATATTGAAAGTGTTCTTTATGACGTGAGTTTATTTTAGAACAAAACCGGATGAAACTAAAACATGTGCACCCTATTACCAAACACGCCGGTGATGTACATGGGTTTTTGACAAAAAGGGGTAAAAAAGGTGGGATAATTAAAGAAAAAGGTAAGTCAGGTGAGCTGAGAGGTCACGTAGTCGCAGTGTGATTTGTCCTAGCAAACATTTACTACACTACACTTGGTAGAACTAGCTTTTTCTTGCATGTATATTTTTATTTTTAGAGGCAAATGAGACGAGAGTGTTGGTGCACGGTCATACATCTCGTGCTCCGCAATAAACACACAAATCGCAATCACGGCCCAAGTTTGGAGTTATGGACATTTGCGACTCATAAATTGCTTTATGAGATGGCCTTTTCGAGAGATGTATTAGATTGTTGGTTAAATAGTATAATTAATACAAATTAATGAGAAAATTAAAATGTGAGTTTCTTGTTTTGATGTCGTCTCTTTGAAAGACGGTATCTCACAAAAGTAATTGTTTGCAAGTTGGGTGTATAAAAAACAATCAAAATCGATCGATTCAATATATTGATCCGTATCTTAAAAGATGGGTCATCTTTTTAAAAAATATAAACTACAAGTTGGGTATTTGACCCGCCTTAACCAGGTTGGATCATGGGCCCCAAATTTGCTTTCATTGAGTACTGTTGAGATATATGATGATTGTATTAGTATATGTGGTTGTAACAACCAAAACTCACATGTGGGTAACACATAGGCACTTCAACACTCCCCCTCACATGTGAGTGTCCTTAGAATTTTAGCCCACCACAAGGGTTACAAACCTATTGGGAATGAACATCCAATTAAAGGCCCTTTAACCAGTAGTAAGATTAAATGTCCATTATAAAGGCTTAACAACAAACCGGGCTCTGATACTATGATAAAATTTAGAAAATGGGCCTGGGCAACCCAAACAAGGAGGAGAAATAGTCCACTCATAAACCCAAAGAAGGTTCATTACTAAAACCAATTGGTTATAGTAGGAGTTAGTCCTTGAGTATATAAAGTGATGCATACTCTTCTCTTTCTCCGATGTGAGACAACTCACATGTGGGTAACACATGGGCACTTCAACAAGTACCCATTGCCCTGTGAAATATAAATGCGCAAATTTCTTTCAAAGCTACTTCCAAAATTACTTGTCTACTGTACACTAATCTGGCAAAAGAGCAAGAGGGATGGAAGTTCTCGAATAATAGTACTTGTCTACTTTAGTTCAGTATCCGGTGTTCCAATAAGATTTATGCGGATACTTGGATAATAGGCCGATAAAACAAGTATCCGAATAATTGGATACTTGGCTTTTCGGGTGCTCAAAAAATCGGATACTCAGTGGTTGGTAGTGAGCGCTCCTATGTGCAAGGTCTATATATTCAATGGTATAGGATCCTAAAAATAATTGTTCTTAATATATTTAATCATACATAACATACTCAAATACTATATATGTATTTCTCGCTTTTTTTTATCATTACACTTCTCTAAAATATTATCACATGAGACGAAAAAAATTGAAAACAAATATTACTATAATTTATTGAGATGGAGCATCAAGTACTACTATAGTTGATGTAATTTACATAAAATAATAAGGATTATTTACCAACTACAGCCTCTAAGTTTACTCAATTTCAAATAAATAGCCGCGAACTTCGTTTATTACCAACTACAGCCTCCAACTTAACAAACATGACATCGAGACAGCCAAAACACCCCATTTTTTACCCTTTTTTTGGTTGTTTTGGCTGTCTCGATGTCATGTTTGGTAAGTTGGAGGCTGTAGTTGGTAATAAACAAAGTTCGCGGCTCTTTATTTGAAATTGAGTAAACTTAGAGGCTGTAATTGGTAAATAATCCAAATAATAACAAGGGCAACAGATTTTAAAAGTGCAGATGTTATTTTTAAAATTTAAAATAATTATTCGTTAAAAGAGTTACATGACATCTATATCAAAATAATTAACACCAATCAAATACTCCATATAAACTTTGAGATCAAGTAACAATCTACATGTATGGAATTCGATCGATTTACATAATGTCTTTGTCCCTTTATTTTTATTATTTTTTTTCTCAAAATACAATTTACCAAATTTAGTGTTTAGTTTTGACCATATAAAAAAACATATTTACGTGGAATGTTAATAAATTTGTCTTTGGTTTCTAAATATCAATATTTTATAATTTAAAAAACTTACAAATAAAATTACTCAAACTTTTAAGTTTGGATTGATATCTTCTCAAAAAAAAGTTTGAATAGATATCCGAAAAAAATAAATGAAAAGAACAAGTGAAAACATATAAAGTATTCAGACTGTTGTTTAACTATGCTTAGTGGACATAACTTCAGAAAATACTTTACATAATATCTGTCAATTTTTACTCGACTTCTAATTCCAACCCAAAGAAAACTTTAGCCCTCCTATTCACAGAGAATGGGACATTTTCTAATTTGGTCAATTATTGAAAATGTCACATTTCTATTTTTGTCATTCTTTTTTACCCTTTTACTCTTATTACAACAACACAACAATACATAAATACCAATACCCTTTATAGAAAAAAGAGTTTTCTACTCACTTTTAAGTGGTCCTCCACCCCTTATTGATTTTGGTGCAAAACTTAAATGTCTCGTTCTCTATAAATAGGAGGGAATATTTTGTTAGTCATGGAATCGAACCAAATCAAACAATCATCCTGCAGTAGCATGAACTCGGACAGTTTTGTTGGGTTTAGCCAGGCAGCATGACTCGAGTCCCTTTGATTCTAAAGTGATGCAGCTTTCTGGTCCTTTATTGGTCCCAATCCCATTCATAAATGGTAAATAACTAATTGAATACAGTCATACAATATTACAGATACAATACTGTTTTATTCATTATTATCAAGTTTTAGTTTCACATGCATTTGTGGGGATAATATTGGTAGTATACCCCTATCCCTATCCCTTATTTTATGATAGGTCAATTCTTTTCTTGGCTAAGCAATGTAATCTTATCCGTCTAATAAGACTAGCCTTATTAGCTGTTGTAGCTCCTATATAGCTTCCTTTTTGCTTGATTTTGTAACCCTACTCTCCCATGCTTTTATTTTTGTTTTGGGACTTGAGACTTTGGACAATAGGACTCTTCTCTTTTCCTACATACTTTTGTGATCTATAGCTAGGGGTATACTCTCTCTCTCCATTTCATTGAATTTGCTTCACTTTTTATTTTGGTTGGTTTGTCTCAATTAATTTGCATCATTTCTATTTTTGGGTGATGACCCACTACTTCTTTTAATCTCATTCATACATTTTAACTTTCTTTTAATTTTATCCACACAATTCATTTCTCTTTCTTCATTTATTACCACATTCTTAAAAACTACCCTCTTTCTCTTTGATTCAAATCAAAGAGAATAGAGGGAGTACTCAATATCCAATATCCCGCTTAGGGCAGGGTTTACGTGAGGCAGGGTATGAGTGAGGTAAGTTGACAAACAATTCATACCCGTACTCTCTTTAAGAGAGGACTAGAGAAAAGTGGTCTATTATTTACCCCAAGAAGAAAAAAGCCCTGCATTACATAAGAGAAAAATGAATGACGACTGATAATATTATCTACAGAGAAAGAGAACCCAGTGGGACGAAAACTAAAGAAAAAAAAAAGAGAACTAAAAGGATAAGTGGGAAAAAGAGCCTCTTAGCGGTCCAAAACGTGAATCTGGCATCTTCAACTATTCATATCCGCGGAGAGGCGCATCTCACTCAATTAAAAAAGTTTATTATATCCATTGTAAAAATAACAATTCAATTAAAAAAGTTTAAGCTAATAATTAAGACCCTGTGATATGTTCATACTGTAATACATTATCTCATACGAAAGGCCTTTGGGTTAGAAACGTGGATACATCATATGTCCTCTTCATTTTCTGTGCTAAATATTTCTCTTGAAATAATGAGAGGTGGATGAGATTCGAACCCAAATTATTAAATATTACAATTATAAGCTTAAAGTGATTACTTACGGTTTTAAACTAATCACTTATTATATTAGTCTTAAAGTGACTAGATATAACCTTAAAGTAATTACTTACAATAACAAAGTGACCGATTACAACTTAAAGTGATTACGTGATCTTAATGTAAATTAGAAAAATATGTTGATTGTATCATTGTACGACCCGTCCCGTAGTGTGAAAATCTCATATAAAACATAAGGTTGCATATTTTAACCGCCCCTATTTTCTTTTATTGTTCCATTTGGTTTGAGTACAAATATTAAGAAATGGAAAAGACCACATGAAATAGTTATCCTCATGTGCTATATCACATGTAAGAGTGTATAATAAATAAGGTTAGTAAAGTTAGAAGGGGTATTTTTGTAATAAAATAGTTTTAAATATTTATAAGGATAAATTTGTACTATAATCTAACCTAATATTAGAATATAATTCTTAAATGAGACAGATTCTTGAAGTGACCACCTTTATTAGGCTAACTTATATACATTAAGTGTGTTAAAGTGATCAATGGCGGATGCACATTGTAACAATGGGTAGCATGGGCTACCTATGTTTTTTTTTGGAAAAAATAATTTTCCTTTTTTTATCTTGTGCGTCTTCCGTTCTATTATATTGACTATATTTGACTTTTTACGCAATCTAATATGTTATTTTAATTATTTATATATTGACATATGCACATCTCAAGATTATAAAAAGCTAATAATTTTATGAAAGTATGCGACTAGACGATTCAAACAAGTTCCTACTTGCCTTTTTTCTTACATATAAGTTGTAATATTAAAATAAGTTTGAAAGATGAATAACGTGAAGTACTGTAATTTAACGAGTATTTCAGAACAAATGAAATATTTTACTATGTCAGACTTCAATCTTATTGTAACTAATAACTTGTAACTTGTAATTTTGTACGATGCGCCGCGGATGACATTTATCGCCCCATTTTTTAGTGGGGCTGAGATAAGATTATTATTTCGATATTTTACTTATACAGGTCAATTTGGTGTAATGAAAACTTTTTTGGTTGTTTATTTTATTTACAAACAAGATTGTATCGAATGTTTTATTAATTTACTTCAACACGTTGATGCTACCCATGATTTTGAGTTCTGGATCCGCCATTGAAAGTGATCACTTATAAAAATTGGCTAATTATAAGGATCCGTGATATGGTCTCATATAAGACAAGTTGTAAATATATAGGACAATAGAGATGAATTACCTACACCAAACAAGGAAATTGGACAATAAAAAAATTTAATAAGAGTATCATATTACTTAGATCCAGAGTCAGACACGGATCCTTAGAATCCCTACATAATACACCAAATCCTTAAATTAAGATACGGACCAACATAGTTCGGATACGGGGTGTTTTGATGTTGGCTGTTATGCTGATTTTTTGGTTGGCTTTTGGTTTCTTGTTGATTGGTAAAACAACCAAAATAATGTTTGATTAATGACTTTCAAGCTAGCTGAAAAACTGGTTTCTTTTAAGCCAAAATAAAAAAACAATTCCAGATTGTTTTTTGTTGGCTTTTGGCTTGTTGACCCACTTGTTAATAACCAATACCTAAATTTATCAAACATCTCCATAAATAATGGTCTTTTCAGCTAACTTAAAAGCCAAACACAAATTCTTACTTGAGACCGTCTTTTGTAAAGACGGCTTTAAAGAGTCCAGTCTAATTCTGAATATATATTGTTACAACTCTAAATATAGATTTGGGCTGTACTTTTGAGAGTCGTCTTTACAAAAGACGGTCTTTCAAGTGAGCAATTGAAAGCAAAAAAACCAACATTTTTAACTGGTCCAACAAGCCAATAACTAACAATTAACAGCCAATTGCCAAACATCGGCATGAACTTGGGAAATTTGAAATAAATAAGATTATTTATCAAAAAAAAGCATACAATAAGATCATAATCAAACTTATTCCAAAACTAAGCGTGTAATCCGCAAACCTTAGGTTGGGGCTGTTCGCACTTAGTAAGTGCGAACAGACTGAAAAACTAAAACAGGTTGTTCGCTGTTACTAACAGCGAACAACCTGTTTTTGGTTTTCAGTCTGTTCGCACTTACTAAGTGCGAACAACTCTTGTCTTAAAATCAACATGTTGACCATGTTTGACCTGTTCGCAGTTACTAAGTGCGAACATACTCTTGATTTTTTTGATCAGTTTATTACTGTTCGCACTTACAAAGTGCGAACAGACTCGAACCTGTGCTATGGGGTATTAGGCACTTATATTTGGAATAAATTTGATTTGAGTCTTATTACATGCTTTTTATTTATTAAGAATCTTATCTATTTCAAATTTTCCATGATCTTGTACCCTTGCCCAACCTTATTTGCCACAGATCCATAGTCCCATATTCCCCCATATGGCCATACCTCAAAAGAAGCCCAGTGAACAAAGCCCGTTTAAAGAGCCCATAAAGACAAAAATAATAAAATATAGTATGAAATATCCTATTCAAAATTGTGAAAAATGAAAAACAGAAATCTCGCTGAATTCTGATACCCGTGCCCTAGCACCAGCACCTCCATTTCCACTCTCCCACTTTCTCTACCGTACTACTAATACTTCTCATTCTCTTAATCAGTATAATTCGCCTCTATAAATTTCATTGAATCTGTTAATTTATTAAAATTTTCGAATCATACTTTCAATTTTTCAGCAATGAAGTCTCAATTTGTCGATTTACACTGAAATTCTGCATTCGATCAGTTTCAATTCGCGCTATTTGTCGCCATTGTAGCTAAACAAGAAGCTTCAATTATTCAGTTAACTGGTAGGTAATCTCTATATCGGTCTCAATTATATCCTCAAATTTCGTATCCACAACTCATTTTGCAAACTAGTTTAAATTTGTTGCTGCTGCATGTTAATAGGTTTATGCGCGTAAAATTTGAAAGCTTATTCATCTGAAAATGCCTTGGAATAGTTGGAAGAAGAATTGAAATTAGTTAATTTATTGATATGGTGGATTTTTTAATTGCTTCTTGATAGAATTTAGAAAATGTGCTTGGGCAACCCAAACAAGTAGGACAAGTAGTTCACACATAAACACAAAGACACAAAGAAGGTTTACTACTAAAACCAATTGGTAATATTATGAGTTACTCCTTGAGTATATAAAGTGATGCATATTCTTCTTTTTCTCCGATGTGGGACAACTCACATGTGTGTAACACATGGACACTTCAACACTCCCCTCCCTCGTATGTGAGTGTCCTTAGAATTTTAGCCCACCAGAAGGGTTACAAACCTATTGGGAATGAACGTCCAATTAAAGGCCCTTAACCAGTGGTAAGATTAAATGCCCAGTATAAAGGCCCAACAACAAACTAGGCTCTGATACCATGATAGAATTTAGAAAATGGGTCTGGGCAACCCAAACAAGGAGGAGAAGAAGTAGTTCATTATAAATCTAAAGAAGGTTTACTACTAAAACCAATTGGTAATAGTAGGAGTTACTCCTTGAGTATATAAAGTGATGCATACTCTTCTCTTTCTCCGATGTGGGACAACTCACATGTGGGTAACACATGGGCACTTCAACGCTTCTTTTCTAGGTTTCTTATTGCTTTAAATTTTGAAATTAAATCTTAAAAGATATGGCATTAGCAGGCAAGATCATTTGCTGGCACTCGGTTCCAGGTCGAATTATGCTTGATATCTCCCGATGACGTAAAAAACAGAGTTAGTTACCGACGTCTTGAAGATGAAATTAGTAGGAGGAAAAGGAATTTTGCTTTTATTTTTATAATAATGATGATAGTTATAAAGTATATATATATATCAGAGTAATGCATGTTACAAAGAGAATAAAGGTATTACAATTGCTTTTGTGAGTGTGAGTAAGAGTTTAGTGCTATTGCCCTTTTATTCGATTATAGGAATGAACCTAGAACGGTCATTTTTGAGCAAAGTGTTCGCTTTTTCTATATTAATGTCATTCTATGAATTTTGTGTATATTTTTTTTCTTGTGTGTTTTAGTTAGTAGTTGAAAGATATTGAAGGGGAGTGTTTCTTCGTTCTGATATTCTAGTTGTTGATTTGAGTGACTGGTGTGTTTACAATGACTCATAGGATGCTTATGTGGTGGATAGTTATTAGGGATAGTGTAGGGTTTGGTACACCGGAACTTAATTAGAAATCAGCCTATTGCCTTTTTTTTGCTTGAACTTTTGTCTGATTACTTGATCCAGTATTGGTGGCAAACTGTGTATGCTCTCTCTACCTTATTTTTTTATTAATATATTGTGATACACCCAGGAGTGATGAATTCTCAATGAAATCAATCCAGAAAAATGAAATACAGAGTTAGTGAATAAGAGAGATAAGAGAGAGAATGTTATGAAATATTAGGGGCAAGTTTCGAGTACTGCCTACTCCAATTTTATTCCAAATACTTCATAATGCTTTCAATTACAAAATGGTCTCTATTTATACAATGAACAACCCACTAATGACCGTCTACTGCCTAAGCCAGTCACCAAGACTTAAACTACTCATTTATCCTTTTCTTTACATGTGTCATTTATTCTTTACATGTGTCATTTATTGTTGCTTTCTTCCTCTTTCTATAATATGTCTTAAGAGCTGTCCCCTTTCCTATTTCTTCCCTACCCCCTACTGTAGAAGGTATGACAATACCCCCCTCCAAATTATGCACCTTGTCCTCAAGGTGAGCCAAAGGAAAGGCTTGAAAAAATTTCTCTTGATCTTCCCATGTAGCTTCTGTAATATCCAAGCCTTCCCATGAGACTAAGAGTTCCTTAGGACGAGACGACAATTGACGAACCTGCAATATATCATCCGGTTGGATCACAATTTCCAAATCAGGGGTAAGTGGAGGAGCTTCAGCTGCTGCCCGATCAATTCCAACCGCCTTTTTCAATTGTGAGACATGAAAAATAGGATGTATGAGACAACCATCCGGAAGATTCAACTTGTAAGCAACCTTCCCAATTCTTTGTACCACCTCATAGGGCCCAAAGTAACGTAAACACATTGACCCGTTTAGCAAGAGATTTCTGTCGGTAGGGCTGGATTTTCAAAAATACCAAGTCTCCCTCCTTAAATTCCACTTCCCTTCGCTTCTTATTGGCATATTGGCGCATCCTGTGTTGTGCCTTTAGAAGATTGAATTGTAGTTCATCCAAGAGAGCGTCACGTTCTTGTAGCAATTGTTCTAGAGAATCCACCGAGGTTTGTCGATGTCCCATTCGCACGACATGTGGAGGAACACGCCCATACAAAGCTTGAAAGGGTGACATCTTAGTTGACACATGTGGGGAAGTATTGTAACTAAATTCCGCCCAATGAAGCCACCTTGCCCATCTTCTCGGTTGCTCATTTGCAAAACATCGTAGATACGTTTCAACCACTTTATTGACAATCTCAGACTGTCCATCAGTTTGAGGATGAAAAGCAGTGCTTCGCAACAATTGAGTGTGTTGTAAATGGAACAATTCCCGCCAAAAAGAACTCATAAAAATCTTGTCTCTATCGGAAACAATAGAAGTTGGAAACCCATGTAGTCTTACAATGTCAGTGAAAAATTTGCAGCTACTGTTACAGCAGTAAAAGAATGCTTGAGAGCCAGGAAAGGGCCAAACTTAGTAAGACGGTCGACAACCACCAATAAAGTATCCACCCCTTCCGATTTCGGTAGACCTTCAATGAAGTCCATGGTGATATGCTCCCAAACATTAGAAGGAATGGGCAGATTCTGAAGTAACCCCGCGGGACTTTGATAACTCGCTTTAGCTTGTTGACAAATCTTGCATTCACGGACATATCGCAGCACCTGCCTTCCCATGCCCTCCCAAAACCACTCCGTCGCCAACCTGAGATATGTTTTAAGCTCCCCGGCATGTCCTCCCATTGGAGAATCATGGTATTCTCTCAACAAAACAGTAATGAAGGGTGATGCCTTGGACAACACATAGCGTCCTTTATAATATAAAACATCATCGACCATTGTGTACCCTGACGGTGCTTGCTCCTCCTTGACAATTGCATCTCTGATTCGCATAAGTGTAGCATCCCGTTTAACCTCCTTTTGTAATTGGTCCCGATCTATGCCACAAGTACTCAAAAGTGATCCACACTCAATGGTTGCCTTGGGTAATCTGGAAAGTGCATCTGCAACTAAGTTACATTTCCCTGGGTTGTATTCAATAACAAAATCAAAACCCATTAGCTTGAGTACCCACTTTTGATAGTCTCCATCGATTTCCCGTTGTTCAAATAAATGCTTCAAACTCTTTTGATCTGTACGCACCGTGAATTTTCGCCCGAGTAAATAATGTTTCCATTTCAAAATTGCGAACACGATAGCCATCAACTCTTTCTCATAAATGGGTTTACCACTAGCACGCAGCCCTAGAGCCTTACTATAAAATGCTAAAGGATGTCTTTCCTGCATCAACACGACCCCTATTCCACAATGAGACGCGTCTGTCTCCACGATAAATGGTTTCTTGAAGTCAGGTAAAGCTAAGACCGAAACCGTAGTCATGGCAACTTTCAAGGATTGGAATGCCAATTCTGTTTCACTATTCCAAGCAAATGCATCCTTCTTTAACTGGTTTGTAAGCGGCTGAGCCATGTGAGCATATCCTTTTACAAACCGACGATAATACCCCGTAAGGCCCAAGAATCCCCGTAGTTCTTTAAGAGTTCTTGGGGCTGGCCATGTAGTCAAAACTACTATTTTCTCAAAATCGACCGAAACCCCTTTTGCCGATACTACATGACCCAAATAGGAGACTTGAGCTACCCCAAAATCGCATTTCCCTTCATTCACTACAAGTGCATTCTCCTGGAGGCATTTCAAAACCCGTGCGACATGTTCTCCATGTTCTTGCTCCCCCTTGCTATATATTAAAATGTCATCAAAGAATACTAACACAAACTTTCTCAAGAAAGGCCGAAAAATATCATTCATCAAGGATTGAAATGTCGAGGGAGCATTAGTTAACCCAAAGGGCATAACTAGAAACTCATAATGCCCCTCGTGAGTACGGAAAGCGGTCATGTGAACATCTTCTTTCTTCATACGGATTTGATGATATCCGGATTTAAGATCAAGTTGAGTGAAAATGGTAGCACCATGGAGCTCATCAAGCAACTCGTCTATCATAGGAATTGGGTACTTGTCGGGCACCGTAACTTTATTCAAGGCTCTATAGTCGACACAAAAACCCAAGAGCCGTCCTTCTTCACCAAATAACCGGGCTAGAGAAATGGCTAATAGAAGGTTGTATAATTCCCGCTTTCATCATATCTTGCACTAATCGTTCTATCTCATTCTTTTGGTTATGGGGATATCGGTAAGGTCTAACATTAAAGGGGTTAGTGCCAGCTTTGAGGTTTATGGCATGGTCATGGATTCTCTGTGGGGGTAAGGCAAGGTGAGGTTGAAAAATTTCTGCATATTTTTCCAGAATTGGTTCAAGAAAGTTTGGTCTATGATGTTTCTTGGACGTTTCTTCCATCCCCTTGTACTCAACTAATATCCCTCCTCCTTCCTTTCTTAATGTTTTCAGCATGGCTTTTAATGATAGTTTGGCTCGTTGTAAAGCTGGGTTTCCAACTAATTGTACCTTCTTGTCTTGCCATATGAAATTCATCTTCAATGTTTTCCAGTTTATCATCACAGAACCCAAAGTTTCCAGCCATTGTACTCCCAAAATTAAATCTGTGTTCTCTAATTCCAAAGAAAGGAAGTCTTGAATTACCTCAATCCCCTGTATTTGTAGACGAACTTGGCGGCACAGGCCTTGTCCACGAATCTCCGCTCCATTTCCCAAAATCACCGAATTTCTCACGTTTCTCACATGGTATCTTTAATCGCTGCACCACTAAATGCGAAATGAAATTGTTCGTTGCACCAGAATCTATCATTACCACCACTTCTTCATTCCCAATTTTTCCCATGAGCTTCATAGTTTTCGGATTGGTGATCCCCACCACCGAATTTAAGGATATGTCAACAGTCTCCAATTCCTCATCGAACTCAATTTCCTCCACTGTAACATTTTCGTCTTCTTCCTTCTTATCGCCGTCCGCTCCAATCAACACCATCATCTCCTTTCTACTACAAACGTGATTAGCCGACCATTTTCCATCACATTTGTAACACAATCCCTTTGCCCTCTTTTCCCTGAGTTCCTTCTCCGATAACTTCCTAACTTGTTCCCCGCGGTAATCGAATGGAATTGTGCTTTGGTTTTTGCTTCGAAAAATTTCTGTATTGTGGCTGGGTTGTTTTTGGTTTACTGGGTTACTATTTTGGTGTGGGATAGTTTGGTTGTAATTTCTTGGTGGGTAATTCTTGGGTTGACTACTTCTCCTTCCTAGCCAAGTTTAGGCCCTTAATTTCTGGTCAATTCTTTCAGCCCAAACCAAAGCTTGTTCAAGAGTTGTGGGTCCCAACACCTTCAATTCATATTTGACTTCATCCTTCAGCCCCCTCAAAAAGGTTCCTAACATAACTGGTTCATCTACTCTTCCCAAATGCTTCAACTTAGTGACGAATTCTTTACGGTATTCGGCCACCGATCTCCTATGCTCGACAGCCATCCACTGCTCAAATAAATCTCCATCTTCACCCGGTCGGAAATACTTCAAGATCAAGGACTTGATCTCCTGCCAATCGGTTATTGGTGATCTATCATCTTCAAATTGATACCACATGAAAGCTTCTTCTTCAAGACATACTGCTGCCTCTAATTTTTCTTCTTCAGACATTCGGTAAAAAGAAAAATATTTCTCCGTCTTCCGTATCCATTCATCTGGGTCAGTCCCATTAAAGATTGGTAGTCCCAACCTGCGATAACGTCAATTCGTTTCTCCACCTTGAAGATTGCCATCATTTTGTGGTCGTCGGCCCTCCCACTCCCTTCTTGACCGCCAATCTCCAGAAGATTCTATTCTATATCGGCAATTTTGGTCTTTTTCGGGTTTGTCGTCCTTTTGCCCAAGTCGATCCAACACTTTCGGTTGGCCCTCCATCAAGATTGCAAGAGACCGATCCGTTCTATCTTGCTTCTGGGTGAATCGCGCCTCTAACGATGCAACTTCATCCCTAATTTGAGTGGCTAGTTCATCCTTCAATTGGACCAGCCCTTGTTCTACAATTTCCAACCTTTCTTGCGGGTTAGGGTTCCCATCTGGATCCATTTTACTCTGATACCAGTTGTGATACGCCTAGGAGTGATGAATTCTCAATGAAATCAATCTAGAAAAATGAAATACAGAGTTAGTGAATAAGAGAGAGAATGTTATGAAATATTAGGGGCAAGTTTTGAGTACTGCCTACTCCAATTTTATTCCAAATACTTCATAATGTTTTCAATTACAAAATGGTCTCTATTTATACAATGAACAGCCCACTAATGACCGGCTACTGCCTAAACCAGTCACCAAGACTTAAACTAATCATTTATCCTTTTCTTTACATGTGTCATTTATTGTTGCTTTCTTCCTCTTCCTATAATATGTCTTAAGAGCTGTCCCCTTTCCTATTTCTTCCCTTCCCCCTACTGTAGAAGGTATGACATATATTTTAGTTTTCGTAGAGTACTACAATTGTATATTTGACTACTTTTTATAGCTAAAGATATATACATGCTCTCATACAGTTCATCACCTCTAAAGTTGCAGTTAATCAACTCAAATTGAATTGGCTTCTTCAAAAGAAACCTCATATTCATTTTTGTAAGTGCAGTCTAAATATTGATTTCCCGAGTTCTAATATATTCTTCATGATTGAACTTAAAAAATCAGCTTACGTGATAAACTTAAACTTAATCAAATGGCTTCCATACCCAGCCATATTGCACATCTTGAGTGATGCTTATGCTTAATTAACTAACTGAAACTCAATTTACGTTGCTCTTTTGTTACCCTAATGTCCCACATCCACCATATTGTATGGTTTTATCAAATGACGCTCAAGTAAAAACTGAAAAATTATCTAATTTGACACTTTCAGGAAAATTGATATAAATCTCAAATATTAACAAAAGTTGCCCAGGACTCACAACCAAAACTAATTACTTCAAACAATACACTCAGCTATAGAGAATGCATTCTCAAGCAGCTTGTGAGAAAAAAGAGTAGTAAACACATCAAAGGTAAAATTAGTCATCCTATATTTAGGAAACCTATTGATTAGTTTAGCAATATTTTTCATTACTACTTTAGCAATCAATATATTAGTTGTAATGAAAATATTGATTTCCGGAGTTCTAATATATTCTTCATCTTTCTTACACATTAAGTGCAGTCTAAAAGAGTAGATTGAACCCAATTCTTACAAAATAGGTTTCCTAAATATAGGATGAATAATTTTACCTTTGATGTGTTTACTACTCTTTTTTCTCACAAGCTGCTTGAGAATGCATTCTCTATAGCTGAGTGTATTGTTTGAAGTAATTAGTTTTGGTTGTGAGTCCTGGGCAACTTTTGTTAATATTTGAGATTTATATCAATTTTCCTGAAAGTGTCAAATTAGATAATTTTTCAGTTTTTACTTGAGCGTCATTTGATAAAACCATACAATATGGTGGATGTGGGACATTAGGGTAACAAAAGAGCAACGTAAATTGAGTTTCAGTTAGTTGATTAAGCATAAGCATCACTCAAGATGTGCAATATGGCTGGGTATGGAAGCCATTTGATTAAGTTTAAGTTTATCACGTAAGCTGATTTTTTTTGGTGAAACTGATCCAGTGATCAATGGGTCAATTGCCTCAGGATGTCTAAATTAAGAAGCACCTCTGGATTATTCATGTCATTCGTATTTGTTAGTTGCTTCGTATTTTTAATCCTTTGTGTGTTTTTATCTTCTAGATTAAAATATTAGCTTATTTGACTGGCTTTTTTGCTATATGAGTTTTGCAAGCTCATGAGCTATGTAGATCTACTATTCTATGAAAAAAAGTAATGCATTATAATCATGTGTTTCATATTGATACACATGGTGGCAAGCTATAATTTTTTTTCCTCCAAAATATTCATGCAAGAATTTAAAACAGGAGAATTAGATGTTGCTAATTAATGTGACTGGATACATTGTCTACATTTATTTTTTATTGTGAATTAGTGTATTTCATTGCATTTTATATGAAAGGTATTATCGAGGATTCACTTCTCTAGTATTGTTGAAAAAGGGTGCATTCATCCAATTTCCTTATGTTGATAGGTTGACGTGATTTGTGTTACTAGATCCCAACATGCTCGTTTTGGTTCCAATTTTGAAATTATATCTTTTAGAATTTATTTTATGTAATGATGCACATAGCTGGATAGGAAAACCGTCATAATGTCATATGCCAAGAATATTTATATTGATGATATATGTACCCTAGGATTATTATTATTTTTGATTTACTGCGTGAGAAGATTGTAATGCGGTAGCCATGAGCGTAAGAAATGTAGCTCTATTTTTGTTTTGGCCGTGCATATACTTCTATTAAAATATGGTGTGCAATATTGATATGATTTGATACTAAGTTGACAATTTTCTCGTAATGTATGGTATTTAGGTGCTTCTCGCGTTTGCTATATTTTTGGGACTTTGGCATAGATCAATGACTGAAGTAAAGGAGGTGGATCAATCAAGTGGTGATATTTCTGGGTCTGCAAACGATGATTCAGTTGCTCTGACAAAGGAGATGGTCAGTGAGGACCATATAGAGGAAAAGGAAAACATGGAAGAAAAGGAAGAGAGGGAAGAGGAGGAGGAAGATGAGGATGAGGAAGAGGAGCAAGAAGAAGAAGATGACGAAGAGATGGAGGAAGAGGTAGAGGAGGTGGAGGGGGTTGAAGAAGAATCAGAAGAGGAAGAAGAGGATACAGAAGAATCAGAAGAGGATACAGAGGATGAGCAGGAGAACAAACTGGAACCTGGGACAGTTGATGTGTCTATTAATGGTGGAAAGGTGTTGAATGTGGAGGTTTCTCTTGCAAATAACCCTGATAGGATTGTGGACTCTCCAATTCATGGGGTTGAAAACCGCAAAACAGTGCATGCTGGAGATGTCACACCCTCTGCGGATGATGTTGGTATGTGTTGTTCATTAAATAAAAGCTTGTATTGGTTATTTCTTGGATCTTTTTGAATTGGAGTTTTATCTATTTGTTGCTTATAGGTTTAATACTGTGATAAAATGTTCTTTGTATATCCTTTCTGGTTGTTTTAATATTTCCCCCCTTGAAAATTATCTTGTAGATATTGGTGTACCAGAGGCCGCAGTGAAAAACAAAATGGGAGCTAATCAGAAATCTCCGATAGATGAGGAAAAGGAATCCATAACATTTGACACAGAGGAGGGCCAGGATGTAAAGTCCTATGCTCATGAGTTACTTAAAGATACGGAGTTTGGCAATGAAATTATATCTAAAACTTGATTTTCTTCACTGAAGGTAGAACACTTTAAGGAACAACTGAAGAATGAGGCGCACACTGAAGAAGGATCAATGAATGCGGATGGCAGAAATACCAGTCAATATAGCATATTTGACACTGATACTTCAGGTGGAGGGGATTCAGGTACAGAAGATGAACAAGAAGCTTTTGTGATAGAACTTGAGAAGTTCCATAAGGAGAGAAGTCTAGATTTTAAACCGCCAAAATTCTATGGAGGAGCACTGAATTTGCTGAAGTAAGTTTCTTTAACCTTGTGGTGAATTGATTATTACTAATCTTAGTTGTTCTTGGGTACCTATGTTTGTGTAATCATATCTGTATTTTTTTACTAGGCTCTGGCGAGCTGTTGTGAAGCTGGGGGGCTATGACAAGGTATGATAGTGCTTGTTCTCTTTGTTGCCATGTATTCCATATTAAGTTAATAGATGATCGTTCTTCCTTTCCTGTAAATCATCGATACTACTTTTTTGGGTGCTTTCTGGTGGAACAAGACTAGCTGAGACTGTATTTTACTATTTTTGGTTAAGCTTCATCAACATAAATAATTGTGAAGCTCCTAGGTGCTTCAAGACTGTTAACTTAATAACCGCTAGTGTTCATTCATTTGTAAGGTTTTCCTGTGATCTTTTCTGCTTTTAGTTGATAATATTTTCCAAATGTGAGTGGTAAGTTGAGTAGTTCTGGGGTTTGTAATTATGGTTGAGCACTATTAATTAATGGTTTAATCATGTAATATGTTAAAGAGGAGTATTGACTTCTCAATTAGAGATTTTGGATATGTTTATCATTGTGATGAGAAGAATTTGGAAGCATGCAGGTGACTCTTGGGGTTTTTGTTGTTTGACATATCCTATAATAATTTGTGTATTAAATTTTTTTCTATAAGGAAATTTTGATTTTGATAATCCATACTTTTGTCCATTGTTTCAACATAAACTCAACTATTATAATCCATACTCTATTAATCTTCTTTTGATAATTTAGACTATGTTTTTTTACTAAAATGTTAGGATTATTTTTAGAAGAAAAACAAAAAGTATCTTTGTCAAGAGAAGGTTTTTCTAATAGTATGGATTATTTCGAATTAATTGATAGTAGGGTTTATTTTGAGACTATGGACAAAAGTATGAAGTATTAATATCAATTTTCTTTCCTATATTGCTAGAAACACATGCTGATCGAAGTCACGTTTCGTAATATATCTATTCTGCACTATAGAGATGTGTTTTCCTGCTTAACCTAGGTTTGTTGTTTCGTTTGATAGTATGGAGCATGCCAATCCACTCTGCTCTTGGAAACTTGCGCATTAGCACACTGCTTTTTTAATTACATATTCGGCCCTTTTCTACCTGCTAGATAATTTAAAGTCACTTGTTCAAATTACACATTTACACCAACAGGTATCCATGTGTCAATTTTTCTGTTGGGTTGGGAGAGTTTTTTTTTTTCTGGATTATTCGAGTTACCAATCAATTCTACAGTTGTAGTTCTTCAAAATCCAACTGCTCACCCTTTCCTTCTAGTTAGCATATAGTAGCAAACCCAAGTGACAAAGGTAGGCACTGACCAGTGATTGGGACATCTTTCATTCATTTGTAAATCTATACTAGCTATTTTTTTTCTTAATACTTGTGTTTTGCTTGGCATATCTAGGGATTCTCCAGTGTGCATTCTTTGAAGATCTTTTTGTCAAGTACTCATCTGTGATTAGTAGATTTAGCTAGCTAGATTTTTTTGCTTGTCGTAAAATTCCCTGATTTGAGGGAAAGGGCAACTGAATATGCCTTTTATTACTTGTGAGCAGGTGACAGCATGTAAATATTGGCGCCAAGTGGGAGAGTCATTTAAACCCCCCAAGTAACGTAACTAGCCTTTCATTGATATATTCTGTTTTGATGTCTATTATTAATTAAACTTGCTCATGATCCATTCTTGCATTTGATATGGCCACAGCAAATTGTTTTCATGTATAAGTGCGGATCTTGTGTAATGGAAGGGTTGGTTAGTTTGATGGTGAATTGTAAGGCAGGGCTACCTCACACTTATGTTACTGCTCTCTAAGCTAAATTTTGAACTATAACCCCATAAAAATTCCTCAGTGTCATGAAGGGATGACTGTCTTCTGTAACTTCTATTAAATTTATTAGTCTTTTTTTAAAAGCAAGAAAAGGAAATGACGAATGCACTACTTGCACTATAGTAAAAACAACTTACATTAGGAGACATGGAATACTTTGAATTAGATCAGTGAAAAGCTGTAGGCATTGCTGCAAAAATTTTCAAGTTTGTGATTCATGAACTTGGCCTGAACATATGGGTGTTCAAGGATCCCTTTGTGCTTCACGTCTTCAAAATTCGACGACATTTTGTGATATGCCGGTGGAAGCTTGCAGTCTATTAGAATAACAATTTAGGGGAGGAAGATACCAAATTGACCCTCGTGATTACATACAATCATAAACCAACTTTAACTTTAGCACGCTGTTTAGTTCTTAAAGTTAGAAATTGGTATCTTGACAAATTGAATATGAGAGTATGAGACATGACCCTTACCTCTCTACAATGTCTAAAACAAGCTACCCAGCTTGCAATAGGCCCACAACCATTAGAAGATTTTGGCAAACAGTGTGAATGGAAAAAGGTTAAAGAGATACACAATTGCCTTAATAGTCCCCAAATTGTGCCTTAAGTTTCCGATCGGTTAAGAATGTGTTTCGCGAATGACTTTTTGATTGATTTTTGGCTTTTGGCTTTTTAGTTGGTCAAACAACGAAACAAGGTGTTTAGTTAATGGCTTTTAAGCTAGTTGAAAAGCTAACTTTTAAGCCAAAACTAAAAAGCTACTATGATTACTTGTTTCACTGGCTATTGACTTTTTCGTTCACTTTTTCTTTAATAAACAATTAAACATTACTATTTTTTACCAAAGTACCAAACATGTACTTAACATTTAACTTAAATAGTTAACGGGTAGTTTATAAACTAGCACAAAAAATCAATGATAAACAAGCGAATTGAACCAACCAACAACTACCAAAAATCAGTTTTTAAACACTTCCTAAAAGTGAGGAATTAGTACAATGTTAACACCTCCGCAAACATGTTCTTGATGTAGACGGAGAATCTGTATACTCATGATCCAATGTTAAGATTGTAACCTTCACCCCTATGTGTAGTAACATCAGTTGCCTGTTTGGGATAAGAGCCCAATTATATATATATATATATATATATATATATATATATATATATATATATATATATATATATATATATATATATATATATATATATATATATATATATATATATAGGAAGAAGTTCCAGTGAGAACCATCCTTATATGAGAACCGTGAGAACCAATCAGGCTTACAAAAAAGTGTTACTTTTTACTAAAAAGGTGTTACTTCTGGGCAAAAAGGTGTTACTGTATTTTATGATACTATTGGGCAAAAAAGTGTTACTTTAAGAAAAAAATTCTGAAAAAAACACATAAAAAGGTGTTACTTTTTACATAGAAATGTGTTACTTTTCGAAAAAAACGTGTTACTTTTTAATATTTTTATTTTTGAAAAATATTTTTTTTCGAAAGTAACACTTTTTATGCTAAAAAGTAACAACTTTTTTTTAAAACAAAAGTAACATTTTTTTGTTCAAAAGTAACACATTTTCTATAAAAAAGTAACACATTTTTATCAAGGCGATTGGTTCTCACGGTTCTCATATAAGCTTGGTTCTCACTGGAACTTGACCCTATATATATATATATATATATATATATATATATATATATATATATAGTCATTTGGAGCTATTAAGATCACTTTCAGAAAACATTGTTAGAAATAGTCTCTTTAGTTTATCTAGTCTTTTTTATACCTGACTATATTTATAGCTACAGTTGATAATTTCTCTCGCTGATCTTTTATTGATCTTCTGGACAGGACTTGCACTACAGTATCATGGACCTTCCGCATATTTTATGAGAAGGTAACTTATCATTTTATACTCACTTGAATGAGTATCATTCTTCTTTAGTATATCAAAGGTTTGTGTATTTTATCATGGGTTTTTTGCTTTAGTACAAAATAATTTCAAGGATCATAGGTTCAGTATTTTGAATGCTCATGGCAGAGAACTTGTATGTTCCTTGCATGGACTTTAAAGAATTAGATAGCACTACATAGTCCTTGTAGGTCATAGCTGCTTTGTTGTTATTATTTAGGGAGTGATTTCTGTTTCTAACATGGTCAATGCTCGATGGTGGAGATGATCTATATTTTTCCATCTCTTTCCTGCACCTCTTTGAAGTAGATGAAAAATAGCAAGGTAAATGAAGCAAATATGTGTGGGGTAGTTGCAATTGGTTCTTCTACACCATTTTTTTTGTGTTGCGCTCTTCAACTTGTTTCTGCTAGTTGCTTGAAAGTTGCATATTTTTTGATATTGGATTTCCTTTGTTTGATAATGTAAATTTATTGTTGGTGGTTTTTGTTTTCAGGCGCTTCTTGATTATGAGCGATATAGGGCTATTAGCGATGGTTCAAGCATTCCTGATTCACTTGCAGTGACTGGGGGTGCCGAAAATCAGGTATAGGACAAAACTTAAAAGTTTGTTTTTAATCCACTTGGATTATCGTATCTCTGAAACTAAAACAATATTATTGGCTTATTTCTTTGTTATGTTTGCTATCTAAAGTATTTTACTCTTATCATGATTGTAGCATTTGGTTCTTAGGACATGGGCTAACTCGCTTCCGTGTAATATCTTACATTTGCTGTTATGTCTTTGATGATCTCAATGTTCTTGTGATTGGACATATATCTGTAATGTATAGATGGCAGCCCATATAGTAAATGAATGTTGTTTGTTTAACCAAGCTAATTTACCTGCTCATTTACTGGATTTAGGAACTGTTATCAACAATGTATTACTTGACCAGTTTGGAGAAAGTTTTTGGTCTCATCACCGTCTGTGTGATTTGAGTTATTTAATATTTTTATCTGAAGAAGGCATAGTTGTATTTCTAATATGCAGGCATTTGCAATGAGAGAAGCACTACATGTAGCACTGTGTCAAGTTCTATAACATGCTTTCTTTTAAAAAGCGTCTAAGGCTGGGTCTTGGGCGGAATATGTTGGGCGCCTTAATTGGGCAAAGCGTTGCTACTCCATAAGGAGGGCGCCTCATAGCGCTTGAAGGCAAGAATGCCAGGGCGCCTCATAGCGCTTGAAGGCAAGAATGCCAGGGCGCCTATTTCTCTTTTTTTTTTATTTCTCTGCCATTTCTGGATTTTTATAGGATTTGAATATGTTGTTTTATTCAATTTTGAGGCACCTAACAACTCAAAAGCTAGCGCCCTCCCCCGTGTCCTAGAGCCTATAGGGACCCTTAGCGCCTTAGAGCCTCGCGACTTTTAAAACTAAGATACCATGCTTTTGTGCCAATGGATTGGCCATGCATATCACATGGCAAGCACAGTAACTTTGTGTTACGCTGTGCTAGGGCCTAGGAATTTCAAAAACTTAAGCCTTCATGCCCAGGCTTAAATCTTAATGCATTTTTCAAAAATTTATGTAACTTAATTTAATAAAGGCAAGTGTTGCATTTGAAAAGATTAATACTGATTTGCTAAAAGTATATGATTGCTTTGATATGTTATCAATCCATCCATCTGATTTCAACTGTGGGCGATGGGTGACTGATTTGGCCATGCTTAACCTGACGCATTTGTTATATTCTTGTTATTAATGATCCAGTACTCCAGCTCTTTACTCTGCTGTGAGGGTCCTTTGTATGCGGGCTAAAATCTAAATAGTGTCTTTACATGAATTACCGAAATTTATAGATGAAGTCTTTATGTATTAGGCTTGAGAATTTGGTCTTTTTTTCAACAAATGGCCTGCTGATTATCAAGTCCATTTGGTGTGTAGAGTTGTAGACTCTACGATACCTATTACAAAACGATACCTGTTGTAAGCGATGAAGGAAAAAAAAGGTGTAAAATGTGCTTGTATATTTGTTTATGATTATTGTACCTTCTACAAACTTGCAGTTTTTAGTGTACCTCTGGAAGTTTTTCATGCTTTGACCTTAAAAATAATTATAGATTATTGCAGGTGAACTGCTGAATATACTGCAATTCTAAATGCAAATATAATTGAAAGATTTCGTTGATCCTAGCGAGCTAACCTTAGGTTTTAAATAAGGTTTTGTGCTTTGTTGTATGACGAATTTTACAACATGTTGGTTGTGATGTAAAAATAAAAATTAAGCTTGCTCGGCATTTTTCTTGGGATATTCGACTCACTGGTAATACTCAGGCCTCTGGATCAGGACGGGCACGCAGGGAGTCTGCAGCTCGAGCTATGCAAGGTTGGCATTCTCAGCGTATTCTTGACAATGGTGAAGTTAGCGACCCCGTCATTAAGGTAATATGGTTGTCTTCTCACTTCTGCCTTTGTTTTACAAGAGTTATGCTTGTGCTTTAATTTGAGTTACTTTGTTTTTAAAATTCATTCTAAAAAAACTTCCAAAATTTAGGATAAGACTTCCATCTCCTTGAACAAGAAAGAAAAACAACTGAAAAACCTGGGTATGTTCCTTACTATATGTTATTTCCATTGTCAGATACTTTAGTCAAGTTTTCATTAGGGCTTTAGTTCTGTGATCTGTTAATGTATTCTTTTCTCTTTTTTTTCTCAGGTATACTAAAACGAAAAAAACAATCCTCAACAGATCTTGCTGTCAAACCTGCACGTACAAAAATGCCAAAAACTCAGTAAGGCCTTGAGAATATTCACTTCACTACAAATATTTTTCATCAATCTCCCTAGTACCTTGTACTATTGTCTTGCTCCCCTCATGTTCAGGCTTTCTGATTTGATGCTGTCTATTTGTAATTCAGATTTAATTTCAGAAGTATTTTTGATTGGAATTTAGAAAACAGAACTCTCTTGGGTTTTGATTTTGTTGAATCTGTTTGGCTTTTTGGTTGTTAAATGAACTTTAAGCAGGCAAAAGCATATTTTCAAGTACTATTTAAAAATTGCAATGTGCGACTTCTCTTTTTAGTATCTTTTGTTAAATCATACCTTTAAATCCTATCTTTTATATTGTTAGCTGCTATTAGAGTTGATTTTAATTGTTTTCTTGAAGTTCTTAACCACATTTGTGGTTTTGATGGGTCTACTGGCTACCACGATACCATCTTAGACAAACTTGGTATGAGATGAAAAGTTGTCCTAGGACACAAAATACATAACTACAATGTTTATTTGATGGCAAATTTCTTTTCTGAAAAAGTTGGCCTTGTTTATTGTAAACAAAAATGGCTTTCAATCTGGACACTTTGTTTAATCACCTCATGCAATAAAGATATCTTCTACTTGTTACTTCCTTGATATCCATGCTCATTTTACCCAATGTATCAGAACGGAAACCACAGTTATTGACATTGGATCTCCTGCCGATTGGGTGAAGATAAATGTTCGTGAGACTGTAAGTTATAAAATATTTTAAAGCATGAATTATGCATTTTCTATGTCTTAAACTTGTTCTTGGAAATGCTAATTGGTTATTTTAAATATCTGCATCAGAAAGATTGCTACGAGGTTTACGCATTAGTTCCGGGTCTTCTGCGTGAAGAGGTTACAATTCTGTTTCCCACTTGATTTCCTTAAGCATCATCAGTTTCTTATAGATGTAATCAAGATTCTTTTCGATGGTGAACACAATTGATTTTGGTTAACATCAAACTCAGTGTTGATAGTAATAATTTTCTATGAAACTATATCTTCTGTTTCTGTGAATATAGGTGCGCGTCCAGTCAGATCCAGCTGGTCGTTTAGTTATATCTGGTGAACCTGAAAATCCAGACAATCCTTGGAGTGTGACACCATTTAAGAAGGTAATCTATATATGAATTGTAGTCGTTGATACTAAATACTTCCTCTGTCACCAAAACGATGCAAAAGGAGAACGTTGCATCCTTTTGGTGATGAATTAATCTTGAAGCAATCAGGGAGTATACTTTTTTGGGTGACAATCTATGTGATTTTGTTTCATGCCTATAATCTCTATAAGTGAATGTTTACTTATTAACTTGTATTATTATTGAAGGTTCACGAGTCAAATATTTTTTAACATAGATAAAACTAGTGTCTGGCAAGGCTGGTTGTGGCGGGGGGTTAAAGAAAATTATCGGGTTTTAGGAGGGCAGCAAATCCATTGGCATGCTGATAATACCTTTATTCCCAATTCCCTAAAGTACTGTTAATATTCAATAAGGATTGCAAGCCTACAAGTACTTTGCTTGCATTATATTCCTATTTGGTAGTGTCAAACTGTCAACTGCATTCTCGAGTTTGGTCTATGGAGGAATTGAAATTCATCCGATACATCTCTGTTCTCACATACTCCATAATTTTAGTCATCAAATGTGTTTTTATCTCTTCCCCAATTTGCTTGAATATTTCTTTGCATCCTTTATTTTGGTGGGAATATCAGTTCCACTCATTCGGTGTTCCCGATAATTTCTTTTGATTAGGTTGTTAGCCTTCCATCAAGAATTGATCCACATCAGACATCAGCGGTGGTGACATTGCACGGGCAGCTGTTCGTCCGGGTGCCATTTGAACAGTATGATTAGGTTCTAGGAGGTTGCACATAATGATGAATTTTCAGCCGAGGGCTTTTCTGTGATGGTGTACTCGCAGACACTTTTGTTACATAAGTGAGCCAAGCACGAGCTTGTAGTGTTGTTGAAATTAGGTCCGTGTTCATTCTGTATCTTCTTAATCGTCTTCTTTTCTGTAGTCTTGTAGAAGACTTGCCAATTCAAGTCTGAAATTAGCTCTTCGATGCATAGCATCTACTCACTACTCTTGCCCTTGTATCATTTGATGAGCAATCGCCTTTTAACCTCCAAGCGCTGCGAAGTTATGTAATTTTTTTTGAGAATCATATTAATTGCTAATAGCTATTAAAAACAAATTTGAGAAAATTGGGATATCATTTCAAAGGAATGGAATGAAGTGAAATTAATGGTGGATTGAATGAATACGTTATGTAAATTTGTTGGATATGATTGCTGTATTGTAGGATGTTGACATGTTATTATCTTTTCTGGCAAAATTTTATTCTAATTAGAATCGTAAGTGCAGTTTTACCTTGTGCAGTTGACCACCACATCTTTCACTTAAAGAACAACTTTTCCGATTTATCATGGTGTGACCTATGACTACACTGACACATACGTTAACACGTAATGCTTCTCTATTTAAAATGAATTTGATTTTAATTGTTGTAGAATCAGGATGTAGAATAAATAATGTAGTACTAAATATAATTGTCAAAGTTGGTAGATCAAATAACGCTAACGAAAAAGCAAAGTTTGCCAGTTAAAAAGTTGAGATAACAGTAACTTGAGTGTTCTGTGGGGCAATTTATTGCCTTGTGTGAATCGTTGACAAATGACTATTGGTTTGGGATATTTCACAAATAATATTGTAGTTGACTTATTTAACCAGTTGAAGTGCTGGACTCTTAGTATTTTATTGGCTTTTAAGGTTAGCTGAATTTTCATTTGTTTCAGAAGATGTTGGGTAAATAAGCATTGATTTGTTGACTGTTTATTAGAGAAAAGTGAGCCAATGAACCAATGAAAAAATCAACCAAATTAATTATTTTATTTTGGTTTAAAAGCAAGTTTTTATCTGATTGAAAAATCATTTACCAAATACAATTTTGTTTTTGTCTTTTTTTATCATCCAAAAAGCCAAAAATCATAAGCAAAACTCAATAAAAAAAAGCCAACCTAAAAATCATTTACCAATACCCGATTAGTCTGAATTTCAAAATCATGAACACAACACGCTAATTTGTCAATTTTGAATCTGTTTCAAAATTAATGCGAAACTCAACCAAAGATGTGTGGGTTTGAAGCATTTAAACCGTAATTGAAAAATGACCTGATTCATAAATACTGAAAATACAAATATGACCATTTAGACCATTTATTTGTTTTGAACTATATTTTCATTTTCACCCATTTTTTTCTTAAGACTTACTACATTTTCAGTTAGTTTTTTTTCGAGTTAATATTTCCTTGTCGAAAAACTTAAGCTATATATTGTTCTATTTTTATAAGATTTATAAAATAAATTTAAAAAAATTTCAAGAAAAATCATTTATTAATCTTTTTCAAAAAAATTCTTCACTTGTTAGGTTGACTCAAGCACGAACCAAATCAATATCAATTCGAATGAACTTGACTCGAATTGAAAGATCCAATCGAAATGACTAGAGCCATAATCCGCCCTACCATAAGTCCGGCCTAAGCAAGGGCTGCTGAATCAATAGCGGATCATGACACACCGTCAAAAGATTATTGGTATTTGGTAGAATGTTTTTTAACTTTGAACAGTAAGAGACTCGAGTCTCAACCTAAGAATCATGATAATACCCAAATTGCGGCCTTAACCATCGAAAATGCTCACGGTATCAAAGGGTTTGTCAATCAAATCATATGGAAGTTTGTTGAACAATCACAATGAGATTAGAACCTGCTAGGTTGGTAGTGAAATTGTCCTTCCGCTGTCAGTTGGCTTCTATGCTTATTGCAATGAACGTTGTACTCTAACTGTTCGACGAATTTCCTGAAAGAGATGTTTAACGATCTTTGCTCAACCCTTGCTATGAGAAGTTTAAAATTGTCCTTTAAGGAGTGTAATTGGTGCAGGAAATTCTCATGTTTTCTGGGTTTATGCAAATCGATTCTTTTGAAAATAATTTGATCTTGAATGAGATTCCAGTTGTTGGGTGATTACTCATCAGTCATCACTTTGTTTTATGACTTTTTGACTATCTAAAGTGAATTACATAGCCATTCTTGGTGGAGAACTGGAGATTAACAATAAGTTTCTTGTGGTAAGGTCCACTTCTTTGAATTATGAAATTGATCATATCAATTATCTTGGAGCCTTAACCATTGACTCAAGAGATGGTCATTGGACATATTTATCCCTCATAATTCGTATGAGTAATGGAAAAAATATGAACCCACTTAAAATCATTGGTGTAAATCATGTAAATAATCACAACAGAAGCAGGGATTTGCTTTTTTTTTTTTTTTTTTGTTTAAATAAAAAATCTTATTGATATGCTGGGGTAGTATTGAAAATTGAAGTTTAGCAACACATTTTCATGATTGGCTTGTCCTGACATGCATACGGCAACAATACAAGGTTACAATTATGGATTGCATAATATTGATATAGTTAAAATGGAATATAGTTCCTCATTAAACTATAGAAAGTTTGATGTATTCCTTTTATTTCCCCTTATCTCAGGAATGTAGAACTTGAAAAGGTACTTTGTAATCTGAAGTTGGTCATTTGTCCATCTATTAGGCACTTCAGTAAGGAGAGAGTTGATATTGATATTGCTGTTGAAATAAGGTAATTTTCTCAATTGGTTCCACATTCATGTTGTGTTGAATGCTTAAAATAGCTTCTTTTAATTTGCAGCTGTTTTGTTTCATGTTGATACTTGATTTTAGTTACTTTGCAAAGAACTGACATAGTTTTGTTACTACGGGTGAATGAGTTTAAGATATGGTAATGTTGACAATTATAAAGAGCAGAAATTGGAGGAACCTTGGAAAGTTGGATTAAGTAAGATCTAGGATATGCAGTAACTTCTATGATAGTTAACATATTCTATTGTTTTGTGAGATGAAAGTATGGCGGACTTAAGGCTCGAGTCTTTTTAGGTAACATATAACACAAAAATGACTGGTAAGTTGATTCAGTACACACATAGACACATAGAGATGAGTATTTTGGATTCACTTCTGATGAAGAGGAATGTCCGGGAGTTTGTATTGTTGTAAAAGTAGATGAGGAAGAGCCTACCCTGGTGTCAACCGAATAACATAGTATTATGTGAGGATGGCTAGATTTCATCATTTGGGTGGAGTTGTGGGGGCAACATACTTTTGACTCTTTCTTGCTCCTATCATAATGCTTGCTGATACTGTTGGGCCTGTTGGCAGCAGTTAGTCAGGTTTTTATCATAGTAGGCACATTTCTGATAATTATTCTTGCTTATGCATTGGGTGTGGATTTTATTGGAAGTATCTGAGTCTAAGTTATATGTAGGAAGTTTATTTAATAGGGGTATTCTATTTTTTCTACTAGAATCGGAGTTTCCTTGTAAATTATTGGCTTTATCATGGTCATTGGACTGCTTTTGTACAGTCTCAAACATTATATTGATTGGAGTATCCTGTCCAAACCGTATCTTATAAAGCAGGTCTTAGTAAGGTCACCACATGTCCCTTTTCTATTTTTTGCTTGGTATAGAGTATCTTAGTACATACAATTGGATAAATTAAAAGCACCAAACATTTTCATCTCAAAATGTGAACGTATTCATTGCCTTTTCAGCTTTCCTGTTGTGGTTAATTTTTTTCTTAGAGAGATACACTGCAGTTAGATAGGTGTATTTTTGTTGTGAAAAACAGTAATTTTTGGGGAAATTAGACAGCAACATGTTACATCGTATAATAGTGTTTTGCAGTTAATAGGATAGTTTACAAATGTCTTGTGTAAAACGTATATGCCACAATCAAGATAGCTCTGGAAGCACATCATTTTCAGGAGACGGCAGTGCAAACGAATAGTTAGCAAAGATTAGTTATTCAAATGGGGTGTTTATTGTCGTGCTCTGTGTTCTTCACATATAGTTGAATACGAGAATATGCAGCACTTATATATTGTCATGTGTTCTTTTATTGGTGACTGGTGTTCATAGGACCCTTGCCATACTAGGGGGCAGTTTATTGCGGTTATTTTCCTTAGAAGATTTATGGGTGACTGCTGTCCAGAGGACCCTTGGGCGCTGTAATTTTAGAAAGGAGTTTGGAGACAACACTGTACAATCCTTTTGCGGAAAATCTTTGTTATAGGTCTAGTACTGAGATGAAAACCGAGATTTGCCATTCCAATTTCCTTTTGCAGTGACTATTATGCAATATGGTACAGGCTCAGACTGCTATCCCATCATGTGTGTGCTGCTCTTAACCCCACATTACCCAGAAAAAAATCCGAAGTAATAATAAGAACTACACTATTTATGCAAATAGATCATTGTGTCACTTTAAAAAATCTTCAGCACGTCCATTATCTTAGGTATTGGTCAATTTTCATTGATGGATGTCAATTACTTTAAAAAATAATTAATACCTTTTAGACTGCTACTGTATCTTTCTATTTCTTGCTCTTTAGTACTTCTATTTTACTGCTCTTGTCCAGCAAAAACTGGTAGAACTTCAAAATTTGTTTCTAACCATCGGTATCAAAGAGATAATGGTTGGCCAAAGCCCAAAACATTTGCAAAACATTGTAGAGTTAAGATGATGATGGTACTAGATCAAGTGATTGTTAAATTGTTTGATGGGATAATGTTTGCATATTCTTGTTGCTGGAAATTCTGCAATCAGAGAAAATTATATGCTAACTCAGTTTTGCCTAGCTATATTCTGCCTTTGTCAGTAACTATTGTCTTAGGTTTCCCTATCTACAAGCTAAATTTTAAATATTTACAACTTGACTTTCAGACCCTTGCCACTGTTTTGATGCAATCTAATCTCTCTTACTTGGGCTTCAACCAAGCTGATGGTTGAAGCTCCCCGATATGTTATATACTCCGTCACTTCAAGTCTTCAACCATCAACTTAAGAGTAGTATGATTTTGGTTGAGCTTAGTGATATGATATATATTCTATCACTTACAACTTATGGGTTATATTAAATCAGAGGAACTTTGAATTCGAAAGGGAATCAGGGGAGCAGAGCCATTTTTACCGTCTGAATTATGAGCCAGTTTTTACTTTTAAAAATCGTTCTCGACCATGCAGTTCCATTGCGCGCAAGATTTGCATTCATGCACTTTTTTTCATGTCCAATGCAATTACAGTTGTCATCAATAAAAGGAGTAGAAAAGTAAAAGTAATAGTATGTTTTATGCATAATCATGGTGCTGGTTTGACTTTACATGCAAGGCTCCTTTGCCCAGATGACTAATTGAATTGATATGATCTATTTTGTGCAGATGAGACATGAGATCAAGCTATCAAGGGTAAATATGATTTAGCTTTTCTTATTCCGTATGGACAATGATTTATGCTTTAGAGCAAGAACATGATTACATGATTGCAAGGTACGTTTCCTCTTGACTTATTTACTACTAGTGGATCACTAATTTCTTCCCTAAATGTGATTAACACTGTATGTTGGGGTACAAAAGAAGGATTTCCTGCATTAATTTATGCCGTCAGTTACCTCCCCTTATTCACCTTGTTTGCTGGAGTCCTCATTGATTATTTTGTTGTCTTTATCATTGATAAGATTTTATTGCATAAAAAATGTGAAGACTCTTTTGTTTTCACTTTTTACTTTCCATTTGTAAAGCACTTTGTAGGGTTAATTATCATTGTTTACGACTTAAATCTTCCAGCCCTCCTGATTTGTTTAGTGAATTCAGATTCAGATGGGTCCTTAGAATTTTATTTGGATTCTTGTAAATTAAAAGTTATGGAACATATTAAGCTTATTTTCTCTGGCAAAATTTATTATACACCAAACTAACATTTCGAAATGGTGCATAATAGAATTTAGAAAATGGGCCTGGGCAACTCAAACAAGGAAGAGAAGTAGTCCACTCATAAACCCAAAGAAGGTTCACTACTAAAACCAATTGGTAATAGTAGGAGTTACTCCTTGACTTTATAAAGTGATGCATACTCTTCTCTTTTTCCGATGTGGGACAACTCACATGTGGGTAACACATGGGCACTTCAACACTCCCCTCACATGTGAGTGTCCGTAGAATTTTAGCTCACCAGAAGGGTTACAAACCTGTGGGACATCTCACATGTGGGTAACACATGGACACTTCAACAGCGCATTGTGCATAAGATTCGGCTCGTTCTTACCCCAAAACTAGGAAGTATCATCTTCTTTACATTCAGTTTTGTGTTTTTGCCTTTTAGATATACAAGGATTAGCCTTTACCACAGAATTTAAACTAGGGAGTATGATCGAAGATGAAAAAAGAAATGTAAATAAGTTAACAACAATATTGCAGTATCATTTTATATATTACAAAGTAGGAGCAAAAAGTAAAGCTTTTAAAATGATTGCTGGGCTTTGCATAATAAAAATGCAAACCAGTACAAACATGTAGGGCGTATGTCTCAAAGTGACATCTATTGTATAATTAAGATTATATATTGTTCGATTGGAACCGAAGAATAAGGATTCTAAAACCGGATATGTTCATATTAAGGATTCTTTTGTTTTGGGGTGCTCTTTAAGTTTCCTAGTGTAATATGGAATCTGAGGGTGTTGGGGGAAGTTCAGGACATTGGATTAGAATGAGGGGTTGACATATACCATTTCAAGCAACTGTAGTCATTAGATTTGTGTCATAAGTCTTTTTTTTTTCTATTTTTTTTTATAAAATTATGTTACTACGTTAGCTATTGGATTTGTGTTATAAGTTTATTATTTTTTCAAAAAGTAAATTTCCATTATTTATAATAATAGATAATTTATGATATTGATGGTCGAAATTTTGTGTATGGAGAGTTTGAGTAAGTCAAAACAGTGCATTTATTAGCATTGAGAAGGAAAGCAAAACAAAGAGGTAAATCTGATTTGGCCATGAACATCTCAGGGCACGGGTCAGCCTTCCATGTCGTTGCCCGGAGCTTTCTGTTGGCTGTTGGCACGACCACCGGCCCACCATAAGGTATTTCCATCCATGGCCGGTTTTAGGGGTATTTGCGGTAGCCGACCGCCTAGGGTCCCCAAAATAAGGGTCTCAAATATTAAATGATGTTATTCAGGCCTGATTCCGAGCAACACTTTGCAAGTGATTTGTTTGTAAACATTGAATTATTTTTCTTAAGGTGGAAATTTTTTTATTTTTTATATAATGAAAGGTCCCATTTTATAAAACATCGCAAAAATAAATAGTATCTCTAAAATCTTTACTGCGCTCCTTCTCCCATCAAAGCTTCGCTCTACTTCGTAGTCTGACCATACCCATAAGCTGACAAAGCACACGCACCACCAGCCTTTGCTTGCACGGGCTAGTGCCAATTAATTCTAGATGCAATGAGGGTGATGTGGAGGGGTATGAAATGACGAATAGCATTTGTTTATTATTTAGAGAACAGTCACAGCCCTGTTTCATACAGTATCTTTGGCTACCGTTTGTCAAATGTCTTATTTATTCCTTTAAAGCTGGCTAATTAGCTTGAAAAGCATACCTAAATGACCTCCTACTTCATTAGTGATTGGTAGTTAGAAGTGATTGATTATTATGTGTTTGTTGGAGGTTAATTGACTATGAAAGCTGTAAATATTTATCTAATGTGATTTATGTGATATTTTGTCTGTATTGAGGCAAAAGGGTCAAAAAAATAGAATAAAAGCGATTTGACTTGCTTAGGGTTTTAATAAAAAAAACTAGTTTTCATTTTTCAATTAGTTGAAATGTAAGATCATGAAATAGTTATATAGTAAAGCTTTTAAGCTTCTAGACTTAGGTCCTATATTCATGTGATGTGAACTTAAAAAGTTTAATGTTGGTAAGAGTTGATCTTTTTGATGAATGAGTTAAGAATTTGCTATGTGTTTGATCCATTAAGTACGAATGAACTCAACTATAGAAAAATATTAGTTTTGATAAAGCCTTTTACTGTGTTTTTATTTTTGAAAACACAAATATAATATACTTTTTCTATAGGGATATAAATTGTCACGTTTTAAGCTCAAATTATACAACAACAATGTCAGAGGCTTAATACTAAAAATTTAGAGTCGACTACATGAACTAATATATCAATTTCAATGGTTGTCTACATGGTTTCTTTTTCGTATAATCCAATTTTTTTGCCATCACAATTTGTAAGTCTAGGTCCTTTATGGTCTTTTCCACTCTTGTCCTCAAGTCATATTTGTTCTTTTTCATCCTCATTTTAAGTCTTTCGAGCTCAAACTTTCTAGTTTCTATCTTTCTTACCGGTTCTCTATTATTTCGTCTTTGCACATGTCCAAACCATCTTAAATGATTCTCTTTCATCTCTTCCTTAATATTTGCAACTCTTAAACCCTTTCTTATATCTTCATATTGAATTCTATTCCTCAAGGTATGCTCACTCATTTTTCGAGTTATTCGTATTTTCGCTACTCCCATCTTCCTACTAGATCAAATTATAAAAGCCCAACATTCCGATTCTTATAGTAGTGTTAGTCTAAAGGTTGTTTGATAAAACTTGACATTTAGCTTTAACTGCACACCTTGATCACATAATATTCGAGTAGTCGCTTTTCACTTTTGCCACCCACACTTGATTTTATGGGTCGCATTTTTGCTGGATGTTCCCAGTCCCACCACTCTGAAATATGGATTCAAGGTATTTGAAGATCCACTTGAGGCGATTTCTCTCTTCTAGCTTCTTAGTTTCTCTTGTTATCTCGTTCGTGCTTAAGTTAAACTCCATGTACTCTGTGTTGCTCCGACTTAATTTGAAACCTTGTGATTCTAACTCATGTCTTATCGTTCTAGCTTATCATTTACCCTCACTGCCTAAACACTGTCATCAACAAACAATAAGCACCAAGGCACATCTTCTTATATCGATCGAAGTATCTCATATCTAGGACCACTGTAAAAAGAAAGGGGTTTAGGGACAAATCTTCATGAAGACCGATTATGATTGAAAAATTCTCTATTGCCCCTCCATATGCCTTTGACATTTGTCTTTACTTCTCTCTCTCTATATATCTATCTTGCACTATACTACGGTTAATATGATGATCATGATTCGAGCTCAAACGTAAAAGACTAACAAGAAGTTGAGAGATAGCTAGGGTGAGTACGATAGGGACAATTTGTGAGAGAGGAAATGATGGAATCAGTACCAATGTGGAAGGGGGCTTGTGGAAGGAGAAAAGAGCAGATGGACGTCAATATTTATGTTATTCTTTCTCAATTGGTTTATTGATGAAGGAATTTGGTGTTTATCGTTAGTTAACCAATAAATGACAACTTTAACCTAATTCAGAATCATCTATGCCTAGTTTCTTGCCATATATATTTTGCATTGATTCATAGATTTACATACGAGTAATTTCCTTGTGCATACTCGTTTCCGTAATCAATTGTGCCTCGAAACTTAAAGTAGCAAAAAACCTAAAAAGAAAATGTCCAAATGCAAAGTACTGGTTTAACACTTGCATCCACCATTTGAATAGAAAGAGCACAACCAAAACCATTCATGAAATCATGGAAGATGGTTCAAAACTCAAGACTTTTACAGCCCGTTTGGTTTGTGTTATTAAATATAGTGGTAATAAGAATGATTTATAGTGTAAAATTTCATCAAACGTTTCTCCAGGGTAATGAAACTTTGATCACAAAAAAGTTTTTTTGTTTACAAATTTCCATTAATACCACATCTCCCTAAGTTAATGCATTGGAATGAATTTCATGAAGAAAATGAGATGATTGAAGTTGGACAATCATGACCATCAAGGTAACCAAGAGATCTTTCAACTAAAATTACGATGGTTTTTCATTCTCATTACCACCGTTTATTACCATCTACCAAACGGACCGTTAATTCTAGGGTTCATTTATGAAGTAATGCATAGTGTTAGTATCATGTGGTTAAAAAAATAAGATCAAATTTCTAAGCTGATAATGGGAAGAAAAGCATATGATGTGAAATTACACAAACTATAGCATGTGCTATTATTAAGAGATTATTGGCTGAGAGTGATCAACACATGGTATAGGACCATCAGAGACATCAGTGGCTATCTTCAGTGGCTATAAGTTAAGAAGTTCTTTAGTTGCTTTCACCAAGCACTTGTCATAATCTTCTCTTGTTTATATGACCGTTGGCCCCTTTATACTTCTCTTCTTCATCCTAACTTCCCAATCTTATTAGGCCTCCACGTTATGTTTTGTCCCCTGGATTGCGCCATTGCTGGGTGACAATCACATAAATGCTGTTAATTCGTTGAAATGTTCCTTTTGTATCATGAAACAGGCCATGTTGTATTTGGCATCTATTATCTTTCATCCAACTTCCCTGATGGGAATTTTGTTTCTTAATATAAGGTGAAAACAACAAAGTATTTTATATATTTTCTTTGTTTCTTTGAGTATATTATTTATTTTAACTATGTGAAAACAAATGTTCTGGAAGAACGAACGTAGGGTAAAAACATGATCAATTCGTTCTATTGTGGTATTAATATATTCTAGTTTTTGGCTTTCAATTTTAAAGTCAAGCGTACTTTAATTTATTGTTTAAAACTAAAATATTCGCAACTCGTTTATCTTTTAACTATAATGATGATGTTTAATACTCACCTAGTTAAAGATGAATTATAGTTTAGATAAAATTTGATGATTTCTAATAACACTTGTCTACCGTTCTGCTTCTCATAAAAGAGTGGTAATAATTAAGATTATATATTTTTAGAAGTATAATTATTGTAGTGTATTTCAAGCCATTGTTACAAAAATTTCCAAAGGTGACTTATCTTGGTTGTCATCAACATCTTCCCTGTTAATAAAATTTAAATATATTTTAAAATATTATTAGCGAATATGCGTAGACTTTGTAAGAATTTTGAGGAACTAGGGTATTTTAGGCCAAATAGTTGTGGTGAATGGCTTTCAGTTAATGCAAAATAATTTCGCGATTGTAGAGATAATTAAAATTTTTATAATACGGTCGTGGGCGATATTTTACAGTATGGTTATAACTTATAATTTTATGATGTAGTTTTATGTCGATAATATAACTTATAAATTTGGAGCTTCTGGCTCTGTTAATTGTTGCTTCAAGGAAGTTATTCACCAGCTAGCGTGGAGTTGCAGTAGACATATGTTTCAAAGGATTTTTTTTTTTAAGCTAAATTCCAAAAATATTTGGATATATAAGAGCTCCTCCAAACTATTTAGAAAAATAAGCTTATTGGCTGTTCGCAGTTAGTAACTGCGAACAGATAGTTTAATGGGCTGAAGGCTAGGTTTTGGGCAGGGTTTTCAGCTCTGTTCGCAGTTACTAACTGCGAACAGACCTTTTTTCATGTTTTTGGTCTGTTCGCAGTTACTAACTGCGAACAGAACTGCGACACTTATAACATTCCAGTAGCTTATTTTCGAGGCCATTTCTCTCTTTCCCTCTTTCACAAACAAACCCTAATCCTCTAAATTCTATATTTCCTCCTTCAACTTCTTCCCCATTTTTAGTGTAATTGTTATCATCCCTTATTTCCTTAGATATCATTGTTGACTTTGCTTATTAAAGGTATGTTTATTGGGTCATTGAACTAATTTCCTTTTAATTTTTAGAGTTCTAAGTACTTCTAGTAATGTTGATTTTGTTTCTTATGCATGAGTTGAACTTATAGATACTTCCTTATACACATTAGAGGTAATTTTATAAACATTTGAAAACTATGGATTGTCCTTTGATGTGTAGATGGAATAGTGTTATTGTTGAAAATATTAATGTAGTGATATATCAAGGTGGAAGTTTAAGACCAATTGTTGCAAGAATTGATGTCTCCTTGTGAGTTTGTTGAGTTGTTGTATAAAGTTTGTGGTTTTGATAGACATATGGTAGAATTAAGACTGAAAATGAAATACCCTACTAGCCAATCGACATCTACTGTTGTGTCACTTGATGATGAGTACTCAATGAATGCTTTGTGGGCTCTTGTTAGGAATTTCGAGTGTACTAGTATGGAGATATTTATTGAACAAGTCCCTATAAATATCAATGAAAATGTCCCTTCTTCGGCTCCATTCATGCAATCATTCACTGGAATGATGGAGCATTTATCTCAATTTGATCGCCCTTCTTTCCAAATGTTCACTCCTGTGTCTCTAACACCTGACCCAACTAATAATGTTAGAACCGAATCAAGTTCTAGCCCACAATACCACGACTCTATTGAACAATAATTTACCTTAACTTAATTATATTGAACATGTAAGAAATGGGGAAATGGAGAATGCCTCGCAAAACAAGCTACTGGTTTGTATTAAGGCATCAGTTCTGTTCGCTGTTAGTAACAGCGAACAAACCAAAAAAACAAAACAAGTCTGTTCGCAGTTAGTAACTGCGAACAGATAGTTTTTGCATTTTTGGTCTGCTCGTTGTTACTAACTGCGAACAGAACTGATGCCCAAAAACCCAGCCTTCAGCCCATTAAGCTATCTGTTCGCAGTTAGTAACTGCGAACAGGCCAGAAACTTATTTTTCCAAATAGTTTAGGGGAACTCTTATATTTCCAAATATTTTGGAATTTAGCTTAAAAAAAAAAAATTCGTTTCAAAGTTCGAATAATTTTAGCTTTTTTAAGGCTAAGTTTTGTTATGTCACTGTTGTTAGCAATGAAGAACCCACATAATTGGTCCTCCATTACCATCACTTTCCTAAATCACGAGATAAACATACGGCATACCATTATATGCATTCATGGCTAAAAATTGAAGTATAGTCCATATGACACCATGGGTGTAAAAGTTCCCCATGTGAAGGAGTAGCCCTCATATGATGTACCCAGGTTTGCTGATTGGTTGATATTTTGACCATTGATGTGCAGACTATGATACCTTTAAATTTGTATAATCGAATATAAATTGAATTTCGGTCTTATCTAAAATTTAAATGCTATAAGACTAAATGAATCCTTAAACTTTGATACCGTTCTCGTGTAAATAGTTGCATGTTTTATACGATGAATAATTTTATATGAGATGGGTGATGTTCTCTATAACTAAGTGTTACTTCTTATCTCACATGGTAGCATTCAGTTTTAATGAAATGTCAATGGTAGCACTTTTTAAAGAAAATTACACATGGTAGCATCTAGTTTATGCACTATCTAATTGCCATAGCATTTTCCGTTAAGTTCTTGTTAAATTCTGTTTAATTCATCATTTTAAAAGTTTTTTTCCACATGGTAGCATCCAGTTTTTGTTTAATTCACCATTTTGACGTATAATTTACCATTTTATTGTTTAATTCACCGTTTAATTCATTAACGTCCATAAATGTTTAATAATTTTATGGAAAAATATAAATTTTAACTAATTTTACGAAAAAATAATTTTAACATTTAATTCACCATTTTAATGTTTAATTCATCGGTTGAAACAAGTACTCTTTCGAATCAGTACTTGTTTCGATCGAATTTTCGAAAGAGTTATCCCATAAGAATAGTAGCGACGTCCGTTTTTTCAAAAAAAAATCATTATGATGGGTAAAAATGACGTAAAATATATTTTTCGGTTTACGTATCGGAAAATAGGCAAATAAGTACTTATTTCGACCGGATTTTCGAAAGAGTTATCCCATAAGGATAATCGCAACGTCCGTTTTTTGGAAAAAAATCGTTATGATAGGTAAAAATAACGCCAAATATCTTTTTCAGTTTACGTATCGAAAAATAGGCGAATAAGTACTTGTTTCGACCAGATTAGATAGTTTCTTATAATTTTTCAATAAAATTATTAAACATTTATGAGCGTTAATGAATTAAATGGTGAATAAAACATTAAAATGGTGAATAAAAAGTTAAAATAGTGAATTAAACAAAAACTGGATGCTACCATGTGGAAAAAAATTTACAACATGATGAATTTAACGGAATTTAACAAGAACTTAACGGAAAATGCTACGGCAATTAGATAGTGCATAAACTGGATGCTACCATGTGGAATTTTCTTTAAAAAGTGTTACCACTGGCATTTCATTAAAACTGATTGCTACCGTGTGGAATTTCCCTATAGAAAAATAAAATTTAACACATGTATTGAATTTTGTGAAACAATCTCACTACAAAACCTATTCTTTCACAAAATAGTAATTTAAAACTCGTGTGAAAATTTTAGATGATTTACATCACTATATAACAAAAAAATTATTTCATCCATAAAGAAAATAAAGCAATTCTAAAGTTGATTTTTTAAAATTAGGTCAATAATGTAAAATTTTTTATTCTTGAACTTGACAAGTGGCAGTACAAGAGGGGGTTAGGGTCATTTGTTTGTCTGAAACCTGCGGCGAACATGGCGGGTCAGATTAAGATAATTTTTTGGAAAAATATTATTGAAAAAAGTAGAAGAAATTGTGGGCAAAAATAGGTTTACGATTATTGATGAGTAGGGACACAAATGGACCAACTCTAGTTTGATTTTAAGTGCATTTGCATGTGCTATTGTCATTAGCATATTGGTACTATTATGCTATATTGCTGTTTAGGCCATTGTTATGTATTTAATCATTCTGTTAATCTGTCACATTAATTTAATTTAAATGTTTGCTTAGGGTTTTCTCTTTAAGTACTTAATGCAAGGCCATTTTTGTTATCCACATGCATGTTTAAGACCTTGCTTTTAAGAATTTCCAAATTGTATTTCTTCTTAGTATACTTCATTTCTTTGTGGTACCAATTCTAAAGAATCTCTTTTTGATACTCCTAAGTCCTAACTAACAATTGATAACCAAATTTACTTATTTTCATCATAAAGAAAAAGGACTACCCTTTAAATTTTACCCACATATATTTGTGAGGCATAAATTGGATGGTCCAACTTTTATAAATGTTTTAAAAAGATGGTAGAAAGTTTTTGTTTTAAAAAGGAAGAGATGAATTAAAGAGAAATTAAAACAAAGACATCTCATTGTTCATATGTTTAATTAAAGAAATTTGATCAATGGTGTATTGTGTTTTATAGCATCTTAGTTTCAATTTGTTTGATATTTTCACTGACACTGTGTAAGAGGAATGAATGAAAGAAATATTACTTTTGTTTATGACTTTTTAGTTAGTTTATATTAATATTTATACGTGAAATTAAACGCACAAAGATGAAAAATGAAGAAATAAAGAGAAAACAAAACCAATACTCAAAGCAGCAAACAATGCAAGAATAAGACCAAGAAAACACTAAGATTTTAATGGTAACTAAGGTACCCTCCATCACAAACAACATTTTGTATTACTTAATTCGAATTTAACAACTAAAATAAGAAAATACTTGCAAAAACTCACTCCAGAGTTCATAAGAACTCCGATGGAACCCTATTTTCATCTCTTTCTTTGCATTTTGTTGCTCCAAGCTCATGTTATGTTCCTTCCCTGGCTTATCCATCCCTATCTTCATCTATGTAAGTTAGCACTTTAGCCACCAAGTGATCAAACTCATCACCATTGATGGGTGATTAGATTCTTGCATCAACAGTTTTACTTTGTTGTAAATGGTTGTAACCCCACAATTATCATGTACTCTATATCATTTATTAAGTTTTCTTTAAAAAATAGTAGGCGCAACTATATGATTCCCAAATAGAATACTAAATGATACGAATCCTTCATTTGAGCTTTGGAAATCTAAATTGGGCCCTAAAATCGATGGTTCTTTACCAAGTGCATTCTTTTTTACATGGGACCTAATATTTTTCCAAGCTGATCAATTGCATATTAATCAAGTATATACAGGACTTGGTTATCCAGTGCAAATAATTAGACACTAAACTGATTTTTCACTGTTTTCTTCATTAAAGATTTTAACCAGGGCCCTATGTTATTTTCGATAAATAATTTCATATCTTATCTACAAAATCTGCTATGATCTTGCCATGTGATATCCACATTGCTCTAAGTGCTCATCTTTGTGTATGCTGCATAAATGTATGAACAACAAATTTCATGTACTTTTTGCAATATTTAAAAAAAGAGCTTTTGGAGTAGCTCCAAGAGACTGATGTGGAACACTTTTTCTTTTATTTTTGTGGGTGTAGAAAACCTTAATAGATAGGACATTATTCTGGAATTTTATAGTTTTCTTTTGTACTTCTGGTTCTGTATTACCCTGCTTCTGATTGAAAGTCTTTTCATGATTGCACATAAATAATGTATTATATGTCTTTTTTCTTCTAATGTTTTTCTCATTTGTTTTATACTTCTATTTAATTTGCAATCTAGTTAGGCAGAGAATATGTTAACTAATTGAACATAAATAATGAAGAGAAATAATTTTGATGTACTATATCAAAATGTAAGGTTTTTAGGTCTTTCTTGAGCTAAGGGTCTCTTTGGTCGTAATTATAATCATCTTCATGGGTATAGTTTACCGTCTTACATCCCTCTCTACACTCAAATTATAGCTTCTATTAGCGAGATATACCGGATATGATGTTTGATGATCAAAATAGAACTTTTTTGTATCAAATTTGCTTCAATTATTGTGATGAAAAGCCAAACAAAACTTTAATCTCGTGATAAGACTTTATCCTGCATGGCTTCTTCTTGCATGACACTCTGATCTGTCTGTTCTCATTTCCCTTACTTGATTTCAGCTATGATGCTGCCAATTTTTGCTTCCAGTTTACTCAACAAAAGCTTGCTAAGCAAATGGTCTGTCAATTTTCATTTTCTTTTTATATTACATTTGGCATTTTCTTTTCCTTTTTCTCCTCCTATACTTGCTCTATTATGAGTTTATAATAAATACCGTAATAAGGAATGAAAGCTAGACCATGTAACTAAAATATGACCATTTTGTATAGTAAGTGGCGGATCTAGGAAAAAAATGTCATCGGAAAGGATAAAAATAGGTCAATGGGAAAATGAATTAAGTCTTAGGCTTTTGTAGAGCAAAAATAGTGTGAATAAAGGATGAATAAAGGAAGGGAGAAAGAAAAAAATAGAGGCAACTCAGCCCCATAAACTTTAATACTTCTATTATTTTTCATAATTTAAGTGATGTCACTTGACTACTGTGACACCCCTTCCCTCTGCCACTGCGTTTAGTTATTTACACGGGTACAATTTTTGATATCTTAAGTATAATCTATTAATCGAATAATAACTTGTATGTGAGACTAAATTTGACTTGTGTGTTGTCATACTTCAAAACTAATACTCCCTCCGGTCCAGTTTACTAGTCCCATTTGACTGGGCACGGATTTTAAGATAGTAGTGGGGTCCATGTAAAAGGTGGTAGTTGGGTATTTTAATTGATTAAATTAATTGTAAAGGTGATAGTTGGGTATTGGGAATTGGAAAAGTGGGGGTATTTAGGTAAAAAAAGGATATCCAAAAAAGGAAATGGGACAAGTAAAGAGGAATTGCCAAAAAAGGGAATGAGACTAGTAAACTGGACCGGAGGGAGTATATATATTGGGTTGCACTAGTACGTGTATTACTTCACTTCTTCAGCTCTGTTTCTTCAAGTTATAGACGAAGTAAAATCATTAAAGTCTATTTTCCTTGTGCTTGTTCACTTTTGGTATAGATTTGTTTTGTAAAACTATATAAAAAAGCATATCATTTTGAGCTATAAGCACACCTAACAAAATAAGACATCAGCTGCATTGTATAATTGCAAATCTTCTTTTATTATGTGTGTTAAAAGCCACAACCACCCATGCAAGGTGTTTAATTGTTTAGGCCCATAGACTGTAATTATTCTATAGCATGCTAATTATATTGGTACCACATGCGTGATTAATCTTTAAAACAAAATTGTTATTACAAATAAAAGGTAGATAAGAAAAAATAATTTAAATGCTTTTACACTTGTATAGATTATAGGTTGTTTTTCTTTAAGGGCACAGTACTCTAACGACCAAAACTACCAATAGGGTATCCCGTAAAACTTGTAATCACAAAGCAGTCAGCACAATTGGGGACCCACTTGATACCCAAAAAATAAGGGCAGGGTCCCACTTAATTTATAGTTTAATCACGCCATTTAACCCGGCTTTTTATCTCTTTATAATCCATACCTCTCCCTCCCATTTTCTTTCATCCAAACCAAACTAACTCACAATACACTTGAAACTTCTTCCCTCTCTTTCTCTCTTTCTTTTTATTTTTCTTCCCCACAAAAGAGAGAGAAGTGAAGTCTTTAATGGCATCCTATGCAATGTTATTCTTGTTGTTTTCTCTCTTAACACCTACTTTTGTTCTTTCTTCACAAACTGTTGTTCACCCTGACCCTGAACTTATTGTACAAGAAGTACACAGGTAGGTGCATTGTTATGGCTCCACCCTTTCTTTATTATGTATTGCATTATTCTATTAATTCAAGTTCCAAGAGTTTTGGAATTTATGAAAATATGGGTCCTTTTTTATTAATTTTGTTTACAATTTACTACCTCTATCATGATCTAGTAATGGCATTACTGAGTCTGTTATTCTGATGTCTTCCTAAAAATGAACCTGGAGAGGAGTGAATAGTAACTTACATTATATTGAACAACAGTCATTTTTAGATTAAGATTTAGGATCCTAGGACCTAGGTAACTGTAATGCAGAGGAATCTAGGACGGGCTAAATACTAATCTCTGCGTGGGTGCTGAACCAAGTCGACAGTTATTATGTGTTATGTGTTTCACAATTCAATCAATATTGATATTCAAATGACTCGCAGCTATGACCTAGACAGGTTTGGTCCAAGATTCCCCTGATGTAATGCAAAGTCCTACAAATGTACATTTCTTTTTTCGGTCAGGCTTTTGGGGCATTAGTTTTTTTATTTGTTTCAACAATGTTGTAGTAGGATTACAAACCTATTGAGAATGAACATCCAATTGATAATGTAAAACTATGAAGAAAAATACTTGTTGAAAAATGAATTTTTCATTATTATGGGTATAACATAACACATTTCATAAATTTCATTAACAACATAGTTATATTAATATTTATTTTGAAGAAAATGGTTTAATTATGTACAAATTTTTATTGACAAAAATAAAGTACAAGCATTGAGTAAAAGAGAGATGTTAAATGTCTCCCCTGTATGTGCAGGCAAATTAATGAGTCCATAGCTAGGAGGAGCTTGGGTTACCTATCTTGTGGAACAGGAAACCCCATTGATGATTGCTGGAGGTGTGACCCAAACTGGCACGAAAATCGCCAGCGTCTAGCTGACTGTGCAATTGGATTCGGAAAGAATGCCATTGGTGGCAAAAATGGGCGCATTTATGTGGTAACTGATTCCGGTGATGATGATCCAGTTAACCCAAAACCCGGCACCCTTAGGTATGCTGTTGTCCAAGATGAACCATTATGGATCATATTTGAAAGAGACATGGTAATCAAATTGAAGGAAGAGTTAATCATGAACTCTTTCAAGACAATTGATGGTAGAGGAGCTAGTGTCCACATTGCTGGTGGGCCATGTATCACCATACAATATGTGACAAACATCATCATACATGGAATTAACATACATGATTGTAAACAAGGAGGGAATGCTATGGTAAGAAGCAACCCACATCATTATGGATGGAGGACTATATCAGATGGTGATGGTGTGTCCCTTTTTGGTGCTAGTCATGTTTGGGTGGATCATTGCTCTTTGTCAAATTGTGCAGATGGGTTGATTGATGCTATCATGGGTTCTACTGCCATAACCATTTCTAACAATTACATGACTCATCATGATAAAGTCATGTTGTTAGGTCATAGTGATTCCTATACTGCTGATAAAAACATGCAAGCTACCATTGCTTTTAACCACTTTGGTGAAGGTCTTGTTCAGAGGATGCCAAGGTAATTATCTGAAAACTACCATTTTTAATTTACCCTTTTCAGATTGCTGTTTATGGTGTCTACATGATGAAAAGGTCAATATTTTAGTATTGCTCTTATAAGGAGGTTTTTTTTCTTACAAAATGTCATACAATCATAATTTTTTAAAAGGTAGCAAGTTATACTCATTTTCAATGATTTTCAAAATGTAAAAAAAATTACATATTTATGTGTGTGACTGTTTCTTTAAAAAAAAAAAACTATCTGTTATACAGTAGTGGACCTATAAAGAGGTTTGAAGGTGTCATAGCCCCACCAAAACAACAATAATGTTTACATATTAAAGGTAAATGTCAAAATGTTACTGATAAAGTGAGAGGTCTCATTAAAGAAAACTAATAGTTGTATGACTTCTCTATGGTAAGAATTTTGAATCCGTCTTTACTTCTATATTATAATAGCAATATAAAAAATGTACAAGCATAGATGAAACAGAGCTATGTTTTTAACTTTGTTTTTTTTTTGGATAAAAGGGTATATTAGTCTTGAGAATTATGAATTAAAGATTATGTGATCTCTTATTTTATTTTTATTATCAGTTGATTTTTTAATTCCATGTTATTCTACTACTCAGCAAATTAAAAGTGGGGCTAAAATTAAGTCATTGACTGTGATTTACAACATTACAGATGTAGACATGGATACTTCCATGTGGTGAACAATGACTACACCCATTGGGAAATGTATGCCATAGGTGGGAGTGCTAACCCTACTATCAACAGCCAAGGCAACAGATTTTTGGCCCCTGATAGACGATTCAGCAAAGAGGTAACTAACTAATAATCCATATTCTCACGTTGTCTTCTGATATCATGTCAAATAACCAACTTAATTAAAAACTTAAACATATCAAAACTCAACCAAAAGCTTAATTTGATGGTTGAGGTCCCATGATATGTTATATACTCTAACACGCTCCCTCACACAAGAGCCCTTTGGGCTGGAAGTGTAGATACAACACATGCCCTCCTCATATATGGCGCTAAATATTTCACTTAAATGTGTGGCGTTTGAGATTTAAACCCATGACCTCTTCTCACACTAGCTCTGATACCATGTCAAGAAACCAATTCAACCAAAAACTTAAGTTGATGGTTGAGACCCCATAACATGTTATATACTCTAACAAAACCGATAGTTGTAACTCGAAAATATGTTATATACTCTTATCATCTATCACTCCATTTGGACACATTAAAGCTTATACTTAATACACATTATGTTCAGGTGACAAAACATGAGGATGCTCCGGAAAGTGAATGGAAAAATTGGAATTGGAGATCAGAAGGAGACCTAATGCTTAATGGTGCATTTTTTACGGCGTCCGGCGCAGGGGCCTCAGCAAGCTATGCAAGGGCATCAAGTTTGGGTGCAAGACCATCAACCCTTGTTGGCTCAATTACTGCTGCTGCTGGTTCACTTAACTGTAGGAAAGGTTCTCGTTGCTGATCTCTAATAAACAACTTATGCTGCACCATTAATTAAGTTTATTCATAGGATGTTCTAAATTAAGACAGTCACATAATTAATTATAAGTCACTACTCAAGTGTAAGGGAAGAATTAATTATTCTGTATTTTCTTCCTTTTTTTGACTTTTTGCTTTTGTTGGCTTATTTTGACTGTTTTTTATTAGTTTTTTTTTTTTTTTTTTTTTCTTGGATTGATCCCTGAAATTACAACCTCGGCCTGTGACTCTAAACCAATCATTTGAATTGGAAGGTTAGAGTTAACAAGTGTAGATGTGTTGATAATATAAATTTTAATGAAATATACTTCATTTTTATGTCTTTCTAGTTTTCCGATGGCTTTTTTATTGAATACTGCAAATACTCTCTATTACAGTGCTCTCCCTCTCCTGCATTGACTTGACCACTACTAGCTATTATTTTTGATTAATAATTATTTATCTGTCTAATTGAGATTACTGTATTTGACTCTAAAAATCAAAACTCTAACGTAAAAATTAAAGGTCAAATATAATAATTTAGCTTAGATAGAGTCTAAAATAATTATAGTAAACTGACTAGTAATATCATATTTGCTTATTTATGTAAAATTGCAAATGATTTTTGCTACTAAAATCACTCGCAAACAGCTTGTTTGTTTTTATAGGGTAAAACTATTTATATAAATAACCCTCTCAAACTCAATCTAGGTGGAATCATTTGATAAGATTAAGAATATATAATAATAAAATGTTGATAGCATGATAGTAGTATTTAATCAAAGTTATAGAGAGGTCGGAGAGTATTAGGTCGTGACAATTCCTTACATAATCACCCTGTGGGCTTATTTGTTTGGACAAATTTACAGTTGACTTGTATACACATTTGATGTGATTCACTCCTTCTCAAAACCATATGGTATTCAAAAGATTACCTACCAAATATTATATGCAAGTATACAATACAATCTACTATTTCAGTGATGTAAGATTTTTCTCACATATGAAATATTTCCAACAGAAAGCACCTGTAGCAGCCTAGTATGTTGAAAGAGGGCAAAGAAAAGGAAACAACCAATAGCATTTACTACTAAAACAAAACAAGGAGAATATAACTATTTTCTCTATCCCTTTGAAATAATAATATTTAATTTAAATTTCTTTTATATATTCGACTTAAAAAATACTATTTCAAATAAATAAAAAGAGTATTATTTAGATTAAATGTTAAAATATACTATTAGTCTCTTTTTAGTAATAGCTACACTTTTTTAAAAAAAAAAATCTCACATAAAATAGGTGTAGCTGTTAAAAAATTAGAGATAATGTGAAGTATTATTTGTTGATTTGCAGTCTAAAATGGTGACTAAAGTGCCACATATTACATATAGAATATAAATTCAATCTTTTTCAAGGATCATGAAAGCTATGGGCCTATGGCCTATGAGGTAAAACCATTTCTTATTATTTGTGGGAGCATTTTGGTGGTTGGATCTGGACTTTTACCCTGTATGCTGCAGCCTGCAGACATGAACAAGCAACATAATTTATAGCCATAGCCAAGCCAATAGTAGAACCGTCAAAAGGATAAATTTACTCAATATGTACTTGGCCATACATAACAACCTTAATATGACTAGAAGATTGAATTAAGGTGTAACCACTCGTAAATAGATACTATGACAGATGAGTAAAACAATATAAATAAAGATTCTATTGATTAAAACGTAAGTGTAAAAGTGTTATTAAATTGCATTTAGTGTATAATTACATTGGGAATTAAAATGTAAATTAATTTCTATAGATTAAAGACTTAATAAAGTGTAAGTTTAAGTGTAATAATTTCCTTGATTTCAATTGATTATAAAAATAGAATGATTTTAAATAAAAAAAAATTAAAATTTCAAAATTGAAAATGTGAGAGAAAAAAGAGAATAATAGAAGTACTCCCTCCGAATCAATTTAGTTGTCCCATTTGGTTTTTTACACTATTTATTAATTCCATTTGATTTGTATTTTATTCTTAATCTATAAGTTAAAATATAGTCATGTGAGATCTTGTTTGATTCGTCTCAATGCAAGAATTATTCTTATCAACTTTTCATAATTTTTATTTAAACATAATTAGAAATATTAAGAGTCAAAATGTTACCTCGATAAATGTGTCCAAGCAAATGGGACAACTAAATTGATTCGGAGGGAGTATTATTTAATGTATCTTAATGGTATAAATTATATCTTGTTTTGTGAGTGGGCTAAAGTTTAAACATAATTGAATTGAGGTAACACAAATTCTTGTGAGAGACGGTCTCTTTGAGAGACCATCTCTTATTATATTGGTCCATAAAAAAATATGTAGTAAGGGTAGAAAATAAGAATTGATGGACTGGGCCATAGTGATGTCTCTCAGAGAAACGGTTTCTCAATAGACTAGCTGTTGAGGTAAAAGTGTGACAAAATATTTTTCAAAAAGGACAAAAGGAAAGAGACGAAGCACATGTTAGTTACTCTTTTAATGAAATTTCCAACTAACATACCCGTCCTTTCATCCTTCCCAATATCTCCACATTCTCCAAATTATACCCAACATTTTTGGCCCCTTTGACTCGAATATACTCGCTTCAATTAGCATTTTTTGTATTTTCTTTACAAATGTTCCAAATTTAATGTAACATTAGAGTAAAAAGCATTATCATGGGGCATAGAACTATTTAAAAAAATATATATATATATCTTAAATTTTTAAGGCGTAATAAATTATATTTCCTTTGAATTTTAATAGTTGCTACAGTTTCTATAACAACTACTGTTTATCAACGGATCTTATTTGGTATGTATTTCTCCATGTATAATGTAGAACATAGTCAAGTGAGATCTTATTTGATTCGTCTTACTGCATATTTTCATAATATTAACTTTTTAGAATTTTTATATGAAATTAAAGATATTAAAGAAAACATCATGCATTCAATAGCGTTAAAAACAGAAGCGTAGCAACTATTAAAAACGAGAGAAAGTGTATCACTTATTTGATTTTTTATTGTCGAAATTTTAAATACTTTATAAAAAACACTAATAATTCATATTAACTTAGCAAAAACATATATTATATATAAATGTAATTTAAGTTTATCAACCTTTTACGTGAAAATAAATTTTTTAAACTCTAAAAAATTTTAGATTCTGAGTAATAATCTGCTTTGCACTTGCTGATTGACTGCCATCAGCATTAGACATTTTAGACTATATAGCCACTAATTGCCAAGATTTACTTGACTAGTCAAAATACTTAATTAGGTTATTTTGAATTATTTAATATTAAATTAATAGATTGATATTATTATGCGATTTTTTATACTTTTAAATAACAAAAGGAGTTTTTCAAGTCATAATTATAAAATAATAAATCAAAAAATAATACAAAATAAATAGTAGATTTAAATTGAAATTATAATAAAACTCAAAATTTATCAAAATTAGAAATATGATTCAAATTGATTAAAATTTTCAAATTATCAAATTGCTTGAAAAATCAAATTGATTAGAAATATAAAATTAAATAATATATCAAAACGTCTACTAATACTAAAGTGTATGAAAAATTAAGACGTCTACTCATCATCATCATACCCAATGTATTCAACTCATAAAATTAAGACGTCAAATAATCTACAATATTCTAGACGTGTACTTTTGAGACTCGTTGATTTACTCAATAATAATTTGCTAGTTTTTATTAGTTTAAATTTTAAATAGGAAAAATACATACTACTACTAGTATATAGTTAAATACTTAAATTATCTTCCTCAAAAGTCGACTCTTGCCGACTCATAAATAAAACACTAACATCAAAATTTTATGAACCTCTTAGGAGAATTATAAGCTCTAATTTTTGGTTGAATTTGTTTCTTGACATGGTATAGAGTCAACGTGATAGGATGAATACGTGTTTGAATCTAATTCACTTTTCATTTCTAGTGGAATATACAACGATGTATATAAAGAGGACATATGTTATATTTACAATTTTAATCCAAAAGACTCATGTGAAAGGTCAAGATAAAGGATTGTAGTATAAGATATACCTGGGTTCAACCTTAAATTTAATCATTCGGTTGAGTTGATTCCGTATAGATCATGTCACATTTACCTACTATTAACACTAGTCTTTGGTCTACTGTCAATTATAGATCAACGCATTTTGTATGTGACCGTCTTGTATGGGTCTATACAAGCAGTTTTAATTAATTTTTTAAAAAATAATTAACTAAGTAAATGGAAATAAAATTTCAATTTTTTTGAATTAAATATTAGGCTTGCTCGTATTAAGTCGTATCACAATGAGACGGTCTTAATAAAGATTTTATCAATATAGATATATCTAACCACACAAAATTCAAATACTGTTCAGTAATCCCAACCAAATCACACAGGCCCAAACAAATGCGAATCATAGCACAGGTGAGACCATGCAGCCCACTATCCATTTTGGTCCAAAACCTTTTAATAATCTACTGTTAAAAGGGTAAGGAAACCCAAAAAAAAGAAAACTCAGGCTCATGCAAAACAAAAGCTACTTAGTTGCAAATTTATTATTTTTTTAAATTTAAATTTCACTTGGTGATTCTGAGTTTTTGGCTTTTTCACAAATATTTATTAAAATTCACGTGATGACCTTGAGCTTTTAACTTTTTCATGTGGTAGACAAAAAGTTAAGTTTTTCATTATATTAAGTATTTATTTCGACTGAATTTCGAAATATGTAGTCAATTAGGGTGATCACGACGTTTGTTTTTTTGAAAAGATATCATATTATCATTCCGTTGGGTAAATATAGCATAAATTTAACAAAAAAAAACTTTTCTTTTGTCTACCACGCAGAAACATTGAAAGGTCAAGGTCACCATGTGGATTAAAATAAAGGTTTATCTACCACGTGAAAAAGCCAAAAGTTCAAAACTACCAAATGAAATTTCTCTTTTTAAAAGCATTCTTTACGAAAGTACTACAAAGAGGTCTTGGATTGATTTTCACCTAGTTATTCACGGTTAAAAATTCGATGATCGAGTTGATTCAAGTACTACAAAGAGGTTATGGATCGATTTTCACCTAATACCACGTAGAGCAAGTTTTAGCTTGCATTGATGAAGGGTTTGATAGGGATGCAAGAATCCCATCCCATGTGCCATGATTTTGAAGCAATGCCACCAGGGTCATCTAATTAAATTTTAGGCTCCAGCGCAAAATATATATAAAAAGAGCTCATAATAATTTCAGGTGTACTAAAAAGCTATATAATATTCCTTTTGTTTTTACATATCAAAATTTTCATTGCTTTTTATAACAATGATTAATAAAAATTTGTATCCTAATACATATAATTTATGCCGTAAAAAAAGGAAAAAACATGAGAGAGCTAGAAAGTTGAAATAGAACACATTGATAAAAGTATTAAACCAAATCCGATTATCAACTAAATTTCTATCATGAATATTGTTATGACTTATATTAAATAAAATATCGAATTATCACAACATTTTTAATAAAAATAATTTCGATTTCCTTAACATGTAATAATTTATAGCGTACTTTTCAATTTCAGATTACTATAGATAGTGATAGTTTTGCAGATAACATATAATTATCAATACCAATAGTACATAACATATAGGAAAAATTACCCTGAATAATATAACCTTTAATTAATTTCCCTAAAATAATATCAACTTTCACTACAACAAATTTAGCTTTTTGCGACATTGGATTTAGTGGCATTAAAAAAATGGCACTGATTCATATTTTTAGTGTAATAATTATTGGTTTTTATTTTAAGTTCCACCATAAAGTGACTTAGCGACACTTAATTTGGTCTTTAGCGGCATATGTAATTGTCACTATAGTCTATAGTGACATTTGTGAGAAATGTCACTAGATCCTATATCGCTAAAAGCTTTATTGTGACTTTTTAATATGTTGCTAAAGGCTCTAATAAATGTCACCAAATCCTCTATATACACTATTGGTATGTTTGGGAATGAGGATTTCATTTGCAAATATGGATTTGGCTTAAAGTTAGTGTTTGACAATAACAAGAATTTAAATTTGGATTTGAGTCAAATCCACCAATGTTATAAAAGTAGTTAATTAAAATGAGGATTTGAGAATGACACCCCAATCCTTGTCATTTCAAATTTTTTATTATGATTTCATAATTGAAATCCACAATTTGAAATGAAATGCGTGTTTCCAAACGCATCCTATAAGAATCTTGAAATAGCGACATTTAAATTAAATGTCGCTAAATATATCCCACTAAAAACAAATTATGTTGTAGTGTTTTGATTTATCATGAATAATACCACCTTAGAGGGGTTTTTTCCTAGAATAATATCAACTTTAGTTTATTAACTAATTTACCACTTTTTTTTGTCATATAATCTCCTATAATTTGATTTTTAGCATGTTAGGGATAATCTCATTAAATAATTTCCTAAGTTGGTATTATTCATAGTTAACCAAAAGTTAATATTAGTATAAGAAAATAAAAAAAAATTGTATTATTTCTAATAATTTTTATCAAACGAAGAGAGAAAAACATAAGAGTTGACTAACCGACCCCTTAACTTTTGGAATGTAAATTAATTGCGTTAGTTTCTAGAATGTACCTTGGACATGCAGGTCTCACATATGCTACTCCAACAATTTTTCATATACTTTGTCCAACCGACCTACCACCGCCAAATACTTCCACCTTTCAAAATAATCTTATAACATTCCCTTTTCATTTTCACAATATTGACTTTAAAAAGATTAAAAGATAAAAATTATTTAAAATTATAATTAATTGATTAAAGTAAAGTGGAATATATAAAATCATAGGCGAGTATATGCTATATAGTATATACTGCTGTGCCTCATATTCTAATTAAATGTGTTATTTAATTTTACACGTTAAGGTTAGGTAATTGGAGAAGAGAAGAGGGTAAGCATCGAATTTAACTAAGGATCTACCTGGGTTAAAGGTATATGCTCTATCCAACTAACTCAATTTTCAATTTGCATAGTTTTAATTTTGGATTAATTGTCTCTTTCATTTTGCATAATTTCGTTATTTTGAATTGGACTTCGGCCCATGACCATCTCATTTTTTAATCTCATCCACGTATTTAAATTCACTTTAGATATCATTTATGCTAGGGGCGGAGCAAAGAGATACCTTATTTATTTTTGCGACGTCTTTCAAGATGGAGTCCTTCATTATATCAAAAATTAAATTTGTTCCACTTTTCTATCAAAAAAATAATATTCCACTTCAAGAAAAATAATTCAAGACAAAATATATTATAACATTATATTCTAAATTACTTCAAATATTAAAAAGTTACAAACTAATCACTTAAAAAGTGTGAGCTCAAAACCGAACCTAAATATCACCATTTAATATTTGAGACTCCTTATTTCTGAGGGTCCTAAGCGATCCGCTACCAAATGGACTCAAAACCAACACTAATTTGCAGAATTCAATCCCTATTTATTTATTATCACACTTATTATACTAAAGAACAAAATATTACCATACTTCACGCTCCACTTAAAATCCACTCTTTTTGAATTTTGCAAATCTAACCTAATTCAATCTCTCACTTTATTAATTTTGCAAATCTAACCAATCAATATACACAAATTCTTGTGAGAGACAGTCTCTTATTAAATTGGTCCAAAAAAATATAAAATAAGAGTAAAAAATAAACTTTGATGAACTTGACCTAAGATACGTCTCTCAGAAGACTAGCTGATCAATATATCCATCCAATCTTAACTTAATGTATTTACACGCAAGTATTTAAATTAGCCATATTTTGGTGCAATTTAATCACCCATGACCCAACCTTAACTTTGTTTTGTCATTCCTAAAATAAAAAAATGTAATATAAAAAAATATCCATACCAATTAATTAATTTGGGACGAAGCGGAGTATTTATCAACTAGGTAAAGGTAAATGATATTTCCGATATTCCGCCCAAGGCATGGTTCAAGTGGGTTTTTTTTCTTGAAAGATGCTGACAAATCATACCCGTACCTTCAATTGATACCTGTGCCCAGTATCGGTCGAACCTCAAACCTACTACTGCACATACAGATGCTCTATCCATTGAGCCATAAACGCTTTTGGCGGAGTACTTATCAAATGAACACATCAATTTTTTGTTTTACAAAAGTCAACATAGTTACTTAATTCTAATCTATCAATTCAAATAATAATAAATTCTTTTAACGTTTGAAAATAGTAGGTGCATCAATCTCAATTAAATATAGCATGCATCACGAGCTAGGTATTCTCCCAAGAATATGATCATTTCTTGATCAGATTAAAAAATTGGCAAAATGGAAGAGTTCAAGCCTTTAATTTAGTTAATTAATTCCAAGTCATAAAGACTTCATTAATAGTTCTTCTTGACCTCATATTGATAAATTTTATTATTCATATGTATAGAGATGAAAATTTTTTATTTTATTTTATATTAATGCTTGTTTGGACTAGACTCTTCTTAAATCAAAATTCGCAATTACAATTCCTCACCGTTGTATTTATAAAATAATTTTTTTAATTATTGTACTTCTAGCTATTAGAAGTATATTCAACTCACAAGTTACAACTAAAACGTATTCATAAGTCAAAAGTTTATAAATAAGGTGTTGGCCGAAAATTCAGAATATGCAAAAACAAATTCTTAAAATTTCTTATCCACGTTCTAGACTACTAAACTCGTCTCTTTCGCCCTTTGTTTGTCTATGTTCATTGTCTTTATTTATCGCTCTTTTCCTTCTTTAATATCTTTATTTTTAGTTATTTGTATGTATTCTATTTAACTCATTTGTAAGTTGCAGGTTTCTCTCTTGGGCAGTAGCCATGGAACTCTTTGATCGCATTTTATGGGTATGAGTTGTCGTCGTTCTTCCCTCCCTAAACCTGATCATAGTTTTCTATGAGCAGGAATGTGGGATACACTGGGTATGATGATGATGACAAAATCCTTAAAATTCCTTATATAGAAAAGTTGCTCTCTATGGTGCTTGCCTAAGCACCATGCTCACATGAAAAAATTATAAATCGACATGTTAGTAGAAATTAATTCATTTAGAAGTGATCGAATGACTTTCTACCTTGAATATAATTTTTATTCTTATTAGTATTAATAAATAATGTAATGAAACTAATTTAAAAGAATTTAAACTAAACTAAATAAAATAGTATTGATAATTTAAGAATAAAAATAATGTGATGACTTGAACTGAATTTAATATAATTGAGGTGTTTTTTTAAATGTTTTTTCAAAATAAACATATCCTTCTTGAAATTATTTTTTTTAAAAAAAAAAAGAAAATTCAACGTGGTAACTATGAGGTTTTGGATTTTCCACGTAGTAATCAAAACTTTTTAAAAATCTACGTGGTAATCCTAAGGTTTATCAAATTGTTCCACCATAACCTTTTTGCACGTAAAACGTTAGCAAACGTTAATTTCGAAATTTAAAGGGTGTTGTACTCATATTTATGCGACTCGATCACCATTCTAAATTCCATTAATTTCGACTTTTTTCCCCAAAAACATAAATCCTAATTCTACCATCTTTCATCCATATTACACTATTTCCCCCCAAAAAATATATGAACTGAACTTAATTTATAAAACTGAGGTGTTTATTTTTAGTATTTTTAAATGTTTCTTCAAAAAAAACATATCCTTCTATTATTTAAAAAAATTAAAAAATAAATAACATAAAAACTTATCCATAAGTTGCTCAATCACATTAGTTATATTAAGATATTGATCCTTTTCCTACCTTATACTAAAGCTGAATTTTGAGTGATAATATAATGTTATTATTTTGATAGTGGATTGGTAGAAACAAAAAAATTACAATTATATGTATTATATAAGATTCTAACATCCACTAGATTCTATAACCTCAATTTCTAACTATTTAGTACTCGACCTTTGGATAATTTGATAGCCATAAAGCAAATCTTTAGGATATTATAATGCGATGTTGTTTTCCTGCAAATCAAGGAGTCATAGTGTCACACTATCTTTAAACTATACTTTTTGCATTCTTGTTTGCTACACTTTTATTTTACAAAAAGGTTTTTACTAGTTAGTCTGAATGAATTTAGTTGTCTTATTTGTTTGGACACGGTTATTAGGTTCATTAAAAAGGTGGTAGTGGGGTATTTTAATTGATTAAATTAATTGTAAAAGTGGTAGTTGGAGTACTGTAAGTAGTAAAAGTGGGGGTATTTTGGTCTTTACTTGTGTGAACATGGGGTATTTAGGTAAAAAAAAGAGATGGATAAAAAAGGAAATGTGACAACTGATATGAATTTGCCAAATAAGAAAATATGACAAATAAATTGGTTCGGATGGAGTATTTTCTAAGAGCAGACTTCTATTAAGAATAAAAATTTATAAAGTTTACAAAAGTCACACTAAGAAAATATGGTTATTGGAGTAGAAAATTAAGAGAATATTGTTATCGTCAAAGGTAAAATATAATTGTACAGTAATGCAAAATATTCTCCTCATTTTTTTGCCGGGGTGAATATTTTTAACGTTTAATTTTTATTTTCGTTGTAAATATTCACTCTCAATACAAGCATATTTTAATTTTTATTTATATATATTTTTTCTCTTTTAATATTGTGGAAATATTTTTATTGCAATTTCAAAAAGACTGAAAAGAGTATGGGTTGGTACTCAATATATAAATTAAAACCTATTTGGTTCATTTTGTTGGCACGAAAGAAACCAAAAGAGTTGAACAGAAACCAAACAACTTGATACTTTTCCTTTCATTTTACATATATTTATTATATTAATCTAATGACCTTTGATCTTAGCCGAAAGGATGACGAAAAGGTGCACTTTTTCAAAACTTAACGTAAATTAAAATTAAACCTACCAAAACATAATTAATTATTGACGATGTTGCACTTTTCCACCATAACTTGCATTAAATTAAGATAAGTTGCTTAGATTGACATACACAATGTTTGTTGGATCATTTGGAATAAGTCACAAAATTTTGTATTGCCTTCTCGTCACTAATGAAAATCATGATCATATTAATGGGTTATTTAATTTCTTTTCTTTTGTCTAAAATATTGTCAATTTGTAGCACTTTATGATTACTTTATATGGTTAAATATTTTTCTATTTTATGGATAAAATTAAGGAAAAATTGATATTAATAATCCCACTTTTTGTTCATCCGCTGTGAATAATCCAATCTTTTGATTATTTACAAATAATCCAACGTTTGTCCTTAGTTCGCTATGAATAATCCAACCTTTGCTTTAGTTTGCTAGCAACATACCCTATTATTACCCATTATTAGTAATACGGTATGTTGTGGGCAAATTTATCTCAAAGGTTGGATTAGAAAATAATCAAAAGGTGGGATTATTCATAGCGGATGAATGAAATGTTGGATTATTAATGTCATTTTTTCCTAAAATTAAAAGGTCATAGCATCCAACTATCAATGCATGACATTTGTAATAGTGTTATAGAAGTTAAAGGAAAACACTAAACTAGTTAGGCAACTAGGTATTAATCATCATTATATATAGTTATTAGGATTTAGACTCTGTTTAGATTTGATAAGAGGGTAAGTTTAAAACGCATTATTACATGATCCTACTTACGATTTTGATCAATCTTGTTTTAAACCGTATGATTAAACTAGATCAGATTAATTAGATTTTTAATAACAATGAGTAACATATTTGCTCGTGTTAATTAAAGGTTTTTAGATTGAATGTATGTAATTGTATTGATATGAGACATACAATTTTGATAGAATGGTATAAAGGATTGCAAACGTTTGTTTAAATAAAGAACTTAAAATAAAAGCAGATTTTTATAAACTTTTAAGAAATTATAAGCTAAGTAGTATATGTTGTCGTGCAATGCACAGATGTATTAGTTTGCTAATTTATATAAAAAAATTTATTGAATATAATTGTTTATTTTCTAAACTAACAATTTTAATTGATTATAACTATTTTTACTAACTAAAAAGATTATTAATAAATGAATTTATTTTACTCACTAAAATAATTTTTAATATTAATGAAAAATAATTTTTACTAACAAAAAATTTTCTTTCCTAAGTAAACTGATTAGTCTGAGTAAACATATTAATTTAAGGTTTATTAGTCAAAGGCTAAATATTAGGCAAACATTAAATCAAACTTTCTTCTATGAAATCAATTAAAAAAAAATTCTTCTTTCAAATAAATATACGGCGTACCCATACACAACACTTTTATTGATAACATGTTCTAAATATAATTTCGTTTATCATAATTATCAGTGTAAAATTATTCTAGATAAGATTTTAGTTATTATTTTTCACATATAGAAGTTAGATGAATAATTAAGTTGACATATATTTTGACATTATTCTGAATATTAATACACAATTAAAGAGTTTTTAATTATAAGGTTACTAGATAATGCCCGTGCGATGCACGGTTTTATATAAATTTTTCGACATATTAGTATCATTTAAGAAACTAAAACTTTAAGAAAAAAATTTTACATTATACTTGCATCTCATTTCATTCTGAATAGTTGTATACATTACATACATTGTATGATTTGTATCATACTTTGTATTGTGCTCGTAGATGATTGCAAAAATTTAGTTAATGACAAATAAATCACAACAAAAGATAAAAAATTTGATTATATTTTTAAGATAATTATATCTATGCTTCTATTTGTTTATTTTAAATAGAAAACAAATAGATCGTACATGAAGTATACAATACAAAATTATGAATATTTTTAATAAAAAAAATAACATACCAATTTATGCTAATAAAAAATAATTACATTAATTTGTATAAAGTAATACAACTAGTAAAAACATATTTCAAAATCAAATTTAACATACTTCAAAATCAAGTTTAACATAAATATTTATATATGTAAAATTATATTTTATAAAAGTTTAAACAAATTCACAAAAAATATAAGCGATTTGCATAAAGATAGTCACAACTTAAACCATATTAAAATCATGCATTACATTTAAGCAACCAATAGTATAAATAGACAAATCCTTACAAAAGTATATTATGTTTGAACCATCTCAAAATATCCAATACACTTAAATAATACTCATTTAATAAATAACATTGATAAGATTTTTTAAATATTAAATAATTAAAAAAATGTAATCAAATATATGATTTTCTAATACATAAAAGATGTGAATTAAAAAAATATAAAGTCAATAAATATAGATAATATTATAGTCATTGTTAGAAAGCAATAAAGTCAAACATGTAAATATTAGTCATAAAGACAATGACATCATCAATGAGTTTTGGGGGGAAAAATTTTAATGAGGTTATGACACGTAAGCAATAATAAATAGTGATGATGTCAGCGTGTTTTGTTTTAGTAATAGTTATATAGATAGATTTTTAGTTAACAACTTTTTTCATTCAAACTTGTTTTTGTATTGTAAATAAGGTATAATTAATAATTTTAGTCATTTATAAATTTACTAAATCAAAATTACAAATATTAATTTTTTCTTGAAAAACTGTATTTGAAAAATCCAAGTTCGAAAATTGACTTTTTTCTTACGATTATTATTCATTAAGAAATAAAGTTTAATTAAATATCAAAGTTTTCATATTCAATTACTAATAATAAATTTAGGTGGAAAAATGTGATATATAAAAGTGACATGTGACATGTGACATATTATTTTATTATTTTAGTAGAATATATATGAATATGATGATGATATGATTATATAGTATTTATGTACTATGTGGCAAGAAAGATAAATATAAGTTGTGATTTGAACTCACAATTCTTGCCTAGTTTAGTCATTTATTTTGAACTCAACCGGTAAGAGTTATGGGTGTATGAAAAAAAGATTAATTTCTAAAAAACTTGTCTTAGGCCAAATTGAGCGAGCATAATTTTAGGAATCATGCATCAAAGCAAGTTTGTCTCTACTGATTTAATGTGTATGACATGTGACTCTTAAAAGTTAATCATGCTTCTTTGATTAATGAAGTAAAGCATGAAAGAAGGGTGTGCATAAAAAGTTTTGCCATTTTAGTGAGAGTTTATGATTTGGTATGGTGCACGAAGTTAGGGCCGGCCCTAAGGGTGGGTAAGAGGGGTCGTCGTCTAAGATTCTATGTCAAAAAACAAAATTAATGGTAGTAGAAGGGTTTATGTAGGTGATGAATTACAAAGAAAAAATGCATTAATATGTTATTTCGTTCAGGACCTCAAAATATCTATAACCGACGCTGCAAGAAGTATTTGGTAAAGTCTTTGAAACATCATATAAAAAGTTAAGAAATGAGACATATATTGCAGGCTGCATATGCTCCAACGAGCACCACAATCTTGTTATTTGCCAATATGAATATCAAATATTGGATATCAATTAACTTGGACATTTTATTTTCTTTTCATGTTGATCTCCAACTGTCTTTTGTATTAATTTTATCTTTAATATTGATTTTTATACCATATCAAAGAACCAACTCAATTAAAAGTTTAAACTGATAGTTAATGCTTCATGATATGTTATATAATCTAACAAAAATGACTACTCAATTGATAACCTTAAGGAAAAATTATCCTGAATAATCCGACCTATTGCCCATCTGCTGTGAATAATCCCAACTATTGATTATTTCTAAATAATCCAACCTTTGTATATTTTTTGCTGACAGCACCCCTTGCCACATTTTTACCGACTATTGTAGGTACCCATTAGTCGTTACTCTCACTTCTTCTTCCTCCTTATGCTTCTTTGTTGGTCTGCCCCAACTCTTCTTTGATGGTAAGTAGCTATAGTAGTCGGTTAAAATGTGGAAAGGGGTGCTGTGAGCAAAAAAATTTCAAAGGTCGGATTATTTATAAATAATCAATAGTAGGGATTATTCATAACAAATTGGCAATAGGTCAGATAATTTAGGACAATTTTTCCTAACCTTAAGATATAAATAACATTCAATAGAAAAAAAGTACTCTCTCCGTTCCCTAATAAAGTTTCCAAAAAAAATTTTACGTGAATTAAAAAAAATAGAATGTTTTACATAATGGATATATTATTTAATTGAATAATAAATTTGATTGGAGAAAAGTAGAGACTATAAGCATTAAAAAATATTAAAAGAAAGTTAGGGGAAAAAATATGGGGACCAATAAAAAATTCGTTATATAAAGTTAGCGGGAAACATGTGAGGATCATAAAAAATATTAAAATGTTAAATTGAAGTGAATAGAGGATATGTGGGTTACATAACAGGATTATAAAAATATTAAAGTGAGTATGAATAAAGTTATTTTTGTCCTAAATTTGTGACATAAATGGAAAGATTCTCTATGAAAACAACAAATAAAACACTTCAAAATGACAAATAAGAACTTCTTTAAGTAACGGATGGAATAATTTTTACAATAATACAGTAGTATGTATATACGTACAATAAAACTATTATACTTTCAAATTTAAATACATACGTATTCGGTGTGATCTTAGTATTTAGTACAGAAGTATTTGCCTGGTGTAATTCCTTGCAATTTGACAAATCCTTCTCCTATCCTTTAAAATTATTTGATGAAATGATTGATAATAATAGCACGAAATATATATTTCGACGCTGAAATAAATGTAGGAAAATAGGAAATATAACAAAATATTTTTCTTTATTTTAAGAATATTATGTTTTAGGAAATTAAGATATTTTCAATATTTTGAATATCAAGGTTATTTTATTTCTTAATAATTTAGTTTTAGGTTAATATTTTATTTTCATATTTTAGTCCTAATCTCATGTATAAATAGAGGTAGTAGGCATTATCATTCCATACAAACCAAAACCGAATTCTGCATTATAATTTTCTACATGATATCACAACCGTAAGGATTTCCTGGACAGAAAAAACTATTATAATTTTATCATTGATCCAAACCAAAAACTATAATTTTATCATTGATCATAATCGGACAAAATTGATCCAAACAAAAACCAAATCAAAACAAAACCTATCAAACCAAATCAAAAACAAAACCAAGCCAATACCCTGATTTCCATGGCACAAATGGAACAAATGTACCAACTTTTTCAAAAAATGAGCCAAAAACTTAAACAATCAATCCAAATTGAAAAACTAAACTACCAAAATTACACCACGTGGTGTAAAGAAATGGAAGTTGAACTTGGCGATCGGGGGATGCTCAATCATATCATTGTCATTCCCCCGACGCATAACTCCACAATGGAAACAAAATAATGCTAGGGTTATGTTATGGATTTTTGAATGTATTAACTCCGATACTATCAACCTCCTTATTTCATTCACTACTACTGCCCATGAATTGTGGACTTGGATTCACACCCTTTTCGGGCCAATTTCGCTACCTCACGTGAATGACCCCATCCCGCGTAAGGTCGTGAAGGGGAGAAATATAGGAGACAAGGGGGAAGAGTCATCATCGGGATCTAATCCCTCGGAAAATAAAAATATTATTTCACTAGTTGCAACTACACCACCATCAGGACTAATTGACGGTGAATCGAAGCCACCAAGCAATGGTGAAAAAGAGGTTCACGACCTTACGCGTTTTGGTAGGATTTCTGATGTTTTGAACGAAAAAGGGGTTAAAGTTTTTGAAGATTTTAAAATTACAACCCTAAAAATCCTAAAACCCGCATCCATTTTACCGGGTAAACCTTTAACCCGCTAGACGACCCAATTAATCCCACAAACTCAATTAAGCACACAACTTAAAATCCAAATTTTTGACCATAATAATAAAATAAATTGACCATAATAATAAAATAAATTAATCCAATCTATTTCTTGATTTTTTTTCCTAAACCCAAAAAATTGAGAATTAATTATGAAAAATTTGGAGAAGAGATTATCAAAATTTCTTTTCCAAAATCAAAAGATGAACTAGCGGACTTTTGTTAAAGGCGATTGGATTCGAAGATTTAAAACTTATCGTTCAAGTTCAGCTTCAGTGATTGTAGGAAAAATACGAAATATAATAAAATAAAAATATTATTTCATGAATATTATTTTTTAGGAAATTAAGATATTTTTAATATTTAGAATATCAAGGTTATTTTATTTCTTAATTATTTAGGCTTAGGTTAATATTTCATTTCCTTATTTTTAGTCTTAATCTCATGTATAAATAGAGATAGTACCTCTCATTATCATTCAATACAAATCCAGAATTTACCAATTTAAATCCAAACCGAATTTCACATTATAATTTTCTACAATAAATAGATCATCAAATCAGAGTCGTCTTAAAAAAATTTTGAGACCTAGTTAGTTCTAATATTAAAATTTAAGACAAGGGGTCCTAACTCCTATATATAACAAATCATAATTATTTTATTAATTTTTTGAAATTTTTTTTATTTGTAAATCATATTAATTCCAACACAGTTAAAGTTATAAAAAACGTTTTACTTTTTTTAAGAAAAATAATCTAAAAAGTTTTTGTTCCTGTGCTATAGGTCATATTGCACATGTGAATACATGAAACTGAATCCTGATAAAAAACTAAAATTATGTTTTTAATCAAGATATAATTCTAAATTTAATTCTCAATGATATGTTCAGTGCTCGGAGAATATTGAAAAATTGGATTTAAAATCTTGAAAAATTTGTTAAAATAAATCCAATTATGTATGATCTGCTAATAATTAATTATCTTTTCTATTGGTTAACTTAAAATAATTCATACTATTTAGATAATAGCCTAAGTTTATTGACTTAATACTTATTTTAATATTGCATTTTTGTTTGACGATCAAATCAAACCAAAATAATTTATTGTTTTGATTTTTCCATCCAAATTTGATTACAATCCAAATTAAATCAAACCAATTAAATTCAGTTTAAATTTTTTGATTCCAATCCAAATCAAAGTTACTACTTAAAATCAAAACTAATTTGCAAATCGAATTAGAAAATCATATTAACAAATCAAAAAAATTTGAAGTTATAATAGCAAAAGTAGGGATGAAAAAATGAAACTTGAATTGTTGACAAAACACTTATTTTTTGCTTGTAAAAGCGCTGAGGTTTTTTTTCAGTATATATTGCCTACTAAAATACTAAATGTAAGCTCATAATTTAATTTATTTTGGAATTTTGATTTTCAGTCTTTGTTAAACTCAAACCTAGTCCAAATTAAAATATTTTGATCTAGAAATTTTCAATCCAAATTCAAATTATATTATAAATAATCAAACCATATAGTTTATTCAATTTAAATTGATTTAACTTATAATTTTTAATCGAATAACTTTTTTTTTCTTCATTACTAATTGATAAAATCCTCCAATCCTATCCTTTAAAATAATTCTATGAAATGATTGATAATAACACAAAATATATTCCTACTAGATCGCCCAAATAACTTTAGCCATAATTATAAAAAAAAAAAATATTCTGTAAACATATAAGTGGTTATAGGTAAGTGCCACGTATAATCAATTTTGAGAGGTTTATCCAAAACAGTGAATATATGTGGCTTGTCTACCTGTAAAAGGATTAGTTTGAAAATGACACGTAGGATTATGCCTTGTTGTTTACTAAAACACCGTTTCAACCATTCCAACTTCCAAGAGCCGCTCTTTTTCTCTATCTTGTTTCAAAATATCTGACCCCTTTCCTTCCCTTCCTTATTTCGTAATTCATATCTACTCTGATTTTCTGTAGTTTTTGATTTGCATTACATAAAAATAGGATAATTTTTAAGAATGTATTTCTTCCGTTTCGTAATACTGGCTACATTTAACTTTTTTACGTAATTTAATGTACTATTTTGTTCATTTATATGTCGAATCATACACATTTAAAAATTATAAAAAGTTTATATTATGAAAGTATGCGATTAGACGATTCAAACAAGATCTCACTTGACTATATTTACTTACATATTAGCCGCAATATATAAAATAAGCTTAAACGATGAATAGTCCCCAAAAACAAAATGTAGCAAGTACTATGAAACGAAGGAAGTAATAATAAACAACGACAGAGAATAAATTGTGTTGATGAAATAAAAAAAGGTAATGATATTTACAGCCTTAGGGCTATACATAAAAACTAATAAAATTTTTTTATCATTAATAATTTTAAATTTTTAAGAGAACTAATCTAGAAATTGAAAAAAAATTAATATTTTATATAATAATTTTTAACTTTCCAAGAAATAATAATGATAAAATAATAAAGTATAATTAAATGTTCATATTTCCAAAGCAAAAATAATATTAAATTAAACAAATTAAATCCAAGATTCCTTCGTATATGTTTTTTTTTTGTTTTTGAGATAAACCTATCGACAGATTCCTTCTTATATACAACCCTTAGGGCTGTATATATCATTTTCCATAAAAAAAAAAGTGAAAATATGTAGATGAGATTAAAAAGAAGTGGTGAACTATCATCCAAAAAGAAAATCCTAAACAGTAACAGTTATTTGTAAATAACTACAAAGAGACAAAATATATAATATTATAATAAACAATATAAGAAAAAGTTAAAATAAAATCTCAAAAGACCTCCTATAGAATGGGGACACATAAAAGTGATTTACTTCTTTCATAAATAATCGTTATTTACCTATACATCCTCCAAATTAAGTGTGACAAACTGAAATGAAAAATAATGTAAATTCAATAGGAGGGAGGGAGTATTTTTTTACTTATTTTTCAATTTCCACATCAGAAATATAGTCTTTGTCTCATAAGTAAAATATCCAAGGTTTTTGGGCCACCCCAAATAATTGAAGTGGACATGTTTCCAAATCAAACATGCATCAAATTGTTCTTTGATGTTCCCTAGCTACTTTATAGTTTCCTTATTCCTGCATTGGATTGGTTGTGTTTAACGTATTATATATATATTTTACATATTGTTTATTGGTTTATTTTGGTTAAAATGCAACTTAAAATTAGCATTCAGCAAAGTTATGTTTGAAGTATTTATTTTAGTTATTTGACAGTTATTTACAAAATATTGATCATTGTAACGTTTAAAGTAGCGATACAAAATAAATCATTGTTTATAAAAATAAAATTCAAAATTATAATTAAAAGAATAATTACTAGAGTATTTACAAATTTTTTTCAAAAAAAGTGATTTTTTCATTTAAACGTGTATATTTGTTATCCACATGTAACTTGTCTCACATCGAAGAAGTAGAAGAAAGAAGATAGATAATGATGATAAATTGTTTTGTAATCACCCTAATTAATTGGTTTTTGTGATTTACTATACCATAATAATAATCCGAGTGTGCCTTGCTGGTTGGCATCGTCGTCATTAGAAATTACTTCTAAAACGCCCTCACTGAATGTCACGTAGTATGCAACTAGATAGTGCTCGTGCGATGCACGGTTTTATCAAATTTTTTGAGTATAAATAACAAAAACAAATCCTAATAAAAGTATATTATGTTTTAACTATCTCAAAATATCCAATACACTGAATAATATTCATTTAACAAAAAAAATTGAATTTTTTTTTATAAATAATTAATATAAATAAAATATAATATATAGTTTCATAATACATTAAATAAGATTTGACCCAAAAAGTAAAAAAAAAAAAACAATTAATTAGAAAAATAATATATTCAAAATAAAAAGTAGAAAGTGAAAGATCATAATAATAATGACATCATCATTTAATTTAGAAGGGAAAATTTTTAATGTGAAAGCGACACATAAGCAATTTTGAAAAGTGATGATGTAAGCGTGTTTTGTTTTAGTAATAGTTATAGATAGATAGATAGATATTCAAAACCCCTAAAAATTCTACCCGCGGGCTCAAATATTCAAAAGCCCGCCCGCATTCGCGGGCATATTTTTTATCGCTACCCGCCCATTTATAAAGCGGGCGGGACCCGCAGATAGGCGGGTATTTTTATATAAAAATTAAAAACATAAATCATATTATAAAGTTAAGTTTTTATAAGAACAAACAAAATATAATACATTATCTAAAATACTCTAAATATATATAAAGTCTCAAAATACTCAAATCATATGAATATTGAATATAGACGGTGGAGTCGGCTACTTGTTCGAACTTTGATAGTCGACTGCTTGAGTGCTTTGAGGGTTAAAAATATCGAATGTAGATAGTAGAATTAGAAACTTTATTAAAGTCTAAAAGAAGTAAATTTTAAGGCTAGTAGAAGAGTAATAAACTAAAGTTGGGTATGGGTCATGTAGTATAGTTTAATAATTAATAGAATTAATTATTTAATAAATAATATATTAAACTAAGCGGGCGGGCGGGTATACCCGCGGGTATTTTTTTTGTGTCGATACTCGCCCGTTTATCATGGCGGGCGGATATTACCCGTCCAAACTTTAAATTTTTTTGAAAAACGTTGTCCATGCCCGCCCGTTTTTCGAGCCGGATGGGTCAGCCGGTCGGGCCTGGCGGGTAGCCCGCCCATAAACAGCTCTAGGACACATTGAACTAAAGATGATTAAGATTGTTTTTCTAGCTTAGATTTATTCCAAAACATAATTATTATAACAATAAATCCTCATCAATAACCGTGATTTATAAATAACCACAAAAAGACAAAAATAATAATAATAAAATAAACAAAATAAAAAAAGTTAAATTAAATTAACAAAACTTTCACCCTATCAAATCTCACCACATAAGAGTGATTTGTTAATTTCACAAATAACCTTATTTACTAAGACTTCATATTGATGTATCGTACAATATTTGTTGCAACTTTCTTTTCTTGGATCCTTTAATTTGATGATGGTACGGCTTGTCTTCTTTAATCTCTTCCGAAATTCTGATTGATATAATAGGTGGGATACGTACATGATGATCGATGTATACTACAATCTAACAAATACTATTTCATTATTAGACAATTTATGGAGTATACTTAGTGTAATTTGAATTGACTATTATTGAAGATGATTTTTACTAAATTAATATATTTAGTACAACTTATTTTTACTGAACTTGATCCTAATTTATATTTAATTCTAAATTTATTAATTTAAACATAATTAAATGTAAGTGTTGTGTTTTATCTCAGTGTAAATTTTATAATACTCCCTCCTATTCACTATAAATGTCTCATTTACTTTTTGGATACTATTTATCCTTTAATCTTAATTTGTATTTTATTATTAATCTATAAGTTAAAACATAGTCAAGTGCGATCTTCTTTGATTCGTATCAATGCAACAATTATCTATATCAACTTTTCATAATATTTTATTATACACAATTAGAGATATTAAGGATCAAATAAGTGCATTGGATGAAGCGTAAAAAAAACAAATAGGACACTTATGGTGAATAAGGGGGAGTATCACTTTTTGTAATATTAAATTATTATAATACCCAATAAAAAAATACTTCAATTAAATAATATCCCTTCCGAATCATTTTAGATGTCCCATTTCTTTATTTGACAAAACCATACCAATTGTCCCATTTCCTTTTTTGTCAATCCTTTTTTTACCTAAATACCCTCACTTTTCCAATTCCTAATACCCAACTACCACTTTTACAATTAATTTAATCAATTAAAATATCCAACTACCACCTTTTTAATGGACCCCACTCAACCCTTAAAATCAGTAAAATCCTAAATAGGACATCTAAACTGATTCGGAGGGAATATAACGTGCAAAAGCATCTATAATCTATCTATAAATAAAACTAATACAGAAACCACCTTGGGACATGTGGCATCTTCTGAAGCAAATTTTTCCCTCCAAATGACAACTTCTAATTTAGGAAATTTCTTAAATTAAATTGATAATATTTAGAATTGTAATTAATGATTTTGATAGACTAATTAAACATGGGTAATTTTAAATAATCAATAATACTCTCTCTATTCCATATTAAGTAGCTCTAAATACGAGATGAGGTAAAATTCAAAAAATAATTAAATTAATAAAAAATATTTCCTCCGTTCCAATTTACTTGCAACATTTACTTTTTTCACGCAGTCTAATGCAATAATTTAAACCTTAATATCTTTAATTACATATAATAAAAAATCACAAAAATTTAATATTAATAATCTTTGCTATGAGACGAATCAAGTAATATCTCACTTGACTATGTTTTAACTTATAAATTAGATATTAATCACAGATTCATAGTAATGTATGAATAATGACAATTTTTATAATGTTGTAAGTAGCTCTTTGTTTTCAAATGTTCTTCCCATTTAGAATATTCCACCCTAAGGAGAGAGAAATTTGATTAATGTTTTTGACACATTTAAAAGATAAAATATATTCATGTAAGATATTGTTAGATTCGTCTTAATGTATACTTTTTTTAATATGTATAATGTTTTATTATGTGTATTTTGAGATATTGTGGTTTAAAATTTGCCTTAAAAACTATGCAAAAAGTAAACAAGAAGAACAAAAGAAAGGAGGAGTAATACAGAACGAATAAAGTATGTCTTATGAAAATTGAAAAATAAATAATATTCCTTCCTATTCTTAGAGGATGAGACATTTATTTTTTGACACTATTCACTTATTACTTTTAATTTGTATTTTATTCTTAATCGATAAATTAGAACATAGTTAAGTGAGATCTTGTTTGATTCGTCTCAATGCAAAAATTATTAATATTTATTTTTAATAATATTTTGTTATGTATAATAAGAGATATTAAGCATTGAATAAGTGTATGAATAAGAAGTAAAAAATAAAAAAAAAAAATGAGGCTAATGCTATGACACGTAAGCTAATAAGCCTACTCCTAATAAATAGAAAAGTAGAAAAGAAATTAAATAATAATAGTCCCCCCAAAAGTGCTAAAAAGGGCAGGGCAATTCCAAGTTCGGAGAACAGATAAGGCCTCCCCTAGCTGCTGACTGACTTCCAACTTCCATCTTCAATTCCCCCCCGACCCCCGCCCATTTCTTATTCCTTAACAATTTCACACAAATATATATGATCACGCGTGTGAACCAAATCCATTCTCCACGTCTTTTGTTCTAGGACTCCCTCTCCCCTATAAATCCCACCACCAAACACTACCATTTTCACTTTCCACTTTGATCAATCCCCATTCTTCTCATTCTCTTTCTCTTCTGAAAAAGTCTCTAACCCTAATTTCTACTCCTAATTCAAATAGCATCATGTGTCCTACCAAATTTGCCAACGATTTCGCTCTTTTGTCTTTAGAATCTTCTCTTTTCGCCGATAAACTCGCCGATCATCTTCCTCAACCTGATGTTCAAGTCATCACTTCTGGTGGTCTTCGCATTCCTGCTCATTCTCATATTCTGGTATTTTTACTTTCTTTTTTTCTTTCTTAATCAATTAATTTATTTTGTTTTTAATTATATAGCTGATTTGAATTTGAAATGGAAATTATTGGAAGGCAATGGCGTCGCCAGTGGTGGAGAAGATTCTGGAAAAACCGAGAAAGAAACGGAAAACAGGGGAGAATGTTATTCCCATTCTTGGAGTTCCTTGTCATGCCGTTTCTGTCTTTGTGCGATTCCTCTATTCATACCGGTTAGTTTCTTTTCTTTTTTTTTTAATCATTTTCTGCAACTTTTGTTGATTTGTTTTTGCTTTGTTAGAAAATTTTATTTCGATTTGGTTGATTTTGTGTTTTCGTCGGACTTCACATGGCATCCGTGTGTAGGTATGATGAGGCAACAGTCAAACGATTCCAAGAATTGAATCCTAGTTTTTTTTGCTTCTTGTTGTGGTCTTTACTAACTCAATAGAAATTGATTATAATTTATGATTAAGGATTCCTTACTTGGATTTGGATGTTGTATTAGTTGGATAAATCTTCAACTCATTTTGCATACCCACTTATTTTTTAATGATATAATCGGAATATTTTAATTTTCTTGTAATATTTTGTTATTTCTTGACGGATAGTAATCGGTGATAAAAGTTTGGTATCTCATTTCCTTTTTATTAGGATAAGAATATTTATCTGGATTTTAAAAAATAAGAGAAAGTGATTGATTTGTAATTGGGATTTGTTCATTTCATTTTCTATAAGAATTTTGATACCACCGTCATTTTTGAATTAAAAGAAAATAAAAGTATAAAAACGGTATTGAATATTCTACTCGTTATACACATTTGAAGAGTTTAGGATAAGGGGTGGTAACTTTTAGACGTATAAAACTGTATGCAAAGTGTGTATAAAGAATGAAGGAAATAAAGGATCAGTTGTTCATAGTCAAAGTAACATGCGTTGACCAGGTTTACTTTTACAATGTGGAATGTACCAAATACCATCCAACTTTCCACCACGAGTTGCAAACAAGACGTAAGAAATGATCAATTGTTGGAGTAGAAAGACTTATGATACACGAATCATATCACGATGAATCATTTTTTATTTGAAATTAGCTACTATGTGTTTTTTTTATGTTTTAATCCTATACCTTTATTATTGTTATATGAAACAAAATAATTTTATGTTGGATTGTTTGGTTTGGTTGATTTTGGACTTTTAACTTGTTAGTTGATAAAAAAGGTTTTTGGTTAATGAATTTTAACCCGATTGAAAACTTTGCGTTTAAGTCAAAATGAAAAAACTGCATAGTTAGTTTTCTTATTGACTTTTGGCTTATTTATTTTTCTCCTTATAAACCGTCAACAATTAATATTGAATTTTACCTAACATTTTTAGAAACATGTAACTTATAAGCTGGTTTTTGCCTACTTTAAAACAACCTATATTTTTAGTTGATCAAATAAGTCAACTCAAAAAATCAATAACCAACAATTATTTTTCAAATACGCCA